>JBAJHW010000002.1:196879560-197479560 GCA_037013535.1 Intellagama lesueurii | reverse complement strand
AAAAATGTAGTGTCTTTGAAAGAGAAAGGGCTCTAAGTAGAGGGGCTGAGGGGTCTTCTGCAGTAAGGAGGTCGTGTTGGGAGTCTAAGGCTCAAAAGTTGGCAGAGCTTACACGGATGGGAAATTTTATGTTCTCTCGTATTGCTGTTCTAGAAGGAGAACGGTCCAGCCCTGCAGGGGCCCCATCGACAACAGTCGCCCCAGCAAGGCCAAGAAGCAGAATCCCACAAGCAAGGCATCAGCAAGGACAGCCACAGATGGCGTCGACACGCAGGCAAACCCTGGCGGATGAGGCTGAAAATAGAAGCAGCATCTGCCAACCGGCATCGGATTGATGAAGGCCCTGTCAGTGTGTCGTCGGTGGCATAAGCAGGAATACAAACAGGTGAGGGTATTGATGCACTGGGCATGACACAGCCTGCGAGTGCTTGGCCATGGGGTACCAGAAGCCAGACGGTGCCGGTCCTTTCAGCCTCGCCTTTGCTGGCATCACAGTTAAGGGCGCAGGTAGCGTTAGAGAATAGTGGAATTGCAGCTAGTCAGGCTGGGGCAGGAGGAACAACCTGAGCAGTAGCGCAAGCAGCTGTTCCTGATACAGGTTATAACTCAGTGGCATGGTGAGCTTGCCAGAAGGTGATTAGTCTCTACCACTAGGAGATCACCTTCTGCCTGCTACAGTCGAGAAAATTGAATAGGGAAATACGTAGACATGTTCGAGCTCTTGAAGAGAAAGATAGAGGACAAGAAGAGAGACAAAAGATGAGGAGGAGAGAGAGGAAGGAGCTGAAGTGGCGTAAACCAGACCGTTGTTGGGTGAACTGGTTGCCCGGCTTTGTCATATACACCAGAACAATAGTTGACACCTGCACACCCGATATTATGCAACAGATTTGACAGTGGGCATTTAGTCCAAAGGACACAATCTTATGCATCCCGCTCAGTAGCGGGCCAGGTGGTTCAACCTGGTCTGTTGGGATTATAATGCCCGAGGGTCCTGTAGCAGAAAGCAATGTAGATTTAAACATCACTGTTCCAGCTGAGGTGGTCCCCAGCCATCTGCAATTTGTCACAGAGGAAAGCAAGGGGGAGCAGAAGGGCACAAGCCAGGAAGTGGTTGCAAGCCACCCACCGGGGCCCCAAGCATTCAAAAGGGCCCCAGTCCAATTAAAATAGTGATTCTTGAACAGTGGCTGCAGGCTTAACCTAATAGAGTAGCAGCTAGATTTATGAGTGAGGGATTTAGGAACGGTTTTCATATTCCTGCTGTAGGTGATCGGGTAGCCACTTGGGGAAAATAATAATAATAATTTAAAAAATTGAAGTCTGTAAGAGGACAAGAGGATATAGTACGGGCAAAAATTGCTAAGGAAGTAGCAGATGGACGGGTATTGGGCCCTTTCCAAGCCCCACCAATTGTGCACCTTCAGGTGTCACCTCTCGGGGTTGTTCCTAAGAAACGATGGGTGAATATCGATTGATTTACCATTTGTCTTATCCAGCAGGGGAATCAGTTAATGACAGGATTCCTCTGGACCTGTGCACTGTACATTATATGTCGTTTGATGCGGCAGTGTGCATGGTTCGGAAGGAGGGGAGGGGGCAGAGTTGGGGAAGTATGACATAAATCGGCTTTCCGGCTCCTTCCCATGCACCCAGCAGACTTTGACCTTATGGGTTTTTGCTTTTGAAGGGAATTATTACATGGACCGGTCATTACCTATGGGATGCTCAATATCTTGTTCTACTTTTGAGCAATTTAGCACATTTTTGGAATGGATGATCAAGCAGAGGGTTAGCCGAGTGTGGGTGGTCCATTATTTGGATAAATTTTTATTTTGTGGGAGGCGTGGCACATCGCAATGTGCAAGCCTTATGACTGCCTTCCAGAAAATGGCACGGGAGCTAGGTGTCCCGTTGGCTGAAGAACAGACAGAAGGTCCTTGCCAGGTTCTAACTTTTTTGGGTATTGAGTTAGATACTAGGTCCCAGTCCAGTTATAAGATCGAATCCACGCGACGGAGTGAGCGCCCGTCACTTGTCCCAGCTCCCGCCAACCTAGCGGTTCGAAAGCATGCAAATGCAAGTAGATAAATAGGGACCACCTCGGTGGGAAGGTAACAGCGTTCCGTGTCTAAGTCGCACTGGCCATGTGACCACGGAAGATTGTCTTTGGACAAACGCTGGCTCTATGGCTTGGAAATGGGGATGAGCACCGCCCCCTAGAGTCGAACACGACTAGACAAATTGTCAAGGGGAACCTTTACCTTTACCTTTACCCAGTTCAGTAGGAGTCCAGAAGCAAAGCTGAGCGATTTGAAAGTGAGGTTGCAATGTCTACTGGTGCAGAAAAAGTCACGTTGAGGCAATTGCAGGAAGGGGTAGGCCACCTTAACTTTGCAGCAAGGTGGCGGCCCCAGGTAGGCCCTTCCTGCGAAGATTATGTGATGCTATGAAGGGTCTCACAAGACCACACCACAGGAAGAGATTGTCATTCGGAATGAAGGAGGACGTGCGGGTTTGGTTAAGGTTCTTAGAAAAGTTCAATGGAACCTCCTCTTGGAGGGAGGAACTGCGGTTGGGGTCCAACCTTCAAGTTCATACTGACACTGCAGGGTCGCAGGGTTATGGTATATTCTTTAAAGGAAAATGGTGTGCCAGGGCTTGGCCTTTAGAGTGGCACATCGAGGGCATCACCAGGGATCTCACATTTTTGGAGCTTTTTCCGGTAGTCAGAGCCTTATGGTTATGGGCAGATGAGTGGGCTAATTCTGTGGTCACTTTCTGGTGTGTCAACCTGTACACATTGTTAACTCACTGACATCTGATGCCATGTCCCGTCAACAGATGGACCGGTTCAGGGTATTGGCACCAGGGGCTACAGCCCAGCAGGACGTCCTACCAGACGAAGTATGGAATCTTGAAGGGCTGAGGCTAACGGGGCCATGAGCTTAGCGGTGGCACCAAGCACTCGGCGTAGCTATACGACAGTGCGCAACGAACACTTTGCCTTTTGCGAAGGGGAGGGCCTAGGACATGAGTGGCCTGCATCAGACAACCAACTGATGCAGTTTGCAGTTCATTTACACAGAAAAGGTTTAGCCCCGACATCCATTCAGGGTAGGATGGCAGCTCTGGCCTTTTATGCCAGGGCCCAAGGCTGTAAAGGATTCTCAATTGACTTCTGTTTTCGGAAGATGATTGAAGGGTGGAGTAGGGAGCGAGTTGCGCCTAGCGATAATCGGACTCCAATATTACCTGCTATTCTTGCTAAGTTAGGGAGAACGTGGGAATTGGAGTGCAAGGACCGATTTGAGCCTTGCCTTTTTAGGGATAATCACCCAATCTCCTGAAAAGGACAAAAGCTGATCCCATAGCTATAAATACTCAACTATCCAACAAAGTGCAACAGAGCACAGACAGAGTTCTGACTCCTGTCCTCTGAAGATGCCGGCCACAGAGACTGGCGAAACGTTAGTAAGAAAAACCTTAAGAACACGGCCGAACAGCCCGGAAAACCCACAACAACCAATTTGTATGTCATCTCTCCAAAAAGCTCCAGATCCCTTGTACTGGGGATGGTGTCTTCAGAGAAAATTTGCAAAACAACAACAACAAACAGAGTTGTTTTTCTCTTTTTTGAGCTGACGACAGGATGGAGCAAACATCCCCAAATGCCCCCAAGGATAAGTTTTCTCTGTCAGTGGAGTGGCTAAACTAGTAGCACAAGGAGAAAGTACCATAAAAGAAGGATATTAACAGCTGAAACACCAATGAAGCTCCACAGATGCCCTGAGCAGTCCAATTGTTGAGACCCTGAAGAAAGCTCAGAGTGAGTGGCCAAAATATATATATTCCCATGGGAGGCAACCATTTCACATTTAGACAGCATGCACTGAGAGAGCTGCATTGCTTTCACTCTGGAACTTTCCTATTTTTCAATGTGCCAATCTGTTTACCCTTTTGAATTACCTTATCAGAATTCTGTGTGTGGATGGATGAATGTGTTCTTTCTTATGCAAACTTTGATTCGATAGGTTAAAATAGTGTTAGAGTCTATCCCATCTGGGAGCCAGGAGGCACAGTCTGGAATTGAACTCTCAACATCTAGCTTAGACACCTAAACAACTGAGCTATTCAGCCAGCATCTTACGTACCCGTGTGTGTTTTTGGAAGCTAGCTTACCAATTGTAAGAATCACTTAGACATATTCTCTGCCAAACACTGCTGCTGCCTTGCATTTAGAGTGGTCTGGCCAATTTCTCTTTTCTTGGTGCAAAATGCAACTTTGGAGGCAAATCCCCCACACACCTGCAAAAGGGCACGGCCATCTGACATGTAAGCACATTGAACCCTCTCAGGTCCACTTCATTCTGCTTCATAGTATTCCCTCCCCCCATCCCAGGTTCATAGCCCTTTGTGTTCTTTTCCCGTTTTCAGGTTTTGCTTTGTTCTGTTTGTTAACACTGATCAGAAAGCTTACAGATTCCCACACAAAGCCAAGACAAATCAATTCACGCCATCTCCAAAACAGCTTGGAGTCGGTTTGTACTGATCTCTATGACAAATATGTGGACAGGAACTAGGTTGGGAGGTACTCACTCACCTATAAATGTATATACCATCCTCAGATGCCCAGAGAACAGGGGTATAGTAAAAGTTGAGTTGCTGCACTTCTCTGGTATCAAGTACAGCTATAACATCCAAAGGACAGCTTGTTTCCACTGAATTCTGATTCTGCAACCATGCTAGACAAATGGAATCAGTTCAGAAGCCCTGCGTTTCACTGAGTGGTGATACTGTGCCTCTTCTCGAATTGTTTAAATGTTTCAGAAGTGGTACATGCATTACGTATAAAGATATTACAGAAAACAAACCTTAATCTACTAACAGGACATAGTTAATTATTCTGCAGTATGATTTTATTTGTTTGGACAACTGTGAAAGATCCTAATTTCCTAACCTATACGACTTTGTCAATCCAAGTTTGCTTTAAAAACAATTTCTCCCAGCAGTGGATGTGCAAATAAGAAAGCTCCAGAGGAATCCATCTTGCCTGAGGCATTTGTTCAGAGTGCCTCCAAGTGCTCGGGAGAATAATAGGTTGTCAGAGGTCAGCTGATGTTGACATGCATGCTCCTGCCTGAAACCATATTCTTGAGAAATGACTTATGGCAGTGAAAAGCTCAATGGGAATTAGCCAGCTTGATGATCTCCAAAATGAAAGGAGCTAGGGTTCGGGATCGTCTTGTACAGAAAATGTCTAGTCTGGAAATCAGGCTAGTTATATAAGGGCTGAGTGAGAAAGGTAGTCTGTAGAACCTTAAAGATACTATCTATTCACAAACCAAGATCCTTCTATATATTGAGACCTATGGACAGGTCATCCCTACTTAAGGCAACCCTACATATCGATAACCTTCAAAAGGTTACTTCATTACTTTAACACCCTAGGATTGCCTAATTTGAAAACCGAGTAGTGCCAGGATCCACAGATTCTGAGAAGCATTGCTACCTTGAACTTGCTATGGCTGATTGCCCCTGTTGTTTTTAGATAGGAGAACACAGTTGCCCAATTTCAGCTATTTAAAATCCTGAGTTACTTACTTCACTTTCAAGGGAGCACAGTAGAGGCAGAGATCTAAAAGGGAATTCTCTGGTTAAAAGTAACTGATTCAATAACCTTCATATGTTATGAAACCCAAATTTCATTTCCTTTTCCCATGAGCAGGAACATTATAAGAGTTTTTATGGAGTCTGTGAAATCTAGGGTGGGATGAGCTTTAGAACTTAGTGCTGGACATTCAACTTCTTCTTCCTCACCCACTATATGTTCTACCTCTATTACCCAATCGTCTCCTACAGCCCTTTCTGTGACAGCTGCCAAACTGAGCAGAAGCACTAAATGTCTTTAAAATATGGCCAGGCTGAAACATATTGGGCCTCTATATACAATAAGCATATTTCAACATTTTGGGATATATTTGTCCTGTACGCAGTTTCTCAATTAGGCTATATCTATGTTTACCAGTGGCTTGCTGTGTAAGAGGAAAGCACCTTGTTCTACAGTGAGAGAACGGATTCCTCCTTAGTTTGGATGAGAGATTGCTGGAATCTATGCTTTAGGCTGTTTTCATAAGAATTGCCCCCCAAATCATAAAGAAGTATCTTCTTCTAAAAATGCCCCAATGTACAGGCTACTTCTGCACACATTTGGGCTTATGCACATGTAAACATAAATATGCACACGGAGTGTTGACATGAAACATGGCAGGTGTGACCCCTTTACAAGGAGCATCTATTACTAAAAGTTTCTTCTGTTTCCTTCAAAAATAAATAAAGTTGTCAATGGTTGTTTGGGGGAAAAAAGTTTTAAAGTGAGTAGTGCAAACAAACCTGCATCTATTTGTCTAAAATTGTATCAGTCAATATTAGAGATGGGGGTATTCGTATACGAATAAGAATATCCCTGCACAACTGGACTTAATGAGAGTCTGGCTCCTGGGGCCGGACTGTCCACTCACGCGTCTGGCAGTGGTGGTGGCCTCGCTCATCCTTCCAAACTCTCCCAGAGTGCTGCTCTCTTCCTGCTCAGCTAGCCACTCCAGGCACGGGAAGGGAAGGCAAGTCTCCCTGCACAGCTGCTGACTGGTATACGAATACCTCCATCTCTAGTCAATATCTTTCCATATTATGTCTATAAATTTGCCTATTTCTGACAAAAGGATAGACATTATAACTAGACATGGGGACAAATAAAAAAGCGGATCGTGATATTTGTAAAAAAAATTGCTGATTCGTTAAATATTCCTCCCTTCATATTCATCAGTTCCAGAGGCCCCGACGAATATGAAGGGATGAATATTGCCCCATTTTATTCATCCCCCATTGGAAGAAAGGGAAGACTAGCCTTCCCTCTCTTCCTATGGCCTTCCCACTCTGCCTATGGGCCCACCGATTGGCTGATCGGCGGGCCAATAGGCAGGCAGCCAGCCCTACAGCCACCCACCCCCACAGCCTATCCCCCGCCCCTTCCTCTCCGTACCTTAGCCGCTGCCACCATCCAGTGCCGCCGTCATCCATCGCCACCCACTGTGGTGGCCTCCACAGCCACGGGCTGCAGTAAGGGACACTGGCTGCCCTTTGCAAAGATGGCAGCTTTGGCTTCATTAAGGGTAGGGAAGCTGCAGCTGCCATCTTTGCAAAGGGCAGCCTGGATTCCCTTAGCCTGCCTTAAGGTGGCGGCGAGGGGGTCAGGTTTTTTTTTTAGACAGCCTCTGGCTGTCTAACCCCCCCCCCCCCACGAATCAACAAATAAATTCGTGCTTCATCAGTTCATGGGGGGGGAAGCTTCATGCTTCGTGATTCATCAACTTTGACGGATCACGAAACAGGACGAATCGCCAAAATGGTGATTCATCCCCATCTCTAATTATAACCATTTGTAGATTTCTGATTGTGTACCGATTTTAGAAACAACTGTCCAGGTGAAGCGGAGCTGAAGCAAAGTGGGGGAAGGCTCAAGAAGTCTCTAGCTGTATTCAAGTCAGTTTGTGTGTCCCTGCAAATCACTGAATTTTGCTCTGGAATTTCTTAAGTTTAAAATGTAGAAATTCAAACAAAAATCTTTGGCAACATTTGCTGTAGAAAAAGAAGGAAACATCACAGTGAAAGGAGATTGACAGCTTTAGCCCCAAGGAAAATCACAACCTCACTGTGAGTTTCTCTGTTTTGTGTACATCCTTGATTATCACACCAGGGTTTAATTTGAAAATACAGTGTTGTAGGCTAGTGATACAGACATACCTGAAAGGATTCTGTGTCTCTGTGTGTGAACAAGATAAAAATCCCCTCTTGTTACTTATCTTTAGAGAGACAAAGTTGAACCTTTTTGATGTATTATTGTTCAGCTGTTTTGGTTTGGAATCTGGCTCTGAATTTTGTTGAAGAATGGCAATTGTACAGTTAGAAACATATACACACCACCAGTATGCAGTAATATCTTTATTATAGAGAATTATAAACAGGTGGAAGGTTATAGATGATACAGGAATCACAGGTGATATAAAAAATTATAAGTGGGTGAAAGGCCACAGCTTGGATTGGTTACAGTGGAACAACTTTGGCACAGCATAAGGAGTGGATCCCAGCATTGGGTGACCCGCCTGCTTGCCAATGTAATACTCCCGGCAACTGCTGGGCAATCACGTGATGGCTGAATGTCCTCCTAGTGTGAGACCACTAGAGGGTAGCCCACTGCCACCTGCCATAGAGGATTATGGAGGCCCTTTCAAGCTAGACACACCCCTGTTAATCCCCCACTCCCTGATCCCACCAAATGGAATATTTTACCTGGGATAGGGCCAACTACCCCTTACCTGGGATCCACTCCTATGCACAAATTTACCACCACTCAACTGCAACTGATGACACCGTGACAGATTCAAGATGTGACAACACACAAATATGGACATTATCATGCATAGAAAATAGGGAGGGTGGGTGAGAGAAAAACAACAGAAGCAGAATGCTGGAGGTTTGTTTGGAGCCCTCCCTTATGATTCCCAGGCAGGCCGGAAGGAAAACATACTCTCTCCAATCTACCTGGGAAGACCTCACCTCTCGCATGCCAGGCTCCGCCTTCTCCCCATGCACTAGGCAGCCTGGTATGGAGCCGGTGCATATGGGTAAACATGGCAGCCAGCCCCTGCACTCTGGGCCTTGCTGGGCTGCAAACATAGCCCCCAATGTAAATGTAGGGGGGTGACCCATACCAGTACTTTCAACGTCATGTCCATTAATTCTTTTATGTAGAGACTGGCCTATTTGTCCTATCTAAAATGCTGTGGGGCATTTGATATCACAAGATGGCATATATCACGTTGGAAGAAAAAGAGGAAAACCTTGAGAAAGGACCTTTAATCTGCACAAAATGTAAATGCGAACTATTCTGAGAGCAGCTACAACCTAATTTGACTTGCCCTTTATTGAAATTTTGCTCCGATTTGGCTGTCTAGAGGTCACTGCAGGCTGTGTCAATTGTTTTATTCTTATGTAAAGAAGACAAAGCATGTATCTAAATACAGTATGGAACAATCTGTAACCAGACTAGGAAAGGTTATTTATGGCCATATATCTTGGCCTCATTTAACTCCAATCAAATTAAAATTCATTTAACATACCACTTAAAAAACAACAACACCTATTTCAGCTTTCTCCTCTGTATGTCTAATTGAGGGCTTCTAAAGACATGCTTTTAAGTTTCACATGAAGGCTGACCTGACTTCAGCATCTGACACTAGTGCTGTTGTCATCTGATAAAGATTTAGAAATTCTGGGAAATGTAAAATGGATGTAATGAATGTTTTATACTCTCCTTAATCAAAATATACATATGAGCAGTAAACCTATAAATCACAGGCACAGAAGAAAGAACATTGTATTACAAATCTGACACACTTCACACTAAAATAAATACATCAGCTATTAAAATAAATGTGTCCCCCTAACAAGAAAATAGATCAACGTCAAAGCAAATTGTTCACTTACCAAACCAAAAACATCCACAATTGAGTCACAGCTTATTGAATATTGGGTAAGAAATATCATTCATCAAACATAGACCCCTTCCAGTAAATCATACACATCATCTGATTAAAAGGAGTCTGGTACTAAACCAAAAGCAACAGAGAGGGTTTATGGCATGTTAAAGACTATGAAGGTCATAATCCCATGAGACTTTATCGACTATTTAGCCTACTTCATTAGTTGCATGAACTGTCCTCCAGAAGTTCATTGTCAGTATTTTCTGCTTATAATTGTCCCCTGATTTCACTGGCTATGATCCCACCTCTTATCCCATGTGTACTTTCTGTGTGCATGTTCGCAGATCTCAGGGAGAATTTGCAAAGTTGGTTTTTGTGCAATTGTCAGTCGCACAAAATTTACACCAAACATAACTGCCTTACTGATGGACTTCAAAAAAGTAGACACACTGGATGGGTTGTTGGGATCTGTGTATGCCACTCTCATTGGGTTTGCACTGTGTGTACATAGAAACGGAAAAGATTCTAGAGACATCTTGTGCAAACTGCACGAACCACCACCACAGAAAGTGTTCAGTATCTCATTTCTCACTTTGGAGGTGAGAACTCCCACAAAGAGTTTGGAATCCACATCTGGGTACTTTTTGGGTAATACGTGATACAGCTGGAAGTTACAAGTTTTGTGTGTGTGTGTGTGTGTGTCTGTAACAAGTAATACCTTAGTTACTTAAACACCCCATAAAGAATTTGCAAACATGGTGGTACATTTCTGACATCAAAAACATATAAGCAAAGCAAAAGCATAGTATGCCACTTATATACAACCCCATAGCACTTATATCACTTTTTGGGCAGTTTACAATGTAATTATGCAGGCTACACATTGTCTCCTCTGCAAACTGGGTACTCTGTTTACCAATCTCTGAAGGATGGATTGTTGAATCAATCACATCATCTACCTGAGCCCAGGATTGAACTCAGGTCATGAGCAGAGTCTTCACTGCAATGCTGCAGTTTAATCATATGCCAATTACTTACACAATGGAGCAACAATAATGGTAATGACAGACAACCTACTTAGAGTTCATGAGTAATGTCTAAGTTATTGAGCTGCAATGAACAACACCTAGTTGCTTTTAAAAGTTACTCTTTATAGTCATTTTAAGGCATTGGGGCACTTTGACAAGACAGATTCAGGGTTTGGGTTATTGTCTTATCATTCCTAAATGTCAAGGGAAATATTCTTTGGTGTTAACTTTTGCATGTTATTTTGTATTTTATAAGGTGCAATGTTAGAATTAGCCACTAGAGGGAACTAGGGGTTATTCCTATTTTTTTCTTGCCTCATTGGTAAGACCGCAACATGTTAACAGCACACATCAAAATTAGTTATAGCACAACTGGGGATAAAGTGAACTTGGAAACTGGCAGAAATAGAGAGTGAAGTAACTAGTTCCTTTACAAATGGGATGCTCTGACAACGGCCGTCTTAAGATAGTCTTTCTTGACCATAGTAAACAATACATTGGTGAAATTTCTTCACATTCTGATATTTATTCACATGCACACCTGAAATTCTGGTTCACAACATGCATCTGATGAAACAGACTATAAATCCACAGACGTTTATGTTATAAGAAACTTTTTAGTTCTTAAAGTTCTTTGTTGGTTTTGCTGTAAGAGACTGACATGACTACTTGTTTGGGAAACGATTACTAAATCAAAGGTATTACCTAATATATGAAAGTCAGTTTGGATTTATAGAAGAACCTTGGAAATATAATAATCAGAAGTAAATCTCACTGGCACCTACAAAACATACTCCCAGGTGAATGGGTATATGATGTTCACTGATTTAATAATATATACATTTCTGATCCTTTTCAGGCATTCAGTCTGAATTTGTGAGGGCACAAAACATATAGGGGCCTCTACTCCTGATGTTCATACATTCAATATGAAGATCTGAAGGAGGTTTTTAAGCATGATTTGCAAAATGTGCTTAAGAGGATCCCTATTAATGGTGCCATACCATCCTGAACACACCCAATCTCCTCTGATTTGAGAAGCTAAGCAGGATTTTGCTTGGTTAGTACTTGGATGGAGACCACCAGGAAGTATCAGGTATGTGTAGGTAGGGTTAAGGAAGAATTCTTCCTGAATCTCTGAAGGGACACTAGAAACATATCTGAATGTAGCTTCACATATTCCTGTAACTGGGAACTCTGGTAATGAAAATTTCATAATTGGAGAGAACTTCTAAGTGTGTTCAGCTGAACATGTGAAGGTCATGAGTTGTTTCCAATATACAGTGGTGCCTCGCTAGACGATGTTAATCCGTTCCACGAGGATCGCTGTCTAGCGAAAACATCGTCTAGCGAAGCACGTTTTCCCATTGGAATGCATTGAAATCGCTTCAATGCGTTCCAAG
The DNA here is from genome assembly GCA_037013535.1 of Intellagama lesueurii. NCBI lineage: Eukaryota > Metazoa > Chordata > Lepidosauria > Squamata > Agamidae > Intellagama > Intellagama lesueurii. Next base: position 197,467,587 of record JBAJHW010000002.1, on the reverse strand, counting down.
GGAAAACGCAGTCATCTTGCGAAATTTCCCATAGGGAAACCTCGTCTAGCGAGTGAGGGTCCCCATAGGAATGCACTGACAGCTGCACTGACAGCTTTTCACCACTAGTCGGCGCACTCCTATGGGGAAACCTCATCGTCTAGCGAAAATCGCCATAGGGAAACATCGTTTTGCGAAGCGCAGTAGCGCTCGCAAAAAGGCATCGTCTAGCGATTTCCTCGTCCTGCGAGGCAATCGTCTAGCGAGCACCACTGTATAATGTGCAATCAGTCTTCATGGCAATGTTGGGGGCAGGGCAGCCACACATGTCCTCAATGTCTATATAATACATGTTAATTATTTTCTTAGTTAAAGCAAATTAGAAGATTAGGTCTAGAAAACTGTTGTATGCCATTGGAGTGTAATACTTCACAACTGCAGTTCCACCCAGCCTCCTTTGTGCAAAAGGAAATTAGAGAAAACACCCATTTAAACTATTAGGGCTTAAGCTTGTATAAGCAGATATTAGATACCTCTTCATGAAATTTTGAATTGGCCATGCAGGGCATAGAAAGGCAGATTTAGGTTTGTGACTATTGAGTAAGCTGAGTCATACTGACTTTGTGGATTTTGATATTGTGTACCCTTATATATAGTTTCATGTTTTCACTGTGCCCCGCTGTGGAAACCTACCATTGGAATAGCTAAATAAATGTGCTGACAATTGATGATAAACTTTTGGTAATAATTGCTTTGACATAGTTTCTGCTTGTCACTCTTTAGCTCTTAGAGTAACTTCCATTATCCACTTAATGTTCATCAACGTCATCAGGCACCAGAATTTTTTTTAAAAAGAGGAAGTTCTACCAGTGGTGAAATTTGGAAGCAGACTTGAGACAGAATAGAGCAGACACAACAGACTCTTCTTTGGAAGGTGCAAAAATGCATTAATCTCACAGAATCTATGAATTTCCCCTCTCATAGAATGAATACATGAGATGTCACCTCTCATGTATCATACCCTCTATCAGTGTGATGTCTTTTATCCCTATCTTTAATCATGTTTTGTGAGCACCTCTGCATATGCATTTTCGTACGCATTTGTTGAAAAATATACCTGACTGTTTAAGGTTTGGAAATAACTTTTAGACAGTTTATGGGTTAATCAATAGGCCCATCCTCTCTTTATTGCAAGCTGTTAAAAAGCACAGCACAACATGTTTATTACTGACCTACAGTTTCTCATTATTGCTCTGCCTTTGTTGATACGAGCATTGATTGTAATTGCAGTTTTGGCCAGCTCAGATTGATTGGAGCATAAAGAAACAAGAATTGTACAATAATGTCAGAAAAAGGATGCAACTCAATAGCAAGAGCGGAAGATGTGCTGATGCAAGCAAAGGACTGTTTTCCTATTGGGCTAAATAAATAATGCCTTTTAGAAAAAAATGAGGAAATTTGGGGAGGATGTATCATGATAATTAAACAAATCCAGAAGTGCTGGCGTGAAAGTGAATGTCTTTGTGAAGGCTATTCCAAAACAATAAGTAGTTGTTTGGTTTGTTTCTTTAGCTTTTCTGCCCTTCTTGAGACTCATCAGAGAATGTGTAGGTTTGTAAAGCTTACAGGGCATTTGGGGGGAAAGAATATGTACTTTTATGAAATCTAAAAGGTGAAAAATGTGAACAGTGGGGAAAAAACATACAAGCAAGTTTTAGATAATGATACAAATATGTCTGTTAGATAAAATGTGTAAATACATGTGTAGATTAGGAAATCTGCCAAAACAAACAAACAAAAAGCTTGTAATTCTTATGTGAAAAACAAACCATGAGGTCTCAAAATGTAACGTGAAGCAAGAACAAGACAATGCAAGTGGGATTTGGAAGAATCATAATGAAACTGAAACTGTGATTTTCACTCTCCTAAATGTGTGCCAATATCCTCTGTGATCATCATATTAGGCACTTAAAGCCTAAAACTGTTGTTGGCTTTTATTTGTTGCTGTATTAAACTAATAATTTCTACAAAACACTATAACTTTTAAAATGGCAAAATTATTCATATTCGTTTAATACAGCATGTGCCATTTATAAACTGCATTTCCACCACACGTATGGCCTGCAAACCAGCTTGCAAACATGAAAACCTAATGTACTAGAAATAAATAAAATCTGTGTGCAAATGTCAAAATATTTTAGCACAGTTTGGAAAATGAAGATAGCAACAGATTTTAAAAGGACATCAGATCACTGGAGTACGAAAACACTACAGAAACATTTCTAAAACTTGTTTCGCTTTGCGATCATGGTTGTTTCTAAATTCATTTTATTCATTTCACTTCCAAATTAGAAACACTGTCTCTAAATTGTAAACTTTTTTTTTTTCAAAAACATTTCGGTTTTTTTCCAGGGGAGACCAATTATTCATGAATCATGCTATCTTAAAAGGCTGGCTAGATAGCTCAGTGAGTTAGGTGGCTGGGAATTTAATTCTCCACTCTGAGTCCCAGTAGAGAAACCAACCTGTGTAGCCTTGGACAAGCTGCACAGTCCTAGAATGTCTACAAAAGAAAGGAATCAAAAATCACTTTTGAGTATTCTACAGTGAGAAAATCCTGGAAAGAGTCACCATAAGTCAGAATTGACTTAATGGTATGTCAATATTCTTATTGTGACTTGAAAGAGATTTAGGTATGCTGCAGCTTAGAACCCCAAATAATGCATAGGCATCCTTCAGTCTCAAGAGACTATGGTAACATGCTCTGAATGGAGGATTTGGAACAGTGTCTAGTGTGACTGAGAAGGCCAATTCGAGAGTGACAATCCCTTCCACACTGAAGACAAATACAGTCTGTCCCCTGTCTAGCTCCCTGATTTTGCTGGTTTCGGGACTGCCTCTTGGCCTCGGCCTGCTGGACAAGTGTCTCTTCAAAATGGGAGAGGCCATGATGCACCGCCTGCCTCCAGGCTGAACGCTCAGATGTCAGGGTTTCCATCTGTTGAGGTCCATTCCAAAGGCCTTCAGATCCCGCTTGCAGATCTCCTTGTATCGCAGCTGTGGTCTCCCTCTGGGGCGATTTCCCTGTACTAATTCTCCATACAGGAGATCTTTTGTAATCTGACCATCAGCCATTCTCACAACATGCCCAAGCCAACGTAGACGTTGCTGTTTCAGTAATGTATACATGCTAAAAATTCCAGCTCATTCTAGGACTACTCTATTTGGAACTTTGTCCTGCCAGGTGATACCAAAAATGCGTCGGAGACAGCGCATATGGAACGTGTTCAGCTTCCTCTCCTGCCGTGCACAAAGGGTCCAGGACTCACTGCAGTACAGGAGTGTACTCAGGACACAGGCTCTATAGACCTGGATCTTGGTATATGCCGTCAGCTTCTTATTAAGCCATACTCTCTTTGTGAGTCTGGAGAACATGGTAGCTGCTTTGCCAATGCGTTTATCCAGCTCAACATCTAGGGAGAGAGTGTCAGAGATCGTTGAGCCAAGGTACACAAAGTCATGAACAACCTCCAATTCTTGTGTGGAGATGGTAATAGAGGGAGGTGAGTCCACGCCCTGACCCATGACTTGTGTTTTCTTCAGGCTGATTGTTAATCCAAAGTCTTGGCAGGCCTTGCTAAAATGATGCATGAGTTGTTGGAGGTCTTCAGCAGAGTGGGCAACAACAGCTGCATCATCGGCGAAGAGGAAGTCCCACATGCATTTCAGCTGGAGTTTGGTCTTCACTCTCAATCTAGAGAGATTAAAGAGCTTTCCATCTGATGTAGTCCGGAGATAGACACCTTCTGTTGCAGTTCCAAAAGCGTGTTTCAGCATGACAGCAAAAAAGATCCCAAACAGGGTCAGCGTGAGGACACAGCCCTGTTTCACTCCGCTTCGGATGTCAAAGGGATCTGATGTTGAGCCATCAAAAACTACAGTGCCCTTCATTTCCTCATGAAAGTACCTGATGATGTTAAGGAGTCGAGGTGGACATCCAATCTTGGGAAGTATTTTAAAAAGGCCGTCCCTGCTAACCAAATCAAAGGCCTTTGTAAGATCTATGAAGGCCACAAAGAGTGGCTGTTGTTGTTCCCTACATTTCTCCTGCAACTGTCTGAGGGAAAATACCATGTCAGTGGTGGATCTATTAGCTCGAAATCCACACTGTGATTCTGGATAGACTCTGTCTGCGAGCACCTGGAGTCTCTTCAGCACAATAAAATGGGCAAGCAGCTTCCCTACAATGCTGAGAAGAGAGATGCCATGGTAGTTATTGCAGTCACCCCTGTCTCCTTTGTTCTTATACAATGTGACGATGTTTGCATCCTTCATGTCCTGTGGTACTCCACCTTCCCTCCAGCAAAGACAAAAGATTTCATACAGCTTGGTGGTGATGATCTCTTTACAGCACTTCAACACTTCAGCAGGGATGTTATCCTTCCCAGGTGCCTTGCCTGAGGTGAGGGAATCCAAGGCCACTTTTATTTCTGCTAAAGTTGGTTCACTGTCCAACTCCTCCAAGACAGGCAGGCACTCGATGTTATTTAGTGCCTCTTCGGTTACTACATTCTCTCTGGAATATAGCTCAGAGTAGTGCTGCATCCAGCGTTCCATCTGCTGTGCTCAGTCCTGGATAATCACGCCTGTAGCAGACTTCAAGGGAGCAGATTTCTTCTGTTGATACCATCATACATTCCCTTGATGTTACCTGTGTCTGCTGCTATCTGTATCTGGGAGCAGAGCTGAAGGCAATAATCGTTAGAACATCTCCTGGCAGCCTGTTGGACTTTGCTACGAGCAACTCAAAGAGCCTGCAAGTTGTACTCCCTAGGACAGGCTTTGTATGCTGCTAGAGCTCTCCTCTTATCCTCAATGGCTGGCATCAACTCCTCCGAATGGGCTTCGAACCAGTCTGCCGTCTTTTTAGTCTTCTTGCCAAATGTGGACAAGGTGGTGTTATAAACAGCGTTCTTGAAATGTTCCCATCGTTCAGGTGCATTTGCATCAGTTGGGCCTGGAAGAGTTTCCTCAAGCGCTTGGGCAAATTCTTCCACTTTTCTTTGATTGTGAATCTTGCTGATGTCAATACATGATCTTCCTTCCTTTTTCGTGTGATACAATCTCTTTGTTCGCAGTTGTACTTTACTACACACCAGGGAGTGATCACTATCGCAATCAGCACTGTGATAACTGCGTGTGATCGTAATACTAGGAAGGCTAGAACGTCTAGTGAGCATCAAATCGAGCTGATTCCAATGCTTCGATCTTGGATGTCTCCAGGAAACTCTGTGTTGAAGCTTCGTATTAAAGAATGTGTTGCTGACACAAAGACCATAATAACAGCAAAACTCCAGCAAGCTTTGGCCATTTTCGTTCATCTTCCCAATGCCAAAACAGCCTAGACAAGTGGGCCAAGAATTGTGATCAGCACCAACTCTAGTGTTAAAGTCTCCGAGAATGAACAGCAACTCTCTCTCCGGGATTTTTTTGATAGTAGCTGCCAGATCATCATAGAATTTGTCTTTCACTTCTGTTGTGGACAACAGCATTGGTGCATACGCACTAATGAGGATGACCGGTCCCACTGATGAGTGGAGCTGCAGAGACAGGATTCTTTCACTCCCCACAGCAGGTGGGACAATGGATCTCAGCAGGGTATTTCTGACCGCAAAGCCAACACCATATTCCCTGGTCTCATTCAATGGTTTTCCCTGCCAGAAGAATGAGATTTTTTTTCTTTGACAGATCCCATGTCTGGCAATCTCGTCTCTTGCAGGGCAACAATGTCCATCTGCAGCCTCCTCAGTTCCATGTCGATTACAGCTGTCTCGCGCACGTCGTCTATTTCCTGCAGGTCGTCAGAAAAGCCAGGGTTCATTGTCCAAACATTCCAGGTGTCCAACTTTAGGGCAGACATTTTCTTATGATTGTTGCATGGTGCAGGGTTATCGATCTGCTTGTCGGCTTACACCCTAAACCCCACACACCTAAATAATAAAGGCTTCCAAATACAAGAAAGAACATTAGAATAATACTTTCTTTTACTCCCCCCTTTTCTTTTTTCTTTTTTGATAATGTGTTGAAACCTATGTAGCAGGCTGGATAGCTCAATGAGTTAGGCTTCTGGCTGTTGAGTCAGAGCTTGCAGCTTAAGGCAAGATGCAGAGTCTCAAAGTACCCCCAGAAGAAGAGAATGAAGAACCACTTCTGAGAACTCTATTCCTAGAAACCCCTGGAAGTGGTCACCGTAAGATATAACTGACTTGATGGCATGTAATTATTATCATGAAACCTACAACATATATTAGGGGATAAGTATATCTTAGTCTGAGTGCTCACTGGAAGGACAGATCCTGAAGCTGAGGCTCCAATACTTTGGTCATCTCATGAGAAGAGAAGACTCCCTGGAAAAGACCCTGGTGTTGGGAAAGTGTGAAGGCAAGAGGAGACGTGGACGACAGAGGACGAGATGGTTGGACAGTGTCATCGAAGCTACCAACATGAATTTGACCCAACTCCGGGAGGCAGTGGAAGACAGGAGGGCCTGGCGTGCTCTGGTCCATGGGGTCACGAAGAGTCGGACACAACTTAATGACTAAACAACAACAATATCTTAGTCTATCACTGTTTGCATTCATGCCACTTAAAACACACAAACACAAACAAATAAACACACAGAGACACATTGCAAGGCCTATGTATCAGGATTAAACATGGGGATGAATAAAAAACAAATTGTGATATTCATGAAATATCACTGATTCATAGGATATTCATCCTTTCGTATTTGTCAGGTCCGGAGACTCCAACAAATATGTATGGATGAGTATTTATCCATTTTTAATTGTCCCTTCATTCAGGCTGGCTGCAGTAACAGGGTTCCATTCCATGTCAGGACCATCAGCTGATCGGTAGAATCAAGCAGGCTGGCTTCAGGATTGGAAAACAGGTGCCATTCCTGCAGTGAGACTGCTCATCAACGACACAGGCAGGCTGCAGGAAGGGAAACCCCAGTTTCCGTTCCCGCAGCCAGCCTGCTTGTCAATGTCCCAACAATTAGCTGTTTGATGGGACGTTGTGTTTTAATGATGAATCGACTAATATTTATTGATTTGTCACTAAAATTTGGTCCTTCGTCAATTCATCCATTCATCAACTTTGATGAATGATGAATCACGATGAATTACCATTTTTCCGATTCATCCCTATCTCTAATCAGGATTATTTATGTCTTGGCAAATTCTACCTCCATGTACCATAACAACTCCACTTGTGGGGCATTGTGGAGTTGAAGGGAGATGTTGACCAGAAGCCAGTTGCCAGTCAGAACTGACTTTATGCCACATTATAATTACTATTGCTAACTACTTGGTTGACATGATTTTGTCACATATTTTCTAATTTTTTTATGTCAATGGAATTTTTTTCTCCATTATTTGTTAGAATGGCTGTTTCCAGAGCATTGTGTGTTGCAAACTAAGATGGCAGCTGAAGCCATCTGCTACCAAGAGTCTGGAAGGGAGAAAATAAAACATTTAATTCTTCAAAAAACCTCTGGTTTATGAATGTGGGATATTCTGCTTCTATATCCACAAGTCAAAATGCCAAGAAATGGCCCAATAGTTCTGCACAATATTGCATCTGCATTGCCATCAGGAAAAAATGGCAAACTTTACATAGCGAAGGGTAGCTTTATGGTTGACAACACCAATGGTGTTGGACTATAGCAGTGGTTCCCATTCTTGGGTCCCCAGATATTCTTGGACTAAAACCGTCAGAAGCCTTCACCACTAGCTGTGCTGCCCAGGATTTCTGGGAGTTGAAGTCTAAAGAATCCAAGGTTCAGAACCACTGGTCTACAGGATACCCTCTCGTGCTCACTATCATTCACAAAGTGATACAAAGTAAGGGGAAATCCCAGAAACTGTCTCTTATTCTCGCTGAAACACAAAGTAATTATCAAGGCTGCTTTTAGATAAGTGTGTATAGTTTAAGAAATATATTTTTAAAAAATGTCCATAAATAGTTCATAAATTTGAAACATGGATCAGGTTCAACAATTGATTGGTGCAAAATAAATCATCTTTGCACATTTATTTATTTATTTATACATACATACATACATACATACATACATACATACATACATACATACATACATACATACATACATACATACCCCACCTTTCTCCTTAAAAAGGACCCAAGGTGGTCAAAAGACAATATTTAACATTAAAAATTGCAAGTAGAAACATACTAGAAAGATGAAATAAATACTATACTAAAAACACATGCTTATTACTCATTGAAATCAATAAATTCTAAAAGTAATTTTAATTTAATGGTGTCCTCTTTGATCAAGTCCTGTCTCAAACAGATCAGTTATGTATTAAAATGCAAGTCTTTGTTGGAAACAAAATCTTTCAGCTGGCTTTGCTGCACGATTTTTAGGATTTTCCAAAAGAGTTTTTTTGTCACTCTCTGTTCTTAGGAACCCATCCAACTAGAAGTGAGTTCACATACATACTCCTTTATTCCTCCCCACCCCCACAGGTCTTGTTATAATGCAGTTAAATTAATTTAATTCAATCAGATTGATTATAAACATTTATATAATGTTTGCAATTAATTGGCTATTTTGTCTGGCTTTAAAGAAAATCAAACATTTGCTTTTCACTGTTTTGTTATAAAATCAATTTGTTTGACTATTTCATTGGATTTCTTCTACCTAATCAAGTTTCAGACCCTGCCTTTGGCTACTTAAATTTGCAACAGTCATGTCATGCTACAGACAGAGGACATATTCAATTCTTCAAAAAACCTCCAGTTTATGTGGGATATTGTGCTTCTGTATTCATGATTCAGAACCCCAGGAAATGGCCCAATATTGTTGCACAATTTCATGCCTGCATTGCCAGCAGGAAAAAGGATGCCAAACTTTACATACCAAAAGGCAGTCTAACTGTTGACGACACCCATGTCAGCAATCAAGATGGTCTACAGGATACCCTCTTCTGCTCCCTACTATTTCTTGTAGGCATTTTGATACCTAGAGAACTGGCTGAAAAATACCCTTGACCATTGCTTTGTATTTGGGTGAGAAGTGATTAACTGAGTCAGGTTCTGTAATTTTCCCCACTTGGTATCTCTTTGTGAATGCTCAGTTTGTAACAAAGTCACTGTTTCTTCCACTGGGATTTTAAAATGTTGACATCTGAACAAATACATTTGGGGCCAGTTGCTGTAAGCATAACAAAGAAGCACCAAAGTAGAAGGAGGCTGACAGCTGAAACTCCACTGAAAGCCTATACCTCTCCTAGAGACACCTCCCCTTTTATTCCTTGCTGTGGGTGCCTATGTTCCATAGTGGGTGTGTGCCAAATGTAGCACTCTATGATTTGGGCTAAGCAGTGAGTAGGGCACACTTGGCCAAGGCAGGTAACTGATTGGGGTCACTAAGAGACATTTTGCACACCACCAGCAGAAGCAAGCAAACAAGCAAGCAAGCTGGTTTGAACATTACCTACAACTTGAAGGACTTCTACATTGTTAAGAACATAGACCTTTATTTTCCATATTTTCAGTGTTTCTAGTTCCTGATCCAGAAGCATACAAATAGCTAGAAATGTTTTCAGAAACTGAAGAACAAATTGCTTCACCCTTCAGTCTTGATTTGCATGGTAAATATTTGGATACAAACTGGATGAGACAGTATTTGCACATTCTTACTGGGGGAGTATATATTTGTAATTATTTTTAGCCATTGGCAGCCTCAACTTCCATGGAATTGTCACATCCCCTTTTAAAGCTCTTCAAGGTGGCAGCCATCACTACATTGTGCAGTGGTGAATTCCACATATTAGCAAAGAATGTTGTGCAATACTGCACTTGTGGCTTCTTTCTTTAGTTCTAACTTTTGTGTGGAAGAGAAAGGATGAGGAAACATACATAGGTATATGTGTAGATAAGTGCACATAGTTTCTCCCTTGAGGTCGTCTCCATAAAAAGTGTACACTTTATGGCAAATCCCAGTACTGTACCTTCTCATGTCATGTGATACTGGATATTGGATATAGGATATTGGACAGTGGCAAAAAAATTGTTTAAGTAAACAGAAGCGCAAAGGAGCAGCTATTTACTCCCTCAATGCTGTATAGTTTGAACTCCTTCCTGTGGACAGTCATCCAACATGCTCTATTATATATTACAAACTTTATTCCTGTGAAACTGTGCATTTATCAGTGAGGAGAGGGGCTAATGGGGGAGGTGATTATTATTCATACCTCAGTTCATTCTTAATCAAAGCCTAGAATTTTACAAGGAGTGGAAAATTGACAGTGGCTTCTGCAGCAGAGCCCTGAACAATTATGACTTGATTTATAAGGAGCCACTTAGCTACACATTTAAATATAGTCATCTACAAGATTTGGGGAAGGTTTCTGATAATCAAAATGCCACAGATTTAGCACGTTTAATTTTTTACCCCATCTCCTGTGAGCTTGAACTCTGATTGTAATTACAGTTTCATCCTCTCCTCAATGACATTATTTTATCAGAGAATGCCACTGTATCAGGAGTTACAGTTTGATATAAGAGGAAATTGCTTGCCATGGGTAGCAATGAACAAACCATAAAAGGAGTGAGATGGAAGCAACCAGAGAGGGATGCAAGGCACAGAAGAGATTCAGGCACCGGGCTCATAGATTATAAATCTGCATAGGATTTGCATATGCTAATCTATAAGCATATTTATATGTTTATAGGCAAATTTAGGAGTAAGTGCTGGGATTCTGCTGTTGTTTGTGGGTTTTTTACAGAAGGAAAAATGGGTCAATTTACTTTTTTATCTAGATAGCTTCGCAGAAAATGAATTCAGGAATGAGGAAGCTAATGCTGTGCAGAACTGCATGAAGTCCTGGCAGCTTTCAAGAGTGGCAGAAGCCCTGCCAGGGTGAGGGTGAGCAAGGACTATACCATTCTTGGCACCATAGTGCTTGAGGCAACCACCTCACTCTGGCTGATGGTGAGGCTGGCCTGTGGATATCTCCTGTTATTAACAATGCTTACTCCATGTTGGAAACATGAGGATCATGCTTTGTTCTGATTTGTTCAGAAGAGATAAAATTCACATGCCAAACTTCAGTTTTAACTGGATTTTGGCAGGACATAATTAATGTCATAGAAAAACTGAGCTGAAGCATCAGAATGTATGTTACCTCTGTCTTAGTAGTTATGGATTCAATTACAATTTGTGCCTCTAAAGCCAATTGCTAATAACTGTCTCCTTTATCATTTTTTCTTAGTGTTCACAAATGCAAATTATATAATTTATTTTAATGTTCTAACAGTTGAAATGTTAGGAGGAGAAGCCAGTTAGCAAAACCATGATGTCTACTATGTATAACTTGAACATAATGACTCCCATACTCTCAAATATCTGATTTTAAATGCAAGACCAAGACATTCTGGTACCTGCACTGGAAGCAAAATGGTATTTCTTGGTTTTCCATAGTAGCATGAGAAGTTCTTGATCCAGCATCTACTCTGCAACCCCACTTTCTCTTTCTTAAAGAGAGCACAACTCCTTTTTCCTTTGTTTTGCTCCAGTAAACTTCTAGAGAAATACTTGCTATAGATGCCAAAGACTAAAGACAAGTGGTCACAAAAAGTTTCCATGTGATTATTTGTTTTGTCAAAGGCACATCTGTGAATGTTCAGCTGCACTGACAGACAAAAACTACACTGGAGCATGTGTTGCAAGCACACAAAATCTCTACAGCATGGCCAGTTGATCCTGGCTATACTAGAAATAGTTGAATAGCATAATATTCAGCCTGAAGGAATAAATTAATGCCTCAAATATAACTTATGCATATAACATATTGGCAACAGCTATCATGCAGTTCTCTCAAAAGAATTGTCACTGCCTCATGCAGGAACATTTCTTTCACCCTCATATCAATCAGTGTAGATTGACAGGTGACTTGTGGGGGTCATTACTGGTACAGAGGGACAAATTTGTTCAACCACCAAACACAGCCAAGGCAGGAAGGCCCAACCACCTGAGGTACAATGGGCTACAGTTCTCACTCTTACTTGAAATTTGAAATGACAGTTCATCATAAGGCTGCACTGCACTATCACAGTGAAGGGACAAGACAAGGAACAGTTCTTTGCTTTAAGCAGAGTGTGCTAACAAGCAGTGTAATAAAAAGAGAGAGAGAATGGTTTGTGGAATCGTTAAGACTGACATAAATATTTATATACACTTTCATGGATTACAATCCACTACCTCAGACTCTTATATGCCATTTTATATTCAAAATCCAGCTCTTGAAATAAGGTAGGCCAAACCTATGGAGAACAAAGCATCAATATACACTTGCAAACTAATGATGGCAATGTACTACAAAGAATTTATGATAGGCTTTGTGATACCATGGTCTTCACATAGAACAGATTATCTCAATTTAGCTAAAGTTAATGATGACTCAGGAGTCTTCCAGATGATGCATTTTCAATCCTCTTTTCTGCCACTTGGTAACCTTTGGCAGAATCAGGGATTTTCCATGACTCACATTTAAATGTTTTAGCCATGGCCAGAGATTTAACTGCTCCCCACCAGAGCTTTCAAAAGAGGGAATAGAGAGAAGGACCATACAACATATGATCCTTTAAATTCCATGAGGGTCCTCAAACTTTCCCATATTCATAGTCCCCAATGGACAGAGAGCTGACAAAGGGAGAATATATTTCTTTCTGTGCAGGATCACTTGTACTCCTACTTGTGGTTGAAATGCTGGCTGCTCTGCAGGGTCCATTCCCTTAGCTACTCATGTCTTTTGCTGCAGCACCAGAATAACGGTGGTTTGAGAGTGGAGAACTCTTATGATGGGTGGGCAAATGCCATAGCACTAAACTCTGATCCCAGGACAAAGCAGTACTGAAAAAAAATGAAAATTTTGAAAGGGACCAAATACATGGGAACTCATTTGACAACAATAGTAAACCCTGTATAAAGCTAGATAAGAGAAATGTCTGGTGGTAAGGGAAATTTCCAGTAATGACCATGCAGGACCCCCTCCTTGAGGTGGAACAAATTGTCTGTTTGGAAGACATTTAAAGCTGAACCCTCTGCCTATTTAACAGTAGGTAAAGCACACCTAAATCCCCTGGGAGATGCATAGGACCATATAGCCTATGTTCCTTTGAAAGCAATAGAGGACATTATGTATGACTATCTTTAATCTGATGGAATGAGACTGTGGTATATTTATTTGTGGATATTTGCAGTACACATGCATCTAAACTTAGAAATAGGTCTGAAACCTTACTGGCCAAAACCCTATTGGATCCTCTGTCTGCAAGAGGAACCAAGGCAATTGCCACAGCTAACTGCCAGATACATAGCATGTGCACAACTGGGTGCACAACCAGACATGCCATTCACATGCAACTGACTGCTCATCAACTAACTGTGGCAAGAGTTTGGAACAATACTCCAAAGTATTTGGACATCACATTGGATCGAATCCTGACTTACAAGAAACATTGTCTAAACACCAAACAGAAAGCGGTCACTAGAAATAAGATACTTAGGAAACCAGATGCATCAGACTGGGTTGTAGAACCACAAACAATAAAAACAACAGCTTTGTCCCTCCACAGCAGAATATTCTAGTGCCATGTGGTACAAGCCAACACATGCCAAACAAGGGGAGTTAGCTCTTAATAAATCATGCAGGATAATTACTGGCTGCTTGAAACCCAGCCTCCATTGATAAAGTCTATTATTTGGCTGGTATTGCCACTCCAGAAGTTCATCTTGTGGCACAGTGGTTAAACTGCTATACTGCAGCCAAAACTGTGCTCACGACCCGGGGTTCAATCCCAGGTAGCCATCTCAAGGTTGACTCAGGCTTCTATCTTTCTAAGGTCAGTAAAATGAGTACCCAGCTCACTGAGGGTGGGCAATGTGTAGCCTGCATAATTGATCTGTAAACTGCCCAGAGAGTCCTTTGAGTGCTATGGGACGGTATATAAGCTTTGCTTTTACATTGAGAGGTGCTAGCAAATAATGAACAAAATAAGGTAATACAGCACCAAACCCATCCACTTCATGGCACCAACACCCTATGGCTAAAATTGAAGAAACGTTTTCTGCACACACTTCAAGCTCTAAATATTAAACCAGAAGAAGGTACACCAAACCTATGGAGAACAAAAACAATACAACTTGCTGAATGGATGAATGCTGAAGAGTGTCTCCCACCAGGACAAGACTTTGGCTATCACTTAATAGATTTCAAAGTGAAGTAGGAAGATCAAAGAATAATCAAATAAGATGGAGCTATTTGGATACAGGACAAATTTTCTACAACTGTGGAGAAAATCAGTGAATGCAGCATTTATGTGCATGCAACTTATGCCCCTATATAAAACAAGATCTAGCAAATGATTGAGACAAGAGTATTGAAGTAGCCTGCTTCTAGTCAAAAACAGTCTAATTATCTTAATTTTTTTAACTTGTTTTCAATTTTACCTGTTTCATATACATCCATAATTTTAAATTGTGCCATGTTTTGATACAGATAAAGAAATAAAGAAAGACTCCCAGCTACCAGACATCATCTAAGCAAAACAGACACAATCCAGCCCGAGTTTATATCCTATTTATTTATTTTCCTCTAGGGAAGTTTAAAAGATGCTTGCTCTCATTAAAAAAGGGAGTTACACAGGTCAAATATTTCAGCATGTATGCATATGTTGTTTGACCAGATGTTTTAACTAGAGATGGGCACAAACCTCGTTTTGGAGGTTCTTCCCAGTTCTTACACACGGCACCACAGGTGCTGTGCATTTCCTTCCTCCACCTCCCTGGCCAATGAACCACTCCCCGGATGGTGCATGCTCCTCTCCTCCTCCTCTTTGGCAGTTCAACCAGTCTCCAGTGGGAGCACAGGGTTGCCTGTCCTGCCTCCTTGTCTGAGTGTATGATCATCCAGGGAGGCAGGGCAGGGAAGCCCGTGCTCCTGCCGGAGATTGACGAACTGAGGTTCATGCCCATCTCTAGTTTTAACTTTAAACTGGGCTATGCTGAAGGGTATCTTTTTCTTAATCCCATCAGCTGCTTTGTGTTACATTTGTGATGTGTCTGCTGAAGAACCTTTAATCTAAGGATAATCTAGAGCCCATAGAAATCAAGCCCTTCAGGACTTACTAGAACCCAGTATCCAGAGGAGCCAGGCTCCTCAGGAGGGAGGGCTGAGGACAAGAGGAAGAACGCTCTATCATAGAACTAAAGCTGCTGTAAAATCACTGTAAGTGGTAACACTTAGAGAGGAAGAATAGAATGGGTCTTCGTGGTGAAGGTGAAAAGCTGTAGCTTAACACTCCTCAGAAGTAAACAACTCCAAGAGTAGAGTCTCCACTCTGTCTCTGACTGGCTCCATCTGTTCATGGGTACAAACTTCCTTGTGTCTGCATAAACCAGTAGTTGCAGAAAAAGAGCTTGCGTCTCATCATCTATCCCAGCACCATGCTCTCCTGATAAACCTTTGGCTCTCGTAGCATCCAACTCTGGCTAATTAATTAATAGGGATTTCTGCTTCTTCTTCCCTTGGCTAACAAACTAGCAGTAGGCTTTTTGCCTGTCATGACCTTATTTTGGCTTCTCAAACTCTGTTGTTTGGCTGCTACTTACTGACTCTCTTAACTCCCTCTGTTTGTGATTTGACTTTGATTCAGTTTCTGTCCGACTGCTTGTCTCTCCCTGTGAGGACTTGCTAGCCTCACTTGGGCAGCTTCATCCAGTAATTGACATTTGCTACATAGAACCAGGACAGTTCTGGTCTTATTCCATTGCGAGTTTTTATGGTTATTATCATAGAATCATAGAAAAGTGAAGTTGGAAGGGGCCTACAAGGTCATGACGTCCAACCCCCTGCTCAATGCAGGAATACAATCAAAGCATATCTGGCCAGTGATTATCTAAGTTTTTCTTCAATACCTCCAGTGTTGGAGCACTCACAAACTCCCGAGGTAACTGGTTCCACTGTCGTACTGCTCTAACAGTTAGGAAGTTTTTCCTGATATTCAACCGAAATCTGGCTTCCTTTAACTTGAGCCCATTGTTGCTTGTCCTGCACTCTGGGATGATCGAGAACAGATCCTGCCCCTCCTCTGTATGATAGCCTTTCAAATATTTGAAAAGTGCTATCATATCACCCCTCAGTCTTCTTTTCTCAAGGCTAAACTTGCCCAATTCTTTCAGCCTTTCCTCATAAGGCTTGGTTTCCAGCCCCCTGATCATCCTTGTCGCCCTCCTCTGAAGTTGTTCCAATTTGTTAGCATCCTTCTTGAAGTGTGGTGTCCAGAACTGGACACAATACTCAAGGTGAGGCCTAACCAGTGCTGAATAGAGGGGGACTAGCACCTCGCAGGATTTGGAAATTATACTTCTATTAATGCAGCCTAAAATAGCATTTGCCTTTTTTGTAGCCACATCACACTGTTGGCTCATATTTAGCTTGTGATCTATGACAATTCCAAGATCCTTCTCGCTCATAGTTTTGCTGAGCCAGGTATCCACATCTTGTAACTGTGCAATTGTTTTCTTTTTCTGAGGTGCAGTACTTTGCACTTATCCCTGTAGAATTTCATTCTGTTGCTTTCGACCCAGTGCTCCATCCTGTCAAGGTCATGTTGAATTTTGTTTCTGTCTTCTAGGGTATTAGTTATTCCACCCAATTTGTATCATCTGCAAATTTGACAAGCATTCCCTGCATTCCCTCATCCAGGTCATTAATAAAAATATTGAAGAGCACCGGGCCCAGGACTGAGCCTTGGGGTACCCCACTAGTGACCTCCTCCCAGTTAGAGAAGGACCCATTAATCATCACCCTCTGAGTATGATTCTGTAGCCTATTGTGTATCCACCTGTCACTTGATCTATCCAGCCCACACCTAGTTAGCTTGCTAATCAGGATATCATGGGGCACTTGGTCAAAAGCTTTGCTCATTCATTCTGATGAAGGAATGAATGAATGGTGTTGCGAACATATTTTCTAAGGAATTAGCAATAAAAAAATCATAAACTAAGGCTGTAATGCTGTGCACATTGCATAGGAAGTAAGAAGACTGAGACTTGAAGGGCAGCACTCAAGGAATTAGAAAAGATAATCAAGTGGAAGGATGTATAAGGAGACCAGGACCAAGATCATCCACACACTTGTATTTCTGATGACCATCAATGGATGTGAAGCTGGATAGTTAAGAAAGTGGACAGGAAAATACTTGATTCATTTGAAATGTGGTGCTGGAGGAGAGTTCTGCAGATACCTCAGACTGTCAGAAAGACAAACAAGTGGGTCCTATATCATATCAAGCCTAAACAATCTCTGGAGGCAAAAATGTTGAAGCTGAGGCTGTCCTACTTTGGGCACATCACAAGAAGACAGGATTCTCTGGAAAAGACAATAATGCTGGGAAAGATAGAAGGCACCAGGAAAAGAGGAAGACCAAATACCAGACGGACTGGCTCTTTAAAGGAACCCACAGGCTCAAGTCTACAAGAGTTGAGCAGGGCTGTTTAGGAGAGGACATTTTGGAGATCATTCATTCATAGGATTACCATTAGTCAGAGAACATAAGAACTTAAGATCCCTGCTGGATCTGGCCAAGGGCCCACCAGATGCCTCTGGGAGCACACAAGACAACTAGATACCTCGCTCCTGATACCCCTCCCCTGAATCTGGCATTTTGAGGTACCTTCCTTCTAAGCCTGGAGATTATACATCCCCATCATGGCTTGTAACGTGCGATGGACTTTTCCTCCAGGAAACTGTCCAATCCCCTTTTAAAGGCATCTAGGCCAGATGCCATCACCACATCCTGTGCCAAGGAGTTCCACAGACTAACAACAGAGGTAACTTGAGAGCACATAACAAGAACAAGTCCCACTAGTCAGTTAGACTTATTTCACTGTACACTGTACATGTTTTGGTTGAGGTTGAAAATTAATTTTGACTTCTTCTGCATCATGGTCAACGTATTTTAATTTTATGCAGTAGTTTGTACAAAAAGAGGGGGCTCCCAATTCAAGAATGACAGCAAAGCATGTGAGTGAGTTGCCAACGTCTGTCCAGCTGACAAAAGTAGATGGAATTGTCTCTGGATGCACAGCACAATTTAGCTGAAGCTTCTGCACTTCCTCCCATCAGGAGCAGTTTCTCTGCTAGATGTGATGGTGATTCGAGATAGAAGAAATTACTCTCACTTTTGATGTTGACAAAATAAATGTGTGGATGATTGTGTCAAAATCATCTATGCAAAGGAGCTTTAACTTGAAAGGCATGCCTCAAGGATTGTCTTTAAAGCTTTCTTTACTAGTACTATTTCAACAAGGTGCATAAGGGTAGGATTGTGATGACTTAACATATTCCAGGTCAGGCTGGTGTGCACTACTCTGCAATCTTCCTGAAACAGGTCTCTAAAGGACAGGCCCCAGAGCCCCAGTGCTCGTCTGTTGTGTCCAGTGATCTCTATACTTGGCCTTCTTGCAATGGCTTGGTAAAGTAGGCGGTTGCACTCCCACTATTTTACTGCTGAAAGTGCTGAAGGACTGATGAAGACCTTTAAAGGTTTTCAAGGATTTCAGAAAGAGATTCTTAGTATACTGGCCTAAAATTTCTGATGAATTGTTGAGGAGGGGGGAGTTGTCGCAACATTTAAGGTACTTTGTCATAGATGTTTTATTTTATGAAGTACAAATGCTTCCTCGTTTCATAGAAGGTTTACAATTGAAACCGGGGGGGGGGGATCTTTAATGGCATTAATTACATTAAATAATTATTCATTAAAAGGAAAAAAAAAATATGGAGGAAAGTCTAAATGTATTCTCAGTAAGTAGCTGCTACATACTGAACACATCTTCAGTATGTCCATGCATCTTTAATACGCCCTGCTGGGGGAAGAAATCAATTGAAAGAATCTCAAGTACACTAGCAAGTGGTTTTACTTACTGCAAATTGACTTATACAAGCATAGAAGTGTTAAACAGATTACCACAATTCCGCCCTGAAGATACCAGTTTTGTCTGAGTTTGCAGGCTAAGAAGGGTAGAGTCTGATTAGTACATGGATGGACAGCTGCTAGCTGGGAATACCAGCAATCGTAAGGCAGGGCTGGGAAAGAATCCTACCTAAAGCCTTAGCGAATTACTGCCTGTCAAAAGCTGACAAGATTGAGCTAGAACATGGGCAACTTTTAGGATGGGCAACTTGTAGCCCATGAGGTGCATGTAGCCATTTGGGGCATTTTTTCATTTTACCATCATTGAGATTCCCCCCCCTCCAAACCAAACCAATTTTAACACCCCTTCTGCTTTCTGGGTCATGGGGGGGCAATTTTGCTATGATTTGAGCCCCCCACAACATCCCAAAAAAACCCAATTATTTTTTTAAGTACTTTGGCTGTTAGTGGACTCAACTGGACTTTTTTCAAAAACTCATTCTTTTAAAAAAATAATTAATGGGAGTGGGGGTCGCAGGGGTGGATGCAGACTTCTAATGTCCAGCGGTGGGCATATTTAGTACCAGGTCTCAGAAGGTTAATCCCCTGAAATAGGCTCCTAAATGGCAGACACCAGAGGCCCAGGGCTAAAAGCTAAAAAGGCCCATCATCTCTGGCTCCATATAGAGTAGATTCCTCTCTCCTATGGCTAAGCAGCGTGACAGTACACAGCTTGTTCATAAGAAGCCAAGATGCCTGCAATAGGAGAAGTCAGGGTTCATAGATAACTCAACCCATTGCAAGACATCTCAGTAAAGTAAAATGTCAAAGGAACATATAGCCTCAATCCATAGTACAACCCACTAAATTCTACTTCTGGGTGAAAGTGCAATATCAGTGGGGTTGTCCGAAGAGCAAGGTGTTATAAAGCATGCCAATTACCTATCCACTAAAAGCCACTGTTCAAGAAACAAGTGAACTTTGTTCTTAAAGCTATCATGTAATTTCCAGCAGACGATACATGCCCATACTTCCTTCTTTATATGTCACATTGTTATTTACTGTCCTCTTCCTCATCCTGATTTGACAGTAGCTTTAGGAGAGGAAGTCCACTCATACAAATCACAGTTTAATTTCTCTCTGAGAGCATTTCAGACCTGACCATTTGGAATCTACCTTTCCCTAAAGCTGAATTTCCACCTTTGGTGTGGAACATGTCCAATTCGTTCAGCTGGGCTGCTAGAGAAGGGAGTTCAACAAGGGAATAAATTAGCAGAAAAATAGGCAGCGTTTCTAGCCTTTGCACATCTCTAAAATATCAATAAATATTGTTCTGGAGTTCCAGGAAAATGATGTGCTTGAAATAATGCCCATGGAGGCCACTGACCCATACATTATTTAAGCTATCCTGCATCCTCTTTGACTAACCCCAAACATGCAGGTTTAAAGGGGATTTTGAAACACTACCATCTTCCCAAAAAAGAACGGTTTTATTTTTTAAGGGGAAAGCAACACATTTGTCACTGTAGCTTTGAGGGTTATTGGGTGATATAAATCTGGTGGACTAGCCAGGGATGCAACTTCAGAATGCGAAGCCTTTTCCTAAGAGGAACAGCAAAGCTTAGAGTCACTTTTGGCATCTGAGTAATGTGCAAGACTGCAGGCAGGAGGCTCAGATGGAATCACGGAAGGTAAGCTGCCAAGCTTAGGCTTTCAAACTGGAGCTGAGAATGAACCTGCACCTTGAAACTCCAGAGGTTTGTTTAGTTTGTGTACTTTTCACCAGCCACCTTGTGGGGCAGGGGTTCATTAAGCTTTCGAGGCACCCTTTTCTACTTTCCTTGCTTTGTTTTCAGCTCTAAGCTACAGGGAGACAGCAAGGAGGACAGGCTGCCTCGTAAAGGGTGTAGTTGACAATAAAAGTATGTGCCATATGATTGCGAATATCCTGGCAATCCACCAGATTTGATTGCTACTGATTGGAGAGTGCAGAAAAAGTGGTTCTGAATATTCCATTAAGTGCAAATTTATCCGATTTATTTCTATAAAGGGGTGGGTGGCGGCAGCTGGACATGTAGGCTAGTCAGGAAGTGTAGACATAGATTGTGTTGAGTGTGCATCAAAATGCCCAAGTGAAAAAAAATCATCATTTCATTCACAGTAATGGGAAATACATTCCAGAGTGCACTGTCACTCCCTTTCTTTCCAATGACAGTTGAAACATCCCTTGGAAACTCCAATTGCTGAGCATCTTGGAAGAGCTCCAGCCTTTATTCTGTTCCTCTCCACCCAACTAAGCGGCCATTTTGTATCAAGGCATGATGAATAGAACCTGATACTTACTTACTACACTCTTCCTCTTTTTTTTTTTTCTTCAGGTAGCTAGCTATGCTGAGTCTTAGGTTTCACTATGGGCATGGATGTTGGATGGTGGTTGATACAAGGTGGTTTCATGGGAAGGTGAGAGCTGGCCAAAACAAAGAGTGTATGGCTCGCAGGATTGGGGGTTGAAAGGAAAAAAGAAAGCTAGTAAGAACTTTGCCTATACACTGAAGGTCCACCACATCCCCAAAATTGATGGCAATGCAAGTTGTCCCCAACCACCCGAAGCCATGACCCCTTGTTTTCCTCATGCATGGTTTTTCCCAACCAAGAAACATAAAAAATATATGCTAATACCTGCACAAATTTGAGAACAATGAGTTCAATCATCTCAGAGTGGGTTGGTCCCAACAGGAACTGCAAATATTTGGATTCAAATCATATTAGATGGTACTGGCACACCCTTAATTCTAACTGATAATGTAGAGTCATCCTTTAAGGCATTCTTAGGAAGCTCCCCCCCCAAGACTTCCCTGGAAATAATGCTAGCATTATTCTCATTCCCACTTTCCAAGTTTTCATTAGAGTAAAGACAAGTTCAGGCTTTGCTTTTTTTAACAACTGTGACAAAGTAGGAGTAGGGAGACAACATCCTTGGAACACCTTATGATTGCAAGTACTCTCCCCCCACATTCTCTCCTAAAAGCATAGCAATTCTGCAATAGCAATAAAACCCCTTGAACCCTCGCCTTTGTGGAGGGGATTGCCTTTGTATTGGTTTTCTATACTTCAGGGAAATGTCCTTCAAAAAAGTCTTATTCTTCTTGGCAGCATTCTGTTGCCTTTCGAAAGCTTTTTCTTTTTCAGCAAGCCTTTGATTTTACAATTCTTCAGCTGATGGTGTGCTACTTGTGGCTCTCTTTTTTATGCTGGTTTTAGTGGTCTTTTTAAAACTAATTTTGAATTATTGAGTTGTTGTTTTTGCTCTGTATGTTTTGTTAACCATTTGAGTTCCCCCGTTTGCATTGATAATTTTACCGTTGAACAAAAACGTTCCCTGAGGAACCAAAATGCTAATGTTTCAGACAGATTAGCACAAGGACCCCAAACCCAGTCCCCAGTCACTAGGAAAGTGAGTTCACACATAGTGAGGGGAATGTGCTAACCCCCCCCCCAGTGCCGTTGCTTTCATTACACCAAAGTGACTGTAGGAAAATGGAAACTCCATTCTATCTCAGTGTGCCAGAACCCCCAGCTGTTTTGTATGCTGGCTGTAATGCAGAGCCCACGTGGGAAGAGCAGTCTCCCTTTACTCAGCCATTCTTGTGGGATGAAAGCAATAATACATGGTGCATACTCGTTTGAATGAATGACTAAATCAGGCCACAGGGTCACTGTTTTCAGGTGTCAGTGTTCCCTCTCCCTTCTACCTCAGAGGTTGGCAACATGTCACCCTCTAGATGTTGTTTAACTGAATTCCCACAATCCATTGCCACTGGCAATGTTGTTATGACTTTAGTGAGGGTGTAAAAAAATAATCTGAAATGGAAGATTGCCCCACCCTCTTTTATTTGTAAATTTTCTGGTCAGAAGCCTGTAGGGATCATGCAATGGCACCGGCAGTCCAGCTTGTGTAGCTGACTGTCTGTCATGCTCCCCTACACACACACACACACAGCTCATTAAAAAGATCACACACCCAGACATATGCTCAGCTGTGTGTGAAATATCAAGTGAGAAGGGCTTACACAATTGGCATTATGCACAAGGTTTTCTTCAATAAGATTCTGGCTTCTTAGATCTGTACAAGCTATGGATGACCTATGTCTGAACAGCTATAAAACTGAACAGGACTGTGAAATTGACAAGTTGGACCATGTCTGACTAGCTCTGCCTGCTATATGCCAATACATGAATTATCCATTGTGTGATTGACATCAGTATGAAAGAGGGATACACACATATAGATTTATCCCCTTCAGACTAATGCTCATCATGTATCAATGAGGAACTTGGCTGAGAAGATGTCAATATCTAGAGAATAGGACCAGTTGAAACCTCCTCAAAAGCCCCATATATCCTGAAAACTTCATGAAAAGCCACAACCTTGTGTACCCAATGGTTAAAAATGGTTTAATCCCCTTTCCCTGTCACTCATAAAGGGGCATCCTAGGTAATGTGCCCAGGTAAAAGTAATGCCTCCAACATAAAATTAATGTAGAGAAAGAAAATTATTTTTCTGTTTCTTTCCCTTTTCTACATATATTTTAATTAAAGAATAAGAACATAGGTGCCTTTGTTTTCTTTCTCATTATTTCTAAATATGAAGGTACATACTTATGTTTGAAAACTTCATCATTACCAACATTGTATATGGCATTCTGTTAAAAGTTTGACTGTGCACCATCTTTGAATGTGTGCCAAATTCTGAGCTGAATTAGGGGCATTTGTGTTGATTTGGGAGTACCCCAACCTAATTCCAGTACAGTTCTTCCCCTTACTCACAGACCTAATCTCCAGTAGAAAAGATGCTTATTGTTGCATTGGACAGCTACAGCTTGAAAGAAAAGCAGGAGGAGAAACCAAGCAAACTTTGAGTGTGGTTGGCCCCCAAGCCTGAAAATCTCTGTGCCTATAATTTAGAATAGCAAATCCTCCCTTTGATATCTACCACGTTGCCACATTTCATGATGCTGCACAAGGTATACTCATTTGTGTGTTCCTATTGGAACAAATGAAAGTATTCCAGATACTCAGAAATTTGAGTATCACTGTGAATCCCAGTCTAAGAGAGGGCAAAAGGAGACTAGTCAGCTTCAAATGAGATCAGACTCAGTTTGGGGGAGCTAAACTGGCACCCAAACCAAAGTGGGAACCTGCCCATGGCCCTAGTCATTCCTGTTTCTTGTTCTTTCCCCTCTGGATAATATATTATACAGTTCCAAAGTCGAAGGCAACAAAATGTGGAAAAAAATAAACCATAGGACAGAGGCAGATTTATTTTTAAATTCTTTACCAGGCACACACATTTTTTTAAAGTAGAAATCTTAGCTCCCTCACTTCCTTAAAAGGAGCCTTTTATTCTAAGCAATAAAAGCTGATATAGCAGATTTCTTCTTGGGCAAGTAGGTCTGAGAGCTCAGAATGCATCAGCCAATCAGCATGGAAACATAAGAATCGCCAGAGTAGATAATTGGCACATTCTCTGAACCATTACTGGAGAAAAGCACAAAGTGATTGTGCAAATCTATGCTCTCTGAATGGCCAGTAATGGCCATCAGCCAATCAATGAATGGCAATTTACATGCTGCCATTTAGATAATTTTGCATCATGTAATGATTACACAAATCAGAAGCCTTCAATCAAGCCAAGGAGTTGGAAAGAAACAGCAGAAGTAACATCTAGATTGGGTCTATCAGTAACTGCAGTGATTTGTACAACTTTGAGAGGATCTCTCAAATGTACATTTCATGTAACTATGTATTTAAGACTCACCTTTTAGGGCCAACTATTTAAAATTCAACAGACACCAAAGTATCTTTTATCTTTGTGATTTACATGAGGAAATTTTTAGATGGATTCATTGACATGTCCTCAGGAGAATTACTTGTGAAGCATCATTGGAAACTACATGGCATAGATGTACAGAACATACATCTGACTGTCTTTATCCTAAATAACAGGTGAGTTGTTGTTTTGATAATTTGTAAGGCAGGTGAGCTTCCTTAATTTGGAATTTTAATACAACACTTGTGGTAAAATGTACTCTAATGTGAACAATATTTTAGAAATACCTTTTTTTTTAAAGCCAGGAAAAATAAGGAACAAAGCAAAATAAACAAGCAATAGTAACTCTGTAATTTACTGGTGTTTGACCTGTATTGTCATTTTTCACCAGCAGGAACTTTCTTCATATACGTAGTTTGAAACTCATGGAGGAACAGTGTCCAATGAGAAAATGTTTCACCATTAAAGGAATTAATTTCTTTACCTTTCACACCATGAGTCAACTATCTTCACACAACTAAAGTTGGGGAAAAAAACCACTAATGAAATCTTTCTAGGCAATAAGTGTAATGTACAGTTTGGTCCTCTCATAAGAAGAGAAGACTCCATGGAAAAGACCCTGATGTTGGGAAAGTGTGAAGGCAAGAAGAGAAGAGGACGACAGAGGACGAGATGGTTGGACAGTGTCATCGAAGCTACCAACATGAATTTGACCCAACTCCGGGAGGCAGTGGAAGACAGGAGGGCCTGGCGTGCTCTGGTCCATGGGGTCACGAAGAGTCGGACACGACTTGGCGACTGAGCAACAACAACAACAGTTTGGTCCAGATAGATGGTCTAGGAATTCCTCACCAACTATGATGAAAAAGGCAAGACACTGGTGTTGAGAAAAACTAGTGGAATAATTTTATTTATCTGTTCACTATGAGATCTGCTGTGGAAACCTCCAACTTTGTAGCACTGAAATGAGCCAGGAACTCCTTCAGGACTTCCTCTTCAATTGTCCTAAAGGATAAGCCATCCAAGATGGAGTTACAAACAAGAA
This sequence comes from Intellagama lesueurii, assembly GCA_037013535.1. Classification (NCBI taxonomy): domain Eukaryota; kingdom Metazoa; phylum Chordata; class Lepidosauria; order Squamata; family Agamidae; genus Intellagama; species Intellagama lesueurii. The sequence goes on along the minus strand of JBAJHW010000002.1, from coordinate 197,441,719 downwards.
GCCTACACAGATTGATATTGGCTCAATTCTTGTTGTCAAGGGAGGTCTTCCCAGTTCATTATGGCCCCAAGACAATAATGAACTCTAGTGAAAAACCCCAAGTGGGTTTTTCAGTCTATCCCCAAACATTGTTCCTTTTCCTACCCTTAGGTTCCAGACTGCACAGGGAAAGTCCAATGCCTCACTTTTTCCCATAAAGATACCTCTGGGTGTTTATCAGTAATTCTTCTCTCTTGCCTCCCTGTTGTGACAGCCTAATTAATGGAAGTGCCACACCTATCCAACTGTCCCTTATTCTTTTTCTGAATCAGTGCAGAGTAAAAACTGCCTCCTGCCTTCAATATTGCCAGTAAAGGCAGCAGATCAAAAACTACTTTCTAGTTCTAGAGTAACCAGCTGAAATGTGCTAGGAAGGGTGATGAAGACTACAATTGTACCAGGGCAGGGCAGGTTTATATGCCCTGCTCATGGCTTACTTCCACACTGCCAGCACCATGAAGCAAGGTTTTAGTGTAACATTTCTCCTCTTTGCCTCCTTTCTTATAAGCATTTAAAGTTGTTCCTCCACCACCACCCACCCGCCCTATACAGTACATTGTGAGAACTGCTTGAAACCCAATTCCTTTATGCAGGGTTCTGAATAAAAGCCAGAAAGGGAACTATGAATAGAAATGTCTCCTTCAATTCCAAGTAATATTTACATTTTCTATTTATTTTGCTCAAGTTGTTTCCTGATGCCTTAAAGATAAACTATACAATTCAGTACATTTTTTTCATCATTCTCTCTCTCTTTTTGGCATTACAAAGTTGTTGCTTTTTCTTTGCAGAGCCTAACAGCAGCACAATCCTATCCACATTTACTCTGAAGTACGATCCACAGGTCATACACCCTGAAAGGTTTACTCCTTTCAATGTGTACAACTCATTCAGACATGGACCAAAGAGTCCCTCAGCGACATGGCTTTGAGGGAACCCAAAGATTGAGTCATCTCAATCTTTTTTCACAATGCAGCTGAGGAGGGAAGAAAAAAGAAAGTCAGCAGGCAGAGGTGACAGATTGTGTATGTGCTCACAGATCCTGAGCCACTTCTGAGAGAAAGGCAACGAGAGGCAGAATGTGAGCTGCCATCTCTGCCCCATTATTTATCTTCTTTTCTGGGCAGCATAGCTAGAAAGTCTGGGGAGAATGTTCACTTAATGCTCCCAGTGTCTAGAGGTGGCTGGTCATAAAAGGAGCAACTACCTCATCTTCTTGGGCACTAACCTCTATCCTTTTATACACAGTTGTGTATCAAAGCCAAAGATTGGAAGAATTATTTTTGAGAATGCAGCTCCCAGAATTTCCCAGCTAATACCCAAGATTTTCACTATCCAAGCCAGCTGGGGATTTTGGGAGGTGCAGTTTCAGACTCTGATAGAAGGCCTGGGGATTACACTCAGTGCACCTACTTCTTGATTCTACAGCATGATGACCAAGTGTGGCCATTTGTAAGAAAACAAACAATCAGAGGTTATTATGACTGCTTCACCAGGCTGTAGCCACAGTTAGGGATGGGACTCCCATTTCTTTAGGACTGCACTTCTCAGAATTTATCAGGAATTCTTCCAGGCAGAATTCTGGGAGACACAGCTAAAAAACGTACATTTAAGGAGGAGCTTTTTTCACATATATGTTGCCATTATCCCAATTTTTTAAGAATAAGGAAACTCCTCCCAGCGGTGCCTGAGAGTGGTGCAAGGATTCATACAACTGTCAACGGATCATATAACAGGTAATCTCACAGTTTATTAGTATCTGTAGAGCAGTGGTCCCAACTTTGGTTCTCCAGATGTTCTTGGACTACAACTCCCAGAAGTCCTGGCCATCATAAGCTAGTGGTGGAGGCTTCTGGGAGTTGTAGTCCAAGCACATCTGTGGACCCAAAGTTAGGAACCACTGCCATAGAAGGTGCTTCTCAAAGAACTACCTATCCCATGATTTCTTGAGACTCCCATGAATCCTTGCCACCCCCAGGCACCATCAGGAACGGTTTCTTTCTTCTTGGAAGGCCAGTATAATGATGATGGCAGCCTACCTGGAGGTGTAAGAACTTTTCTTTGAACTCCTGTTTTGAGTGTGCATTTCCTAAGATTCTGCCTGATGGAATTCCTGGCAAATTCTTGGAAGTTTACCCTCCCCCCAAAAGTCCAATGCCTAGTTACAAACTTCAGCTCACTTGCTCAGTCTCCTTTAGAAACCTGCTCAGCCCCATCCTTCTTGGTTTGTTGTGCAAAAAAAAGAGAGAGGAAGAAGGATGAGGTGGTGGCTTGAAGCAAGGGAAGGTAGTCAGGAGTTTGGAGAGAGAGTGGCCAATCCTCATTTCTACCATCTTCCTTTCTATGTGTCCCAAAGTGTGAGTAAATAAGAAGAGAGAGTGGCTGTTCTTGAGCAGTAGGTAGCAGAAAAAGCAAACGTGTTTTTGGTGTTTTATTGGACCATCTCCCAGAATCCCACAGCTACCAGGACACTGGCCATGTTGGCTATGGGAGTCTGAGAATTGTAGACTTTAAAAAACTGTCTTCCTTATTTGTCAAAGCGAGCTCTGGATTTTCCCTCCCATCTTTTCTGGGATGAAAGATATGGGAAAAATAAATCATTTGGTGTTCATCTGAGATAAGCATCAGGTTTTATATGCAAATCAATATATGATACTACACTGATCAATACTCAAACTGCTAGGGTAGTTTGATTGCATATATAAGTGTATTCTGAATTATGCTTCTACTCATCCACTATAACTGTATATTTAATGAATGTATTTTAAACTCCTAAGGTAGATGACATTAAAAGCTATATGTCACTTTTCCGTGCCTGCAAAAAGTTATGGGATGGCTTGGTTGTCTTCATAATTCTTTCAAACAAAAATTTTCCCTAGTGCCTGCCTTTGAAATATCTTAAGATGCAGACAGGCAGCCCATTTCCCAAGTCCTGTTCCTGCCAGCATACAGGGGCTGTCTTAAAATGACAGAATGAATGAATAGATTTGTATTTCAGATTATTTAATGGAAACTGGCAATCAAAACAGCAGCCAGAATGAATCCCTTTCAATGTCAGCTGGTAGTCCTGCAGCACAGGTCTGGGCTGATAGGGAGCGAGGAGCCACCTCTTGTAATAATATCAGGGATGGGAGAAATGGCAACGGGGACACTGAGTTTTCAACACCAAATAACAACAACAAAATGTTGCTTCACAAATTATGTATTATTTTAAAAGAGCTCTAATCAATATTTTTGTATCTGACCTATTTTATCCAGCATTCCTTCTAGTAACATTGTGAGTATGATTTTCACCTTGGTTTCAAGTGATAATCCTTGCTCATTCCTAGCTCTCCCCCTTTTCTATTTCAAAAGGCAAAGAGAAATATTTTGGAAAAAAATGCACACAACACATTTATAGAGCTTTTGGTCTGGGTTTTTTTTTTACAAGTTGAATGGTAGTTTAAGTGTGTTTGTATATATATGTGTGTGTGTAGTATACACACACACACACACACACATATTTAGGGAATTTGTGTGTAGTATATGCACACACAAATTCCAACAGAAACTTCTATCATGTAGAGTTACCCAGTGCTAGAGAATCCCAGAAGACGTTACAATGTTACATTACATATTTCAGAAGAGGATAGTATGATATCGTGTGCCAATAACAATAACATTAACATTAATAGTCGTATTAATATAAATGTACAAAGAAAAGCAGGCACCATATCACACAATCTCCAGTGTCTATACATAATTGCCAGGAGCATGGGAAACAAAAAAGAAGAACTGGAAATGTATTCTCGAAGGCTTTCTCAGCCGGGATCCGATGGTTGTTGTAGGTTTTTCGGGCTGTTTGGCCGTGTTACAAAGGTTTTTCTTCCTAACATTTCGCCAGTCTCTGTGGCCAGCATCTTCAGAGGGCAGGAGTTAGAACTCTATCTGTGTTCTGGTGTAGCGTGTGGGATAGTTGAGTATTTGTAGCTGTGGGATCAGCTTTTTGTCAGGAGATTGGGGACCGCATGGGGAAACAATCATTATGTTAGACTACACAGGGAGGCCATTGAAATCCACAAACATCAGCAAAGCTTCGACAAAAAAGAAGAAAGTCTAAAACTCAACAAAGCCTGGCTTTCAGCACTGAAAAATACAGCCTGCAAAAAGGTCAACAAACCTTACCCAGCCACAAGGACCGGTGATCACTGCACACAAAAGACTAGCTAACGACACCCATCAATCACAGTGACAGATTATCTCCCCCCTTTATCACAACAATACACCCATAACAAAAAGCACCCTGATCACCATAATCACCCAATCTCCTGAAAAGGACAAAAAGCTGATCCCACAGCTACAAATACTCAACTATCCCACACACTAGACCAGAGAACAGAGTTCTGACTCCTGTCCTCTGAAGATGCCGGCCACAGAGACTGGCGAAACGTTAGGAAGAAAAACCTCCAGAACACGGTCAAACAGCCGGAAAAACCTACAACCATCAGAACTGGAAATCTTAGTTCAAGAGGGTAAATATGACTTAATAGGAATAAGTGAAACGTGTTGGGACAACTCCCATGATTGGACTATAGCAACTGAAGGATATAATTTGTTAAAAAAACAATAGAAAGAATAGAAAGGGAACTGGAGTTGCAGTATATGTGAAAAATACACATTTCTCAACGGAAATACAGGAGGAAGAGATTGGCTGTTGCATTGAGACCATCTGGATCAATGTAGTTGGGACAAAAAAACAAAAGGACCATGGTAGTTGGAGTCTACTACTGACCTCCGATCAAGGAGAGGATGCAGATGAAACTTTTGAAAAACAAATTGCAAGCATTTCAAAGAGACATTTCAAAGAGACATGATGTAGTAGTGATGGAGATTTCAATTATCTTGATATCTGTTGGGAGGCAAATTCTGCAAAGTATGGCCCTTCTAAGAAATTCCTGGCTTGTGTGGCTGATAATTTTCTCCTACAAAAAGTGGAGAAAGAAGCTAGAGGACTAGCTATCCTTAACTTGATTCTAACCAATAGAGATGACTTGGTGGTAGAAGTGGCAATAAGAGGAACTCTGGGCTAGAGTGACCATGTTCTATTAGAATTATTGATTTCAAAGGAAACTAAAGCAGAGTGTAGCCACACGTATATGCTGGATTTCAAAAAAGCCAGTTTTAACAAACTCAGTAAATGATAAGTAAGGTCCCATAGCAAGAGATCCTAACAAGAAAACGAGTCTAAGAAGGGTGGGAGTTTCTAAAATAGGAATTTCTAAATGCACAACTACAAATAATTCCAACAAGAAAAAAAGTTGGGAGACAGCAAAGAAGGCTGGTATGGTTTCACAAAAAGCTCAGAGAGGATAAACAAACAAAAAAGACACATATAGGAAGTGGAAGGAAAGCCAGGCCACAAAGGAAGAGTATAGACAAGTAGCAAGGAATCGTAGGCATCACACGAGAAGGGCAAAAACTGAGAATGAGCTGAGGCTAGCTCAGGGACACTAAAAGCATCAAAAAAGCATTCTTCGAGTATGTGTGTAGCAAAAGACAAAGAAAAGAAACAGTGGCTCAGCTACTCAGTGGAGATGGAAAAATGAGAACAGAAGACAAAGAAAAGGCAGAAGAGCTCAATTCCTATTTTAGCTCAATCTTTTCCCAAAGGACAGACTATGAACCTCCAGACAAATGTGAAGTGCAGGTGGAGGAGACAAGATTGCAGCTTGAGATTTATAAACAAATAGTCAAGGAATACCTCACTAGCTTGAACAAGTTCTAATCTCCAGGGCTGGATGAATGCATCCGAGAGTACTGAAGGAGCTGGCTGAAGAGCTCTCAGAACCACTATCCATTATTTTCTTGAAATCATGGGAAATGGGTGAGATGCCAGAGGATTGGAGGAGGGTTAATGTTGTCCCTATCTTCAAAAAGGGCAAAAAGGAGGAACCTGGAAACAACAGACCAGTCAGCCTGACATCAATCCCTGGGAAAATTCTGGAACAGATTATTAAGCGGTCACTATGCAAGGACTTAGAAAACAATGCAGTAATAACTAGAAGCCAACACGGATTTGTCAAGAACAACTCCTGCCAGACTAATCTGATCTCAATTTTTGATTGGGTAACCTCGCTGATACATAGAAGGAATGCTGTAGACATAGAATATCTTGACTTCAGTAAAGCTTTTGACAAAGTGCCCCATGATATTCTGATTAGCAAGCTAAGTGTGGGTTGAATAGAACCGTAGCTCCTTCTGAATCTGGGAGGGAGTAACAAGTAGGGTACCCCAAGGCTGAGTCCTGGACCCAGTGCTCTTCAGCATTTTTATTAATGACCTGGATCAGGGGGTTCAGGGAATGCTAATCAGATTTGTAGATGACATAAAATTGGGTGGAATAGCTAATACCCAGGAAGACAGAAACAAAATTCAAAATGATCTGGATAGGCTGGAGCACTGGGCAGTAAACAACAGAACTAAATTTAACAGGGATAAGTGGAAGTACTGCATCTAGGAAAAAAGAAACCAAACACAGTTACAAGATGGTGGATACATGGCTCAGCAATACTACAAGCGAGAAAGAATTTTGAAGTCGTTGTAGATCATAAACTGAATATGAGCCTGCAGTATGATGTGGCTATAAAAAAGGCAAATGCTATTTCAGCCTGCATTAACAGACGTATTGTCTCCAAATCCTGTGAGGTACTAGCTCCCCTCTAATTGGCACTGGTTAGGCCTCATCTTGAGTATTGTGTCCAGTTCTGGACACTGCACTTCAAGAAGGATGCTGACAAATCGGAACAAGTTCAGAGGAGGGCAACAAGGATGATATGGGGCTGGAAAGCCCTATGAGGAAAGACTGAAAGAACTGAGCATGTTTAGCCTTGAGAAAAGAAGACTGGGGGGTGATATGATAATACTTTTAAAATATTTGATAAATTGTCATTTAGAGGAGGGGCAGGATCTGTTCTCGATCATCCCAGAGTGCAGGACACGCAACAATGGGCTCAAGTTACAGGAAGCCAGATTTCAATTGAATGTCAGGAAAAACTTCCTGTTAGAGCAGTAAGACAGGGGAACCAATTACCTCGAGAGGTGGTGAGTGCTCCAACACTGAAGGCATTCAAGAGAAACTTAGACAATCACCTGGCAGATATCCTCTGATTTGTATTCCTGCATCGAGCAGGGGGTTGGACTTTCTTTCTTTCTTTCTTTCTTTCTTTCTTTCTTTCTTTCTTTCTTTCTTTCTTTCTTTCTTTCTTTCTTTCTTTCTTTCTTTCTTTCTTTCTTTATTATACTTCTACCCTGCCCATCTAGACCAAAGGTCTACTCTGGGTGGCCTTATAGGCCCCTTCCAAATTCACTATTCTATGATCCTATGATGTTCTATAGCTTTAATTATTGGCTGTGTAAAGAAATACTGTTTAACGTGTTGATGTTAGGAAACAAGTCATCTATAAAGATTTTGAACACTGGGTTCAGGGCAGAACATCTGAAATTCCTTTAGTACCCTTGGGTACAGGTCATCTTGCCTTAGAGACCTAAGCTCCTTAGCTTCCTTTAAAATAGTTGAGTTTTCCAATATCACTTCTGTGTTCAACTAGAGTGGCACATGCACCCTCATTGCCTCCTTCATTCTTCATTCTATTTGCACTAGGCTGAGCAGTATTTTTTTAGCTCCAGTCCGGAATAGCCAATACCTTCCTTTGTACAACAATTGACATAAGCCCTGGGATCTTAAAGCTATATATTTCTGGTTGTCTCTCCCACTGTGATATGAAGTACTGCCATCTCCCAACAGTTCTCTCCACAATCCACTTAGCCACTATTCAAATATTCTTGATCTCTGCTTAATAATGGTTCTTAGGGATATTGCTGCCATCAATCAGATCTTTTCATGCATTAATATTTTCCTCAAATAAGCACTGATCAAGCCACACGGACCGTATTCACATCATACAGCACAGCAGCATTTTGATATTGATGAAACAATAAAGAGTAATAAAATACATTAATTAAACATAGTGAGTTTAGTGGATGTAACAGGGTACTTTTTATATTTGTCAGCTCACTGCCCAGATATATTACTCACCAGCTACTCACACCATAAAAGAATCTCAACGCATTTATTATACATCAATGGTACTAACAGGGCTAATGCAAAGCCAGCATATACATGTTCTGCTTTACCTAAAGCAGTATGTATGTATTATTATATGATACAATTTGTGGTAGCAGCTCTGGCTTATGCTTTTGAAGAATTTAGTTTATGTGAATGTGGATACAAATGATTTGATCTGCAACTCCCTAAACAGTGTGAGAATCAGAAAATAGCTATCTGTTATATTTCACATTTCTTCAAATATTACAGTGCATAACAAAAGCCATATCCAAATTCACTTAAAATGCAACTATCTATAAGGAATAAATTTAGGGGGCAAGCCTATATTCACAAACGTCTGGCTTTGGCAGGAATCACACTACACTGTCAGTAGTTGAGCTATTCCCCAGACACAACAGATGCACTGGGGAAATTCCCCACTTACACCAATGAAATGCAAGGAGCAGTCACAGGTATCAGTACAGGCAGACACTTATGCTATACCTGGTGTTTCCCAAGAGGATTGAGATGCCTCATCAAATGCAAAACTTTAACCCAACAGCAGACCTGCTGCAAGAAAACGTTCTCCATTTTAGTCTTCATGACAGATGGTCATACCACAGCTCTTCATAGGATGCAGCAACTTTCACAAAGAACATCTGTACCTGCTTCATTGCTGCCTGTTAAGCCAGTGTTTGAGACACAGGAGTCCTGTTGTGTTGAATTGTTGGTATGCCTACACATGTCATGGCATTTCAGGGTCCACAACCTCTTGGACATTACTGTGTGGCATGCATTAGCCTGTATTTGTCTCTATGGCACACATTAGTCCTATTCAATCATCTGCAACTGATTAGAATACTCTCCTATAGAGGGCAGCACTCTAGCCTCACACCACTCCATCCCCAGTTTCATCACCCTCTTAGCCATGGAGGGTGATGAGTCTGAAGAAAGAAAAAGAATGAGAGTAGATTCCTTTTATGCTGTATGTCACCTGTCATGATTAGAGATGGGCACGAACTAAAAAATGAACCAGGAAGTTCATTAAAAATCACTGATTCATTGGTTTGGGTTGGTTCAGGTTTGTCAAAACCAATGAACCTGAACCACCTCAAACTATGAACTTTTTAAATGATCTAACAAACTTCCTGACTTGTTTTTCCCACCCCCACAACCTGCTCCCTCATCCTTCCCACTGCCCCTGTTGTCTCCCTACCTGGCTCTGTTGCCTCCTCCCACTCTTCATCCTCTGCCATCTTGAGACACAGCAGGCCTGGCTTTCCTTCTGGGGGCAGGGGCAGTCAGTAGGGCTGCAAATGGGTGATCCAGTGCTGCATCAGAGCCATACGGCACTGGATCACCCATTTGCAGTGATGAAGATGGAGGAGGAGGAGGAAGGATCAGGTAGGGGGCAACAGGGGCAGTGGGAAGGGGCAGGCTGTGGGGTTGGGGTTTTGTGTTTCCCACTCCCCCAGGCACAAACTTTAAAAAGAAACTGGTTCCTAATTTATTTTTTTAAAAAAATATCAGATTATTCTTCGGTAGCCATGAACCACCATTTTTGTAGTTTGTGCCTATCTCTAGTCATGATGTAAAAGGCATGGCTGGTCAAGGGGCATTCTTGGAGGGCTGGAGCTACAACAGGAAGTCTTATGAAGGAGCCATTTCCCAAGATGACAACAGTCAATGCAATGCTAACGTCAATGCAATCAATGCAATGCTAGAAGGGTGAAGAATACAAAGACTTGGTTTTCTCCCATTGACAAACACAGCTCTGACCTGGTGAGATTTAAATGGAAGGAGAAGGGAAGATAGAGATTTGGGAGATGAGCGAATAAGAGGGCCAACCAGAGTTCTCCTATTTCTATATAACTTTCTGAACTATAAGAGCATTCCACAAACACCATAGTGGTTTCCGGAGGTATCTATAAATGTTTCTCTGCAAGAAAATTTAATTTCAATACATGAAAACTGACCTAATAAGCTGTTACAAATTATAAAAAGATTAAAAGTGTACCAAAAAGAACAAAAAAGTAGAAGAAATTTAAAGGAAAGGAAAGTAATACACATTGCTACTAGTAATTTGGAAAACTATATTTTTCCTATAGGGAAAAATATGATAATCTAGGGTTGGTTCTTTTTTTCTTTTTTTTAGAACATTACATATATTTTCTAATAACAATAAGATATGCCTAGAAATTCCCTTGGCATTTATTTTTCTCATAGTAATAGGAAGGATGAGGATGGTGTACAACAGCAGGCTTCTTTCGTTTCCCTTTTAAGAGGAAACCAAAGTTTATTGTGCTCATTGTCCTTTTAAAGTCCCTCAAAAACTCTTCCCTCTGGCAGCTTTAAGAAGACAATTGGGACTTCCTCGTGGTAACTGTAAATAATAATAATAATAATAATAATAAGAAGAAGAAGAAGAAGAAGAAGAAGAAGAAAGACTTTTTTAAAAATAGAGTGCCCAGCTCTGCCTAATGCTGCTACTTCCCTTCAGTCCTGCCCTCTCACTTCTATGGCCTGTTTTGCTGTTTCCATTTCTCCATTCATAGGAATGGGGTCTTCACAGAGCAAGCAGAAGTGCACAAATACCATCATTGGCCCTGACAGAACAGCTCGGTGGTTTAGGTCTCTGACTGCAGAACCAGAGGCTGTGAGTTTGATTCCCCACTACCCTTCCTTGACAAGGGCTGGACTTGATTAACCATAGGTCTCTTCCAGCTCTGCAGCTCCAAGATTATTAGTAGTAGTAGTAGTAGTGTGAGGTCAAGGTATCACTCAAAGAGCAAGGCCCGTTCTGTGTATCCTTCATTCATGCAGGTACAGAGTAGGTAAGGGGGTTTGGGCACATCTCTAACAGAGAAGTTATCCTATCACTCATACCAGTCACACGATGATTTCTGTACTCAAAGACTGTTTATAATATATTTCAATGTTGCATTTCAGGCTCCAGCTCAGAGTGGCAGTAGCCATGTCGCAAGATACACAAGCTCTTGTTGCTGCTTGGGTTTCTCATCTACAGCTTTCTTAGCTCGAGCATGTTGGCTTTAGTTTAGCAAACAACTTTGCTGGAAATTGCTTTTTGTGCACTACATGTTTTCCTAAGTGATATTTCCCCAGAGCTGGCAGATTGCTTTATCGTAGCAGATGTGCATGTTTTTAGAAAATCACTACCATAAGGAATAGCATAATTACATTTACTGCTGTTTGCCAGTGAACTAAATATCAAATAGAGGGGATGCTGCTACACGTAAGACCTACCAAGTTGCTCGGGGTCCCTCTTAAATATCATTATATAATTCATTTTCAGTTTTCCAGTTTTAAGTAATATCACCTGCAAAGTGCTCCCTGCACTGCCTCCATTATGAGTCCCACAAGAATACTTTTTTTTTTTTTTTTTTTTTTTTTTTGGTGATGCAGTTCATGCCTACTACCTAGCACTGTGAGAACAAGTGCAAACCCATGCTCTTTCTGGCCCATTCTGTCTTTGAATATTTGCCAGTGCCCACAGTTCACCATCCTCCAGAGTCAATAGAAATTGATTTTGTTAATTATTGCAATGTCATCAGTCCAGAGTCAGATGCAGAGATATTCTAGATGCATATTTTATTATGCCCTCTCACTTCCCTTGCAACACTGAAGCTGTAGGGCAGTGATTCACAATCTTGAGTCCCCAGATATTCTTGGACTAAAACTCCCAGAAGCCTTCACCATTAGCTATGCTGACCAGGATTTCTGGGAGTTGTAGTCCAAGAACATATGGGGACCCAGGGTTGGAAACCACTGCTGTAGGGCAATTTAGCTATTGTATTGTATTGTATTGTACTTTACTGTAAATATTGCAGTACAGAACAATTGTCAAATTCCCACTGGCATTCACATAAGGTTAGCATGACTTAATGTAGCCAATTGCAGCTAATTGATGAGGTTCCACTGTACATCTGTCTCAGCTATGCAATCCGATGCACAACCAGACACGTGACCAAGAGAAGTCCCGGCATCTCCTTAATTTGCCACGATTAGCTGTGGCATGTTATGCCAAACTTAGATGAACACCAGTAGGATTCTGGTCAATCACAAAAGAACAGGGTCAGAGATTAATTGGGAGAAATAGAAACATGTACTAGAAAGTACGGATGTTGCCATGTATCCTTTTATTCCCCAGCCTCCAAATTACATTATTCTAAAGTAGAGTTCATTTCACATTTTATTTAGGGTCAGAAAGAACTCTTAAACATTAAGTTTTTCACACATGTGCTGCTATGATGTCATCAGGATTCGTCCTGTTTTGGACCTTTTCTTGTTGAAAGCAAACATTTTGAATATTCAGGGCATGATTTCTCTGGTAGCTGCGCCAATGTTTTAGAAATCATTTGTGGAATGGTGGGATCCAAGAGAACTGGGAGGGGGCAGTCTTCCCTTTAGGCTTTTATACTCCCCCAAAACAAATCTGGAAAAGTCTCCCAATCTGGTGTTCAGGAAACATGACAGACTAAATGAAAAAAAAAAGAGGAAATTTCTGATGTGAAACCAACTACCACCATCCCGCATTCATAACCACTACAAATATTGTACTGTACAGCATCTCCCAGATATTGTTTCCCTCTTAACAGATCCACCTTAGAAACTGCAAAGGTAAAGCAGATTCTTTACTCTGCTTTTGTGGTCATCCATTGCCTGGGGTAATTCACGCACTATTGCAACTGATTACAAAGGAAAGCTTGTAGGTGGAAAAAGTTCATCAACTACTGTAAATAGACAATCTAATTAACATTCATTCATTTTACTCTACCATTGTTATTTTATGACAGAGGCTCTCATATTCTTTAGAGCACAAACTTCAATGAAAGACCTGCATATCCAAGACATTATCACCACAATGACTTTCTTACCAATGAACCACGATCTCTGTATTTTGATATCTATATTTTGATGCCATGTATAAATATTTGCTATGTTAAATCTCTTTCTCTTATGGCTGACGAAGTAGACTTGTCCACGAAAGCTCACATTAGAAAAATAGAAAATTTAGTCTTTAAGGTGCCACCAAATCAAATCAAATGCAAGTTTATTTGTGTGGCCTTAGCCGTTACAAACACACATTACAAATAAATTAAAATAGAAGCATTAATCATCTAAATACAAGTCAAGACTAATATTAAAAGTAAATTAGATCCAGTTAATCGATCAGGTCTTTATCACTACAATGTTTCCTTCTTAAAATTGATGCTCTGAAGGCGAAGCAGGCTACTTTTTCTGTTGTACGTGGTACTCTATCCCCCAACAAAAAAATTATCAGATAAGCATCTGGTCTGTTGGTTACAAGGCCTATCTCTCTGAACAAGTTTGCTCTTAGGTCTTTGTATATGGGGCAATTAATTAAGCACTGAATTAGATCTTCCATGGTGCCACATGGGCAAGTTCTCTCTTCCCAGGGAATCTGATGGTATCGTCCTTCAGCCACTGCCGAGACCATAGATTGACATCTTAGAGCTGTTAGAGCATTTCTCCATTTAAAGTTTGTTATGTTGCTAAGATATTGTGGGTACGGTGTTTGGATGGGTAGCTTTGCATAGAAAGGGACAGTTTTTGATGAGCAGACAGAAATACGGTCAGCTCTCAGGTCTTGTTTTAAGATATGGGTCTTCAAATAGCATGCTGCCTCCTCAAAATTTAAAGAGTTCAAGAGATCACCTGAAAAACAATATGTATTAATAATTTGGAGAATTTTTTGATTCCAGGATAGGGCTGTTCTGTGGCTAAAGTTCGACATCTCTCTGAAAGCTGTCAGCACTGCCAAGTCAATTCCCTTTTTCAATTTCAGCCAGTACTTAATTGCATGTATATGTACTAGGGCCTTCACCGACCAGAGGCCAGCTTCCAACCAGGGAATGGAGGTCTCTGTTCCATAAGGGAGGCCTAGAATGGTCCGTATATATTTGTTCTGGGGTGTTTCTAAATATGATTTCTGATCTGGACCCCATATTTCGGCAATTAAGGGGCCACCAGGTTTTGGTCTCTTTTTACTTTTTATTTCTGTTTTGCTTTTACCTACTATGCTTGCACAGACTAACATGGCGACCCCTTCTACATTCCACATTTATAAGCACACCAACAGTTTGTGAAAACTGTTTTTGGCCTAGCTACTTTGTTTTTGCTATATTACTGCAATGTCCACTGTCTTGATTTAATTGTATGGTGGTTTCTATATTTTGAGTAGAAAAACACTCCATAAACAAATTCAATAAATAAATAATTTTACACCAACCATCTTACAAAATGTATTAACCCATGCATTCCTTGTGTGCTCTACTCACAAAAGCAGTGAGTGATTAATAAATACAAAGATAGAACAGATGAAGGGGAAAGTTACATACATTCTCCCACTCTGGGGTAAGCATAGCTTCACTGAAGAGAGGGGAGGAACATATTTCTGTGGAACCCAGTCACCAAAATGTCTTCTTCCTCCTATTTGGCCCTATGACAATCCAAACCTGTGACTGAATTTGGTTTATAGTGAAATTTTATTTATTTGTACAAATAGTCCTATTCTAGCTTTAGGGGCAATGTCTTTGAAATGTGTTCTACATGAACTATTAAAGCAATATAAACATAGATATATCAGAGATATGATGAATACATAGTTCCTCATCCTAATCAGTTCTGGGTGGGTTTTTAAAACTTGGTTAGATACCTCGACAGAGAATTTGACAGCTCTGTTAAATTTCTTTCTACATGCCAAAAGTAAGAAAAGAAGTTTTTTTTCCCTGAGCTTCAAGGAAATTGCAATATGAAATTCAAGGAGGAAAAATGTACCTTTCAACTCAAAACCAAGAGATTATCACTCTCCTGAAAAAGACACCTATATTCTTCCCCTACCTCTTCAAAGGGGAAAGAGGTCATATGAAAGTGAGAGAAGGGTTTTGACCTTCCTTAGATGATTCTGTTTAACAAGCAGCTTCTGTTGAGACCCAGAGGACAAACATAACAAGTGCAAATAGTGTGGGAGTAAAGAAGAGAACCTCCCATAAAGGGTGGCTTTGACTTCAGTGTGAACTGTACCCCTCACTGCCTTGAATTTTCTAATAACAAGAGGAACATATTTGAGAGGGAGAGAAATTGATACCTTATAACTGGGACACATAGAAAGGGGTGGCCTACAACTGAACCTGACCACCACAAAGGGACTCAACAAGGCATTGAAGTAGATGAGCTTTCACTCTGCTTACACCCATTTCTTTCGTGTATAAGAAGCAATATTATGGATTGACACATTTCCTCCTTGATGCATGAAAGAATTAGAATTTTTTTAATACCTGAAAGGTTTTTGTTTCTTAATGTGTAATTGCATCAAATATGTGTAATATGTACCACTTCCCTCTCTCTCCATTTAGCCAGAGGTCACTGCCCTGTTGTGTTGGGAAATTATTAAAAATAAATGATTGTTACAGTTCCTTAGAAGATTTCTGCTCCATATTTGTGCTTATTGTAATTAATCTTTTAGCTCATGAGGGTGTCTCTGATGTGGTTGGTGATTAATACAGAGGCCAAAGTGTACGGAAATGAGTTTGACTCAGTAATAAACCAGATATACAACATCACAGCCGGCTGCAAGGATATTGCATAATTCAACATTTATTCATGTCATTCTTCTGATAAGCACATAATTAATTCTAAGGAAAGATCTTTTATTCCACATTGATTTAACCACAATATGGCAAAACTAATCTAACACTTCAGTTGCCTCTGTCAGTTTCACTTTAAGAAACAAACTGAAACCCTCAGGTCCTTTCCATTCAATTTTTGAGGAAATTCTGAATTTGGGCAAGTTATTATCAAAGTTTGGCAATGGCCAAATCATTATGTTACAGTCCAAACATAGCTGCCTCTGACACAGGTTTTTCCTAGAAACCAGCTACTGGAAGGAAACCAGATGGGTTTTGTCATGGTCCTGGCTGACATGTAGACATGGAACATACTGGTAGATGTTTCTCTCTCTTACTGACAAAACATACATGGAATCCCATGACGAAGTGGGTTTTTCTATAGCACCTATTGAGATCTTTAGTTAGAAAAGAACATGGGTTGTTTGCAGCATTTTTAAAAACATTTAGATAACAGTCAGAGAAATGTTTTCAGGACAAAAGTGGCTATGTTGTATTTGTTGGCAAACCAGGGCAGAAACGTCTGTGTCCCTCCATTCTGTCATGATTGGATTATCTCTTCAACATTTCATTTGTAGTTTTGGTGCCCCTTGCAGTCCCAAGGAAAGTAAGGAGGGAGTTCTGATCAGTTGGAAGTGAAATAAAAAAAGATAAAACATAAAAGATTATGATGTTGTTTTTATGTGCTGTCAATTCCCCTCTGACCGATGGCGACCTTATGAATGAGTTATCTCCAAAATGTCCTGTCCTCAACACCCCTGCTCAGTTCTTGTAAACTCAAGTCTGTGGTTCCTTAAGAGAGTCAGCCCATTTTGTATTTGATCTTAACTCTTTTCCTGCTGCCTTCCAGCTTTCCCAGCCCTATTATCTTTTCCAGACAATCCTGCCTTCTCTTGAAGTGGCCAAAGTAGGACAACAAAGTAGGTTTCAACATTTTTGCCTCCAGAGATATTTCATGCTTGATCTAGGACCCACTTGCTTGTCTTTCTGACAGCCCAGGGTATCCACAAATCTCTCCTCCAGCACCACATTTCAAATGAATCATGTTTTTCCTGTCAGCTTTCTTTACTTTCCAGCTTTCACCCACATACATGGTGATTGGAAAGACAAGAGTGTGGATGATCTTGGTATTAATCTTCAGTAACACATCCTTACACTTGATGATCTTTTCTAATTCCTTCACTTTGGATTGATGATTGAACCAAGGTATTCAAAATCTTTAACAATTTCAATTTCTTCATTGTGAATGCTAATGTTGCGTAGTTCTTCTGTTGTCATGGCTTTTGTCTTCTTCATGTTCAGCCGCAGCCCTACTTTGGTATTTTCTTCTTTAACTTTCACTGAAAATCATTTCAAGTCATTGCTGCTTTTGGCCATTTCTTTCAAGAACAATCCATAGCTTCTCATGATTCAAGAGCCTCCTATATTTTTAAGGAGGGGGAAAAACCCATACATGTGCCTGTGCACCTTTGTACAAAGCAAATGGTTTGCCTACTTTCTGAAAAGAATGTGCATAATTAAAGGGGAGGTTCACAACTAGAGATGGAGATATTCATATTCGTAAATGAATATGAATATCCCTGTCCTAGCTGGACCTAAGCAGGGGGCAGGAGGATGAGTTTCCCCGCACAGCTGCTGAGTGGCCAGCTGAGCAGGGAGACAGAGGAACTCCTGGTGCCATTGGTGGGAAAAGCAGGACCTTTGTGGTGCCGGGACACATGAGGGCCGGACCCTCATTAGGTCCAGTTGGGACTGGGATATTCATATTCATTTACGAATAAGAATATTCTCATCTCTACTCACAACTAATGTTAACCTCTCCACTGGTTGTAAGTTAGGCTGCAGAGGACCAGCCATAGGTAGCCAGTGCCTGGTGGGGCAGTACTCCATTTGCCTTAACCTAACAGCCTCCTCTGCTATCATCCATTTCTTTGGGATAATGTTATTTCAGGCAATTAAGAAGTTGTCTTGAATCCTTGTGGTTTACAGTTGTATCCTGTGCATGTTCCATATTTTTCATAGCTCTATGAGTGCAACAGTCTTAACAACCAAGCTGAACAGCTCTTAACTTTTTAAAAATTCATTATGTAAAAAATATTACCATAGACTTCTGATTTGCAGAGTCTGAGAATATTGATTTGCATGTGTTTGGAGCATGATAAGAATTGTCTTTACCAAACATATACTGTAATGCTCCACCGGTGGTTTTTGGTGATCTATGGCTTACTGTTGTGCAAGCTGGAGATTACCCATGTTGGCTTGAATGAGACTTATATTTGTGCAAAAATATAAGATATATATATAAAAAACAACTCTGATCCAAAGAGTATAATGGGACAACTTTGAGAAGGATGCCAAGAAACTGGAACAAGTTCAGAGGAGGGCAACAAGGATAATCAGGGGACTGGAAATCAAGCCCTATGAGGGAAGATTGAAAGAATTGGGTATATTTAGCCTTGAGAAAGGAAAACTGAGGGGAGATATGATAGCACTTTTCAAATATGTGAAAGGCAAGCATATAGAGGAGGGGCAGGATTTGTTTTCAATCATACCAGGATGCAGGACACCTAATAATGGGCTCAAGTTACAGGAAGCCAGATTTAGGCTGAATATCAGGGAAAACCTCTTAACCATTAGAGTTGTTTGACAATGGAACCAATTACCTTGGTAGGTGGTGAACATTCCAACGCTGGAGGTATTGAAGAGAAAATTGGACAACCATCCATCAGATCTGCTTTGATTTGGATTCCTGCATTGAGCAGAGCACTGGACTCGATGGCCTTATAGGCCTCTTCCAACTCAATTATTCTATGATCTATGATCTTTGAACAGCATTCTGACTGCTATGTCTCACTTGAGAAAGCAAAAATAAGTCAAAACTAACAGTTTAACACTTCCTAGTTGCTCTGTGTATTTTATGTGCATTAGTGACATACAAATATTTTTATGTTTTATTTTAAAGATCTGCTGTACAACTTCAAATATTGATGCTTGGATCTTCATGTTCAGGTGTCAGTGCTGATCGGAAAGTCAAATCTTTATATACCAAGATGCTTTATTTGGAAATAAATCAGTCCTGCTCTGCGTACAAATGCAGCTTGTTAGTTCCTCTGGAACTATACTTTTCATTTCATCAAAATCTAAGAAGTTGAGTTCAGGATGTGTTTGAAAAGTGAGGCTCTTTCCAAGCATTTATGTGTGAGAAATTCAAATTTCAACTCTTGGGGAATGTAGACATGTATCAGGCAGATCAAAAAGGGAATGGGCTGCATGAAAGGTTTGCCTCCTTCCCCTGGGGAGATACCATATTTATGGGTTTCCTTCTGTACAGTGCTTCCATTATGTCCTGTGGCATCAGGATGGAGCACTCTCGTCATGATGTAAGCCGGGCTTGCAAATTAGCACAAATGGAATTGGATTCTTCACAACCATCTAGCCCATGGAAATCTTACACCTCCTGAACTTTTAAAAAAGAAATTGACTTTATGATCATGATGTGTGAAGAAAGGCAATCATATTTAGCTATTCGCAATGGAAAATGCAGTATTTCCACTTTCATAAATATATTTACGATCGTGGTAAGTGACAATAAGGGTCCGTTGGCTCTGTCTGTTTCCATTCTGTGTCACTTCCATTTATGTTGATTCATCATTTCATTCCATCCTGTTGCTGCATTAATCTGTGAACTTTTAGTTTTAAAATTCACATAAAATGCTGCACTTAAGTGTGTATAATGCAAATGTGCACTTCAGTACTACCTCCCATTCCTTAAATTTATATACCGCCCCATTAATTCAATGCACTATTCTGGGCAGTTTACAGCAATAATAAATAAAACAAATACTGTTAAGCTACAAATACACATACATAACTAGCAAGTTAAAAACAATTATCAGATGACACACATGGAGCCAATGACAGGTGCAAAATGAGACAGCAGGACTGGAGACGTAATATCAGGTCATGCCAGTGTGGAAGGCCTGTTCTAGCTGGAATTAAAAATTGGGTTTCTCTTTCTTTTGCTTTCAAGTGCACTTGTAAGCAACTTTTGTAGCAAAGATATGCAGACTTCAGGAGAGAAGATATAGATCACACATCATGAAACTCATACTTTGTACATGAATTAGGTTTTTAAAAGGTATAAGAAAGGGCCACTTCCTTTTTCCAAACCTTGGATGTACTTTTATAGACCCATAAAAGATGTATTTTATGAAAGTTAGTGTTAATCATAATAGTATGGACTATTGTGCCTCCCCCAGGACAGCTTCACTTTTACTGTATTAAACATACAGCCTCTCAGCAGTTTTAATACCAAGTAGTAATTATGAGATGAATAAAGAGTTAAGCAGTGTGAGCAAGTTAATGTTAAGACCTGCTTCAATGAAAAGAAAAGGATAATTCATTGAAATGGGAGAGTGCTGAGTCTCTCTCAGCCATAGTTTCGCTTTACATACAAAATATTTTTTAAAAATCAAATAAAAATAAATTTATTTTCTATTAACTATAAAACATTTGTCTCACCATGCAATGCTTTTGTGCAGGGTAACCTAGTAAATTCAGACTCCTACAGTGCTCAGTGGAACCCTGTTTTCACCTAACTCTCTCAACCCGTGAGCACCCTTTATGTCTGTAAGGCGGTCATCACATAACTACCATAGAGCAGGGCGGAACTCCCAGGACATGTTGCTTAGCAAAGCTTCACAGACATCTGTGCTGAGTTAGCATGATTGTTCTCTACATGACTACATTGTCTTCATGTAAGCAGGTGTCTATGCATAGAGTATCATGCAACAGAGACACCAGCATGATGGGGAAGGAGTCTTAGGTGTGTGGAAACCTACATGCAAGCAACTGTTTCAAGTATTCGCAGTTGTCTAATTGCAGTTGACTGTGCTGATGTATGGACACTCATTGCAGTTCACCATATGTAACGTGGAAAAGGGAATGACATTGGCTGAAATCCTGTTGCGTAGCTTAGTGAGTCACATTAGAATAGGCCCATTAAATCAGTGAGGATTTGGGAAGTCCATGTACTTTCCTTTGATTCAAATAGGCCTAGTTCAGTTGTGACTTATGTAAACACAGTAAGTCCCAGTCATTTGAATTTAAGCCTACTCTAGTGTGACTTACTATGCTAAGCAACAGGATTTCAGCTATCATGTTTGCTAACAAGATCTGTTTCCACCTACCTTGCATCTGCCATGCCCATCATGCATCAACTGATACTATAGGGTAGATGTGTGATGATGCCTGTGCTGTGTTTTCCTCTATCTTTTAAAATAAGAATATACCTTCAGATATATGTTTTTTTTTTCCTATAGTAGCTTTGTTAGGGCTCTGTTGCTTGGATGACAACCTGGAGAAAAGTAGCCAAAAGAATGAACGCTCCGCCAGGCGCATAGCTGCCAGGGCGGGAACGCTTTGCTTACCCACTCGGAGATCGGCGTCGCAGGCGATGATGCTGCTATCTCCGAGGGGAGGAGGGACGGAGCCTTTAAGGCTCAGTGTCTCTCCTGCCCAGCCTCTTTCTTCGATCAGCTGAGCAGGGAAAAGCTGAGCAGCTCCCTCTGAGTGCTTTTGTTTTCCCCGCACGTGGCTGGTGCAGGGAGATCGGATTTTCTGGTTGTGCAATGGCGCAACCCGCGGTTTGGATTCTAGCTCCTTTGCCTAAATGAGATTTGTTTGGGAAATCCCCCCTTGTTTTTTGCTTGATTTAGGTTTTTTGTTTTTTGTTTTTTGTTTAAAGAGGACTGTGTGTGTGTGTGTGTGTAGTATTACTATAAGGGGATTCAATTGGAAAGGGGGGAAGGCAATTGCATTGCTTTACATTAGTTTCACAGGGGTAATTTGATAAGTGGTGGTTTGGGATTAATATTAAAATAAATAAATAAAAATATTTGTTGATTGGCAATAGGCTTGATTGCAGCTCTAGTAAATAATACTGGGCATATCAAGTTTGAGGTAATTTAATCAGGACACAATAATTAATAGGAGTGAATAATTAGTATTACTGTTAAGCATTATTCAGTTGAGGCATACTGCCCCCTGTTGGTTTAGTTTGCATACCTATTATATATATAAATACAAAAAAAAAAACTAATTAGAGTGAGCAGTAATAGTGCATAGTGGACCTCATTTGAGGCTTTGGGAATTTATACTATAATAACAGAATAATTTTATTCTACAATAAATACTGAGCGCCAGCATGGGGCTAAAAAAGGGTCAGGGTGTTGGAAAAGGTAAGCAGCTGGCTAAACACAAGGCTCCTGCGAGACCACCCCCTGCGCTCTCTTCATCTGAGGATGAGGAGTGGCCAGATTATAGTGCTATTCTGGCAAAATTGAGTGAGTTAGAAAGGAAAAGGGCAATGGCTTGGGGTGCAGCTAGTACTGCTACACCTAGAAGGTCACATAGGGAGTCCAAGGCGTGCAAGATGGTGGAGCTGTGGCAGTTGGGTGACGTAATGATGTCACGTATTGCTCTTCTAGAGACGTGTACTGGCTCAGCAGGAACGTCTTTGGCAGAAGGAGCAAGTGACAGCCTTCACTCCACTCATCTCAACACGGAAGCAGGCACGATGTTTGAGTCCCAGGACACTCAGACTACTCAGAGGATGGAACTGGTTGAAGAGGAGCAGACCAGCCAAGGTGAAGGAACACAGACCAGCAGGCAGACCGATGTTGATGGTGCTTCGGCAGGGCCCAGCCTTCAGGTGTCTGGGGCCTCCTCCAATGCTGCAGTGCACACACTGTCAGCCTCAGGTGGGTTAGCACCTACACCACACACAACACAAATAGAAGGGATTTGGCCTTGGGGGGATGTTAGCCCTCCAGCAGCGTCTCAGATGGTGCATGATTTAACAGCTAGCAGCAGTGATGGGGTTTCACCCACTTTGGGAGTGACTGTACCAGCTTCAAAGCCTTGGACAGCGCCTTACCTGCAGTGGTCCTTGCCTAGTCAGGTGCCAGGGTTTTTTGAAGGTCTTCGTCGGTCTAGTCACCCAGTAATACCTGACACCAGCTACAATTCTGTGCCTCGGAGTGCCCTCCCATATGGCGACCAATCCCTGCCTTTGGGTGACGACCTCCTCCCAGCTACAATAGAGAAGATTCGGAGTGGTGATTATGTATTTGACCTATTGAATAGAGAGGTGGAAAAGATGAAAAGGGACAAGGACGAGGATAGAGAGAAGGAGAAATATAGGAAGAAGAAGCCTGAGAAATGTTGGGCGAATTGGCTCCCAGGCTTTTTGATCTACGCCGGGACAATAGTCAAGGCATACCCTTCAAGGGCTTTTGCCTTGATACAGTACATTGACATAATATACAGGGCCTATGTAGACTTCCCAGGACATGCGTGGTTGCTTTACGACCATGAGAGTGGCGATACACCCCAAGATGCGTTGGGATGTGCATCACCATGGCTTGTGGCTGCAGTTAATGACCCCCTCTCGTCCTGCCCTTGGGGATTGTTTTGATAGCGGACATTTGATTCAAAAAGGCTACTAATTATAATACTCCCTGCGCTTTGCTGGGCCAGGTGGTTCAACCCTGCCTGGTCTGCTGGGAATTCAATGCCAAGGGGTCCTGTGCCCGAAAGCAGTGCAGATTCCAGCACCAGTGCTCCATTTGTGAAGCCTCCCATGGGTCAGCTAATTGTTTCAGGGGACGCCCAGGATTAGGTGGTAATAAGGAAGGGGGTGGCCCCAAGCGGCAGCCACCAGGTTCATCTCCTGCTTGAAAAGGGCCCCAGCCCAATTAACATGTCTATATTGGCTGGCTGGCTGCTGTCGTACCCAAACCAGGAGGCAGCTCATTATTTACAAGATGGGTTCACTTTTGGATTTCGGATCCCAGTGCAGGGTGTTAGGGTGGCTACTATGGCAAACAATTTAAAATCAGTGAGGGGTATGGAAGATGTAGTCAGGGATAGTCCGCCTCTGTCCAGCATCTTCTATTTGAGGTAGCTGATCACTCACCAAATAGCAAGGCCAGATTTTGTGGAAGTCATTATCATTTTCAGCTCATGTACCTTAAAAGCGGGTTAGAGACAACAGATCTGGATTAGGAATACATGTACAGAGTTCTCCTGATCTCTGTAATGGATATATCAATGGTAAAACAGATGAGTGCATACTGACATGGCACCAAAGTAGAATGAGGTTATGAAAAGTGAAATAAAATAGCAGATAACCACTGCAAACACACACACACAAAACCCACCAGTCACTAATGCAATAAACTAGCACCAGCAGCTGCAACAGCCAATCTACCCAAATGCCACCTTAAAAAACAATGTTTTTAACAGCTCTTTTAAATGAGCTCAGTGAACTGCCTAAGTGCACCTCTCTAGGCAGCATATTCCATAGAGAGTATTTTAATAGAGCAGGCTGTTTGACCTACATCACAAGACTGCTGACATTTTAAGTTAGATTATTTTAAAGTACTCTGCATCCTTGCCTTGATTCAGAGACCACATGCAGTCAAACATTCACAAGGATTTCAGGCATGGTCAGGCCAGCCTATTCGTTTCAGTGCATTTGCCTGATGGATAGTGAGAGTTCTTTGTGTGCATGAATGAGGGTTGTGTGAAAAGAGATCTCTTCATTAACATAAATGGAGAATTAGTAAACTCCTTTGATGCACTGTGGAATTGAGGTGTGTACACATAATGTAAGAATGACAGAATCACATGTTCTATTTTTAAAATTATATTCCTATCCTGTCCCATCTCAAAGATGTTACATACATAATTACCCCTGCACCATTGTCTTCCTCTCAACTGTGAAGTAGGTTAGACTGAGAAGTACATAAACCCACTGAACTTTGTGTTGGAGTTGGGATTGGAACCTAGGTCTCCCTAAGTCCTCCTGTAAAAGGTTAACACAGCACACTTCTCTTACAGTTAAAGGAAAGAAACTCCACCCATAGGCAAACCTTCCTCCTCTCTTTAAAAAAACCCTGACATATTACTCAGTACAATATGACATGTATAAACAGTTCACTGCAGATACACAAACTGAGAGATGTCACTAGCATGCTGAAAAAATAAACAAAACAAATAAAACAAACAAGCAATATCAATGAAGGAATACATTGTAACTAGAGATGGGGACTCCTCATCATTTTGGCGAGTCGTCCCGCTTCATGATTCGTCAAAAGTTGACGACTCACGAAGCATGAAGTTGCCCCCATGAAGTGACAAATAATGAAGTTATTCATCGATTTGTGGGGGGTTATTAAAAAAACCCACCCCTGCCCCCCCCGGCTGCCACCCCCGATAGGCAGCCACCCACCCCCACAGCCAGCTACCCCCACAGCCTACCCCCACCCCCTTCCTCTCCCTACCTTAGCCCCCACCCCACCCCCACCCCACCCCACCCCACCCCCACCGACACCCCCTTACCTTAATCACCACTGCCAAGGGCTCCATCTTGCCTCCCAGCCACGGCATGTAAAAAGGGAGACTGGCTGCCCTTTGCAAAGATGGTAGCTGTGGCTTCATTTAGGGTAGGGAAGCTGCAGCTGCCATCTTTGCAAAGGGCAGCCTGGATTCCCTTCAGCCTGCCTAAGGTAGGGAGAGGAAGGGAGTGTGGGGGAAGGCTGTGGGGGTGGCTGGCTGCCTATCAGCCGCCGATCAGGTGATCAGCGGCTGGTAGGCAGAATGGTTTTTTGTTTTGCTTTTTTGTTTGTTTGTTTTTGTAATACGAAGGATGAATAAAAACAGGTAAATATTCATCCCTTTGTATTCATAGGGGTCTCTGGAACCCACGAATATGAAGGGATGAATGTTTAACGAATCGGCCATTTTAGTCAAAAAAGCCGATCAATTTTTATATTCGTCCCCATCTCTAATTGTAACTAGAAAGGGTATACAGAATGCCACACATGACTATACAAATAGGATATATTACTGGATGTACTCAAGGATGGTACTGAGGGACTGGGGTCATACTAATGGCTCCCACTTTTTCAGTTTAAGAAACTTCAGTACATATGAATGCAGCATGTGCACACCTACCATGGTGCAGATCACATGGATAGGACATGTAGACATACAGACTTCATATAGACCAGTGGAAGGTGAAGACCACAGGGACCACCAGTTATAAATTTATGGTCAATGACATAACCTGCTCAGAGATGTTGTGACTAGGAAATCATTCAGCCACAAACAACAAATTCCAGGGGTGCTTCTCTGAAGATGTTGACATTTAATCCTGATAAGTAGTTTTGTGGATGCTTTGACAAACAAAGACAACACAGAGGTTTCTGGCACTTTAAAGCACTAACATGTGGAATGACCTTTTATGTCCATAATACATTTATTCTACTGGAATGTATATCTGAAGGTGTATCTCCATCCATTTGATCATATCTAGTTATGTACAAACAGCACTAGTCCATTTAGCTCAGGCTTGTCCAACCCGCGGCCTGTGGGCCGCATGCGGCCCAGGTAGGCTCGTAATGCGGCCCAGTGCAATTTTTTATTTTTAAAGAAATTCCAAAGTTTCAAGTTACACTGCCGGCGCTTGCGGCCGGAATGTGGCCGGGGCACATCACAATGGTGACACCAGCGCGCTTCACCCGCCCCATCCATTATATTAGCTCTGAGAGGCCACATCTTGTAGTGCAAAGGGAGGGAGTTCGGAAGGAAGGGAGGGAGGGAAGGGAGAGAGAGGTGGGGGGAGAGAGGGAAGGAAGGAAGGAGCAGGAGGGGAGAGGGGGGCTGCGTGACTGCATTGCGCCGTCCCTGTCAATAGGTGCGGCCCAAACCAAATATTTTATTTTATGTGCGGCCCAAACCAAATTTTCATCTTCTAATGTGGCCCAGGGAAGGTGAAAGGTTGGTCACCCCTGATTTAGCTGATAAATCCACTTCATCAGAAGCATGATGAAAATTCAACTCTTCAAAAAACCTCCAGTTTATGAATGTGGGACAACACCAATGTCAGGAGTAGAAATTGGGATATTCGTACTCATTTACGAATACAAATATGGTCCAGCCTCCAGAACCATCCTGTCCACACACATGCTGCACCACCACTAGCATCTCACTTTCCTTGCCAATCACGGAAGTAGCTCCTCCATCTCCCTGCTTGGCTGGCCACTCGGCAGCCATGCAGGGAGCACCACCCCCTGCCTCGAGTGGCTAGCTGAGCACGGAGAAAAAGGAGCCACTTCTGTGATTGGTGGGAAGAGCGGGATGGTGGTGGCGCAGTGGCACATGTGTGGATGGGCCAGTTCCGGGGGCCGGATCCACATTATTTGCATCTGGGACCAGGATATTTGGAGATTTTGATACAGGCTAAATTTCCTCCATTAAAAAAAGTTGTGCTGAATGTATATGCGAACAATTGAAGTGGCTCATTGGATGGCTGCCTTTCTATCAAATGCCAAAGATTATTAGGAAACAGATCCAGTGATGGCAGTGAACATAATCAATAGGAAAGGGCCCTTGAAAAGTAATTACCCCTTGGAGGAAGATTCAGAGACAACGAACAGAGAGTTCCAGGATCAATCGCTGGAAGGGCTGGGATAGCCTGACCAACAGCTGCTTCTCGGTGTAAGCTACTGGTGGGCAATTGTGGCCCTCCCCAAATATTTGTCTTACAACTCACATCAGCCCTGTCCAGCATAACCAATGGTGAGGGAGTGTGGCAGCCTGCAGTTCAAAACAGCTGCCCACCCTATAGCAGACAGTACACTCCTGCGCTAGATTGTCCTTGGCCAGGAAGGAATTAAAATGTTAGCAAAGAGTCAGCTAGTAAGATCATATAAAGTTATAATTGTTTGTTTGGGGTGCACCAGTTTTGGAATTGGCTTGTAGAATGTTAATTTGTTCTGCTGCGTACTGTGTTTTCCCGAAAATAAGACAGGGTCTTATATTAATTTTTGCTCCAAAAAGCGCATTAGGGCTTATTTTCAGGGGATATTTTATTTTTTTCATATACAACAATCTACATTCATTCAAATACAGTCATGTCATCTTCTTCTGGTTGCTGCACAAGGGTGGAGGGCGTGGTTTCCCTTAACTGGGGCTTATTTTTGGGGTAGGGCTTATATTACGAGCATCCTGAAAAATCATACTAGGGCTTATTTTCAGGTTAGGTCTTATTTCCGGGGAAACAGGGTACTATCATTGTTGCACTTTCATTCAGCAACAATAAACAGGACAGTATAGGCATTCTGTATCACAATATGCACTAGAATAATGTCTTCTGCAGACAGAGCTTCCAATGGCCATTGTTTTTCTGCCCTTTGCTAAATGTGAGGTCTTCATGTCACTCCAGATTTACATAAAATGACAAGAGACCAGCGACTTACTTATTCCTCTCGTAGCTCTGGGTGATTGTTTTTCCTCATTCTAATTTTGCGCCCATAATGCTGCCGCCCCCGCCAAGAAATTAAGACAAAGGCACAAAGGGGCTGCTAGCAATCAGAAAGGAGCAGACTGAGTAGCAAATAAATGAATGTGTGGTGTATCCCATACAGCTCATGTCATGAATACTGAACATTAGTACTGCATGGCCATTTGAAGCCTGCTTTGCATTTACTACTTTATCAACCTTTGAGAGATAACGAAAACAATAAATACCCAGAACACACAGGCATCTTGCGGGGCCAAATCTAGAGATGCTAAGTGGCAAGGCCATCAATATATTCATTCCACTTGTATTTATAGACGAGAGCTGTAATCTTTTGATCAACGCAGAAGAGTAAGCACTTCATCATATGCTGACACTCCTGCACCTGCCAACAAATTAATGTTGGCCTCCTTGGCTGAAAGTTAATTCTGGATAGATGTGCTGCTGTAAACTAGACAGGATAAGTGAGTCTTAGTGAAAGATGCCCATGCAAACAAGGAAGTCAGGCCAGCTGTAGTGATTGCTGTTTCAGGCTTTTTAAACTGTTGAGCTACAGCTAATTTATTATACTGTTACATAGAGATGTCTGGAAGGTGGAAAGTGCCAGATCAAAGTCATTCCCATAGGTTCCTAGACAATTATCCAGGCAAGTCTGTAGATGTGGCATTGTTCTGGATAACCATGCCTCTTCTCAGATTCGTACTTTTCAAAGAAGTAGTCATATTAGGCTGCGCAAAGATGTCTGAGGAAGTGGACATGACCCACAAAAGTTTACATCAAAATATCTTTTAATCTTTAAGGTGCCACAATGTTTTTGTCTGTCTGTCTGTCTTCTTGTTCTTCTTCTAGATCTTCTCAAAGTAGACAATGCAATAGGGATGCAGTTAACCCAGAAACATTGTAGATTGCTCCTACTTAGAAAGGGAAAATCCTTGGAACTCACCAAGTCTCATAGCTGGAGTTTATACCACCTCCAGGAGTAAGCAAATTAGCTTGCCTTGTTTACTGATTTTTTTTCTTACAGGACTTTATCACTGAAATCTGCTTTTGCAAACCTGAAAGACTGCCTCAGTCACCTCTCTCCAACATCAGTTGTTATTATGGTCTATCTCTAACACCTATTTCTAGCCTTAGGGAATATAGGGAGAGGTTTCTTAGTATTAAAAAACACACACCCTTATTTTGTCTGCTCATACTGTTCCGCAGTTGTCTTACATAACTGTAGACTTATTGAGCATAAATAATTCTTTTGAAGTTCAAAATTGTTTTGTAGTTCTAGGATGATAATGAAGAGGAAGAAAAATCTTCCAATTTCTCTGTATTCTCCAATATACTATCCTCACAAAATGGCCACCAGTCACATGGGCAGAAGAATTGCATCCCAGGAACTGTATGATTGGGGTTTCCAGGAGAGCCTGAGCTTTTTATTGGTGCTTAAGCTATCAATCTCCCTATGTTTTGGGCTTCCTGCTTTTGTTTTAGTATGACTTTTATTATCCTAGTAAATCTCTTTAATCTCACATTTTTAAACTGAAGCAATATTTTGGGGTTTGGAGAGCCACAATTCAATCTAAGTGCTGCTTCACGTTCCTTTGCTTTGCTTTGGAAATGGACAATACTGTGGTTTGCTTCAAATCCTCAATAAATTCTAAAACCTAAGCATAAGTCTATAAAGCCTCTAGAAATTAGGCTACAATTTTAGTAATAGAAGTGGGGAAAAAACACATTGATAACTAGTTAACAATGTCAGCAACCTATGCAGATCACTCCTGCTGAGTCAGTACTTTGACAGCTTTATGGTGCTGTCACACCAAATTTAAAAACACATTTTTGAAGGAACTAGGTTTAGATAGAACTTGCATTTAGAAATATGTATTTTTGAAAGCAAAAACAATTGTGCATATGGATTTGAACTCTTTTTGTGTAGAACTTTTAAAGATAAACTAATATCAAAACAGGAGGGAACAAGCTAATCAGCAAACATTCAAAAAAAGCATGGAGTAGAAATGGACTGATTATCCATCATTTTCACAGCTATGTCTACCACTGGAAACTAGACTTGTAATATAACAGCAGAGTTTGTATTGGTTAAGCTGTAGGTATTTTTCTCCCTCTTTCTGTCTAATTTTTTAAAAAATGTCTAGAGTGCGGCATGATTTTTATTTCTCATTTGAAGTGCAAATTTGCAGAACAGAATTTGACTCTCAGTTTGTACAGCTCTCCTAATGCATGCCTGTTAAAAAGTCTTCTTTGGGCTTCTGTAGCCATTAATATTGTCCTTGGCTGACTACTAGAGATTACGCATCCTCACATAAATATTATTTGGCTGAAAGGTTCCAGTATACACAGAAAATAAATAACCATGATTGCTTAATATATTTTTTTTAAATGCCGTACTGCAGAAAGCTTACTATGCTGCAGAATGAGGATATCTATATTTGGATAATCCAATAGTTTTTATCCCATCTTGAATATATCCAAAATCTTATTTTTTTGCATTCTGAACACTCATCTTAAAATGCAAAACTTAAACATACTCATATGTTGCTCTGTGATGTGTCATATTCCAGAACAGCACAGTATACATGAGCATACCGCATAATATAGTGGGTTCATGCCTTTCAAAAAGGACTCCATAAACTTGATTTGAAAGGTATGTAGCACCTTGTCAACAATCTCTGAAAACTTAAATCTTGAAAATGCAATAAATCCTTCTTCATAAACTTCTCTCCCTTGCCCAGACTTCTCTTTTGTGTCATTCTCAAGACAGTAATGCTTTGAATTTACAGTCAAGCTGGAGTAGAAGGAGATTGGCCAATGAAAGGCTATGTAAGTTTTATTATAGGAAGGTGAAGGAAAACAAACAAACACATTAAGCTTTGCCAAGCCAAGTGGAGCATTGTGATTAGAGTAAACTATGAGTCCAGTGACTTTCACTGTTACAGAAGCATCCTGATTGTAAACAGATTAATTGGAAATAAATCCTACAATTTCCAAGAGACGTACTTGCAATTAATATGGTTATGATCGGGCTGCAAGCCATAAACATGCTTGGGTGTTTTTGTTTTTTAAACCCCTCCCCAAGAGCTTAGTGCACTGAGCATTTAATGTTGGAAAACCTTTTATTTTTGTGAACATGATGATCTCGGGTTACTGTTTTCCAGAAGGAAAGCTAAGATTTAGCAGATTTGGTCTCCATGCTCAAATTCCATCTGTCTCTATAACTGTGGTCACTGTCAGGGAAGAATGCACTTCAGCAAGTCAGGGGTTTGTTGATTAGATTTGAGGTATTTTGTAAATTATCCCAGAATTAGGAGATCCAAATTTCACTTAAAAGATGCTTTCAAATGTAGAACCCACTGTAGAAAGTTAGTTTCAGTACTCTACTTCTTTCAACAGGAATATGTTTGTGTATGTACTCTCTCTCTCTCTCTCTCTCTCTCTCACACACACACACACACACACACACACATTCATTTAGCATTACATGCATCATGTCACATCAAGTACCATCCATTCCTATTTCCATTTTAAGGCGAGATCATAGATCATACATTATTGATACAGTTAGGAACCCATTGCAAACAGGCTTTTCTGTGAACCTTCTGGGTTCCAAGAAATGATTAAGTGTCACAGTTTTTCCCTGCCAGCCTCAAACTGTTTCACAGCCCATGAATTTCCTAAATAGGTTTCTCTCCCATCCAAAGCTTTATTGGTAGGGAGATTCCATCAAACACTCACTCAACAATAGAAAACTTTGTTCTGCTGAATTATCCTCGATAAAAA
The DNA here is from genome assembly GCA_037013535.1 of Intellagama lesueurii. Classification (NCBI taxonomy): domain Eukaryota; kingdom Metazoa; phylum Chordata; class Lepidosauria; order Squamata; family Agamidae; genus Intellagama; species Intellagama lesueurii. The sequence continues at coordinate 197,409,780 of JBAJHW010000002.1, read as the reverse complement.
CTTGGAAACATCATGTCCTTTCATATCAGGCCATCTAAAGCTGAAATATTTACTTTCAAATTTCAGAGGTATTTCCATAGTTTTGAAGTATTTCCATAATAACATACATATTTACTCCACGTTTTCCCCCAAAGAACTCAAGGTGACTTATGAGTAGGGACATTTAGGACTGAACTGTGAAAGAACATTTTAAGGTTATTTTTGTGCACTTGTCATTCTGTACTGTACTGAAAGCAATCAAATAGCAGTGTTTAGTATTTGACTTTTTCAGTTATGCACAGAGTATAGGATTGAGGAATTTAGCCCTTGTAGCACAAGACATCCAATTACTGTGAGAAAATACATGAAAAATCAACAACTGTATCAGTGCATAGACAACGGATTCTATTTAATTTCCAATGCATTTCAAATAGATTTTTTAAAAAATAATAATTCAGGATTGACAATATTTTTCTGTTCATCAAAGGAAAATATGCTTTGGAAATAAGGAAAGGATTTTGATCTGCCCACTCATTTGATAGTATGGTCTTACGTCTTGCACACATATCTCTTCAGATAATAAAATTAATCACTAGAGGTAAGCAGGGGATGGGTGTCTTTAGAATGCAACTTTTTTTTTTAAAAAAAAAGACAAAAACATTGTGGCATCTTAAAGACTAACTGCTAAATTTTAATGTGAGCTTTCAAGGACAGATCCACTTCCTCACACATGAGAGTGAGACTTGCCTGAAGAAGTGGACTTGTCCATGAAAGCTCACATTCAAATATAGCAGTTAGTCCTTAATGTGCCACAATGTTTTTGTCCTCTTTATTTTTTTTTCTTTTGCCTGACATGCTAGCACAGATGAACACAGCTACCTCTTCTAAAATTCCATTATGCAAATGAAAAAAGTCCAAAGAACTTAACTATTTTAAAACAGAGAAATGCTTTCAGGAAAGTTACTTCAGAACTGCATTCAACATATGTTTAGAAAGTGATTTGACTTTATATATTTTGTATTTTAATTTATTTGTATGCTACTCCCCCCCCTTCCCCTGAACTGGCACCCAAAGTGGCTTACAGTATGACTAAAAAAGATGAATTAAAACAAGAAAGTTGCAAATCTTAAAACATAATTAAATTCTTTATATTATTAGAATACAATTAAAACTGAAACATTTCAACATCTCTTAATTAAAATACTAATACTAATTTACCTAAAAAGGGAGGAAACCAGCACCTCAGCAAGAATCCTGTGGTTTAAGACTGTGATTTGCCAAAAGCCTGCCAGAATAAAAATGTTCTTGCCTGCCAGCAAAAGGACAGCAGAGAGGCAAACTTAGAGGAGAGTCTCTGGTGAGAACCCCCATCCCAGTTCCTTCCACTTTCCAAATCCTGCAGCCTCCCTATTGCCATTGTGTCCTGACTCCTATCACATCCTGACTCCCACCAATTCTCACCAGAACACGTCCTTTAAAGTTCTCAAGAGTTAATGATGCTGGCCTCTCTATAATTTAAGCTGTTCTGAATTAATGCTGTTGGAAGCTGTCCAGCAGCTGAAAGATTTCTGCAGCTATAGTCTATATATCCACAACCGTAACACTAAAGCAACATGAATTTCCTTCTGGAAGATATAAGTAGAAGGATATTTTTTTTTGGTAGCTTAATTGGTGAAATGAAACATCTTGGAGCAATCTATGCATCAAATCTGAAATTGGAGGCTGTTTTGGTGTGGTGGTTTTGAGTTGGTTTGGAGAGCTGTGACTGGGTCCTTAGGCTTGAATCTAGACCTGGTTCAGTTCCTGCTTTTGGTTGAAGGAGGCTGGCCTATTTTAGTGGAAGCAGGGAAGTAATATTGCCATTTCTTCTCAATGACTCCACCCTGTCTCCCATAATACTCTGTGTTGTTCCCCAGTCTTCCACAGAAGATTGTCAGGGCCATGGAGGGGTGTGTGCAAGAACTGGCAAGATTTATTCTTCTTTTCTTCATGGGAGGGTCCAATTAGCAGAATTTTGCCCTAGGCATGATTGGCTCCAACCTTGTTTCCTAATATTTACATTCAGATAAGTATGTTCTGCACTGCAACTTTCCTCCGCACATTGAAAAAAAAAAGGAAATCTGATTTACAAAGGTGATCGGCAGAACAATAAAGATATGTAATCTCCGGGCTGGCCTTACCATTAGTTGGATTGAGGTGGTCACTCAGGTTCTAAGAAAGGAGGAACTGCTGTGAGATGCTGGAGAAAAAGACTTCTGTACACTACATGGCCGCTGCTGTTTCACCTAACCCAGCCTACAATCATCACACGTGGTAGATGGCACTGGTGTGTTCCCAGTACTCAAGCTAGTCAGCTCTCCATCCATTTAGCTTCTGCATATGGAAGACAGTGTCATAGGTGTGGGTGGACATCTTGTCCTTTGCCCCCAACAGCACTGAGCTGGCCCTGGACTGCCTGATGTATACATATTTTTAAGCAACAGCCCTGTGGTAGAGGGGCCCTGGGGGGAAAGAGAGTAGAGAGCCTTGGCCAGGCTCCAACAAACAGTAAGGAGCGCAGTTGCACAAAAGACACCCACACGCCCACATCAGCAGCCATCTTGTGTAAATTAGGGAATGCATGGGACACGGTGTGCATAGATAGTTTTGAGGCATGCCTTTTTAAGGCAGCAACACTGATAGCCTTTTCTGGGGCCCTTCGGGTGAGCGAGCTGGTGGCTGCAGCGAAAATGGATGTATCTCTGTCCTCTTTGCAGAGGAAGAATGTAGTGGTCTCAGATGAGTGGATAGCTACTCATTTATGAAGGTCGAAGACAGATCAGTGGGGAAAGGGACAGGTTATCCTGTTAGGTCGGTGTTCTATTGAGGAGATTTGCCCTGTGAAGGCCACAAAAGAATACCTACGCCTCTGGGGAGAAGAAGAAGGGGGACTTTTGCGACATAAGGATGGGTTGCCACTTACGAGATACCAATTTTGGAAAGTGACTTCTCAAGACTTGTACAAGGCCGAGATACAGGGATGGCGATTTGGGACCCATTCCTTTCATATAGGTGCCGCATCTACAGCAGCTGCCCTGGGTTATGGAGTGGAGGACATGAAGAGGGTTGGGAGGTGGTCATCCCACAGGTATCATTCATATGTTCGATCCCTCCCACAGTTTTAGGTGCTGTCGTGTTGTGTTCTTCGTTGCAAGTCCTGAGATGCCATTGTCCAGAGTAGTTATGTTATGTGGCCATAGTTGCGTGCTCAGGGCAGAACACGTATGCCAGTCGGATCAGTTGGGGTCAGAATTTAGGCCTTGGAGTGTGGGCTGCACTTGAATGGAGGGGACAGAGAGGCATGATCTGGGACGGGTTCATTGAATTGGCATCCTAGGGTACTCTGGATGTGACCCCTGATATCTTGTTGATTCACCTTGGAGGCAATGACTTGGTCCAAAGATCAGCCAAGTCTTTGATTATACAGGTCACCAATGACCTGAAGGCTTTTGTAGCACACTACCCAGAAACACACATTGTGTGGTCGGCGATTCCTCCACAGCTCGTGTAGAATGATAGTCATTACCCCAAGTATATTGATCGGGCCCAGAAAGGAGTCAACAGAGAGGTTGGCAAGGCCATTAGGGAGGGCCTAGGGTCTGTCATAATACATTCAAACATCAAGTTTAGCCAGTGTTGGTTATACAGGGCGGATGGTGTACATTTATCAGATATGGGGTTAGATCTTTCCTTAAGGGATTTACAAGGGGGCCTTCGGGCTGAGATTTTCAGCTTGGTGGGGGGCATGGGGCATACTTTGTAGCCCTTATGCCATGGTGGGTAGTGCAAAAGGAACAGGTACAGGTGAGTTCCAAAAAGGAGGCACCCAGCGGGTGTATGGCACCCCTCCTCTTGGAAACACATTAGCAGAGGTTTGGATGAGGGGAAGGTAAGCAGGGGACCCCAGTGGAAGCTGGACACTTAGGGCCAGGAGAACCAACTTGGGGTACTCCAGCTATCAGAGGACTGAAGGTGTGCTGTTTAGTTGGACAGTGCACTTTCGGAATAGGAACTCTCTAGGGCGAGGTCTGGACCAGAAGGCCAAGGCGAAGTCCGGTCGCAGACCTGTTTGCACTACAGTAGGGTCCCTTGTGAAAGGGAAAGTTAAAGTTAAAGTTAAGGTTAAATAAGTTAATAAAGTTGTGGCCCTAGTTACCCCATACATTGTGTCTCGTCTCATTATTCCAGGCCGGGCGGGCAATGAAATTCATGTGAAAAAGCATAGGAAGTGTATCTGGGGGGGAAAAAAAATACCGAGCTCTAGATCTACCCAGTCTGGCTTTTTCTGTGTGTCAGCTGCTCCCTTCAGTGGCTCTGAGGTATCTCAGTTTTGTAATCATCTTCAAGCCAACAACACTGTTTGAATGAGACCATCAAATACATGAGCCACACATATATTGCTCTTGGAGCTTCACTAAGGTTTAAGGATTAAATAATATATTGCAGCTCTATCAAATGTATTTTTATCATATTTTTTAACAGATTTCTCAAACAATTACTAAATCATTTCAGTATATATCTAGTACTGTATTTATGCCTCAAGACTTCGGTAAAGTCTACAGTGTAGATTAAAGAATTTTCACCTAGCAAAAAATACGGTCAATATGCATTATTTACAATTGGTTAATGTATACATTCAGACAAAATGAATTTTAAAATATAATTTTCAACATGTGGTATAGTGTGATAATTACATTAAAACAATAATTACCATCTAATTAATTCTGCCTGGTACCAAATCAAAACTCTAATTGTAGATACAATATCTGTTCAGTGTTTTATATTTACGCAAAACATTACTTGAATACTTGTCAGTTAAATTATTATGCCCCAGCACTTGCAGTGTTTCTTCTGAGAATCCCTCCTCCTGTGTTTTCATCTCCTCTACCATTTAAATTTTTTAATATATATATATATATATTCCTATTGATGAAGCATTATTCTAGATACATGTGTGTTATTATAAAGAGTTAATTTTTTTCTTTATTTTGGGGGAGAAGTCCAGTAATGACAGCTAATTCTGCACACACAGTTAACTAACAACAATTTTCTCCACTCCCTGCTTTGCCTCTATTTTCTGTTGATTCCTCTACCCCCAAACCCAAGAGGATCATTTGGGGGAAAGATGGAAGAGGAATTAATCCATAAACAAGAAAGAACCAATGTTTGTTTCTTGCAAGAACCCCCCCCCCCCAATTTTATTTTATTTCAAGTTAAAGCACACTCCAGATCCAGTCCTTTCTTTGTTACACATAAAGCTACTGTGGTTCTAAATATGAAAACCCATTCAAGGCAGTGCAATCCATCACGACTAAACTTAACATTTAAGCTTCAGATTACATTTATCAAAAACTTTTCTATAGAAAAATAAATTGAAAGATGCTTAACAGTCTAAATTTGACCAAACTCTGGGAGGCAGTGGAAGACAGGAGGGCCTGGCGTGCTCTGGTCCATGGGGTCATGAAGAGTCAGACACGACTTAACGACTAAACAACAACAAATAACAGTCTAAAAGTACAGAACTTCAAACATTTGATCAGTACGTTTTCAAAATACATCATAATTCATACATCAGAATGGTTCCATAATGCGATCATCACTTCCCATCACCCATCCATTACTCTTTTCCTTTATTTTTAACTAATGCATGTAGGAATCACACCATATTTGGTCACATATAGATTTAAACTATTGGCATGACACATTTTTGGCTTAAGTTCAGTTCCAGATCTTTCAATTAAGTAATTCACAATAATAAGTCTCTTTCCCCCCCCCCCATCCCAAAAGGACTTTCCCACATTGTTTGGAGCTTATTATTGTTTTACCTCGACTGAGGACCAACACTTGATCACCCAGATGGAAATCACAGTGCCTTTATTTTGCATCATGGTTAGGGACCCCAATTGACAGGCATTTTAGACCTATCTGTCTCTATGGATGAGTTTCCATTTCAAGTTTTGTCTGACATAGCTCTCCATCACAGGCCTGGTTGTAGCCTAATGGAGATGGGTGGGTTTTGCCTGCCTCTCTTCTGAACTCAAACTCTTGAAGAATTTCATTCTTCTCTATCTCCCCTCCCAATTTTAAATTTTAAAATAAGCATCTTTCCCTCCTTTAAAATCAAAACAGTAAGCGAGAGACATTAGCAGTGTTATGTGTGCCATGTTAGATATGTGTTTCGCTCTATCACTTTATTTAAAAAAAATTTTTTGCTATGGTCCACTGAATGACAGCTGCAGGAAAAAGCAGGGAATGGGGTAGAAAGGGGAGAGTCATTAATTGAAAGGGGACAAATTGGAGAGGTGCAAAGACATCAAATCACAGAATCGTCGTAAGGTTGGAAGGGACTTTGGAGGTCTTCTAGTCCAAACCCCTGCCCAAGGCAGGAGACCTGATACCATCCCGGACCTCATACCATCCCGGACAGATGGCTGTCCAGTCTTTTTCTTGAAAATCTCCAGCGATAGGGACACCCACAACATTGGGAGGCAAGCTGTTCCACTGCTTAATGGTTCTCACAGTCAAGAAATTCCTCCTTATTTCCAGGTTGGATCTCCCTCTGATGAGTTTCCACCCATTGGTTCTTGCCCTACCCTCAGGTGCAATGGAGAATAAATTGATGCCCTCTTCCCTGTGGCAACCCTTCAGATATTGGAAGACTGCTATCATGTCTCCCCTCAGTCTTCTCTTCATTAAGCTAAACATACCTAGTTCTTTTAGTCGTTCTTCATAGGACTTAGCCTCCAGTTCCCTTATCATCTTTGTTGCTCTTCTCTGCACCCCTTCCAGGGCCTCAGCATCTTTTTTGTATCGTGGTGACCAGAACTGGACACAGCACTCCAAGTGTGGCCTCAACAGCGCGGTATAGAGTGGTACTATTACTTCCCGTGATCTTGATGCTATCCCCCTGTTGATGCAGCCTAGGACTGTGTTGGCTTTCTTGGCAGCTGCAACACACTGCTGACTCATCCTTAGGTGGTGGTCCACCAGGACACCTAAATCCCTCTCACAGGTACTACTGTCAAGCCAGGTGCCACCTATTCTGTACCTGTGCATCTGGTTTCTCCTGCCTAAATGCAGGACCTTACTTTTCCCGCCATTGAACATGTCTGGATTCTTCTCATGGAAGAAGAAACGTCAATCAGTGTGAACCAAAAAAATTGCTCAAGTAAGAGACAAAACAGATTCTTGGTCCAAAATGAATCCACCCAAAAAACAGGACACCAAAACACAACAGGAGCAATACAGTATATGCGGTCCAATGCAAAGAGGAGTGTTCGGACCTCTACATTGGAAAAACCAAACAGCCACTAAACAGGAGAATGGCCCAACACATTCTTCTACCAACTCTCAGGGATCTTCTACCAACGCTCCTCAGACTGAAGAAGCTCCTTGAATGAGTAGCGAAACGTTTCAACCTAATAAGAAAGAAGTCCAGTTGCCATGACTCAACTTCCAGATATAGTTCTTAAACTGAGGCAAACTGAGAAAAATCTGAAATATCTCTCTGAAGTAGTTGATCCTCATCTTCACATAGCTCAATGACCTTTTCTATGTGTGCACAAAGAAAGACAGCAATTTATCAGCCAAGTTAGGGTGTGGCTACATTGAAAAGGTGAATTGGAATTATTTGGCTTGGGTTCGATTTGATTTGAAGCTTATATTACATTTTTTATCACAGTCAGCAGTCATGCAGAGGCTTTGGAATGTTTGGGGAGTTCACCATTAACACTGAATGTGATGGAAGCTGCATTCCAGCTTCCTCTTCTTTCCTGCCTATCATTTTATGGCCATCACAACTAGGGATGTGAAGGGACCCCCTTCACAACCTTATTAAAATGCATGCATAACACACACACACAACACAGACTATAGAATCCCCTCTTCCTCACCCTATATTTCTGTCCATCTGAAATTCTGTGGAAAATTCAGGCCTGTCCCCCTTCTCCCTTCTGGGCTCTGGCAGAGAGAAAACAGTTATGGCTTTGAAATACACAGACACACACTCGCTTTTGATCTCTTTCTCCAATGGAGGCATCTTTTCTCTGATAAAAGAGAAAAGTCCCTGAAAAACTATCCAACTTAGTGTTTCACCTTCCTCTCTTTTTTCCTCTTCATCCTGCCAATCCACTCCTGCGCTCCCTCAGACACATATGTGCACAGGCAAGCAAGATGACATTCAGACACCTTCCCATGCACACACAGCGCTCTCCCCAATCTCTTTCATTGCCCCCTCTCTCATGTTCCCTCTCTTCCACACACACACCACCAGCTGGTACTTCTTCTTCCACTCTTCCCCACTCTTTCTCCTATTCCCCACCCCATCCTCATGTTAAAAAACCCTTTCAGTTCCTTCTGGCAACAAAAATATTGTAGCCGCAAGGGATAGAAAAAGCCTCTTTGTGAGTGAAAAGGCCTGGATGGATTTGATTCAGCCTTTGCATCATGCAGGCAAGAAAAAAATACTTGGCCCAGATGGTATTCCAGCTGAATATTATAAAGAATCGGAAGATGTATTGCTTAAACCATATAAGAAACTCTTGGAATTTATTGAAGAAAAGGGAGAATTGCCACCAACGTGGTCCGAAGCCATAATCTCTCTCATACATAAGGAAAACACGGAGGGTAAAGAAATCAAAAATTATAGACCGATCTCATTACTAAACGTGGATTATAGAATATATACAACCATGTTGGCAACTAGATTGAAAAGAATCTTAATACAGACAATACACCAAGACCAATCAGGCTGCCTCCCAAAAAGGCAGATGAAAAAATAACATAAGGATAATCTTAAACACTTTGGAATATTATGAAGCTCACCCGGAAAAGCAAATGGCTATGATATTCTTGGATGCAGAGAAAGCTTTTGATAATCTGAATTGGAATTTTATGCTACAGCAATTGGAGGTGCTGCAAGTTGGAGAAAGATTTTTGAAATTAATTAAAGCAATCTATACCCAGCAAAAGGCAAAAGTTAGAATCAATGGAGAGCTGATGAAAGAAATACAAATACAGAAAGGTACAAGACAGGGGTGCCCACTCTCTCCACTGCTATTCATTCTTACTCTAAAAATATTAACTGAGCAAATTGGAGATAAAAAGGAAATAAAAGGTCTAAAAGTAAGAGGACATACTTTAAGCTCCAAGCTTTTGCAGATGACCTAGTTATTATATTGGAGGATCCAGTGGACTCAATGGAGATGCTGATAAATTTCGGTGATATGGCAGAAATGAAAATAAACCAAAAGAAAACAAAAATACTTGTTAAAAATATGAGAGATTAAGAACAACAGAAATTAATAGAAAGGACTAACTTTCAAGAAGAGAGTCAGATACTTAGGGATTCAAATCACAAAGAAAACTAGTACATTATTTAAAGACAATTATATGAAGCTGATTAAAGAGATACAGAATAGCTTGGAGAGATGGGATAAATTACAGCTATCGTTGATGGGAAGAATAGCAACCATCAAAATGAATGTTCTACCTAAAATTTTATTTTTATTTCATACAATTCCCGTAATATTAAAACAGTCATTTCCCCAAGAACTTAATAAGATAATCATGAGATTTGTGTGGCAAGGTAAAAAAACAAGAATTAAAATCAAAGCAATGCAAGATGCCAAACAAAGAGCAGGTTTTGGTCTCCCAGATTGGGCATTGTATTATAGAGCCTGTGTATTAGTCTGGATAAAGGAATGGATAACTTTTGATAATGATAGACTACTCAAGTTGGAAGGACATGATCTACAGTTAGGTTGGCATGCTTTTCTATGGTACAAAAAAAGATAAAGAGCAGAAAAGTTTCAACTCGCATATGATAAGAAGAGCCTTACTAGGGACTTGGAAAAAGATTATACAGCAGATTTACCAAAAAAAAACACCAGGGTGGGCATCACCTATAGAGGCCTTTACACAACCTAACCTCATGACAGAATTGAAACTTTTAAGATATAAAGATCTATTAAAAAATGATTGTGAGTTAAGGTCCAAAGAAGAGTTAGAAACACAAAACATATATCTAGACTGGTGGTCTAGAGCACAAATGGAATCTAGGTACACAAAAGATAAAATAGAGGGCTTTTACACAGAACAAACAGTATTTGATAAACTTTTGCTGGGTTCAAGCGATAAAGTAATTAAGAAAATGTATGATTATCTGCTTGAAACTAAAATGGAAGATGAGACTGTAAAAGAATGCATGATTAGGTGGACACAAAATATAGGACATAATATTGATATTGATAAATGGTTGCAAATATGGAAAAATAACATAAAACTCACAAAATCGGTAAATTTTAAGGAGAACATATATAGAATGTTTTATAGGTGGTATATGACTCCGAAAAAATTGTCAAAGATTTACAAAGAGGTGTCAAATGTCTGTTGGAAGTGTGAAGCACAAGAGGGAAGCTTTTACCATACAGTGGTGCCTTGAGTTACAAACTTAATTGATTCCGGAAGATGGTCGTAACTCAAATTGGTCGTAACTCAAAGCACCATTTCCCATAGGAATACACTGAAACGTGATTAATCCGTTCTGGCCAAAAAGAAAAAACAAAACCCACCGAAAAACAAAAAACACTGCAATACCCATCGGAAACGCGATTGAGCCGTTCCGGCCGGGGGGGGGGGGGGACACAGAGAAAAGCAAACAAAGACTGCAAGACCCATCGGAAACGCGAAAAAAAAAACACCAAAAAGCAAACAAAGACTGCAAGACCCATCATAGCACAGAAACATAACCCCCCCCCCAGCCCAAACCCACGCTGCAAAACCCTGTACTCACTCAGAATAGGCATTTTAAAAAGCAGAAAGCAGTACCAGGCAGTCCGAAGCCTCCTCCGAACACACTCTCTCTAACCACTGGGGCGAAAGAGCTACAAAGAAGCAGCCTCTTCGCCGACCAATGGTTAGCAGTTCAAATTCCCCGCCTTTTTCTCCGCCTTTTTTCCAGTCGTAACTCAAAGCTTCGGTCGCAAGTCAGCAAAATTTTGCGGCCAGAGCTGGTCGTAACTCGAAATGGTCGCAAGTCAAGACGTTCGTAACTCGAGGCACCACTGTATGTGGTGGACATGTAGAGTAGCGAAACAGTATTGGATAGCAGTACATACTCCGTTACAAAAAATATGGCTTTGTAATGATCCACTAACCCCAGAATTGTTTTTACTGAGCATTATACCAGATAATATAGATAAGACAAAGAACTACCTAGTTATATATATATAGTCACTGCAGCCAGAATTCTTTATGCTAAGAAATGGAAGAAATCAGAGATACCGAAACAAGAGGAACTCATCAAGAAGATATGGGAAGCGGCAGAAGTGGATATACTATCAGAAGTGTTGAAAGACTGTCCAATACAAAAGGCAACTGAACGATGGGATTTATTATATAAATGGCTTGAGTCAGCAGATACAGCTTGAGTAACATAGAATTAAATTAAGATGTAACTGTAAGTAGAAACCTGGAGGGCAATCAAATTGTAGAAAGGCGAAAAGTGGACTTGATATAGCAACGCGAACAAACAGGATTTGATGACAGTACATTTTGTGTTCTCCTCCCTCTTCTTTCTCCCCCCCCACATCCCCCTTTACCTTCTGTATTCCTTACCTTATCCCTAGTTTCTAAAAATAAAAAATAAATTAAAAAAATACTTGGAATCTACCTGTTTTATAAGCAGAGCAAATATCAAGGCAATTGATGATGTAGTCGGGCTCTTAGAACAGTCAGAGTCCAGAGAACTGGGTGTGCAGTAAAGCCACACATACTCATTTAGGTCAATCATGAAACCAAATGTATAGAGGATAGAGTACTTGATGGCTGCATTGTGTGTCACATTTGTCACTTGCCTCATCTAGAATACAGGCACACACTGGAAAAAATAAAAGGAAAAGGAAAAGTGCTACAAAAAGAAAAACTAACTGCAGAATTTGGAAGAAATGAAATAGAAAACAAGGGGATATAGTTAAGCTCCTGTTCCTGCAACTACTGTGAGCTACCCTACTCAAATTCTTCATAATGGCACAAATTTCACACATGCAGGCACTTAGCAAATTTGATTGAGATCTGCAGCTGCCTAAAATCAAAGAAGAAGAAAAATCCAAATCACACTCACCCAAACTGCTGGAATTATAGCAATGTTATAACAATCTCTCTATTTTATCTGACATGCTTGCTTCCCAAAAAGACCACTGATCACAGGAATGGGGAATTCTCTGACAGGTGCTCTGTGACTGGGGTTTCCAGGAAACTTTGGGCTTTTCACTGATGCTTGAGATGTCAATGTCCTCCTCTGAACTTCCTGTTTTTGTGTGTGTGTTTTGTGTTTTTTGTTTTTGTGTGTGTGTTCTTTTTTTGTTACAACATTAATTACATTTTCCCAGTGAAAGTCTTTGGATTTTTTAAAAAAGCTTTTTCTACCTCTGAAGCATCAAAGCAATATTTGGCATTTTGGAGACCCCTAATTGAAGTTGAGATCAGAAAGCCCTTTCTCTTCAGGCAAGCCTTCCCTCAGTAACCAGCTACTGTGTGTGATTTTTCAGACAGATGGTTATGCATTACTGCTTTTACTGGATTTTTAGTACTACTTGTGTTTTCCATTTTTTGTGTTTTCCATTTCTCAAAGTGGCATTTTTTTTAATTGTATACTCATTGTTCTTAGCATTAATATTGCCCTTTAATGATGTGAGATGCCTTTTTTACTCTTTGTTCTTAGCTTTAAATACTGTCTTTTAATGATGTTAACCAGCATTGTATACACATTAATTTCTACTTTAAATAGAGTAGTGCTCTTCAATATTTTTATTAATGACTTGGATGAGGGAGTGCAGGGAATGCTTGTCAAATTTGCAGATGATACAAAATTGGGCGGAATAGCTAATACCCTAGAAAACAGAAACAAAATTCAACATGACTTTGATAGGAGGGAGCACTGGGCTGAAAGCAACAGAATGAAATTCAACAGAGATAAGTGCAAAGTACTGCACCTCAAAAAAAGAAACCAATTGCACAGTTACAAGATGAGGGATACCTGTTTCAGCAAAACTATGAGCGAGAAGGATCTTGGAATTGTCATAGATCACAAGCTAAATATGAGCCAACAGTGTGATGTGGCTACAAAAAAGGCAAATGCTATTTTAGGCTGCATTAATAGAAGTATAGTTTCTAAATCCCGCGAGGTGCTAGTCCCCCTCTATTCAGCACTGGTTAGGCCTCACCTTGAGTATTGTGTCCAGTTCTGGACACCACACTTCAAGAAGGATGCTAACAAATTGGAACAAGTTCAGAGGAGGGTGACAAGGATGACCAGGGGGCTGGAAACCAAGCCTTATGAGGAAAGGTTGAAAGAATTTGGCATATTTAGCCTTGAGAAAAGAAGACTGAGGGATGATATGATAGCACTTTTCAAATATTTGAAAGGCTGTCATACAGAGGAGGGGCAGGATCTGTTCTCGATCATCCCAGAGTGCAGGACACGCAACAATGGGCTCAAGTTAAAGGAAGCCAGATTTCGGTTGAATATCAGGAAAAACGTCCTAACTGTTAGAGCAGTACAACAGTGGAACCAGATACCTTGGGAGTTGGTGAGTGCTCCAACAGTGGAGGCATTCAAGAAAAACTTAGATAATCACCTGGCAGATATGCTTTGATTGTATTCCTGCATTGAGCAGGGGGTTGGACGTCATGACCTTGTAGGCCCCTTCCAACTTCACATTTCTATGATTCTATGACTATCATTCACTGTTATAAGTTGCCTTGAGTCCTTTTCAAGGAGAATTGTGGGTAAAAAATATTTTAAATTGATTTGAATTAGATAGATAGATAGATAGATAGATAGATAGATAGATAGATGATAGATAGATAGATAGATAGATAGATAGATAGATAGATAGATAGATAGATAGATAGATAGATAGATAGATAGATAGATAGATAGATAGATATAGCTAGCTAGCTAGCTAGCTAGCTAGCTAGCTAGCTTTAAAGAGAGAAATATAACTTCAGAGCCCCTTCCTTATCACCTAGGGGAAAAAGAATTCTCTCCCTTGTTTGGATGTTACAGAGGAGTAAAGGAGAGTTAGTCCTATATGTATAGAATTAGTCCTAAATATATATTTATTTTATATTATTCTTGAGTGTTGTTAGCTGCCCAGAGTAGACTTCGGTCTAGATGGGTGGGATATGAATTAAATAAATAAATAAATAAATAAATAAGTGTGTGTGTGTGTGTGTGTGTGTGTGTGTGTGTGTGTGTGTGTACATATACATATACATATACATATATAGGACTCTCTCTCTATATATATAGGACTACAGCTCCCAGAATCTCACTATCCCAGTTGAGTCTACGAACCATAATTCAGAAAGTAACTTTTCTAAGTTCTGGCTTTGGATCTGAAGAATCCAACCTTCCTAGCTTTTAGAACATCAAGGATGGCACTGGCAGAATAATCTCACTCCTTTTTTCAAACAATGGAGAAAATGAAATGATTTAAGCAGCAGAGAGAACAGGAAGAAAAGCAGCAAATTCTGCGCTGTCTACTCTGCTGGCAGTAGCCAAGCTGTGCTTTGGAAGAAAAGCATTGGTTGCCCTCCAGCATTCCAACTGAACTGTAGAAATCTCTTGCCCTTGAGTCTTCTCTCTCTCTCTCTCTCTCTCTCTCTCTCTCTCACACACACACACACACACACACGACACATAAAAGTAGCTAAACCCCTTTCTTATCAAGTCATTATCTTGGTCAGAAAAATTGGGATATGATAAACAATGGCTGAAATCCAATTGCAGAATTAAGTCAGCATATCCCCATCAATGCCTCCTCCATCATAACTTTGCTAGGCAGCTATGAGGGAGGGGGGATATTCCCCCTCTCTTGTAATGAGGAGACAGAGCTTAGTGGCGATGTAGAGCAGTGATGGCAAACCTATGGCACGCGTGCCCCAGGTGGCACGCGAAGCCCTTTCTTATGGCACGTGGGGGGATCGCCCTTGTGGCTTTGTTTGTTGTGGCCCTCACAAAGGTTCTCTCCCTCTTGTTTCTTCTCACTTGTCACCAGGTATTATTATCTCAATACCACCTCTGAGTGTTAGACACATGTGCTGCCAATTGCCAGGTTTATTGAACTACAGAATCAGTTGGTTTGAATAACAGATAACCTTTTATTATTAATCATTTCACAAAGTAAATCACGTAGTCACTGTAACAGGGGTCTGATTAAGTTTGGGTAGGACGGGGCATATATTCAGGCTTGTGGTATATACTTTCAATCACTTAATATCTCTATTATTCTAGGTGTTCTCATTCCTGCTTGTTCACTCTAATAACCTTGGTCTTAATTCACTTCCCTAACTCTCTCCTCAGATCACTCTAATTCTTCTCTTCTCTCTAAGCTCCAACTTCTCAACTCCACTTTCTCCGGTTCCAACTGTCTCTCTGTCTCTCTAACTGTCCCCTTGGTTCCGCCCCTCCTGCTCTATCCTTGGCTCCTCGCTCTAGAGCTCCTGTGACTGACAGGCAGGAATGACGTCACCTGTAGGCATTTCGCCACAGCACGCGAGGTACTGGCCCGCCCACGCACCCTTCCTTGTGGAGGCAAACCTTATGAGCCGGCTGCAGCCAGGATTCCCCCTTCCGCTGCCACTTCCTGGTCCTCTGGGTTCGTCGCTATGATTCCCCCTTCTGCTGCCACTTCCTGGTCCTCTGGGTTCGTCGCTATGATTCCCCCTTAAACTTCCTGTTCCTGGTCCTCTGGGTCCATCTCTATGATTCCCCCTGAAACCGCCACTTCCGGTTCCGGACTTCCAGGCGGCACGACAGCCACTGGTTTCTCCCCCCCCCCCCTCATTTTGGGCACGCGAGCCCAAAAAGGTTTGCCTCCACTGATGTAGAGTATCGTTGCCTTGCCAGTGTTGGAGGCAGGGCAGAGAAGCAATAAAAGCCTGACCCGCCTCAACACTGGCCTCTTTCGAACACTGCAGTGTTGACTTGCCCACCTGCCCCATAGGGTAAAGTCTGGTCACCTTGAGGGGCTGAATAGGAATTTTGTATCTAGAACCCCCTGATTGGCCTATTGAACAAAAGGGGCCCAGGTAGTTTTTTTAGCTATTCCATTCTGTTTCTTATGGGGCAGTGTGGGTAATTCAAGGGGGGTGTTGTCTGTAAATAGGTCACAGTCTGCCAGGTAGTGCTGGGAAAGGAGGAGGAGTGGTAAGTCCCACAGGGTACCATCAGGTGACTGGGTCCCCTGAACAGGTACTGCAAAGTGTGTGATTCAGGTACACACCCAGACTAGGGTTATGAACAAACTGAGTTCAAGAGTTAGGATGGAAAGAGACCCAAGGATGTCTCCTCAACTGAGCTGGCTGGGGCAAGGCTGACGGCGTACAGCATGGTCCTGGGCATGGGACTCACACAGTCTGGGCTGGAGAGGGCCCGGGGGGCTGGTGTCCACATGCTCCTTTACTCTAGGTTTGTTGTACTACTGTAGGCCTCAGCTCAGGTTAGGGATTAAAATGTTAATAACATTGTAGTCCAAATTGAAGTCCAAATTTGAACCTACCTGTTGTGTCTTGCCTCTTTATCTGCCTGTTGATGTGCATTTCAGCTGTGAATTGCTGTGAGTTAAGAAATTAGTGTAGGCATTTGTTGTTGCACATTGACTCTCACAACTGATGTGAAACAGAAAATGCCTTTCCTGATTTCTTAACTCGTGACAAGTCATTGCTGAGACTTATGCCAATCGAGCTACACCAGTGGATGTAATTACTAGGATCCAAGCCAAATAACAATTCAGTCTTCATCTATTTAGCATAACACCATTTACCAGGTGATCAAAAAGACAGTGGGTTGCCCTTTGGC
This sequence comes from Intellagama lesueurii, assembly GCA_037013535.1. Lineage (NCBI taxonomy): Eukaryota > Metazoa > Chordata > Lepidosauria > Squamata > Agamidae > Intellagama > Intellagama lesueurii. The sequence goes on along the minus strand of JBAJHW010000002.1, from coordinate 197,392,898 downwards.
AATAGATCTTGACTAGAGATGGGCATGAATCACTGGGTCAGTGGTTTGTCCAGGTTCATTTACCACCACCACACGTGTCTGATGGTTCAGAGTCCTGCCCCTTCTGGTGGGTGCCCACACAAAGGGAGTGCCCAGAGGAGCAGTTCAGGGAAGCTGAGATGCTGCCTCCAAGATGCTTCATCCCCAGAGGGAGCAGGGAGCCCAATCACCGAACACCTGTTGCAGCGGTAAATGAACCAGGCCAAACTGCCAAACCAGCGGTTTGTGTCCATCTCGACACAAGTCCATGAGGCTACTGAGAGTATGATAACTACACAAAAAAGGACACTTGGTTTTAAAATAGATCACTAAGGAAATGTTAAAGACTTCTTGTATAGAAAGCACTGGCTTCACCACAGAACTGTGACAATCCCCTATATATGCAAATTGAAGACACTCATGGAAGCAGATTACTGGGTGCTAAGCAGTAACAAATATGTGTTCCTTTTCCCTCAAACATGTCTGCATTTTCTCCTTTTATGATAAATCCATCAAGCAAAACATTTTTGCATGAATACAGTTTTTATGAGTTTTCATACTGTTACAACAAGCATTACAACAAGCAGGGCTGTGCCTGCTACAGGATAACTGCTTAAAGCTTCAATCCTCCTCCTGATAGGTGTTTCTTTTTCTTTTTCTTTTTTTTTAATGCTACCAAAGCTTCCCTGTAAAAACAGGAGCCATGTCATCCCGGGGGATTTTCTTTAATATTCAGCTTTCAGTAGGCAGTTTCATTTTGCAGAGTTTAAGCCATAAAATTGGTTACGATTTCCCATCGCAAATCACTTTCCCCAACTTTTTACAAGGCATTAAAATTTAATATGTGATACATTTGATATTCTGCTAGGATACACATTTTCTCCACTAATTATTTTGCTGGCAACATCTGTGTTCAGCAAATTGGAGTTCACTGAATAGGGTTACACTGTATTAATAAGCCTAAAATCTCTTAGTCCTGATGTTTAATTCATTGTTTTTATGAGTATATTTCCAGAATAAGATTTAATTTGTACATATTAAGCATCCCAACCATGTAGCATCATGCTCAAGATGTATTTCATTACCTATAATCCCTCGTAATGAATCTCAGGTAAACATACTCAACCTTCCAGCCTTTTGTTCATTTGAAAAAGGGTAAAAAAAAGTATTAACAATCACAGAATTCATTAAGGAGGGGCGATGACAATTCAGTATTCCATAAAACACCATGTTCATTCTGCACGGACACCCAATTATCCCTTTTAATTTGTTCCACCACACTTTTTCCATTTTGTCTACAGTCTTGTGCCATCCTACCTGGAGGTAAGACCAATTGAACTGAATGGTGCTTACTTTTGAGAAGACCCATTCACTGGCATGGGAATGAGGAAAATATGTGTCTGTAGCAGCTGCTCTTGCAATATCAGCTAACAGCACTAATATTATGAGCCTTCATGTCTGTCTCAAAGGATGAACTATACTTTAATGCAATTCATTTTTCTTACTCAGTTTCTATACACCGTGCAGGTGGCAAATGAAATGAAATCTAATAAGGAATGTTACTAATGAGGAAATGAGTTTTTACCAGAAATATAGTTTGTCACTGAAGCACAACACTTTTGGGAGAGAAAAGCATTAATCATCTATTTATTTAAAGCACTCAACATTTTTAAGGATATGTGTATCAGGGTCTGATTATAGGATTATCCTAGCCTGTTTTAGCTAATCTGTTCTTAATGAGCAAGTCTTAGCCACTCTGGCATACTTTGTAATGGTAATTTTCTTCCCATTCACAATATTCTTATGAAGAACCAACACTGTAAGTCCCAGAAGAGTGCTGAAATATCCTATAAGAGCCATAAAAATCAAATTAAGTAATAATAGTTCCACTAGCAGTGTATGATAGAGTTCAGAGATTCATAAGGAGAAATGGAGGCTACCATTAGGTCATGAACTCTTGGTATGCATGCTGATTGGAATGGGAGCTGCTGTACCAACCCAGGTCTCCCAGTGAAAATAATGAAATAGGCTGCAATCCTCCATTCCTATCAGTGCCAGTGTATTGAAGACAGAGCTGAGTTAAACTTTCATATGCTTTCTTACTGTATAATAACTCTCCAAAACTTCTGGATTCCTTAATACATCTGACAGGACTTGAGATGTGGGGATCCTTTTCAAGAACCAATAACGTTGTGTACAGTTTTTTTATGTTGCTATGGCTAATTGCAGGTAATTAATGAGGTGGTGGATCACATGAAGTACATGGCCAGGCGTGCTATCAAGATACATCCCTGCACTCTGTCAATTACCTTTGGCAAATTGTGCAGACTTTATGCAAATGGTTGGCTCCACTGGCAAGCTCACTTTGCCAAGCAGAGCCTCTTTGACCTCCCTCCTGGGATTAAACATGAAACATGCTATTCTCACTGGAGCTACCCAGGAAGGGAGAGGGAAGGAGCACATTATTTAAGAGCACTCCCTCCCAGTCTCAGCCTCTTTCGAGGCTTAAAACCCACCTGCCCACCTTCAGTTCTAGTGTGAGTTTTACTGGTTGCCTGTGGGCACCGGATAGGAATTTTTGACCTGCTTCATGATTGGTCAATGAAAGTGGGTTTTTTCCACCTATCCCACACTGGCAGAAGTGGTGTAGGATATTATTTGGGTGGCACTTGTTTTTGGTCACACTGGCGGGTAGTGCGGAATGAAGACGGATTGTTGAGTTCCCTTTGGAGCACAGTGGAGGTTATAGCCCATCCAATCTCCCAGTGCTGCAAACTATGAGATTACAGTGCAGGGCGGAGGAGGCACTGGGGCCACCCACAGGCCAATGGTGTCCAATAAATAGGGGGCTTGAGGCCCGGAGGTGGTCAGATCAGGGCTGGCCAGGGTCACACTGTTTTCAGTAACGCAGTACCTTGGGGCATGGGACTTGCCCGTTTCATGAATATGGGGTCCAGGGAGACCACAGCTGCAAACCTGATTCTGCACTATGACAGGGCCCTCTCTTTGGTTGGATTCTGAAGTAAACATTATGGTCAATTTAATAAAGTGTGGCCTGGTTTACCCATCACCTGTGTCTCGCCTCATTATTCCAAAATGGGAGGGCAATGCCAATAGGATACTGGCCATGAAATATGGGAGAAAATGAAACTGACTGATTTGTCTATGCTAAGTGCTTTGCTCTTCCAAGTCTCGAATTGGATATCTGGGTTTCTTTGAAATAGAAGGCTTGCCATCTTTTTATTTCTCACAGGTTTTTCATCTCGCATAGCTTTATTGTGGAGAGGAGCAACTTGCTTCTTTCTATTCTGAAAGTAACTATACTGGTTGAGTTTAGCCCATTCAAATGGGAAGGAAGTTCATTTGGTTGGCTTTTGAGAAGATTAGCAAATTTCTTCATCCATTTGGTAGAAAGAATTTGTGATTTTAGAAGGTTTTTGTGTGATGATGCCAAACTGATATATTCATTCATCTCTAATTTAAAGACACCTAGCCTCATCTATGATACCCAGTATAGCGTAGTGGACACAGTGACAGACTAGGATTTACAAGGCCTGGGTTTGAATCTGCACTTAGCCATGGAAACTCACTAGAATTGGTAAAACCACTCCTTAAATATCTAACTTACCTTGAAAGCCATTTTTAGGGTCATAAAAAGTCAATTCTGACTTGACGGCATATAAAAATGAACCCTTCTCTACACTCTAATTGAAGTGCTAGATTACCATGAGTTGTGTTATCTGGTCTTCAATATCAAATGGAAGACTAGTGCAGCACAAAAACAAAATGTGTGAGAAAGAGAGAAGATTCTGAAGTAATCATAAACATCAGTGTCTGTACTATATATCACTTTTCGGTTCTCCATGAACAGTGAGGTCATAAAGAGATATCAGAGACAGCCCATGATTAGAAGAGGAAGCTCCTTAACTAACAAAAGCATCTGAGGTCCACATAAGGAGCTCCACTATGTGTATGCAAATTAACTTGCTTTGTTTGGTGGCTGCTCATCAGAATTAAAGAATGGGATTTTTTTGAAGTTGGATTTTACAAACCTTAACACAATCTCTCAATCATCTCTTCCTAAGATTAACATATTTTCTTCTCTGATTACCAGCAACCTCTAAAGGCCTGAAAATTGTTGTCTTTGGGTGAGAAATGGCTAACTGATTTTTTTAAAAAGAGGAATAATAGAATCATGGAATCATAGAATAGTGAAGTTGGAAGGGGCCTATAAGGCCATCAAGTCCAACCAATGCTCGATGCAGGATTTTCCCCTCCTTGATGTCTCTTTATAAACTGTAGTGAGCACAAGAAGGCATCCTGTAGAGCAGTGGTTCTCAAACTTGTGTCCCCAGATGTTCTTGGACTGCAACTCCCAGAAATCCTGGCCAGCACAGCTTCTAGAAATTGCAATCCAATAACATCTGAGGACCCCAGTTTGAGAACCAGTGCTGTAGACCTTGGTGTCATCAACATTCAGGCTGTCCTTTGCTATGTAAAGTTTGGCATTCTTTTTTCGGTTGGCAATGTAGGCACAATATTGTGCAGCAATAGTGGGTCATTTCCTGGCATTTTGAATTGTGGATTCAGTAGCACAATATCACACATTCATAAACTGGAGGTTTTGTGAAGAATTGAATTGCATTGCTTTTTGATATGGAAGTTTAACTGAAAATACACTACACAAAAACACCAACAGAAACTTCCATCAAGTAGAATTACCAAGTGCTAGAGCATCCCAGAAGATGAGCACATGTTCTGTACGATGGTTGTTGGGATAGGGCAGAAACAAGAACAGGTAGGATGTGGCTACAGTCCCTTTATGCCAAAATATTTTGAAGGGCTGTTTTGGACTAAATGAAACAAATGTGTGAGTAGGTACAACACATACAATGGAGAAACATGCACACCCTTCAACCTCTCAGGTAAACTAATGTTGCACTGCCCACTCCGCAGAATGCAGATCAGAAACCTGTCTTTGAATTTCCCAAACCAAACCCTTGCTCTACAAACATGTTGCCTGAATGTTTTCCAAAAGATGATCCTCATATTTTGAAATAAAAAAGGGGAACTGGGAGTTAGCAATGTCCGCTCCACCACGGCGCTCTCCTGCCGTGGCGGGGACACTTTGCCCTCCTGCTTGGAAAGCGGCATCACACAGGTGACGCTGCCTTCGGAGGGGAGGGAGGATGGAGTTTTCAAAAAGGCTCAGTTTCCCCAGCTCAGCCTCTTTTGCAGGTTGAGCCAACAAAGGAGTGAGCGCGCAGCTGAGCGAGAGTGAGGTTTCAATTTTGCGTGCAGCTGCTTTCCCTGGAGGCGACCCCCGTTTTCGCTGTTTCACCGGAGCTCTGAGTTGCTTTAGTTTTTTCCATTCTTATTTGTTTGTCTTTAATTGTTTAAAAAAATATTTCTCTTTATAGTTCCCTTCGGGGCATGGGGGGGTGCGGAAGTTTTCTCTACTCCCCCGCAGGCTTCGCAGCCGGGGGGGAGGAGGTTTGGTTGTTTTATCGTTTTGGGTTGTTGCTGCATGTTTGTTGGGTGGCTTGTTACATGGTGATTATAATTATTTATATTAAAAATAAATAAATAAATATAAGAATAAAGTTAAAATAGAAAGTAAAAGGAAGTTGCGACCTAAGCAAGGTGGTAGGGATCGTTAATATATTGACTCCATTAATTGTTCTTTTGCAGTTTTGGTGGTGGTGCGGTAACTGTGTGCCCCCCCCTGCATCCCACCCCCTTTATCCTACCTTACAATTGTTAATTGGACTGGGAGTTTTTCAATTTATTGCTTCCTTCCTTTTTATATTGGTATTTGAGGGTCAGTAGTTTTCAATTAGGTAACCACACCAGCTGCTGGTCATTTTAGGGTTTTACAGTTCAAGGAGAGAGAGGGAGAGTTGAACAGTACAGGGAGGTGTGATGACACCTACTGGTCACTCAATAGGTACTGCAACTTTAAAAAAAAAACAGTTAGGTTGGTGCTGCGCCTCCTGCTGGCCTGTAGTTTGGCTGCACTTTTAAGTATTGGATATTCCAGCAGGAAATTCAAATAAATAAAATAAAATAAAATATTATTAAAAATAAATAAATAAATTTTTTTTTAAAAGGAAAGAAGGAGTAGTGTGGAAGGATAAGACGGTTGGAAGAGGATTGATATTTGGTACCAAAATTTAAAATAATAATAATTAATAAATAAAATAAAATAAAATAAAAGGGGGAGGTGATTGGTGTTATTAGGCTGATCCGCTGGGAGTTTATTTCTTTGCAATTCAGTAGCCAACCAGGCTATTATGGGGCCCAAGAAGGGGCAAGGTAAAAATAAAGGTAAACAGCCTGCAAAACGCAAGGCTCCACCTAGGGCAGCTCCGGCCATTTCCTCTTCGGACAAAGAGGAATGGCCTGATTATAGTGGGATTCTGGCCAAGTTGAGTGAGCTTGAGAGGAAAAGGGCCCTTGCCAAGGAAGCTTCCAGAGCTGCTACTCCTAGGAGATCGAGCAGGGAGTCTAAAGCCCATAAGATGGCAGAGCTCAAGCAATTGGGTGAGGTGATGATGTCTCGAATTGCCATTTTGGAAAAGGAGTGTTCTGCAGGTACCAAGCTGACTGAAGTGAATTCTGATGAGGGCGTTTCTTTGAACGTGGCTACTGGAACACAAGTGGAAGGCGCGCAGGAAGGAAGACTGATGGCATCGGACCAGTCCCAAGACCAACTGCCGAGTGGGGCTACTGACACGGGAAGGGGCGTTATGATCAACATGCAGTGGAGCCCTGGTGATGTTGTTCCAGGTACCAGCCAGGAAGCATTTGCGTTGCCTTCGGCCGCCTCGGCAGTGCAAGCAGCAGTAACTCAAGGTGAGTGCGCACCTGCACAACATACACTTCACATGGGAGGGGTTTGGCCTTGGGGTAGTGTCAATTCCCCGGGCTGTTTTCCAATCGATCCTAGCATGTTGCCTGTTAGTCTAGGTCCTAGTCCTTCCACTTCGGGCGCCCTCCTTCGGCTTCGAAGCCGTGGATGGCGCCGTACCCACAGTGGTCCCCTATGTATCAGTTACCCAGTCTTATGGAGAGCTGGAAGACAAGGGGTTACCCTGCAATTCTGAACACAGGTTACAATTCAGTTTCTAGCAGTGCACTACCATGGGGTGATCCATCATTACCGTTAGGAGACCACCTGCTGCCGTCCACGATAGAAAAAATTTGGCTAGGTGTAGATGTTTTTGACCTGCTAAACAGCGAAATCGAGGAAAAGAAGGGCAGCAAGGAGGAAGAGAAAGCCGCCCAGAGTGGTCAATTGACTAGATGGGCGGGATATAAATACAATAAATAAATAAAAATAAATAAATAAGAAAGAAAAGGATAAATTTCGGAAAAAGAAGGCCGAGAGGTGTTGGGCAAATTGGTTACCGGGTTTTTTGATTTATGCAGGTACAGTTGTAAAAGCTTACCCGTCAAGGGCCCTTGCATTACTGCAATACATTGATCTTATTTATAGGGCCTATGTCGACTTTCTGGGCCCTTCATGGTTACTTTACGACCAGGGGTTCTGTATGAGAGCAGCTTTAAACCCCCAGATGCGATAGGATGTTCATCATCCCGCTTTGTGGCTGAAGCTAATGACCCCGTCCCGCCCCATGTCAGGCGAGCGATTTGACAGTGGACATATAATGCAAAGAGCCACTCCAGCTAATGCTTCCCGTGCTGTAGCGGGCCAGGGGGTTCAACCCCACCTGGTTTGCTGGGAATTTAATGTGAAGGGTTTCTGCACTCATAAGCCATGCAGATACCGGCACCAGTGTTCCATATGTGGGGGCAATCATAGTTCCTTGTCATGCTTTAGAGGTCGCTCAGGAGCCAGCAGTGGGAAGGACGGTGGAGGACCAAAGAGGCCTCCAGTGGGAGCTGCCAACCCTGCAAAAGGCCCCCAGTCCAATTAACTTATTGGTACTGGCAGAGCTTTTGCTGCACTACCCGGACAAAGAGGCGGCAGTTTATTTGTTAAATGTTTTTAAGGAGGGTTTTAGGATTCCGTTTCAGGGTGTTAGGTGTGCCACTTTGGCGTCCAATTTAAAATCTGACAAGGGCATGGAAGAAGTAGTTAGGAGAAAGATTCAGAAGGAAGTAGCTGAAGGAAGAGTAGCTGGACCTTTTGCAGAACCTCCTGTGCCAACTTTGAGCATCTCTTCTCTGGGAGTGGTCCTGAAAAAGTCACCAGGGGAATTTCGGCTTATACACCATCTTTCTTACCCCACTGGTGAATCTGTAAATGACATGATTCCCCAAGAGCTGTGTACAGTTAGGTACACATCTTTTGATGCCACAATACGGATGGTAAGATCCTGCAGCACCGGGGTGGAGCTGGCGAAGGCCGACATTAAGTCAGCTTTCCGTTTGCTGCCAGTTCATCCAGCTGATTTTGAACTGTTGGGTTTTCAATTTGAAGGCGGTTTCTATATGGACAAGGCAATGCCCATGGGGTGCTCGGTGTCCTGTGTGGCCTTTGAGCGCTTTAGCTCCTTTTTGGAGTGGGCACTAAAGCGCAGGGCGGGGTTTTCCCATGTCATCCATTATTTGGATGATTTTTTATTTTGTGGGAAACCCAGATCGGGACAGTGCCAGTCCATCATTAGAGCATTCCAAACCCTCACAAGGGACCCAGGTGTCCTTTGGTGGAAGAAAAATCTGAGGGCCCATCCACATCCCTCACTTTTTGGGGGATTGAACTGGATACAGTTCGGCAATCCAGTAGGTTACCGGATAGCAAGCTTTCTAATCTGCGGATCCAAACCCGGAACCTGTTGCAGCTGCAACGCGTTACATTGAGAGAGCTTCAGGAGGTGGTGGGTCACCTCAATTTTGCGTGTAAAGTCATTGCCCCAGGCAGGGCTTTTCTGAGAAGGCTTTGCGAAGCCATGAGTGGCTTAAAGAAGCCACATCATCGGAGAAAAATGTCAGCGGACATGAAAGATGATTTGCGTACCTGGTTGCAATTCCTGTAGGGATTCAACGGCATTTCATTTTGGAGAGATGAGCAGTGGCTCGGAGCTGAGTTCCAGGTGCACTCTGATGCGGCAGAGTCATTTGGATATGGTATTTATTTCAGGGGCCGTTGGTGCGCTGGGCAATGGCCGGCGACTTGGTGTGACTCCGAAGTCACCTGAGATCTCACTTTTTTGGAGTTTTTTCCAATCCTTAGGGCATTATGGCTGTGGGCAGACATTTGGGCCAACTCAGTGGTCACCTTTTGGTGTGACAACATGGCTGTGGTCCACGTAGTGAATAACCTCTCATCTAAATCAGTGAGGGTTATGAGACTCATAAGAGCTTCCACACTACGTTGTTTGGAATACAATATTGTGTTCCAGGCTTGTCATATCCCTGGTATAGAGAACAAGCTGGCTGACGCCCTGTCCCATCAACAGATCGACAGGTTCAGGGAGCTGGCCCCCAAAGCTCGAGTTTGTCCAGACATATTGCCTCAGGAGGTATGGAGCATTGGAGGATTGAAGCCAACAGAGCGATAAGTTTGGCAATTGCTCCTAGCACCAGGCGCAGCTATGCAGCGGCATGTGAAGAAATTTTTGCATTCTGCAAATGCGAAGGCATGGGTAGGCCATGGCCTATAACAGTGGACCATTTGCAGCAATTTGCAGTTCACCTTCATTTCAAAGGTTTGGCCCCCCGCACCATTCAAGGTAGATTATCGGCATTGGCATTCTATGCTAAGGCCCACGGGTGTCCGGATTTGGCTGGCAACTTCCGAGTCAAGAAGATGATAGAGGGGTGGAGCAAAGAAAGGGGTAAGCAATTAGATACACGTACCCCTATATCCCCTAGGTTTCTAGCTCAGTTGAGTCAAATTTGGGAAGATGTTTGTATCGACCAGTATGAGGTTAAGTTATTTAGGGCAGCTACACTATGTGCTTTTTGGGGGGCTTTCTGTATCAGTGAACTGTGAGAGCATCCAAAAGTGATGATTCTCGGACAGCATTGCAGATGGACGACCTTTTTGTCTCCGAAGACAGGGTGTTGTTTCATCTCTGCAGTTCTAAAACTGATCAGTTTGGGAGAGGACAGGTTATAAGCCTAGGGCCTTGTTCTGTAACCGAACTCTGCCCGGTAAAAGCACTATCTGAATTTGTTCAGTTGAGAGGGGATGTCAAAGGAGACTTATTTTGCCACAAGGACGGTTTACCCATTATACAATACCAATTTTGGACTGTAACTTCCCGAGGGTTTAAGAAAGCAGGCATTGTAGGATGGAAATTTGGCACACATTCATTTCGTATAGGTGCAGCTTCCACGGCGGTGGCTTTGGGTTACGGTGAGGATCAAATAAAGAAATTGGGGAGGTGGTCATCTTGTAGGTTTAAGACATATGTTCATTCCCTCCCTCAATAGAAGTGATGCTGTTTTTTCTTTTTCAGAACCCAGGGTTGCTTCTTCACTGCTGTGAGTGGCTGTTTATGGTCACAGCTATATTCACTGGGCAGCGAAGCATGCCATGCAGTCTGGATGGGGGTGTAATTTAGGTTTGGGGGCTTCAGCTGCCCTCGAATGGAAGGGCAAAAGGGGTATGCTGTGGCATGAGCTCCTGGAGCTCGCAGTACCGAGTTTCAGGGTCGCACCCCCCAATATTTTTGTTGTTCATTTGGGTGGTAACGATCTGACGAAACGAACGGACAAGTCTTTGATTTTGCAGGCCATCCAGGACCTCCAGGTATCGAAGGATACGTTTCCTTCAATGAAGCTGATTTGGTCCTCTATGATCCCACGGAGGGCTTGGTGAGCTGACTGCAAGCCTGGTAGGATAGACAGGGCATGGCATGGTGTGAATCGAGAAGATTGCCGTGCAATGAGAGCAGGGTTGGGGTCTGTGATCTCACATCCTGAGATTGTGAGTCGCCGGCCCGAATTATATTGGAGCAATGGTGTTCATTTATTGGAGTTGGGCATGGGCCTCTTTCTTAAGGACCTACAAGGGGGCCTTAGAGCCAAAATTTTCGGCTTGGGTGGCGGGCTTGGGGCATATAAATAGCCCCTAGCCATGGCGGGTAGTGCAAGGAAAAAAGTAGGGGTGAGTTCATGTTGGCACGGGGTTGCCAAAAATTAGGACATCTCGCTGGCAGGTCAAGCCTATCGACTAGCAGATGGGAAGGTAATGTCCGCTCCGCCACGGAGCTCTCCTGGGGACGCTTTGCCCTCCCGCTTGGAAAGTGGCATCACACAGGTGACGCTGCCTTCGGAGGGGAGGAAGGATGGAGTTTTCAAAAAGGCTCCGTTTCCCCGGCTCAGCCTCTTTTGCAGGTTGAGCCAGCAATCCCTCCCGCCCACCCTTAGTTTAAGAGTGAGACTAGCTGGCTGCCTCTGGAGCCAGATGGGAATTTTTGACCCGCATCCTAATTGGCCTAAGGTTGCAGGTGCGTTTTCGCCCATCCCATTCTTAACTATAGGGTGTGGCATTATAAATATGCATGTAAATAGTGTTTAGTTAATGTCATTACCGGTCACAGCTTCGGGGAGTGCAAGGAAAAAAGTAGGGGTGAGTTCATGTTGGCACGGGGTTGCCAAAAATTAGGACATCTCGCTGGCAGGTAGAGCCTATCGACTAGCAGGTGAGAGGTGTCTTATATGTCTGGACATAAAAGGAACTCGCACTACAGTAGGCCCCCTTGTATTTTGGGGGATACAATTTAAATAGTTAATAAAGTTGTGGCCCAAGTTTTAATCCAACAATCTGTGTCTCGCCTCGTTATTTCTGGGCTGGGAGGGCAAAGCATGCTACATGAAACTAAGGTCACAATCATCGATACTGTGTAAAAGATAGATAGTGATGAAAGCACTCATTTGAAATGTGGTGTTAGAGATACGGTAAGCCTTACAGATACTACAGACCGCGAGAGAGGCATATAAGTGGGTGGTCAAACAAGTCAAGCCTGAACTCTCACTAGAGAAAAAAAATTAGTAAACTGAGGTTATCCTAGCTTGCATATGAGAATACAAAACTGACCATTAAAGACAATATCTCTGAAGAAAGTTGGGAGGGGGACAGTAGGAAGAGAGGAAGTCTGAACATGAAACAGATTATTCAGTAAAGGAATTCACTGCTATTACTTTGCAAGACCTGAGCAGAGCTTACTGGAAAAGACAATATTGCTTGTGGAGGGGGCAGTAGGAAGAGAGAACAAACTAACATGATATGTTGTTAGTTGCAAGATTTGAGCCGAGCTGCTAATGATAGGATATTCTGGAGGTCATTAACTTACATAATCACCACACATCAGAAGTGACTTAATGGCAAAAAGCATCTTTGGATTTATATATATATATATATAAAACATCCAAAGATGCTTTTTGCCATTAATTCACTTCTGATGTGTGGTGATTATGTAAGTTAATGACCTCCAGAATATCCTATCATTATATATATAAGCAATTGTATAGTGACAAGATGGATGGAGATGAGACTATGATGAGAGACTATGACAAGATATAGACAGATCGGCTAACATCAAGTAAGACTATCCGCAGCCACAACGCAAAACAAAAATAAAAAACCCCATAATTTCACAGATTAAATGAGTGACCTTCCAAATATTTGTTTTGTATTCTTTTTAAAATACATTTTAAAAATATTATTATTATTATTATTGTCTCTCCATTTTTAAAATGAGACAAAATACACTTGCAAACATGACTCTGATAAGCCTGTTTGGCCAGGAAGGAGTTAAAGAGTTAAAAAGAATTAGCTAAGAGTCAGCTAACTGACAGGTTCAAAAATTCCGATTGCCCCAGAGATGGAGTTGATTTCCCCTTTGAAAACTTACATGAGGAGACTGTTTGGTCTCAGAAATCCTGAGAGAATTTTTACTGAAATATCTCATTCCCTCACCTATGCATAAAATGTTTCACTTCACAGAGCTCTTGTTGGTAAGTCTTTACCATACTTGCCCAGTCTTTTATCAAAGAGGCTATTTTCCATTTTCAAAAGCCTTTTTTTTAGGATTAATATTTCAGCATCAGCAACATGGATTCTTTCCCAATCCAAAAAAAAAGAAAAGAAAAAAAAGGGGAGGCCAACCATCTCTTTCAAGATAGGCAGGATTGATCTTTTCAGTATATATGAACTATTTAAAATCTGGGGATATTTAGTGTTGCCTATTTTTGTACAGGGGACAAAACAGTTTAAAAAACCAAAACAGTTAAAAAAAAAAACAGTTGTGAAAACCCTTTGCCCAAACTTCCTCAAATTTGGCACAGAGTAAGAGCAGGCACTCTGGCACAATTGTGCCAAATGTGGTGCTGATGTGACTTACATTTTTCTTGTTTGGGCTGCCCCCATTTTTAGAAGTGCCTTGTAGAATGTTGATTCACTCTGCCAGCACAATCTTGTGCAGCAATGATCTCCAGATGGATTATGATTATGATCAAAATAAAACAAATAGAATCATTTATCACCTTAGATTAATTTCATTTAGAATGCGTAGAACAAAGGTGCTTCAGAGCTCCCTGAAAGCAATGAAAACAGCACTCACTTTCATAGAGAAGTAAATGATCCCACACAAGTGAGGGATAAGGTAACATCCAGCACTAATAGAAGAAACAGCTTACATTTGGTTTGGTTTGTGTTTATTTACATACTGCCTTTCTCCTAGGACTGGTGGCTTACAGTATCTTTAAAAAATAGTGGCTGGAATCTTGTTGGTGTTTGCGTAAGGTTCAAGTAAATTATGCAGCTAATTGATGAGGTGCTGGGCTAGATCTTGGCTGCACAATGGGACATATGACCAGGCATAGAACTAAGATGGACCCCAGCACTTCATCAATTAGCCACAATTAACTCCAGCAAGTTACGCAAACCTTATGCAAACATCAGGAGGATTCTGGTCAACAGTATTAACACACAATTGGGATTTTACTTTGGAGTAGATGAAATTGTGTGAATAGTATCTAATTATAAATGTATTAGTCACATTTCAGGTTGCATGCACAGCTAGCATATGGTAAATAGGATTCTGGACCTAAATACAAATATCAAAACACAACTGAAGCCGTGAGGATAGTAAAACATAATTAAAATTGGTTCCAGTTTGTTCTAATTATTTATTTGTTCTTTCTGTCCTGTTCTATTCATATTCTTCCTTTTATTCAATGATTTCAGAGCAGCACAGTATATTTACTTATTTGGCACATTTACATCCTTCCTTCTTCCATTATACAACTCAAGGTGTCATAGATCCAGCATTATGCAGGCACAAAATGTGTGTTGCATTATTGGGTAAGTGCATCATGTAATTTCAGATCAGTTTACCATGTTATCTTGACATGAGGTACCATTGCAAAGGAGGTGAGCTGAGAGGTATGCAAGAGAAATCTGTGAATACTGAGTGGGAGATTGCATCTACCCATCTAATATTTATGCATGTGAGGCTCCAACTGTTGAAACTGCTGTAGCAACCTGACAAAATGCTGGTTATGCACAGTTGGGAGCCTGATTGTATGACTTCATTGTGTCCCTGTGGCAGCTTTCACAGTTGGAGTTCCGTGCACATAAATATTGAACAGGATAATGGCCCTAACCTTGAGTCCTGCATGGTGCACATTAATCAGAGTTACACAGTCTATGTATATCCTGTGCATAGGATCTGTGTAGAAGAGCTGTTCCAGTCATACCACCCAAATATTCCCACTCCTTTTCCATGAATTTTGGATGGCTTTGACTTGCTGTAGTCCATCTAAGGAGTTTCATGACCAAGGGAGATTTTGGACTCCTGTTTCCTCAGTTTAAGTGAGTGCCACAGTCTATTCTATGACGATCTGGCAGCTACTATCAAAAAAATCCCAGAGAGAGAGCCGCTGTTCATTCTCAGAGACGTTAACGCTAGAGTTGGTGCTGATCACAATTCTTGGCCCACTTGTCTAGGCCGTTTTGGCATTGGGAAGATGAATGAAAATGGCCAACACTTGCTGGAGTTTTGCTGTTATTATGGTCTTTGTGTCAGCAACACATTCTTTAATATGAAGCTTCAACACAGAGTTTCCTGGAGACATCCAAGATCGAAGCATTGGCATCAGCTTGATTTGATCCTCACTAGACGCTCTAGCCTTCCTAGTATTACGATCACACGCAGCTATCAGGGTGCTGATTGTGATCCTGATCACTCCCTGGTGTGTAGCAGAGTAAAACTGCGAATAAAGAGATTGTATCACACGGAAAAGGAAGGAAGACCACATATTGACATCAGTGAGACTTGCGATCAGAGAAAAGTGGAGGAATTTGCCCAAGCGCTTGAGGAACATCTTCCAGGCCCGGCTGATGCAAATGCACCTGAACGATGGGAACATTTCAAGAATGCTGTTTATAACACTGCCTTGTCCACATTTGGCAAGAAGACAAAAAAGATGGCCGACTGGTTTGAAGCCCATTCGGAGGAGTTGATGCCAACCATCGAGGAAACAAGGAGAGCTCTGGCAGCATACAAAGCCTGTCTTAGTGAGTACAACTTTCAGGTTCTTCAAGTTGCTCATAGCAAAGTCCAACAAACTGCCAGGAGATGTTCTAATGATTATTGGCTTCAGCTCTGCTCCCAGATACAGATAGCAGTGGACACAGGTAACATCAAGGGAATGTATGATGGTATCAAGCAGGCTTTAGGTCCAATACAGAAGAAACCTGCTCCTTTGAAGGCTGCTACGGGCTGCTACCCTTGGCTCAACGATCTCTGACACACTCTCTCTAGATGTCGAGCTGGATAAATGCATTGGCAAAGCAGCTACCATGTTCTCTAGACTCACAAAGAGAGCATGGCTTAATAAGAAGCTGACGGCATATACCAAGATCCAGGTCTATAGAGCCTGTGTCCTGAGTACACTCCTGTACTGCAGTGAGTCCTGGACCCTTTGTGCACGGCAGGAGAGGAAGTTGAACATGTTCCATATGCATTGTCTCTGACACATTTTTGGTATCACCTGGCAGGACAAAGTTCCAAATAGAGGAGTCCTAGAATGAGCTGGAATTTTTAGCATGTACACATTACTGAAACAGTGATGTCTACATTGGCTTGGGCATGTCATGAGAATGGCTGACGGCCGGATTCCAAAAGATCTCCTGTATGGAGAATTAGTGGAGGGAAAGCACTCCAGAGGGAGACCACAGCTGTGATATAAGGATATCTGCAAGCAGGATCTGAAGGCCTTAGGAATTGACCTCAACAGATGGGAAACGTTGACATCTGAGCATTCAGCCTGGAGGCAGGAGGTGCAGCACAGCCTCTCCAAATTTGAATAGATACTTGTTCAGCAGGCTGAGGCAAAGAGGCAGTCCCGAAACCAGCAAAATCAGGGAGCTGGACAGGGGACAGACTGTATTTGTCTTCAGTGTGGAAGGGATTGTCACTCTCGAATTGGCTTTCTCAGCCACACTAGACGCTGTTCCAAGACCTCTATTCAGAGCACATTTCCTTCAGTCTCTCGAGACTGAAGGATGCCTACTACTAAGTCTATTCCCTGTGTTGCAGTAGATCACAAGGCTTAGGTGAAGAGTCTTCTCCTTTTGGGAAGGGAGATGAAAGGCCAGTCTACTTGACAGACAAATTCCTAGTAGCAAATTACTGTTTAGTTTCATTAGCACACTGTCTGATCTTGTATACTTTTAACTAATTTGATGAAGGTACTTAAACATCCTAATACATAGGAGGACTTGGGAAGACTATTACAGTCAGCTGAAGAACCAACAGAGCAAATGTGAGCATGAATAGCATTAAAGAGAAAGGATTGAATTGCACAAAAGGTAAGGCCAGCATGCTAGTCACAAATTCCAGTATTATGCTATGGAAAAGCTTCTGGGGGGAAAAAGTGACACCAACTAAATAGAAAGTATATGATACATTTCTAACTCTTCATGCTCACTGGACAGCCTTGGCCCTCCTATTAATTAGAGCAAATCATTGAAGCAGTGGAACATGAATAATAAGCAACTCTAAGTCCTCTACGTAAGAGAGGCCTTCTCATTGCTGCCAGAATGGAGCAAACACCACAGTCAGTTCTCTGGAGAGCTCCACTAGCTGCCCCACATGGCCAGCTAACTCACGGAAAGGCACTTATCAGGAGAGGGTTCTGGAGAGTTGTGCTGGCCACATCAAATGGTGGCATGGCTTTTCATACAGTTGGCTAGATCCAAATGGCCCATTCTTATGGAATCCTTTCTCAGAGCAAGGTGAGATGGCCAGCCACCTCAGGATGAGATGTCATGCAGGCAATGACAATCTGATGGAGGGCAGGGCAGGTGGCTGCCAATGGAATCTCCTTTTGTTTCCTGAAGGACAAACCAGGAAGGGAAGCTTTATGACCCTTAGGCATCATGGCCCACAAACCCAGGGGTGCAGCAGTAGGCTATTGGGCTACTGCTGTACCTAGAAGCTCTTTGTTTGTTCTTCAGCCCTTTTGCTCAGTGCTCTCTTAAGCCTCATCTTGGAGCTAAATAGAAAATGTTGCTTACATGTGAGCAGAGATTTGTCCAGATCCAAATGCCTCACTCAGACTCAGCAATGATCACTGATGTAATGGAGGACACAAGTCTAGGTGGTTCTCATGAAGTGTGTTCAAACTACTTGATTCTATAATGCCTGAAATCTATAATGATTCTATAATGTCTGCAGTCCTTGGAGACTCCCCATGTGAATCAAGACCCTGGAAAATGAGGGGCCCTGCTTCTCATGGAGGCCCTCTACAAATATCAGAGCTTTCCCTCTTCAGACTCATCACCCTACATGTAGAGACAAAACTAGAGATTGAGCAGGACAGGACTAGAAAACTTCCCTCTGCAGTGAGTGTTCTCCTTGTTTTTAATGCCAGAATAAGGCAATGCTCAGGGCACCAAGAGCCAATGAGAATGTTCCACATTCCATCCTCAGGAGGTAAGCTTGTTACCTACACAAAATAAATTTTTCTATGATGATTCTAGAGAAGTGATTCTCAACTTTGGAACCTCATATATTCTAGGATCACAACTCCCAGAAATCTTGGCCAGCACAGCTAGTGGTGAAGGCTTCCAGCAGTTTTAGTCCAAGAACATCTGGGGACCCCTAAGGTTGGGAACCACTGCTCTAGGATGTTGTTCTACAGGAAGTCACGTGTGTGGTCTCTGGTCTCATTCAACACCTAGAAGTTACTTAAAATTCTGTGAGATTTATGTCATATTGGAGGACATGGGAGGATGTAGTCATGGAAATTAAAACAACCTTGGTTAGGCTGCATGCAAGATCTGCGCACAGCAGAGGTGACCCTGGACACTTATGCCACATGTAAAAATTTGCCACATGGGAAATCTTCTGTTTTATATATGCATTTTTTCCTCCGGTGAAGACAATTTTAAAAAAAATCAGGAGAAAACAAAGCACTGAAGATTATTCTAACGAAAATATCCAGTAATCTGACCTTTGATTAAAATAAACTGCAAGATGATTGCTTAATGATTAATAAGTAATTAGTTCCACCATGACTGATAACTGCTGTCAGACTGTTGTAATACCCCCTTGCACTTGTGCTAAAATTGGAACTCTTTTTTAAAAAGTATTTTTCTTGTTGACTCCCACAAGACGACTTTAATAAGATGACTTACAAAGCGATTAGCAGCTAATGCAAGTTATCTCTTAGGCACAAATAATGCTGAGCTGGTGTCTTTCCTTTCAATGATTCAATAAAACACAATAATTGCAGTATAGCTTTTCACCAATTCAAATAAGTAACAATAAAGATGAATGGCATATCGTGGGCAGTAAGAATTGTGTTACACAGAAAATCCCCATTTGAAATGTAATATCTATCTGGAGGGATACAAAATCACAGGAATATAGGAAGCTGCCCTGTACCAGTCACATTCTCAGGCCATCTACCTCGGTCGTGTACTGTCTGCTCTAGAGTGGACAGCTTTTTGGACTGCAGACAAACCCTCAGCATTGGTTGTGCTGGACAGGGCTGATGAGAATTGTAAGCCAAACATTTGGAAAAAGCAACAGTAACCCACCATTAGTTTACATTGAGAAGCAGCTGTTGACCAGGTTTTCCCAGCCCTACCAGAGATACCAGAGGTTGATCCTGAAACTGTCTGTATGAGCCCTGAGACACGACCCTTCCTCGTGGAACACCCTTCTGTATAACCTATTAATTGCCCCTGCATCTTCCTCCAAGGGGAAAATAATTCTCAAGAGCCTTTTCGTTTCGATTATATTCACTGCCATCACTGGAACAAATCGACTCTGGAATTTGACAGAAAGGCAGCCATCCAATGAGCCACTTCAGTTTTTCCTATCTACATGCAGCACAAAGGCCTTACATTTTATGAAGGAAATTTAGCCTTTATCAGAAACTAAATCTGAACTGTCCGAGAAATTGAGAACTATTTTGATATGTGATTACACCAAACTGTTTCTGACACATGTAAGAACAAAGGCCTATTGAGCATAATAAATCAATCATGCACGTCTTTGGATCTCTCTGCAATGTGCAGTCCAGCGGCATTTGGCACCATTTCCAAAGGCACCAAAATGATAAATCTACTGTAGTCATCATGGTTTGGGAGCAATATATTTTTCCTCCATTCCCCACCATAAATTACAATGGGAACATATCTCAGTGCCTCTGAGAAACCTCAGTGTCCTTGGTCTATCATGGCTCAGACTTGAATTTTAGCTGCCCTCTTCACCTGACTCATGCCCCGGGTCTTTGTTTTCCCTTTGGCTCCCTGGACTTTATTCATTGCTGGACTTGTCCTCTAATTAGTACATGAATAAATAATGCCTTGTAACACCAGGCATATGTCCAAAAACCAAGTGGCGAACATTTAACTCTCCATTAAAGCTCATCTGTCCTTAGGTCAGTGACAAATCTGACGGCCATAAAAATCCAAGCTATTTGTTATGTTGGTGTAAGAACAGGGAATGTTGCTCAGCAGACTCACTGACCAGTGCATTGACCAGAGCATCGATTGATGCTCTTTCCGCATAGATAAATATGATGGTGGCATCAGGGAAAACAGCCCATTAAGTTGTGAGAAGGCCGGAGATCTCTGTTAGGCCAGATCACTCACAGATTCACTTACAGCAGAGAATATAGTTCATTAGTTTTAAATAAGGCCACACACAGGCACACACACATCAAATCCCTATGCTGTGTATTGAAACCAGTGAGTTGTTTAGAGGAGTTACACACAATAAACCAGAATCTAGAAACAACCAAGCACAGCACAAACTGCATCTCGCATTCCCTATGTTAAATTATTTTTTTCCTGAATGGCAGAATCTAACAAGCTAGCAATATTGTTGTTCTTCTGAGGTTACTTGTTCTACAGAGATTAGAGTTTAATTATGAAGAAAGTGACGGTTGTGATAAATCACTCTTTCAACCGGTTATCTCCCATCTCGCTTCAGTTATTCTAGCCTGTATTAATTCTGTCCATCCTTGGAGGGAAGTAAGTATGGTTGACTCTTTCTGTCAAAGTCACCTAAAAACTAAGGACACGTTTGATCGATGAAGGCTCTGATACAGTATTTGTTACAGAATGGATGCTTATGTCGCCTCTCCACAGAGACTTGGTGCTTTCATTGTCAGGAACTTTTTTTTCTTACTGCAGGAGGTAATCTTCCCTGAATAATATATGAACATGTTGTGTTTTTTTCTTTAATTGGAAACAATAAACTGAAGCAGGATGGTAGCCATGAGTAACCCTCATCAAAATAAAATGTGACCATAGACAATCTATCCCATTGTCCAACGGGAAATTCAGTATGCACCCATGAATCTGTTCCTCAGAAGACTCCAGGAATACAATGGTATAATAATAATAATAATAATGGTGTCCTATCCAGTTAATTCTGCTTTATGACAACCTTTTTAGAATTTTTATAGGTAGAGTTGTTGTTTAGTTGTTAAGTCGTGTCCGACTCTTCGTGACCCCATGGACCAGAGCACGCCAGGCCCTCCTGTTTTCCACTGCCTCCCGGAGTTGGGTCAAATTCATGTTGGTCGCTTTGGTGACACTGTCCAATCATCCATAGGTAGAGTGGTTCACTATTCTCTTCTTCTGGGGGCATCTAGGGATGGTGCATCTTGGCCAAGGCCCCACAGGCTGGTTCTTCTCCCTGGAGTCACAGTGGGGAACTGAACTCCCAGCTTCTGGCCCTGCAGCCAGATACCTAACCCACTGAGCTATCTAGCCAGCACAAAATGGTATAACTTTATCTCAGATGCTTTTTTCATCATCCCTTCCACCACTGATGGCCTTCAATGAACATAGGTAAGGCCTCAACTTAAATACATTCAATCAATATAATATTGTGACATTGTTATACTTAAGGAACACAGATTGAAGAACAGTTTGGGGGACTTTGCCCACATTCCTTTAGCACTTATAACCTTTTCCTTGGGTCATGGACATGTTGGCTTGTTGCTGTCCATTAGCTGACTTATATAACTACTTAACTATCACTTTGTAAGGGCTGGGAGGGATGAATCACATATAAACCAAAATGGGCATGGGGTGGCAGTAGAGTCTATAGATTATCTTCAGAAAACAGCACATAAAATAATCTGAAGCTTGACAGTGCATGAGAAGTCAGTCTAGAAATGGCCTGTGCTGATGGTGAGCTAGAAAAGCTAAGAGATTTCTTATCTGCAGGAGTTTAAGCTTTGATAATACTCCAGGGTTGTTGTTGGTTTTCAAGTGTACAGTTCGACACAAAATGTGTAATTGGAAAAAAAAGTGTGCTATTGGAAATTGATAGGGATGAACTACACTTTTTGTGTCCAAATGCACACAAAGAAGGAAGGAAGGCAGGAAGGCAGGCAGACTCCTCTGTTTTAAAAGATTGACTGACACCCCCACCCCCTGCCCCCATAGACTTTTCTTGCTTTAAATTTGCTGGCTAATTGTTCCATTTGTATACTGTCCTGTGGGAAACAGGGAGATGTTCTAATTGGTCCTGTGCCTTAGCAACAGTAAAGTATTTCTAGCATTCATTAAAACTGTGATTCTGGCTGATTGCAGGCTATGGAGTTCATAGGATTTGTTTTTCATGTGCTCAGTTCATGTTACCTATTTAACAAATATTGCTGGGGAGAGGCTGGGAAGGAGGGTATAGATAGAATGGGAGTGAGCATGGCCAGTTATAATGGAGACAAGGGCCAACAATGAGGTGAAGACCCAAAGTTCATCTTCAAAGATAGATGATAGACCATTCCAAAAGAAATTCCAAAAGAAAAGAGGAATGTCTTGAAAATTAAAGGCAAACTTTACAGTTTAAGATTATTTCTTTTTACACTGGGTTATTCATATATTTATTATTCAGCCCATGTATTTTGATCCTAGCTACCTTGGGTCCTTTTGAGCAGAAAGGCAGGGTAAAAATATTTTAAATAAATAAATAAATAATACATTCCTTTTCTCAAGAAAAGAGCAGAACTGCACTGATGTGGTAGTGGTTCCCCTTGTCATGTTCTCCAGATAGCGCTCACCTTACAATAGTTTGAATACCCCCTTCCTAGATATACAAGCACCAGGGTGGCTGAGTTGTTGTGAAATAAATACATCCCATTTCAGAAAAATCTAAAAATTAAGATGTAATTTAAAAAAAGAAAGAGAGATGATGTAATGGACCTAAGATTGGTGGATCTGACAAGGAATGCCATACTGTTTACATATGGAGTACCATGGAATGCCATACTATTTACATATAGCCTAGGACATGCAGTTTGTCAGCATGTTGGACAATTTTGAGAATTCTGAGAAACTGGATTCTGTACATGCCAAAGAGATGGCATTGCTACCCTTGAATTTTGAGAATTCTGATCAAGAATACACCCCTATAATGGTGCAGCATGGGTCTGATAAAAATGGTGGGCTTTGTTTAAGAGACAAAGCCCCTAGCAGTATGGCCAAAAGAGACCAAGCTCTTATTTAAGGCTCCCCCTTTGATGGAGTATGATATAGATATCTCTCCTTGACTTCCATTCTCAACATTGCTTGGAGCTTTAACATACTGACTCTCTTCCTGTCTCCTTTTCCGATGCATCTTGAGCTACTCTTACACTTGCCAGGCAGTGGATATGGAACACACTTCACTGCCTAAACCACATTAATCTGACAATGCCCAAGATGTGCTTCATGATTAAGAGGATCCCTTGCAGCAAACCAGATGAGTAACCAGAAATAGTACAAAAAGGTGGAGAAGAAGGAGGGTATCCAGGTCACCTTAAACTCATTGAGTAAAAATGAGCTAGAAAATTAACCAATAAAATAGATAGATTACAGGTTGTCAGTGGTGTTTTATTCCAGGAACGTCATAGCAAGTTGCTTAAATAGTACCAGAATACCAGCTGTTCCCATGGCATTATTGAGCCTAAAATGATTTCTGTCTTCACCTCACAGGACAATACTTCTGAGTGTTGCTTGTATCAGTCCCTCTCTCAGTAAGAAGGAATGACATTTCTACTATAAACCAACAGGTGGCTAATTCAGAGATTCATGCAGAACAGTACTTAGAAGTATAGAAAATCAAAACAGGAAAATATAATCCAAGGTTTATACTTTTACTGGAGGTTTAACTGTGTAAATATGTTGCTGCATTTGTAATGAGGTGCATATGGAAGTTAATTGTACTGGGATGATGGAGATATCCTTGCCCTTTGTAAACAGGAATTACACCTGGGGTTCTTTGATGTAACCAGAGTTTGCAGTTAATTAAGTCAGGATAATTTTCTGAATATTAAAGCCATGATGAACAAATATTGTAATACTGAATTAATGTACAGCTGCCAAATTGAGTCTATCAGACAAGACCTGATAAGGATTGTCCTACTAGCTTTAGAGAATCTATAGTGTTATTCCTCAGTTAAATCTACAAACAACAACTCTGAGTGTTGTTTTCAACTGTTGTGTGTCCTTTTCCCTTCACATGTTGCCATAAGCAGTCAAGACTCAGGAAATGCTAGAAGTATCTGAGGGAGGTATACTGCATGGCCCATAATCTCTGTAACTAACAATAGTGTAATCCTGTATTTGGCATGAAGCATTTGTGATTTTTCCAAGAGGTCTTTAAAAAACAGGTGCTCATTCAACTTAATCTGTCAAAGCTTTTCCCCCAGATTTTTTTGGGGGAAAGTTCTGTTTTTCTCTGAAGCATCTGGCTAGGATGAAGAACACATGTGGGCATGAAGCATTGAGCATGATTATTTTCTCTACATAGACACATGTTCCTGAACTAACTGGGAAGATCAGAAGGGGTTTCTAAACATGGTTAGTGGACAACAGACAAAATACTCCTGAGCCCTATTGAGACATTAGAAAGTGTGTAGAATAATCAAGTGTAGAAAGGTGTGTTCTAGTCTTTCCAGCACTTCTAGTGCCTGCCAATATGTCTAAAGCTGCAAGAAGGAAGCCCCCAACAGATACTGGAGGTCTCCTTGTCCATATTTCAGAAAGCTGACCTCTATAGATGACTATTCTGCACATAACATCTCAACAGGACTTCTGTGATAGGGAATCATCAGGCTCTGATGTTAAGCTAATAAGACTTTAAAAACCTCTTCATATCTTCCAGATGAATTTGGGAAGTGGACAGCAACAGGGATGACAGACATAGTTGTGGCATGTGTTACCCTGTACTGCCACCATGCTTTATACTCCTATGCATTCTTTGAAGGGAAGCATAGGGCTAAGGAGTTATCTAAAAACTCTGAATGACCCCTGCCAATGGAAATCAAGTCATGATGAAGGGGAAGCATTGCCCAACAAGCCCAGAATAACAAGGCGAGACACAGGAGCTGGATTGAAATAAGGGCCATACTTTATTAAACATTAAACACAACATCCCCTTTCACAAGGGGGCCTACAGTAGGGAAGAATCATGATCTGGATCTGAAGCCAGCTTTACTTCCACTGCGTAAGTACCTATGATAACTGGATACCCCCCAGGACACAGGACACACAAGACCCCTAACTCTATGCAGTCCATGCCCCTGGGGACCCCCTGGCTTATCCCCCTCCCAGTGCAGAAACCTGCACATTGTGTCCCCCCCCCCCGCCAGTGTCTTCAACACTGGGTGGTGGGATGGCTTACACCCCTAGCAGGAGCTCATTGAACTCGCCTTCCAACTCATGCCTTCTGCCACTACCTGCCAGTGTGACCAACAATAAGAGACCTCTCCCAGCTCAAATGCCAAACAAGCAAAATTAAGAACAGGATGGGAGAAAACTCACTTGCCCCTTTAGTGCCAATTACAGGAACAGACCAAAAATTCCCTTCTGGCCCTGAAGCTACCAGATCATCTAGCTCTTAACATAGGGTCGGTGGGTGGGCCAACAAGCACAGCACAAAGAGAATGAGGATGGGGATGAGCAGCCTTTTAAAGGCAAACCTAGTTTCCCCACCCTTCAGGCCACCATACCAGTCTCCCTGCATGCGCCTCACTCAGGGCAGGTGGGCAAAGAGCTCCTGCCTCCACAGCAGCAGCCATGGAAGGGGCCTTCACAAGAACCTTGTGATGCAGTGGTTAAATAGCAGTACTGCTTCCAAAACTCTGCTCACGACCCAGATTCAATCCCAAGTAGCCTCCTCAAGGTTTATTCAGCCTTCCATCTTTCCAAGGTCAGAAAATTGAGTACCCAGCTTATGGGGGGGGGGGGGGGAGAGACAATGTGAAGCCTGCATAATTAAATTGTAAACTAACCAGAGAGCGCTTTACGAGCTATGGGGTGGTATATAAGCAGCACACTTTGCTTTTGCTTTTTATAAGGCCAAATGACCTTCCCTCCTCCATTATTCTCCTGAGCCCAGCAGCAGTAAATCTGCTGCAGCAGTAAATAGGTGGAGCATGAGTCAAAGGAAAAACTACTTATTAAGCCTTTACTAGGCCATAGATAGAATGATTTCAATACGAATCCAAGACATAACTTTCAACATCACAGTAATCCAAGTTTATGCACCAACCACCGATGCTGAAGAGGCTGAAATTGACCAGTTCTATGAAGACTTACAACACCTTCTAGAACTGACACCAAAGAAAGACGTTCTTCTCATTATAGGGGACCGGAATGCTAAAGTAGGGAGTCAAGAGATAAAAGGAACAACAGGTAAGTTTGGCCTTGGAGTTCAAAACGAAGCAGGGCAAAGGCTAATAGAGTTTTGTCAAGAGAACAAGCTGGTCATCACAAACACTCTTTTCCAACAACACACGGACATCACCAGACGGGCAATACTGAAATCAGATTGATTATGTTCTCCGCAGCCAAAGATGGAGAAGCTCTATACAGTCAGCAAAAACAAGACCTGGAGCTGATTGTGGCTCTGATCATCAGCTTCTTATAGCAAAATTCAAGCTTAAACTGAAGAAAGTAGGAAAAACCACTGGGCTAGTCAGGTATAATCTAAACCAAATCCCTTATGAATACACAGTGGAAGTGAAGAACAGATTTAAGGAACTCGATTTGGTGGACAGAGTGCCTGAAGAACTATGGATGGAGGCTCGTAACATTGTACAGGAGGCAGCAACAAAAACCATGCCAAAGAAAAGGAAATGCAAGAAAGCAACGTGGCTGTCCAACGAGGCCTTACAAATAGCAGAGAAGAGAAGGGAAACAAAATGCAAGGGAGATAGGGAAAGTTACAGAAAATGGAATGCAGACTTTCAAAGAATAACAAGGAGAGACAAGAGGGCCTTCTTAAACGAACAGTGCAAAGAAATAGAGGAAAATAATAGAAAGGGAAAAACCAGAGATCTGTTCAAGAAAATTGGAGCTATTAAAGGAACATTTTGTGCAAAGATGGACATGATAAAGGACAAAAATGGTAGGGACCTAAGAGAAGCAGAAGACATCAAGAAGAGGTGGCAAGAATACACAGAGAAATTATACCAGAAAGATCTGGATGTCCCGGACAACCCAGATAGTGTGGCTGCTGACCTTGAGCCAGACATCCTGGAGAGTAAAGTCAAGTGGGCCTTAGAAAGCATGGCTAACAACAAGGCCAGTGGAGGTGATAGCATTCCAGTCAAACTATTTAAAATCTTAAAAGATGATGCTGTTAAGGTGCTACACTCAATATGCCAGCAAGTTTGGAAAACTTAGCAGTGGCCAGAGGATTGGAAAAGATCAGTCTTCATCCCAATCCCAAAGAAGGGCAGCACCAAAGAATGCTCCAACTACCGTACAATTGCACTCATTTCACACGCTAACAAGGTTATGCTCAAAATCCTACAAGGCAGGCTTCAGCAGTATGTGGACCGAGAACCCCCAGAAGTACTAGCTGGATTTTGAAGGGGCAGAGGAACTAGAGACCAAATTGCTAACATGCACTGGATTATGGAGAAAGCCAGAGAGTTCCAGAAAAACATCTACTTCTGCTTCATTGACTATGCAAAAGCCTTTGACTGTGTGGACCACAGCAAACTATGGCAAGTTCTTAAAGAAATGGGAGTGCCTGACCACCTTATCTACCTCCTGAGAAATCTCTATGTGGGACAGGAAGCAACAGTTAGAACTGGATATGGAACAACTGATTGGTTCAAAATTGGGAAAGGAGTACGACAAGGCTGTATATTGTCTCCCTGCTTATTTAACTTATATGCAGAATACATCATGTGAAAGGCTGGACTGGAGGAATCCCAAGACGGAATTAAGATTGCCAGAAGAAATATCAACAACCTCAGATATGCAGATGATACCACTCTGATGGCAGAAAGTGAGGAGGAATTAAAGAACTTCTTAATGAGGGTGAAAGAGGAGAGCGCAAAAAATGGTCTGAAGCTCAACATCAAAAAAACTAAGATCATGGCCACTGGTCCCATCACCTCCTGGCAAATAGAAGGGGAAGATATGGAGGCAGTGACAGATTTTACTTTCTTGGGCTCCATGATCACTGCAGATGGGGACAACAGCCACGAAATTAAAAGACACCTGCTTCGTGGGAGGAAAGCAATGACAAACCTAGACAGCATCTCAAAAAGCAGAGACATCACCTTGCCGACAAAGGTCTGCATAGTCAAAGCTATGGTTTTTCCAGTAGCGATGTATGGAAGTGAGAGCTAGACCATAAAGAAGGCTGACCACTGAAGAATTGATGCTTTTGAATTGTGGTGCTGGAGGAGACTCCTGAGAGTCCCCTGGACTGCAAGGAGATCAAACCTATCCATTCTTAAGGAAATCAACCCTGAGTGCTCACTGGAAGGACAGATCCTGAAGCTGAGGCTCTAATACTTTGGCCATCTCATGAGAAGAGAAGACTCCCTGGAAAAGACCCTGATGTTGGGAAAGTGTGAAGGCAAGAAGAGAAGGGGACGACAGAGGATGAGATAGTTGGACAGTGTCATCGAAGCTACCAACATGAATTTGACCCAACGCCGGGAGGCAGTGGAAGACAGGAGGGCCTGGTGTGCTCTGGTCCATGGGGTCACGAAGAGTCGGACACGACTTAACGACTAAACAACAACAAAGGCCATAGAGCTTAACTAGTAGAAGCATCCCAGCATGAATATAGTGAAGACTTATAACATGGAGAACCTTGCAAACCAGTTGTGTTAGGGAATGCTGTATTTCCTGTTAGTTGGTCTTTAGGGCCCAGTGAAGTCCCTTCCTGCATTTTCCATGTTGCTGCTGCTTGGAGGTAAATTCTGATGAAGAGGGCAGTTTGAAATGAGTTGAGCTTACTTATAGACTTCCCTTCGTTCTTGCTCTGATACAAAAAATAAGTAAATAAATAAATAGAGAAAGATTTATAGACTGACCAGAAGTCAAATAAGTGTTGGCTTCAGCTGTAAGTAAACTTTGCATTTACAGAGCTGAAAAGAGACAGTGAAGAATGAGCAAAGAGTTCAGGTCAGCCTCTGGGCCAGCTTTGGTGAGAAGCAGCATCATGTACGTCAGTCACACTGAATAACTGGACAGCTGTTAATTAATTCCACCCCGGGAAAAGCCAACAGTTTTGGGTAAAGAAGGTGAAGTAGGATACTTGTGGAGCCTTGAGGAATTAAATCAGCTCTAACTCTTGTGTGACCTTGGGCAGTAGCAATATGAACTATCAGTATGGAAAACTGTGGGTAGGATGGTAGATGTGGCAATCAGCCCAAGCACAGTGATATCGTAGCAGGCAATGGAAAATCATGAAAGGATAAGGCCAAGGAGAGATCATTCAAACAGCAATAATACACAACAATGTTATGGAATTGCAGTCAGAAGGTAGGAAAAGAAGTAGGAGCAGCTGTCACAAAACATTTTGCTTACTCGGATCAGCTATTGCTTATTAATAATATGCAAATCCCATAGACATTAACATCATACCCCTATTCCCAAAATCAGTGGCAGCTGTTGACTCCAGTTTTAGGGGTGCCATAAATCTCCTCTGGGTTTTAGGCTGCACACTGAAATTGGAGTCACAGGCCATCATTGCCCCAGCTACTGATAAAGACGAAGAAAGCTTGAGGAAATTTTATGAGGAACTCAAAGCTGTTGTAAAACATCCAAATTTCATAACTGGGAATATTAATGCTAAGATAGGAAAAGGAGACTGTGGAGATTTTGTCGGAAAATGCAGACTAGGAACAAACACAATTTTGTAAAACAAAAACAAAACAACAACAACAAAAACAAGAACCTGCAGTCATGAACTCTATACTGAAATACACAGAGACTATATGCAGGAAATTTACTGAAAAACAGCACTAAAAAGAATATTGTAAAAAAGCAAATGAATTATATCCTAGCCCTCAGAGTGTTACTACTCGCACCCTTTTAGTTCCCTAACAGGGGCTGATCTTTTTAGGGTGTTGGTAGGATTGCTCCTTTTTGGTTTGATTCCAGCATGCACGATTGCTGGGATCAAACCAACGAAGAACTTGCTTCTTTTAGTTTTCCATCCAGTTTCAATTTCTTAATATTGTTAAGTGGCTTAAGCTGACAGCTTAGCCAATTGATGATACTAGGAAATTAAAAACTTCCTCTGCTTCTTTGTGGAGTAGGAAAGGGAAGAAGAAAAATATGTATTTAAAGCGTGTTAGGGCTGTGCTGATGCACTGTCTCTTTTAGATTTTTTTTTAATGAAAGCTTCCTCCCAGAAGGAGGAGGAGCCAGGAGGAGGCAAATAAGTTTTTTCTCTGGTTTTGTTTCTTTGTTTTTTTTCCTCTTTAAAAAAGAGGCGGAGCAAGTAGGTTTGCTTGAGGTTTGTATACCATGTGGATGGAAGGATCACCCCACACAACCTCACAACTTTAAGTGACCCTATTTAGACCTATCCAGCCTTTTCCAATTTAGCTGTCTATCCAAGGCCACTATTACACTGGAGAAAAAAAATTATCCCTCACTTGATGTAAATCCAGATCATAATCCTGTCATAGCTCAAACTGAAGAAAATAAAAAAGGCAAAACTGATAAAGTTCTGAGAGAGGAGGTAACACAGAATAAGAAGGCAGCATGGATCACTAAGAACAGCAATAAGTTCTCTGTTCTCCGTAATTCCACCCCCTCCCCAAAGAGGCCAGGGTGCCTTATATACTGTTGTGAAGAAGATGCTTCAAGAAAGCATCAATATGGCCATGCAATCAAATTGAAAAGGTATAAATGTTACATACTCTAAAGAAAAAGGTCTTAGTAGATGTGAACAACAGCAACCACAGAAACAGAAGTGTAAATAAAAAAGAAGTGGATGTGAGAAAAAGCAAACAGAAGAGACAAAAATGGAAAATGAAGGTAGCATCAAACACAGAGAAATGCACAACAAAACCCAGAACAAAATAAGGAAACCAAAGCAGAGTTGTGGTCCAAACAATGCACAGAAATAGGAAAAGAAGACCCAGAAATTATCTACTACTCCTTTAATGTGCATAAAAAGATCAAGGAGACAGCAATTTGCCCTTTATTAATGGGTAGTAATAATGCTGTGATACTTGAGGTCTACATGCAAAATGCTAAACATTATGTATTTAGTAATTTTTAGTCAAACGAGATGTTACAGAAAATATGTATTACCTGTATTACCTGTCAGTAACTCCTACAAGATGATTTCTTCAGGGATGTAAGGCCAGGCAGTTACACTTGTAGATGAAGCCATTTTACCTTCCCCTGACTTATGTTTACTTTCCACTAACCAATCAAGAAGCAAAGCTGGTTGGAATGCAAAACAGAGAGCTCCAGGAAAGTGCCTGCTTCCACAAGCAGACATCTTCCAGCACTTATTCTAATGACATGCTAAGTGTATTATCCAGTTTGAGCCTCAGGCTGCTGTATAATTACATTATACAAAAGATTGCCTATTTTATATGCCATTTCTGAACTTCTTTCTTTATTTGTGTCAGAGGGTTGCACAATTTAAAATTATGGACACATATGAAATAGAGGTATACCCTCTATGTTAATAGAAATTATTGTCATTTGTGAATTGTCATTCTGAACTCAACAGGATCTACTTCTGAGTAGAGATTTGCACATACAGATTTGCACTGCAAATATATTCCACAAAATTAAAGCATCAGTAAAAGTTAGTTGTGGATTCCAGCTTAGCTTTTTCTTTTTCTTTTTAAACTGTATCTTGTATCTACTTTCATATTTTTAAATAACATTATACAAAATATTACATATTTTATATGCCAATTCTTCAATTCAATTATTTTATGAGCCTACAGGGATACATTATATCTGAGCATCTGGACTCACCACATGTTCTCTGATGGAAATAAAAAAAATCATTTACGACTTGTGAGTATTCAGAATTGTAGCTAAAATTGGAGAAGATATGCCATATGTTTTAATAGATGATACGGTAAGTTATCCTAAGTTTATAAAACACTAGTAAATTGTTTTGCATTTTGAATGCATGGGAGATCCATAGTATGTAGCAGAGGTCAATACTTTTGCCTCTGGCATTTCTCATTTCACCCAGCTGACCAATGTGGGCAGTATATACAAACATTTTCACACAGTCGCAATCATGCAGCAGCAGTTTTTCCAAGCAACTAACTACAATGCTGATCCAATGTGTGAATTAGATCCCAAAACAGAATCCCAGGGAAAATGACCTGGACACCTCAAGCTTCAGGCACCTGTTTCAACGCTAGAATGACAATCTGTCTATAAAACTCTGTTATGCAGCTGCACATGAAGCACTGTGGGTTTAGTTCTGGTTGCTGTGTTACATATATATATATAGGAAAGTTAGGAACATAAAACTAACAACGGTTCCGAAAAGGGTAAACAAAAGTATCACAGGGCTGGAGAAATTCCACCACAAGGAAAGGTTGTAACATTTTGAGGTATTTCCCCCCCTTGCTTAGAAAAAAAATTGTAAGATGTGATAGAGATGCAAAAAAGTTATGCATGGAGGGAAGAAAATGTTTGTAAATGTTCTTGCTCTCTCATACAACTAGGACCCAGAATCTTTTAATCAAGTAGAGGTGGGAGGGTATTTAGGAAATGAAAGGAAGTCCTTTAAATGGCTGAAGTATGAAATGTAGTACCAGAAGATCTAGTGATAGTCACCAGCTATTTTAATTGGCTTTGAAAGTGGACACATTCATGAAAGAGAAGGCTATCAACAGCTACCAGCAATTATGCCCATATCATCCATCTATCCATCTATCCATCTCCTTATATTATTACTAGAGATGGGTACAATTTGAAAAATTAATTGCAAAATTCATCAAAAATCACCAATTCATTGATTCGTATTCATACAAATCAGTGCCCCAAGGAATACAAATCAATGATTTTTACTGGTTTTGATTCATTGATTTGTTGAGCTATAAAATGGCCCAGAAAGAGGGACACACACCCCCGGAAAGTTCCCACCCCCCAGGCACCTATAGACACAAAAATCACAGAGAAGCTTCCCATGACTCTCTTCTACAATCCCTCTAAGTTTGGTGAAGATTGGGTTTCCCAAGCCAGCTGCTAAAGGGCACTTTCCTGAGGGATGTTCGTGTCTCTAGGTGCCTGGGGTGAACCTTTCTTGGGGGGGACCTCTTTGTGGGTGTATAACTCAGATGTCTGAAACCCAATCTTGCAGGACTTACAAAGGAGAGTCAGGAGAAGCCTCTCTGTGAATTTGGTGTCTCTAGGTGCTGGGGGGGGGGACATTTTGTATGAGTTTGAAGGCAAAAAACAAATTGACAAATTGATTCATCAATTCATCAGAAAAAAATCGTAAATTTGTTATTCATGATTTGTCAACCTTGACAAATCATGAATCAAAATGAATCACCATTTTTCTTTTTTGTGCCCATCTCCAATTATTACATTGCATTACATTACATTCAGTTGGCAGATGCCCTATGTAGAGGCAGGTTATAAATGAATATTACCTTCATTTGCCAGTTGGAGCAAGCATGCCTGTGAATACCAATAGCTAGAGAAGAACAGTGGGAAGTAGACATTGATCTTGCATAAGCTTGTGGGGCCCCAACATGCATATGCCTCAGCCACTTTAAAAAACAGGATAATGAACGAGATAGGATGCTCATATAATCCACCAGAACACATATACGAACAACGCATGTAAGACTCTACAAGCTAAACAGGGGGGCAAGATGTCTGTGGATGACTCCAGGGGTTTCCTTGTAATACACCTCTCTGCTTATATGTAACTAAAGAAATGTAGTAATTTGCCTTTAGAAAACTAACTCAGAACAAAGATAACACAGCAGGGTAAGGGAAGAGAAGTACTACGTCACTGCTGCTCTCACAACAGTTTCCTTATGCTGTCCTCTCTGTCACTTTTAAGTGTGCATGCCCCCATTGTGCCAGAAGGTTGCCCTGCCCTCCAGAAACAACATGGGGATGCTTGGGAACTGTTAAGGGAACAGAAAATTTGTTTCACTGTTGGATGCCATTTCAGCAGTCAACAGAAATGATTGAATGTCATGCTTTGACAACACAAATGTTCTGAAGTGTTGCTAATGTTGCTAATTTCCTGAGAAGTTAACTCTCACAAAGATAAAGATTCAATTATATGAAATGTTCTGAGTATGATTTATTATACCACATTATTGGCAGTTGACATATACAGTTTATTTGAGCTGTATAAAGCAACAACCAGAATCCTATTGTTGATTTAAACTTACATAAAGAAAATTGTCTAAGTCCCAGTAGCAAATTGCCATTTATGAATGAGGTGCCAGTTGCGTTCCTGGGTGCCCACAATCCTACCACTGGAGTGCACATGCCAAGGAATGTAACCAGCATGTATTAATGAGCAGTAATTTGCCACCAAGAAATAAGTGATTTCCCTTATGCAAGCGTAAATCAGCAATAAGTTTTTGGTCTGCATGTATAAGACTGAAACATTCATTTGTATCTTCCAGGTGGTGCATTACCATTTTTAAGAAGTAACTTTGTGGAACTATTTTCACTACGCTCAGCAGCAATAAATTCACTGGAAAATACGAAAACATTAGGATAATCTTGGAGCACAAAGTAATCCCAGGCTCAGCCCCTCTCTGCTGTTTAAAGGAAAAGCAGGGAGAACAACTCAGAGGAAAGGAGTTCTTTCCACAATGCTGAGAATCTTTCAATCAAGTTAAGAAGACCCCTGGTAGAATAAACTCTTTAAATCATTGGCCTTTTGTTGTTTGAATTACAACAGGTGGTTTTGTGCCTTTCCATATGAGTCCTGCCACATTTGTTCTAAATACTTGAGAAAGATCTCCTGGTAATACATTCAGACCAAAAATGCCTAATTTGCTGCTCATGAGAACAGCGATGAATACAAATAGTGTGCTGTGGCTATTACTTATATCCTCACCTGGCATAATTTGCTTCAGAACTATTAAAACAACGGTGGCATAATTGCTTGCACCTGCCAATGAATTTGCTTTTACTTCCAAACAGCTTTAAAAGCACAGTAGAGATTGCCTTTACTCTTCATTCCATGTCTTCTTTCTTTCTTTCTTTCTTTAATGTGCCATAAAGTCAATTCTGACTTATGATGACCCTTTTCAGGGTTTTCCAGGTAGACCACTCAGGAGTGGTTTACCATTCCCTTCTTCTGAGGGGAAAGCCACACAGGCTGGCTCTACTTGCAGGGGGCCCAGTGGGGAATCGAACTCCCAACCTCTACCTAAACCATTGACCCAATTTAATCTGAGTCCTGAAGGACTTTCCAGTTCTTTGCTGAATTATCCCCTTGGTCTTTCCACACGCAGAAGCATACATGCACTGCTTTACAACAAAACTGTGTTTCTCCAAAATTGTGGCATTTTGAATCTTGGGTCGAGTTTTACTTCGCTTGTCACTTTCTGCTTTCACTCCAAGGCAACTGTGAGGCATAAGTGACCAATAAATGTGTCTTTGAAGAGCAGATTTACTGACAACCCATTAATTCAGGCCATGGCACGCCTACAAATCTACCTGGTGTCTCATAGGTGGATTCACTTTTGTTCTGGAGTTATTAGTGCCCCATGTGATTCAATTTGTGCCTCAGATCTGAGAATGTCTAACTTTCCCCATCTTTTGCTCAATGGATTTTCAAGTCACTAGTTGTTCAAATGATTCCAGGCCATCACGGTTTCAATACCTGAAAATCACTAGGCACTATGTAACGGCCAGTCCTCATGTGAGACACTTAATGGATATTGCTGTAAAGTAAAGGCCTTTTATTAGCTAAGGAACTCTCATAACAATGATGTTCTGAAAATTCAACTTTTTTTTTTTTCCAAATAGGGACTTTCAGTGGATAGAGGAAATGCTTCTTAAAAGGCATACTGTTTTAAATCCATGCTTGTGCCTGGCTTAGGAATAAACCACTTTCAGAATTTCCCAAGGGTTTTCTTTGTCTCCTGGTGAAAACTGTTAATATACTTGTTGGTCTGGTTATGAAAAAAACAAAACAAAAAAAACAGCTGTCTTCATTTCATCTCTTGTTCCAATACAGTCACATTCCCTTTCCAGAATGAGAATGCCAAACAAACATGCATTGTAAAGATGTCCCAGTGCCATATTTGAGACACGAGTTTGGATCACTTCCACATTATTTCAAGGGATTGTTTGGAAGACTACTTCATACTTGCCCCAAGTGGAACACACATTTATTCCT
This sequence comes from Intellagama lesueurii, assembly GCA_037013535.1. Classification (NCBI taxonomy): domain Eukaryota; kingdom Metazoa; phylum Chordata; class Lepidosauria; order Squamata; family Agamidae; genus Intellagama; species Intellagama lesueurii. The sequence continues at coordinate 197,356,812 of JBAJHW010000002.1, read as the reverse complement.
TTCTCAACTTCAGAAGAACGAATTTCCATTGACATATGTGAAGACATGACCCATTCAACGGATCGGATATTTCACAGTGCTCTTCCTTGTTTTTTTTACAAATTCACATTAGATGCAACTATTTCTTTTGTATAATACAATATGTGCATCCTTCAAGAAGACCTTATATCTATGGAGAGAAAAAACTATCATGTCAATAAGTATAGAAAGCTGACTGATGTTCCATTAAGAACAAAAAAGAAAAGAAAAGAAAAAAGGTGACTTTTGCTTTCCAAATCATCTTTGTATTGCAGGGAGTACATTCAACAAATGGTTTGAAGGTGAAAGAGGAACCTTGGGAGGGGAGGATACAGTCATTCTAATGACACAGTTTTCATGAACAAACATGTTCAGGAAAGCATTCAAGTCAGTGGGAACTGGTGAGTCCAAATCTACTTTTGGGTTTACTCCAAACTTTAGAAGAATTACCTAAGGTGCTGAACCCCGTGCCCAAAATACGTTCACAACCTTGAACAGGTCCTTAAAAGTTCAGACGATTATCTGGAGTGAATTTGCCAGCCCCACAGAATCAGAGTGGATGAACTAAATTGATTCAAATGGAAGACTGGTGTCATTTCAGAGATCAGCTTCTCCAGGAATTATAGGACTGCCCAAGAAAAGAGAAACCAAAACCACTTTACAGAGGAGATGTTTGTAATTCTGGGGCTTTATTGCTGCTGCCAATCAGTCTGCCAGATGACTGATGTTCCTCCAAGGCTAGTCATGCTAATCTACATGAACCACCAGCAGTGACATTAGGCATATAGGCATATATATGGTGATTACATGGCAGGGAAAAACATGTTTATGAAAGACCAACAGAACAAGGCAAAGGTTTTCCTGTGGCATCACACAGCTGTTCTGCTGATTTAAATCCTACATGGAAATCAACATATTTTATGATACTCTAAATGAAGTTCTACTATCAGTGATGCTAGTGGTGCAAATATTTTCAAATACCAACAATCCAGTGAACACAGAGCTGTTTTTGTTTGGCATTTTACAATGGCCAATACACAGCTCTCCCAATGAAGCAATTTGGAAGTGGTGATATCATTGGACTTCAAATACAAAATCAATAGCATTGAATAATGTCTGCTTTTTGCTTCTAGTTATCAATAAAAGTCAGGAAATTGCTCTTTCCCCCACTTTAAGTGCAGCCAACTGAAAGGAAAGCTTGGTCACAATCTATTCTCACATTGTTCTATGCCAACCTTGAGGTGACAGGAATTAATAAGTGTCAATTCATATAGGTCTGACAGGTCTACTACAGTGCTTTTATCCTGACTTAATACTAAAGCAGAGTTTCTGGGGAAGGGGGGAGTGAAGCTACTGAGTGAGACAGAGGATGACTAGAACATAATCCTTGATAAATGGTAGAGAGTTCCCACAGGTGCTGTTTTTACACCCCTAGCCTGAAGGTTGGGGAAGAGGCCAGGCATGGGTTAAACCTCCTTGCTCTTCCTGGAGTCACGTAGGAACCTGACATAACACCGTTGCATTGCTTCTCATGATGTGGTGTAGGCAGGATGCCTGCCAAGGATCAATAAGTGCTATCTAGGATTAGGAAAGTGCTCTACCTCATGTCTTGTAACTGAAAGGAAATGTTAGAGGCCACACAGAGGGAAAGAACAGTAGCCTCGATCCTTACCCAAAAAATACACAGAGTAGGGAAAGGGAGCAGTCTCCACATCTAGTTTGCCAAGGCGAATGGATATGCATTTTATCATGAGCCCCACGCCATTCTTCTGACATATACACCAGTAATACTCAGAGTCAAATTATTATGATTTAAAGGGCTAAACTCTTGATAGGCATTACATTCTGAAGATTCCCAGGCAACATATACAGAACTCTCTGCCAGGACTGGCTCTATGGTTTGAGCATTCATCTAATCCTCAGCACTCCTCCTAGACATTAGGTATGGGGATATAAGGTCTAAAGGAGATTGAATAACCAACTAGATATAGTTGTCTCCACCTCTTGGGACAATGCCTTCTGTTCCAACAGCTCAAGATGGCATCAGTACCACTGTACCTTACCTTTGTCAAGCAGGTATTTGCTCTTCCATGCCTCCTTCCAGAAGTCAAGTTTAGCTTATATCCTGACCTTGGTCAACACACCTACTTGGTGATTATTCACATTTCTGACAATATTCATCTACTTTCTTTCATAGTCACAGACTGGGGCCACATACAGTCCCCCGTGCAGTTTTGGAAGGTATAAATCTACTCTCCCCCTCCCCCAATTTTAAAATGCACAAAATAAAAGCAATGCGAAAAATTAAAAGGACCCTATTTCTGATTTTCAAATGGGGAGGGGGAGCTGAAGAGATCCCCCAATGGGGAAAAAAGAATCCAGCAGTATCCATCCTGTTATTTCATGTTTGCATATTTTTTTTTTAAAAAAAGCCTGAAAACCCCAGTTCTAGCCCTAGTGTAGCCTGTAGTGTGGGATTCCCCCCCCCCCGCAGAAATGTGGTCTCCAAATCTCCTGGGATTCCCAAACCTTGGCTAAGGTCAGACACTGGAGATAGCTCATGGAGAATGCCAAAGGTTTGATGATTTAATGGATACTGCACCAAAGCAGTCATTATACAGCAGTTGACCTCTTGGTTTATAACAGCATGATCAGAGAACTGCGAGTGATTCATGTTTTGAAATATTTACCTCTTGAATCATGTTGCTGAGCCACTGGTACAATTGTTCCATCTTAGGTTCAGTGGGAATCCCCTGGCTTGTTTAAATCAAAGTGCTAGATGCTCAGCCCAATACTTCACAAGATTGGGAGGGAAATCCAAGCCCAAATGACGTGGGCTCCTGCCTTCTTCAGCCACATTTTGTCATAAAACACAGACAACTTGTGAATAGACCTCATCCGGCTCTCACTGTGTAGGCACATATTACAATATGTAGCAATGAGAAGCAAAAACGTAACTCTTTATGTGCCTCTACTTTACCCTTTAAGGTTACTTTTAACAAGCACAGCATCCTCAGATTAAGAACTTCTTAATACAATCAGTCCTCATGCACTGAAACCAACCTTTGATTTCCTTGTGTACACAATGTTAAATGGAGTTCAAAAAGAATGAATAACTCCTGAAAAAAACAGTCAGGACTTTGAACATTGAGAACTTTGAGAATTCAGAATAAGAGTTCACAGCAACGTGGCCCTCATAAAGACAGTTGTTGGTTGCTCTCTTTGGATGATAACCGTAGGGTTACATATTCTCTAAGTTAAAAATGGAATGATCTGCCATTTTTATTGGGCCTTATATACAGGAGGCAAATTTCATTTCCTGCATGTGGGAGTACAATGAGGAAACCAACTATCTCTTAAATGATGAAAGTTTCACAGACTGTCTCTAATAAAATCTGATGATGTGCTGAAACAGCTGCTCTTGCATCAGTAAATCTAATTAAATAATCTAATTCAAAGTATTTTTAATAAACTGTATAGCTCTTCAACTAGATTCCATTATTCTATGATTCTATAACATTGGGATATATACTATTTTGTTAGAATAATTCAATATTTAACAATAATTTAAAGACATAAACATACAAGTGTTATAATAACATTTTGACGGGAAGAACGCTATGTTGTCAGTAATGAAAGAGAACAGGTCAATGAGACAACAGATCAGGGCATCTTAAATTTCTAGATTTCCTTAAAGAGACAAACTTAATATAATGTTCATCGTTATCATATTTTATTGCAATACAAGTTATTTGCAATGCACATTTCTATGCCAGTATTTCAGCAGAAGTTACTTGCTCCTATCCAATGAACTGTAGCAATATACAAACTTAACTGGCAAGTGAAGCAAAACAGGAATCTTTTCTTTCTTTTTTAAAGGTACAATAGTTCCTTCTATTTACCTTAGATGCAGAACTTCTCTTCAAGATTCTGATCCCATTCTCATAATTTCAGTTACATATTCAGTTTTCTGCCTGTGTTGTGACAACATACCTTACACATCCAAACTCTCCCAACAGTTAGCAAGTTTCTCCTTCTTCCACTTTAGTCTAAGGGTCACAGAAGGTTGATAATGGATGTATTTCCCCTTTCTCTAAATTAGCAATCTCATTGTATTGTTATTTGGGATCTTCCTTTGTGCGGACTCTATATTCAACTTTACTTCAACTAAAACCCCATGTTAAAGTAGAAAACAATCAGGATGTGACACAGAAGAGCTGTTGTCTTAGAATTGGAGAAGCAATTATATTATCCACAATTATTTTCAAAGCAAGATTATATTTTCCCATTCGGCCCCAAGGTGCTCAGTACTCAGGAGCAAAATGATGAACTGATGTGTTTGGCAGAAAGTTGCATTTGGACTGGACCAGGAAGCAAACTGATTCACATAGAAATGGAAATAGTGAGAGTGATGTTACCATATAGCTCTTTGAACAGTATTACTTTAAGGAGTACTGAGCAAAGAAGAGGAACGAAGAGCACACTTTTCAATGACGTTGGGCTGAATGGAGACAGCAAAACACTATTGTTAAGAGTACTATTTCAGATCATCACACTGATGCCACTTGTCAGGTTAAGAGACAGGTCATTTAACTTTTGCTAAATGTTCTGTGCAAACAAACATACACAAAATGTGTTTCCAAGTTTATGTAAATTAGAAGAACAGGTCTTGTACATCAAAGGTGATAACATTATGCTGTTTCAAAATGTTGCAGCCTGGTTGCTCAAATATACTAAAAGTGAGAACAATACATTTTCTCATTCTTAAAACCTACAGTCTTAACAGGTCACATATTGCCCAACATACATGATGAACAAAACACCTAGCATGGGTGACAAACATGAAAGCCGTCATAAACCACATTGATGCAGCTGGGATGTCTGAGAAAACTTTAAAAAGTTTGCAGTCTCTGCTCAAAACTGAACATTTTCTTTAAAAAGACTCAAACCAACAAGCATTGCACTCCAAGGAGTACCCACATACACAGATCTATTCTACATAAACTGCACCTTAACAGCAGAACAATTCAGAAACAACAACAACAACGAAACATACAAAGTTAAAAAAGGAAATCTGAGAGTCTTCATTTCCACAGCATTGCAATGGTTCAAAAGCAGGAAGGATAATGACCTAATTCAGTAATATGCGAAGACAATTTCAGAAGCCCATGACGTTAAATGAAAGGCAGTCTAGATGAGTGGCAAAAAAATGTAGAAATCTCTTACCTGCCTGGTGAGAGATTCTCTTGATAAGAGTTGCAGTGTGGAGGACGTCCTTAAGTGAATCAGACACAAAGGCGCGCTTAATACTTCCAGGAAGAAGCTAAGCCTGAGAGCTCCCTGCACAGGTCAAAAACTGATTTCTCAAAGTATTTCTGTGTCCCCTTATTAATGGGGAACAGTTAAAGTCAGTGCTTGCAAGGTTGCTGATGCTGCTCCTTCTGTCTTTTACAAAGAGATTCGGTGGCAGGAATGTGTGAGAGAACCTCTCTCTCTCTCTCTCCTTACCTTCATTCACACACTCTCTTTCTCTGTAATTGAGTTAGCATTCAGTTTATTCTGCAGACATTAGCAAAGCACCGGCTGACGAGCAATTGTGCTGCTTTCCTCCATTGTTCAAGTAAATGTATATGTGGTGAAAGGAAGACAAAAAACCTTCCACCAATGCACCACATCATTCTGTAGGCACAAGCTGCAAGGATGTGCTCTGCTGTTCTTAAGCTGCCAGACAAGCCTTAAAGGGATCCAGGCAAACTCATCCTGCTTTCCTTGTGGAAGCCTCACACCAATAACTTATTGGTGGCAAATACTCCTGTTGCAGTGGGACTCTGCTCTCTATAAATATCAGTGCTGCTGAGACACTGATCCTATTGCCTCAGGTTTTTGCACATAGGTGGGGCAGGGGATGACCACTTTGTTTGTTTGATTTTTAATGCCTAATTGATATTTGTTTGATTTTTAATGCCTAAACGATCATGGATCAACTTTTCTCCAAAATTAAACTTAGTTCCCATTGACTGTAGTTGATGACAAAGCATGGGACAAAGCACAGTCCCATATAGACTGTGCTTAAATCTGGGCTTCTTAAAAAGTTGATACAATGAATTTGTTTAAGGAAGTGGGGCAGGCTTTGGGGCTCTGTACAAGAATTCTGTTATCATATTGGAAATCTTGAATCCTTCTTTGCTATCCTTGGATGTTCTGCAATGTTTTAGCGATTGTGTGTGTGTGTTTTTTTTTTAATCCTTTTGGACAATGTGCCGAGAAGAATGGGCTAAAAAGCAGTATTTTTTATATAATTATTTTGTTGACATGGAAGCCTACATGCTTTCAAGTTACACAGAACTCTATGCAGGTGGAAAAGGTGAATATACATAGCCATGAAATGAGCAACACAAATTCTGTTTAAGTTAGCTGCCATACACTGAATAAGACCATTGGGCCATTTACTCCAGGACTGTCAGCTTCGATTAACAAGCCAGCATTTTAGGCATCTGGCAATCCCTGCTTGTCTCTCATCCAATTACTGACCAAGCCTGATCCTGATTTGTTTACAGAATTACACCAGAGCAGTGTGTTCAAGATGGCATGGTAGTGTTAAAGGTACACTCAAGCATTCATGACGGATGTACATTGGGGAAAAGGGGGCACACACACTAGACCTGCAGGTGAGTTTCACTCTCAAGTGAATATTTAACTGGGGGTGTCTGTGGATGTGTTTTCACATGTACAAGTTAACATTCTCAGAATTCTCCTTCCATTCCCCAGCCCTCTCATGTAGAGCAGGGAAGTCTGGAGTCCATGCATTACTTAAAGATGCTCAGCATCCTAGCTGAGGTTGGAAACCTTGTACAGCCAGGATTGCTATGGAGAGGGTTCTATTTAGCTGAATATGTTAAGAGAATTCCCCAATGTTTCCACTCCTTGTTGCAACGCCATGCCAGGATGTTACTAGTACTGTCAGTGCTCCACCTTCACCCTCAATATTAGCATCTTGAATGTGTCATACTCTGTTGTGGGCCTTCACATGACAACAAACTGGACAGAGTAGGGAGTGTTTTTGTACTGCAAGTGTATGGTGTGTAGTATTCAAATGTCTGTAAAGTGATTAACAGTGTAATTCTAACTGCAGAAGTGCATGGGCTGCAGGGAGATTGGGATTAGCCTTTAGCCTCTTCTGCCAACACAAATTGTCTTGTGCTAGCTGATCTCAGAGATCTTTTGACTGAGTGGACTGCTAGCAGAAGTACGATTGGCTAAGATTTGCTAGGAAAAAAATCCAAGGTGGGAACTGGAGAAGAGACGGGGCAATGAAAGAGGCAATTTATGCAAGATTCAAACCTCTTCTAGCTCAGGAAAGCAGTCTTGATGATGGAACAAAATAAGGTAAAGGTAGTCTACTGTGAAATTTGTAGCACACTGGGAATGGGAAGGGCTTTGGATTCAGCATGGCTTCAGCTGACCTAGTGTTGATTCAACTGGCCCTTGATTGTCTTGGCCAGTTAGAATTCTGCTCCAATAATATTGTGGCAATAATAATATTCTGCCTTTATAAAAAGTTCCGGAGAATTCAAAGCAGTTTCCAAACAATACTTTGTTGAATATAAGTCATGTAAGGTATATTGGTGTTGTTATCGGTCCTCTATTACACGCAAGAGTTTAGGCTCACCACAGGCTACCTGGATCTGTAGTTCAGGACACTTTATTCGTTGATATTTCCTACCTCAGTATCTTAGCCACACCAGCTCTGGCAGTATCTTCACACTTCACTATGAATTTTGGAGTTTGCAAAGAGCTTTCTAGTAGGGTTTTCTGAGAGTGTTAGAAGGATATTGGCTCATGGCTATTAGTGCCTCTATGCTCATTGGTCTATACATAGAAAGACATTAGAAAAATAGCATAATTCTCCAGTGTTTCACCCAGAGATAGAGCTGGTGGACAAGAACAATATTTTGATCGCCACTGTGGTCACAGAGAAGGCTTTCCTATGTGCTGCCATATAGAGAGATTCCTTCTAAGTTTTCTGCCAGTGTGGCTCTCCCACATCTTGCCATGAGACCTTCTAACAGTTGAGAAGGTGATGAGCAAAAAGCTCAGAAGGAATCTGACTGAACATGGGCTACAGCCCATGTGAAAATCCTATTTTGTGGCATAATATACTACAGATATTAATGTTGGAAAGGTATTGTTTTTCTCTGCTATCTTTCTGGTTTTTAAAAGAAGCCAGTGGAGATCTGGCTAAGTGGCTGAGAGTACTAATGATAACTCTTCTTGATAAGATGTGATAACCTAGAAAAGGCAGGCAGTGAGATCTTCTGCAAGTCTCCATTAAAATATCAGGGACTCGAAAACATAATTCAGAAAAATGGGGCTCAATTGTAAGTTGGTCGGAGTCAAGTTGCCAGTGCGACTTAAGTTGGACTCAACAGCGAGTCACGAGTCCCCATTCTGCTATGTGCCATTAAGTCACTTCTGTTGTGTGGTGATTAGAGATGGGGGTATTCGTATTTGTATATGAATACAAATATCCAAAATACAAATATACAAATACTGGTGCAGATAATGAGGGTCCGGCCCCCTGGGGCCAGACTGACCACTCACAATTCTGCCGCGAGCTCCATGGAGCCTTCCTATCTCTCCGTTGCTCACAATGGATTAGCCACTCTGCGGACCTGGCAGAGAGGTTCGTCATCCCGCCTTCTGCCAGGACCAGCTAATTTATCACAAGCAACAGAGCGATAGAAAGGCTCTGTGGAGCTCGTGGCAGCATTGTGAGTGGTCGGTCTGGCCCCAGGGGGCTGGACCCTCGTTATCTGCACATGTGGGGGGATATTCGTATTCATATACGAATACCCCCGTCTCTAGTGGTGATGATAGGACCTCTTCAGACTGGCTGTTTTAGGTGCATTGGGTTACAAAGGATCTGTTGAGGTGTGGGGGAGAAGTGATGTGTCATTTGGTGGGCTCTTCCATCCCCACAGCAAATGGCCCCTCGTAGCCTGATCAGTGATCAATTATGCACCTTCCCTGATCCTTTGCAGAGGGACAAGGAAAATAGGTCATCTTCTCTCATGCTACAGACCCATTCAAAGAAAAGTATACCCAGACAATAGCAGCCCAGGACAGCTGCAGAGTGAGGGGAGAGAACATTGGGTTGAAGGTTGCTCCCCTTTTCCTGGCATTTCTCCATGGGCATAGCCCCCTTCTCTGCTTTTTCTCTCAGTCCTCATTCAGGGGGCTAGAGTAACTTTCATTTTTGCTGATTGTTTGTTTAAAAAGTCAGCAGCATTTTGAAATGGCAATGCATCAACCTGGTATGGTTTCAGAATTTCACTGTCTGTTAGGGAAATATTAAAAACAAAAGAAGATGGAAATAAAATAGGGGATGTCTCCACCCTCCCTCTCAATGCCACAGCCACTTAATACATCACAGGGTTGTTTCCTCAGTTAACACTGCCCCCGGTGTCCCATCTGTGAAGGCTAAACAAAGAGCTATTTTACATCTCAATGAATTGTGCCAAGTCGATTGCATGTCCTAACCCTGTGCCACTTCGGTGCAGGATAGCTCTTAAAGGGTAAAGGTTGATCATTAGAAGCAGAAACATAAGAAAACAAGGTTTTTTCTTTCATGCAAAAGAGTGCCATCAGGGTTCCATATATCATAATTATATGAGTTACTGACTTCCAAAATGTCCTATCATAAACAGCTCTGCTCATATCTTGCAGACCTATGGAATCTCATGTTAGGTTGCTCTTTCTTCCTACTGCCCCCCTCCTAGCAATATTGTCTTTCCCAATAAGTCCTGCTGAGATCGTGCAAACGAGTGGCTGTGGCTTCCTCTATTGAGTCAACCCATCTCATGTTAGGACTTCCTATTCTCCTACTGCTCCATTCCACTTTCCCCAGCAATATAGTCTATTCTGGTCACTTCTGTATTTCCATTATATGTGCATGGTAGGATAGGCTCAGTTGACACATTTTTGCTCTAGTAAGGCTTGACTTGATTGAGCACCCACGTTTCTGCTTTTCTGGCTGTCTTTGTTATTGGTAAGGCTTTCCTGTAGCACCATTTCAAATGTGTTGATGTTTGTCCCTGTTCTTCTTCACTATCTTTTTTTTTTCACATAGCATGGATGATTTTGACCTTGGTTTCCAGTGCCATTCTTTGCAAACTCCAACCTATTCCTTTCCCCCCCCCTTTTTTTTTAACAAATTCAACAGGCAAAGAGACATCTTTTGGAAAGCATGCACATGACATTTCCATAGAGATTTTGGCCCAATATAGCTCTTCCTCAGCTTGCATAACTAAAAAAAAAAAAAAAAAGGTTTGGAAATTCTAGCATTCTAGTCTGCACTTTGCGGAATGGGTATGGCAACATTAGTTTACCTAAGAGGTCATCTTCTGGAAACCTCTAGCAGTGTGTAATTCCCTATATGACAGAATTTTCTGTTGGAGTTTGTGTGTAGTGTATGTATATTTAAATTCCCATTTTAAAAAGCCAGGAAATTTAATTCTTCAAAAAAAGAAGAAGCCTGAAAGACCTGGAACTGGATCTGGAAGAGTGGCAGGAGCAGTGCCAGCACAGTGAAAAACAGAGAGAAAATTCTGCTGCACTGCTAGCTGTATTTGGTGGTGCCCTGGTGTGCCATGGAGCAGAGGTCCCCAACCCCCGGCCCGCGGACCGAAAAAGGTTGGGGAACGCTGCCATGGAGCACCACAGAGGTGTAGTGAGCCACAGCATATACTTTGGGTAGCCCTGTCTTTTTAATACAGGACAGCCTTTAGCATTTATTATTATTTATTATTATTATTTATTATACTTATACCCCGCCCATCTAGTCATAGACTACTCTATTTATAGTGATCTGCAGTTGAGAGCAGGTTAACTGGTTGGGTGCCGGCCATGTTTTTAATGTATTTGTTTTATGTTATGCTTAAATCAAGTTTTTTTGTTTTGTTTTAACTCTTAGGCTGTATTTTTATATTATCAGCCACTTTGAGTGTCTTTTTTTCTGGAAAAATGGGATAAAAATGAAGCAAATGCGAATAGGTGTTTTTGTTTTATTTTTATCTTAAGACTGACTGACTAAAGTACGGGGGAGATCAGAAAAATCTTCAGCCTGGCACTCAAAATAACACAGCACAGGTGTTAGGACCCTGTCTGGCCACTGCTACCACCTGAAAGTCCATCTTCTGTGTAGCCATGTACCTCCCTTCATTTGGCAACCAAGGAAGGTAAGGTGTTCTTTTAGACAGTTTGGCTGTTAGCTGATCATTATTCAGATAGAGTTCAGGTGGAGTAAGTTTCAGAGAAGCACATAAAATATACTATGTGCCATTGAGGCCATCTGGGTCTGCAATAACAATGTGGGACTTGAGACTTGCCTCTACACTAAGACTGTGATTGTTTGGAAAAGGATGTAACGGCCCCTTCTGATCAGGTTAAATGAGGCCCTAAACAATTATATTATAAAGCATATAAGGGTTACCTGCTTGTTTTACAGTGGTTCTAATCAGAAGCCCTCATTCATATATGGCAGCATACTGGAATGAATGGGAAATTATAACATTGAGAAGTTTCAGCCCGCAGGAAGGACGTTACAACGTCCTTGAAATGCGGGGCTGGCTTTGCCCTCCTCGGTCCCGAAGGACGCAAGGCAGCTCCGGTCACGTGGAAAAAGGAGGGGGCGAGAGGTTATTTAAGGAAGTGCTCGCCCCCGATGCATCCTCTTTCTTGTTCAGGCAGTGTGGAGTCGATTGGAGGTTCCCGAACAAGAGCAGAGTTGCGAGCGCGAGCAGCGAGGAAAACGTTCCTGGTTTGAAGGAGGGTAGCCTTGGCTCCCTCCTGGCTTTTACTTTTTGGATTGGGGATATTGCATGGGAAGTGTTTGGAATTTAAGGGCTCTGGTGGTCCTTGTTTGAGCGGGCTGAGACGGGCGCGGGCGGTGGGGCGGGCTCGCCCTGCCGCAGCGGGGAGCGAATTTACTTTTAATTTACGTTTAATTTTAAAGAGAAGGGCCTTACTTGTAAAGGTATTGGGACAGGTGGAGGCCCCAATTCTTTTCTTTTCCTTGCCTCTTCTGTCCTGCTAGCGAAATTGGCTGGGTTTGCAGCGGGCGCCATTTTGTTTAGTGTCTCTTCCCGCATTTTTTGCTCCCGACCGCCATTTTGTTTTCTCCTTTTCTACAAATAATTAAAGGGGAAGGGATACAGAGACTAAAAATAATTAAAGATAAAGGTTATATAAGTTTATCATCCTGATTATTTGGTAGCTATTAACGCTTAATTTAAATTGTTAGTATTTGGGTGTGGCGGACGCCATTTTTGGTGTGGCGGACGCCATTTTGGCCACCATTTTGAGTGTGGCGGACGCCATTTTGGGTGGCGGACGCCATTTTGAGTGTGGCGGACGCCATTTTGTGTGTGGCGGACGCCATTTTGTGTGCTCATTTTCCCACTCTTTTCTCCCTCTCTGCCATTTTCTTTTACTGGTTAACATCTATAAATTGAATAATCATAGATCAATTTAAGAATATAGATTTATTTATTTATTTTATTTATTATTGGATTTTTATCCCGCCCTTCTAGACAGGAGTCTACTCAGGGCGGCTCACAATATATTGTGCACAAACAACTTAAAAACAACATAGTTGCTGTGGATTAATTTTTCACAAGCTCTGAACAGGCTTTCTGATAAATTTAACAATCAAGGATATACACCTTGGGGCTCAATTAGACATTATGCTGCCCAAAAAAGGGGGCAGAGTCAGTAAAGCTAAAAAGAGAGCTGTGCCTCAGGTCTCGCCTCAGCAGTCCTCTTCAGAAGAAGAATCTTGGGTGATCCTTAAGGACCTGCAAGATAAAATGTTGGCTTTAGAGGCGCAGAAGCTGGCTAGACGGGCCTCCCCACAACGCGAGGTTACCCCTCGTTGATCCGTCAGGGACACGAAGGGTCGCCGTAAGGCTGAGTTTAGGGCCTTAACGCAGCAACTCATGGAGCGTTTTACTGCTTTAGAATCTCAACAGGGTCATGGAGGTGAGGAACAGGCTGTGGAAGAAGGGTCCCCCACTACGGCAAGGGTGCCAGATGGTCGTAAATGCAGGATGACAGAAGCAACTGAGATCCAGGAGACAGCGGAGGGATCTTCGGCTGGGTACGATCTCTATGAGGAGCCATGTACAAGCTCGCATCGGGCTTCGGAGGCACTTGGAACATCGACTCCTTCTTGTGGTGAGTGCACAGCCATACACAACACCCAGTCCAATTCTGCCGCCTGGCCTTGGACTGGTGCCACCCAACACTCTCATGTTACACCTAACCACTGTGGAACACCACCCATGGGATGGCCCAGTTTTTTCTGGCCTCCTGTAAACCCGCATTGTTGGGGGTGGGGCACGCATTGTGCGACCCCTCCTACGGCTGGGACATCTAGTGAAGGTAAGAACACAGGAACATGTCAGCACCCGTCAGTGCCTAACACGGGGTATAACACAGTCCCGCTAGCTGCACTGCCCTATGCGGACTACAGTACGCCTTTGGGCGATCATTTGACCCCTGCAGTGAAGGAGAAAATATGGAGGGGAGAATTCTTGGATTTTTATGATCTTCTGAACCGCGAGGTGGAAATTAAGGAAATTGACAAAGATGACAAGAAATTAAAAGAAAAATACAGAAGGAAGAAGCCTGACAGAAACTGGCCTAATTGGATCACAGGCTTCACTATATATGCTGGGGTCCTGGTTAAAACACAGCCTTGGAAGGCTTCGGCTCTATTTCAATACTTTGATATAATATGTAGGGCAAATTCAGATTTTGTAGGCCAGGCTTGACTTCGTTACGATGAAGCTTTTAGAATGAAGAGCGCCATCAGGCCTGAATTACGCTGGGATGAGCCGCACCCAGGGCTTTGGCTGCAACATATGACACCGGCCAAATGTAGTTTAGGTGACAGATTTGATAGCGGTCATCTGAACAAGAAATTTACCGGGAACGTTACTACCCGCCCAGGGGCGGGGCAGGTGGTTCAACCCCGCCTGCCCTGCTACGAATATAACACCAGAGGTTTTTGTGCAAGGTCCCCATGCAGGTATAGACACGACTGCATTACCTGTGGGGGGAAGCACCCAAACGCCTCATGCTTCAAAGCGGGTGCACAGCGTCAAAACAAAACTAGCGGTCCCGGCAAGAAGCCAGAAGGGGGCGGTGGTGCCCCTGGAAAGGGGGCCCACACCAATTAAAATCAAGGTTCTGGAAGAGGGTCTAGCAGATTACCCAAGAATAGGGAATGCAGAATACTTGAGACTAGGTTTTAGATATGGGTTCCGAATCCCAGCTTTAGGCGTAAGAACGGCCTTTGTGACCAAAAACCTTAAATCAATAAAAGGGATGGAAGCTATAGTATTAGAAAAGATCAATAAGGAGGTTCGAGAAGGTAGGGTCTTGGGACCCTTTAAAGAACCACCCATAGCTAACTTGAGGGTTTCCCCCTTAGGGATTGTCCCCAAAAAAGCCCCAGGTGAATTTCGTTTAATACATCACCTATCGTTTCCAGAAGGGACATCAGTTAACAATGCAATACCCCCGGAACTTTGTTCTGTGAGATACACCTCCTTTGACGAGGCGGTTCGGATGATTAGGGCCTGCGGAGTGGGTGCTGAACTGGCAAAGGCAGATGTTAAGTCGGCCTTCAGAATTTTCCCCGTTCACCCATTGGATTTCAATTTGTTGGGTTTTCAATTTCAAGGGCAATATTACATCGATAGGGCCCTCCCTATGGGGTGCTCAATTTCGTGCGCAGCTTTTGAAAAGTTTAGCACATTCATCGAATGGCAAGTTAGGCGATGATTTCCTCTTTTGTGGAAAACCGAACTCAGGAAGATGCAGAATGATTCTGGATAACTTCCGTGAGATGGCCCTTGATATGGGTTTGCCCCTGGCGGAAGAAAAAACGGAAGGGCCAGCGACGTCCCTGACTTTCCTAGGGATTGAACTGGATACGCTTCAGCAGACTTCAAGGCTGCCTCGAGACAAATTGCTGAACATTAGGACTATACTTAGCAACTTAATAGGAAAGAAAAAGGTGACTCTTAAAGAGTTGCAGGAAATGGTAGGACACCTGAATTTCACGTGCAAAGTAGTAGCACCAGGGCGCGCCTTTTTGAGGCGACTTTGTGGCGCCATGTCAGGTTTAAAAAGGCCAATGCACAGAACGAGAGTTACCAGGGGTATGCGGGAAGACCTCACAGTGTGGAAACAATTCCTAGAACAGTTCAATGGGGTATCCTTCTGGAGATCGGAACTTAGCCTGAAAGCGGATGTTCAGGTAAACTCTGACGCCGCTGGGACCTTAGGATTCGGGATTTATTACCGTGGCAGATGGTGTGCAGGTACTTGGCCTAAAGAGTGGCACCAAGAGGGCATAACGAGAGACTTGACATTTTTAGAATTTTTTCCAATTGTAGGAGCCCTATGGCTTTGGGCGGAAGAATGGGCACATACTGTAGTTCGTTTTTGGTGTGATAACCAAGGAGTGGTACACATCATTAACAATCTGACATCACACTCGGAAAGAGTCATGGATTTGGTCAGGGCTTTCACCCTACGGGCGTTGCAGTTTAACGTAATGGTGCACGCCCGACATGTGCCAGGTGTTGACAACAGGATAGCTGATGCTCTCTCACGCCAACAGATCAAGCGTTTCAGGGAGATGGCACCGGAGGCCAGGGATCTGCCAGAAGTGCTTCCAGCGGAGGTCTGGCAGATTGGCATGAGGAGGCGTCGAGAGCAATAGGTCTTGCACTGGCCCCGAGGACAATAAAGGGTTATTTAGCATCAGGTACCGAGTTTTATGAATTTAGGAAGTCAATGAGGCTAGAGCAAGCATGGCCAGCTCCAGTGGAGCACCTCCAACAATTCATAATATTTTTGCATAGAAGGGGATTAGCGACAGGCACTATTCAAGGAAAACTGTCGGCTTTGGCCTTCTACGCAAAATCAAATGGGCACAGGGATTTTTCTTGTGACTTTCGTATTAGGAAGATGTTAGAAGGTTGGTCCAGGGAAAGGGGGAGAGTACAAGATGACAGGACACCCATATCTCCGGCTCTCCTTGGACACCTATGCGAACAATGGAGCGCATTGTGTAGGGACCATTATGAAGCAGCATTATTTCATGCATCTGCGCTAGTGGCCTTTTTCGGGGCCCTGCGTATTAGCAAGCTAGTGGCAATGGGTAAGGCAGATATCTCACAGAGGGCTTTGCAATTGGGGGACGTTATAGTTCAGGAGGGGCGGTTAAATATTAAGATAAGGCGGTCTAAAGCAGACCCGCTGGGAAAAGGCAAGCAATTAGTCTTAGGGCAATGTAGTGTAAAAGGCATCTGTCCCGTAAAGGCGGTTCAGGAATTCATAGAGTTTAGGGGTCCAAAACCTGGGTACTTCTTCCAGCATACGGATGGGTCGCCACTTACAAAATACCAATTTTGGAAACTTACTGGCATAGCATTAGAGAAGATAGGTTTGAAGAATATGAGATTCGGAACACATTCCTTTAGAATAGGAGCAGCTTCAACAGCAGCAGCTATGGGTTATAATACAGACCAAATTAAACAGTTAGGGCGTTGGTCGTCGGCCTGTTATCACAAACACATCAGACCTCTCCCTAACGTATAGGCAGGGGCTGTTTATATCGTTTCAGGTGTCGAAAGACAGGAAGGCCGAAGGCACGTCATGATCATCGGCCACAGTTATGTTTACTGGGCGGCGCGATATGCCGCATTTTCCCCGTGGGGGAATGATTTGGGGCTTGGTGCCCATGCGTTTATTACATGGAAAGGCATGCGTGGCATGCATTGGATCCAGCTCGGCAGGATGACATCTTTCGACCATCTGCCACCAGATATTTTAGTAATTCATTTAGGAGGCAACGATTTGCCTGGATTGTCTGGTAAGGCGGTCATAATTGACATCTTGAGAGAACTTGGGAAGCTGAAGGAAAGGTATCCTGCTATGCGGATCGTTTGGTCCAATATCATCCCGCGTTTAGCCTGGCGAGGTGCCCAGAGCATTGAGAAGATTAATAGGGCACGGCGAAGGGTCAATAGGGAAGTGTGTAGAGGTGTCTGCAGCGGCGGCCTCGGATCTGTGGTCAATCACCACAGGATTCAAACTTCCAACACTGAATATTTTCGTAGCGATGGCATCCACCTGTCTGATGCAGGCTTGGACATTTTTCTTGAAGATATAAAAGGGGGCCTGCTTGCTGAGCTAGGACGGCTTGATGGCGGGCATGGGACTTAGTCAGGACTAGTCCCTATGCTGTGGCGGGTAGTGCGGGAAAAAAACTGGTTGTCTCGGTGTGTCCCTTTGATAATTATGGTAAGCCAACAGCGCATCCGACCTCCCGGCTCTGCGGATCGTGCGATTACAGGGCCGGCGGCGGGAAGATGCGCTGGGCCACTTTCGGACCGACAGTCATCAAATAAAGATGGCTCGAGGTCTGGGGTGTTTATTAGAGGCCGGCTGGGTTCCTGCTGTCGTCAAGACAGCGGGAACCTGGGGGCCTGGGACTCGCCCATTGACTGAGAAGGGTATCGTGGATGCCCTACATTTATTTCTCCGCACTACCGCAGGCCCCCTCATTTGATGAGGACAATGATTTTTATAATCAGAAATGATTTAATAAAGTGTGGCCCGTATTAATCCATATCACTGTCTTGCGTCTTCATTTCGGGGCCTGGGAGGGCAAGTTTCAGCCCGCAGGAAGGACGTTACAACGTCCTTGAAATGCGGGGCTGGCTTTGCCCTCCTCGGTCCCGAAGGACGCAAGGCAGCTCCGGTCACGTGGAAAAAGGAGGGGGCGAGAGGTTATTTAAGGAAGTGCTCGCCCCCGATGCATCCTCTTTCTTGTTCAGGCACCCACCCGCCCTCCCTCTTTCTAGTGTGTTTGTGGTCGCCTTTATGGGGCCGGATAGGAATTTTTGACCTCTAACCTGATTGGCTACTGGATGGAGGGATTTTTCGCCTATCCCACACTGGAAAAGGGTTTGTTGGCATTTGCTTGGTGGTTCTTCTCGGTCACACTGGCGGGTAGTGCGGGAAAAAACTGGTTGTCTCGGTGTGTCCCTTTGATAATTATGGTAAGCCAACAGCGCATCCGACCTCCCGGCTCTGCGGATCGTGCGATTACAGGGCCGGCGGCGGGAAGATGCGCTGGGCCACTTTCGGACCGACAGTCATCAAATAAAGATGGCTCGAGGTCTGGGGTGTTTATTAGAGGCCGGCTGGGTTCCTGCTGTCGTCAAGACAGCGGGAACCTGGGGGCCTGGGACTCGCCCATTGACTGAGAAGGGTATCGTGGATGCCCTACATTTATTTCTCCGCACTACCGCAGGCCCCCTCATTTGATGAGGACAATGATTTTTATAATCAGAAATGATTTAATAAAGTGTGGCCCGTATTAATCCATATCACTGTCTTGCGTCTTCATTTCGGGGCCTGGGAGGGCAAAGAGTATTTGGATAGAGATATCAGGCAAAAACAAAAGAGCAATAAAAAATAAAGATGACAAAAACATTGTGCCACCTTAAAGACTAACCTGAGAAAGTGGACTTGTCCACAAAAGTTCACATTCAAATATAGCAGTTAGTCTTTAAGGTGCTGCAACATTTTTGTCGTCTTGTATTAAACCCTTTTTTTTGGTCTGCTATGCTAGCAGAGACTAACACGGGCACCTCTTCTAAAACTACTAGACTGAGATTCAATGTTAATATCCAGATTTGATGGTGATGGACAGAGTGAGGTATATTTACTACTCTTACTGTCTACTATTACTTGCCTTTTTGCCTTCTCTTATAAAGCAGCTAGCCAAGTCTCTCATATTCTCCTGTCCCTAGCCTTATGCTATGACTAGGAGATATTCTCAACTTGGTGAAGGTTAAAAAAAAAAAAAGATAAAATCCTATAAAACAATGTTTCCAACGCTTTTCTATATATTTATTTAAAATATTTTATGGCTGCCTTTCAGAAGAAAAAGCCTTCCCAAAAAGGCTTCCAACACATAAATATCTAGTCCGAAACTAGATTCTGAAACCATACATACAACCATAATACAAATACAATTAGTAAAAAATCAACAGTAAAATAATTGAAAAGCATCTAGTGCAGTAAAAAAACACTAAAAACAATTAAGTAACAGCAGTTAAAATATCACACATTCAGCAAGCCAGTGAGATTGGTTTTCAAAGGTGTTGCACCAGTTTCATGTGAATCCAATCAGCCTCTGCCTTTGAGGTTGCCCCGTGTTGTATAACAACACAAAGAGCTTCTTCCAAAAGACCCCGGCTGTGGTATCACTGCTTCAAAGGGAACCCAAAAGAATAACACTACATGCATTAATTGTGCATTCTATTAGATCTGAACCTTCATCCCCTGAATCTTTTGGTTTCAACCAGCCTTCTTCCTTTCTTTGTGGAGGGAGAGGGCTTCGTTTTATGTTAGTACCTGTACTTTCAAAACTTTCTCCTTTTTTTTCTAACAGGAGGCTCCCTTTTTTATTATTTTGGAAGAATTAACTTGTACTTCCCCCCTAACTTCCCGAAGAAAAATGAATAGGCAAGTGAAGTGCAGAGATGAAGTGACAGGAGTCCTATTTACTACTAGTTAAGGCACCCCCAACTGTTCTTCTGTGCCTCTGATCTACTGCACCATCTCCGTTTCAACTTAGATGATAATTAACTGGCGCTGCATGATTTCTGGCAGGTACCAGTGGTTTACTGATTCATTTCTTGATGCAGAATGGACTTGACAGTACTTTAAACTTCTAAAGGAGGAAACATGTTGATAAATGAAGTCAAATGAAGAGTGGGGGGTCCCTCTTCCTTAGATCTCCTAATTTATTTACAGAAAATGCTGTTTTCACCGAAGTGCGTAGGTTACCCAAAGTAGGCCATCAGGTTATTTAAAGTAACAAAGTCAATTCCTCCTAAGCTAGTGCATATAAATCCTCTCCTATACACAATTCACCCACACTATGCCTTGATAGGAAGTTCTTTTCAAAGGAGATTGTAGATGCAAAGCTGAGCTCTTTGCATATTCACCCAGAGTTTTAGGCACTATTCCCCATCTCTGTACAAACTAAGCTTGATTGCTTTTCTCTCTCATTTTTCTTTCCTTCTGTGTACTGCTTGTCATTCATCCTCTACAGGCTTGGCTCAGGAAAAAAAAAATAACAATAAAGGCTGCTACTTCCTATCTCTGAGACAAAAAAGCTAAAAATTCACTGTCATTAATTTTGTTCTCTTTCTCTTACGGGAAGGAATAAATCTCAACAGGGCCAGAAATGCTATCCCTGGACTTTCCCAGTAATTGTAAGGAGCAGCTTCCACTCCTTTGGGTGGAACAGTCCAGATCACCTAAATTATCTCGCCATGATCAGAAAATAGCAAGTAGTTGTCTAATAGTATGTCGTGCAAGTGTGCAGAGTGTCGGACTCCTCCTTTGGCAGAAACACAAGCCAGATAGAAGGACTGGCTGGGAATGGGGAATATGATCCAATATGACAGATAAATATGATCTGATGTTAAAGTTGGAAAAAGAGGTGCAGCATTTCCCAAGAAAATTCTGAAATTCCCTTAAAAGCCCTACTAAAACACAAAATTTTACCCTAATTATGTGTGTGCCTTGTATTATTGTGTAAAACAAGACCGTTTTGATATCTCTTCTGACATTCTGATTGTGTTATAATCAAAGGACTACTAACAGGAACAGACTTAATTGCCAATGGGACTAAGCCCTTAGACCTAAACTTAGCACTGGAAACAGTGTTGGGAAATAATAGCTTAAAGACAGCACCTCCTGGCTCATTGAACCTTGGTGATGATGATTCAAAATTTTAGAGGGAAACAAAATCCATAGATTTTTACAATTTTATCAGTTGTTGACCAATGTTGTGGTATCTTGCTTCTGCTTAATATGTGAAAAAACAGAAAATTAGGAATGTGCCTGCCTGCCTTCGAAACCTTGGCACTTCATGTGCATGAAAGGCTACTCATCAATGCACCATTATTCTATTACTATCTAACATATCTATACATTAGCTGAGGTCACTGCACTCCACAAGAGACATTAGCAGCTTTCTGGGAGTTGTATTCAATTAAAAATAGAATCACACATACAGAAACCCCCAAATGTTTAAAATTGTGTCCCTAAGTTATTTTAGTTTGGTTCAATTGCAAGAGAAATATGCTTAGATTAATTACTGCATTTAAATACATCATCTTTATTGCTCTGGTGCTAATGCTTTAAAACAAGACAGTTCTTTAAAAATTATCTGTACACATTTAAAATGTTTCTTTAAAAAGTTCTTAAAGAGGGCCATAGTCTTCTGGGAGTGTACCTGTTTTATATATTGAAGACCTCTGGTTCAGTTCTCAGAGGGTCCCCCAAGTAAGACTGGAAAAACCCCTTCCTAAAATCCAGGAAAACCGCTGTCAGCCACAGTTGACAATATTGAGCTAGATGGACCAATGGTCCAAACTCACTATAGGGCAACTTCCTATGTTCAGTTATATAGTTGCACATTGTCCTGTTCCACAGTGAGTGAGGCAAGCAAAGCTGTTGGCTAGTAAAATCCAAGACTTTGCATGGGGTTTATGTCACTTGCTGTGACTAATTGCAGCTAATTAATGAGGCACTGGAGAGGCATCTCGATTGTGCGATCAGGTGTGTGACCAGACTCATGGCCAAGACGTGCCCCAGTACTGTGTCAGTTGGCCACAGTTAGTCACACAAGTTATGCAAACTTTTCACAAACACCAACAGGATTTTGACTCAAGTTACACTGAAGACACTTGCCAAGCATTTCACTTAATCACCAGGAGATTTTTTTTTTTTTTTAAAAAAATGCATTTGAGCATTTAATAAACATAATAAACATATATAAAATCTGTTTTGTCCTGTCAAGTCAGAACCGACTTATAGTGACTCTAACTGGGCTTTCAAGGTAAGTGAGATAATCAAAGAATTGCCTTACCAGTTGCACTCACTCAGTGACTTTCCGTGGCTGAGTGGGGTTTGGAAGCAAAGCCTCCTGAGTCCTAGTCCATCGCTGTATCTGCTACACCACACTGGGTATCATCTAATGTAATATGCATAATCGTAAAGGATGCCATGCATTCATACATACATTTCTGCTCTCTGTGTCTTATAAATACCTTAGGTTGAAGGTCAGTTTCATGGGAAAGGCTGCTCTCTCCAACTCTGACAAATCAGCTGTGTCTTGATTAGCTCTGTAATGCATCCCCATGTCCTTCCACATTCTGCTACTCTCCCTGCAAAAGAGATAGTTGGTTTTCTCCCTCTTTCACAAGTATTTTTTGAGAATTTGCCAGATGTTCCTCCTGAAGCACAGTAGGAATTCTGCGCTTACTTTACTTTGACAGCATGTCCAAGGAGTAAGTACTTAGTATAAAAATGCCTTACATATGTTACTGGTTTAATTACTTTACTGATTACAAAAGAAAATGAAACGATTTGGGGTGTTCTTTCATCAAAAAGGGTTATACACATTTTAAAATCATATGCAAATAATATGCTATCTGCCTCCAATGCATTATGGGATTTCAGATGCTTCCAGGAAAACTGCAGGCAAGGAAGTAAATGAGATTAGCATTTGTAAGATATAAGACTCATCTGCAGTCTGGAGTCATGATACATTCCAGAAGTTGTACACCTGATGAGGGTGGTGCAGAAAACAATCTCCTGCTGGAATACTTGCCAATACCTCTTGTGTTTCTGGTGGTTTCTACCTGATTTCAAGAATTTAATATGTTTCTTCTAATTCCAGGTGTTTTGCTTTAGTTTATCTCTAGTGTTCAAAGTGACTTAAATTTCTTAGTCCATTATTGCCTCTGGCTTTCATATAAATAAATGTGACAATTATACTCAGCAAGTATTTATAGAACCATTTTGTGAATTTAACATTTATTAGTACACAGATATACATCACAATGTTTTTTTAAAAAAATAAATGTAGACATGAAAAATGCATTGAAGGCAGTAAAATCATCAGAGATACAACATTTTGCATCTGAAATCCTCCTGCATAGCTGCACTTATTTAACTCAAAACTATGAAACCTGTAGTGCAATTTGGGTCAAGATAAAAGTCAAGGTCTTTTGCACAGTGAATTGTGCAATCTATTGTGCAATCAGGTGCACATTGTGGATTGCATGGGTGTAACTCCTTGTGGACATCTCTAGGTGTAACTTTATGCCACGTCCAATATGATTTTAACCTAAGTGTTATATAGCAGCATCTCATCTTAAAAGGCCAAGTGTTGAACTGACATCAGAATGGGATTCAGGTGGGCCATGCAGTAGAGAAAAGTTAAATAATTGAGATGTTGTCATCCAAAAGGTCATTTTCCCACAATAACATGAGTGGTATGCATATCTAGGGGAAAGCATAAGACCGAGGCCATCAAAATATCAGACTACATTGTACCAACAGACACAGAGTACTGGGTCCAGCATGAAGGAAATTCCCAGATAACATTGTGAGAATTAAGATGGCAGCACTTAGGTATTGGACTTTTGTATTTCTTGGACTGCAGCCTCCAAAATTTTGCCACATATTCCTCCAGCCAAAATTCTATTGATCAAGCAATTAATGTCCATACAGAGAGTTTACTTTAAACATAAACAGAGAACAAAAACTCTAGTAGCCATTACGTGCTTCTGAGGGCGAAAAAGAAAAAAGAGGAAGAGGCTGGAAAGGGCTGACTTTCACAGGAGCCACAAGGGATTAGAAAACTGGTAGTTATATATATATATATATATATATAGTTGTGTGTGTGTGTGTGTGTGTGTGTGTGTGTGTGTGTTTAATTGACCACCCTATGAGGACTTTAATTTATTGGCTAAAGCCTCTAGAAATCTGCCTGATTGAATTCCTCAAAAATTCTGGGCACTTAAGTGCAAGAAATAGAAAAAGACTCATGCCTAGCAGCACCTCTCCCAACCACCAGGCTCCTGTGTTGAGAGATACACAGGGCTAGGAAGCTGTAGAGTCCTTTTAAATAACAGCAGGGAAGGCAGTGGGCCCATTATAGATGAGAAGAACTGTCCCAGAATTATTTGTAAGAGAAGCTATCAAGAAACAGCTACTCTTACAAGATTTCATGCAAGATCAACACAAAGAGGGCCTTCTTACATTGAAGTTTTTGCAACTTGTGAAAAACGTCTCTGCTCAGAACCAACAGTTTTCCCCTTTGTGAAGCACAGACACAGCAAAAGTAGAAGAGTCTGAGCAGAAAGCCAATAGATGTTGTCAGTGCTTATAATTTCCGAAAAGCCCATAAAACAAGAAAACAGCTATCACTGGCCAGAATTCTGTTGCTTAGCATAGTTAATCACACTAGAGTAAGCCCATTGAATCAATGGAGATTTGGTGAGTCATCTCCATAAATTCTATTGATTCAGATAGGCCTATTCTAACTGAGGCTTACTTTAGCATTTGTTGTTGTTTAGTCGTTAAGTTGTGTCTGACTCTTCGTGACCCCATGGACCAGAGCACGCCAGGCCCTCCTGTTTTCCACTGCCTCCTGGAGTTTGGTCAAATACTTTAGCATACTCAGTTGCAATTAGAGCCAGCCCATTAGAATCAACAGAAATTTTGGAGGATTTCACTCACCAAATCCCTGCCGACTCAATGGGGCTGCTCAAGTGCCATTTACTATGTTACACAACAAGATTTGGGTCATTATTTTTCATAATTTTGCAATTCATGCAAACTTTGTTTTCACAAATGTGAGAAATTCATTCCTGTTCATCCTCCTCATCATGTGCCATCAAGTCAATTCTGACTTAGGTTGACCTTTTTCAGGGTTGTTTTTTGGTAATGAATGCTCAGAAGTGGTTTACCATTCCCTTCTTCTGGGGAAACCCCGGGACTGTGGAACTTGCCCAAGGCCATACAGGCTGTTTCTTCTCCCTGGAGGCACAGTGGGAAATCAAACTCCCAACCTCCGGCTCTGCATCCAGATATCTAATTTACTGAGCTATCCAGCCAGCATTCCTGTTCATGCTGGTAAAACTTACAGGCAAAGAGAAGAAAATTGTGTTTCCCCCCCATTCCCACACTTGTGTTGGTGCACAAGTTGCTCTTTTGAGATCGCAACACTGGTTGCATTTCTCTTCATTGCTTTACTGTACTTTTGTTGGTTGGCTGATATTTTGTTTTGTTTTCTTCTTTTCACCCACAGAATATTCTTTCAAGGGGAGGTTGCTGAACAGCAGGCTTCATTGAGTTTTAGATCATGAGTTTGTAATTCTCCATATTTACTTGTTCACTTATATTGCATGGGTGAATAATTCTTAATTGTATTTTTGTTGCATGGTTTTTCAATCTAATTTTGCATGTTTGTAGTCACAGGCTGTAGAACCATCACTGTTTCTAATGGAAATGTTATTCCAGTATGTAGACCAGGGACTCCAGTCTCCTAGGGATTGTTATCCTTCCAAAGTGCTATACTTCAGAATTCTTAACCGATTACTTAATCATATCATCATTCTGTCTCTCCCCCTGCTTTTGTGTTCTTTTTCTTTTGGTAAGTTTAAAAGGAAGAGAGAAACAATACCAGCCTTACCACTTTGGCAAACTGACACAGATTGTCTGAGTTGTTGCTTTAGCAAGAATAATCCATAAACCGTGTTCTTGTTCTTCGGTTAAAGGTCTTCTTGAAATGCATTGGGGAAAGTTTTAAGACTCAGCATTTTGACCCACTCTTTTTTTCTTTTCTTTCTTGGCTGTTTTTGCATTCAGAACATTCTTTCTCGCGGAGAGCTACAAGGCAATGGGAGAAAGAGTCAGATGAGTAGAGGATTCAAGATTATCAGAACCAGAGTTGGTGGTATATAGAAGCAAGGGTGTGGAGAGAGATCTGGAAACCATTTTCTTTTTCTTTTTTTCCTTTTTTGGGAGAGGATGAAAAAACATCCCCTTTTTCTAGGCTTTCACCTCTCTAATCAATACCCCTATATGGATCAAATGGATGACACTTGTATAGAGAAACCTGCGTAGAGCAACCAGACTTAAAAGCTATAACCAGATGATACTGTAGCTGGATTTACTTACCAGAGGCTAACCCTGTCATCATTTGTGAGCATCACCTGGATGATAGTGGACCTCCATCTTCACTTTGATAAAGGTTGAAGGTACAGTGGTGTCCCCGCTAAGAAAGGTATGTTAATGGAATATCTGACTGAATTATCACTATGCATCAATTAGGTAAAGGTAAAGGTTCCCTTTGACATTTAGTCCAGTCGTGTCCGACTCTAGGGCGCAGTGCTCATCCCCATCTCCAAGCCGTAGAGCCAGCATTTGTCTGAAGACAGTTTCCGTGGTCACGTGGCCAGCGTGACTAGACATGGAACGCCGTTACCTTCACACCGTGGTGGTACCTATTTATCTACTCGCATTTTTACATGCTTTTGAACTGATAGGTTGGCAGGAGATGCATCAATTAAGCTAGCAACAAATAAAGTAATCAAAGAACACCGAGCAAGTAATGCTTCTTGTATGCCATCTCTCTTCCTCCCACTTCCACTCTTTCCCACAAACATGTAACATCATGGGAAAACAGAATCAAAAGAGACAGAGATAACTTCCATAGGGTTCCACCTTAAATATAGTCCAATATGTGCATCCATCTTTAGAAGATTGTGAAAGGAGGCAGGGACGGAATATAGAAAGCTATGGGAAATTTGAAGTCTCCAGATTCCTTCCTGACATGCTACCCTATCTGCATGGGCATAAAAACCCAATCTGAAAATGTTAGCCACTCCAACTTAAAAAAAATATTGAAAAATATAACTATATAAACCAAATACCTTGAATCTCTCTCTCTTTTTTTAACCTTTAAAAGCATTGTTTTCACAAATTATTCATTCATATTTCTGTCGCAATTATTGAATGAGGTTTTGAACTCCTGTTTATTCAGGCAAACTTTGTTTCCATGATGTCATGTTCAACTACCACATAATGATTACAATAAGAAATAGATGTATGTGTGAGTGGACACTCTGGCAATATGCTTAATCTCTTTTGAGAATTGCCCTCCAAGATGGGAAGGCCTGGAAAAAAACAACATAACAAATGCGTATAAAACAGATTTTTTCTGGGGTTTTTTTTCCAAAGCTTTTTTTTATTTTGAAAAAAATATATGGAGTGTGGAATATGTTCTTTTACAATGATAAATAATATGTGTATGACATGATATTCAAACTATATAACATTAAAACCTTAATGAAAGGCTTCTGCAACTTTATTTAAGTTCTCTCTAGAGAAGTAAAATTTCCAAAAATTTCTTTTTTTTCCAGAAAAAAAAATGGGGGGGGGAACACATTTTTTTCTGGAAAAAAAAAATGGGAATATTTGGAAATTGTACATCTCTGTTCAAGAACCGTGATCTAAAATTGAGATGTTACATATCTCAGCATGCATTTGTGAGCTACTGGAGGAAGGAGGAAAAAATGAAGATAACATATTCAGTATTGTAATAAACCCCTTCTTTTGCCCACAGGAATAATGAAGCAAGACACAAGTCTTTCTGAGATTAATAAAAGGATACAACATTATTAAGAGAGCTAAAAAGATTTGCAGTGAGAATGTTTTGCTTTCATTAATTCCCCTTTCCAGTGATATTATCATTGTTGAGAGAAGGGGTGGGAAAAGGGTGGTCTTCAAGTTCCATTTTACTGGTCAGTTTTACACATTAATGATTGGAAAACTCAGCTACAGTAACACATGTTCTAGTTACATCACTTGTTTTACTGTAATCGAGGGAACAATCTCCACTCCTTGCACCTGCTGTGAGATGCACCTCCTGGATACTGATCCACAACTGAACATCAGGAGCAAACCATGTAAACCTCTTTGGCATTAATATTCCATTCTTGCTTCCAAGGGCTCATTGACATTTATTGCCAAACATCATTGCTGTAATGGAAGACCTGAAAGGACAGTCAGTGTTCTTGACATCTAGGCTTGTGGGCAGTCTGTTGCCTAATCTGAGGCATTTCTAAAAAGAACAGGGAAACAAAACAGGGAGAGAAGCAATGCCTGATTACACCATCCTGGCACCATCTTACTATAATAGTATTGCTGCATTTGCTGTTTGGAGCTACCTTGTACTTCATCCACCTGTTTTCGTCTCATGTACTGGCTGTTCAGGTCCAAACTATATGCATTGATTTCTCTCTCAAGGCACATAGCTTCATTGCATGTTAGGATAGAAATGGAATCTGCAGAATGTATTCCATGGTGATTTGTACACTACAGGTTTACTATGAGAACATCTAGGAAAGAATTAATTATTTAACAACCCCCCACCCCCTAACCGATTCAAATCATTACCACAAAATGCGCCCAGCATTTGGAAGCACTTTGTGTGTGTGTGTTACTTTTAACTAAATATCCATGGAATATTCATGGAAACACCTGCAAGTGCTGGCAACTTCAAATGGAAATTCTGAATCGACGTTAGGTAATTAAGTTTAACAGACAACACTGTAGACTTCAACAACAGTAAGAAACTTATTTCTATGACTGCACCCTACAGTCAATATCACAAGCCAAATTCTCCCTGAACAAGGACAGCTGAGATAACATCTCTTAAATGCAATAGTAAACCCGATGAAAGCAATGGACTTGAGAGGATATATGACATGGCCTGTAGGGAACAAGAGACGATGTGTGAGCAGTGACTTCCATTCCCAGTTTAAATCCTGTTCAAACTGGAGAAAGATGTGTTCTCTCTTTGTTGTTTTCAGCTGCTTTGACAGAAAGACAGCCCTTGTCTGTTCTCAACCTGGGTTTTATTCAAGTTGTTGAATAACAACAAGTTCAGAGGTATATGTGTAAATGTGGAAAACCTAGCAATAATTTTCTGTGTCAATGCCATCTGTTTTCAGTGAACTTCTCATACATTGCAGCTGCTCCTTAATATGCTTTTTCTTTATGCTACTTCTGCAGTTCTTCTGGTGAGACAATATGAAAAAAAACTTCATTGAAATTGACATATACAGTTTGAAAGAATACTCAAAGCAAAAGAAAAAAAAACCTTTAGAAAAAAAAAACCTTTTTTGAAAGAGAAATGAGGAATGACACATGACACTGGAGTCATATATTACTATTGTTCTGTATGTAACTCTATTCTGTGTCAAGTGATTTTGCAATGTTCCAGAAGAATTTAGAAATCCTTGAAAATAAAACAAGGGGGTATTTCAATGCTATAGAAATTAAACTAGCTAGAATGTTGTTTGGCTTCAGTCAGGGCCATATCTTCTCAAGATGTTGGGATGGATCCTTCTTATATTGTAAGTCCAGGGGCCTTCTTGTGTAAAGTGGCTGTTGGATGTCTTATATTCTCTCAGCTAAGGAGGAACATTCTTCATTTGTCCTTGTACTTAGTTTCTCCTCATACTGTAAACACAAACATTGTTGTCCTTCTGATGAGACTGTGAGATTTGTATTTTATTTTTTCTCAGTCTTGCAGAAATTTAGGACATTTTCAGGACTGATTTTTATTTTAAAATGCACAACAAAAATAAATGCAAATGCAAAACAAACAAAAGGATTAATTAATAACTGTTGTTTTGTTGCATTGTTGTTGTTTAGTCGTTAAGTTGTGTCCGACTCTTCGTGACCCCATGGACCAGAGCATGCCAGGCCCTCCTGTCTTCCACTGCCTCCCGGAGTTGGGTCAAATTCATGTTGGTAGCTTCAGTGACACTGTCCAACCATCTTGTCCTCTGTCGTCCCCTTCTCCTCTTGCCCTCACACTTTCCCAACATCAGGGTCTTTTCCAGTGAGCCTTCTCTTCTCATGAGATGGCCAAAGTATTGGAGCCTCAGCTTCAGGATCTGTCCTTCCAGTGAGCACTCAGGGTTGATTTCCCTCAAAATGGATAGGTTTGTTCTCCTTGCAGTCCAGGGGACTCTCAAGTTTTGTTGCATGGACTAGTACAAATAGTATTATTGCAGTGTCATAGTTTCACCATTTGACCCATTCATGAGATCAGTGTCCATGCCCACCCATGCCCTATGGGAAATAAAAGCTCTCCATACATGCCTTTGGATGATGACACCGCTGTCTTGACAGGAGAGTTTGGGTTTTCCTATTTAAATCATCAAGCTCACTGTACAAGCTTCGTGGTGCAGTGGTTAAATTGTAGTATTACAGCCAAAACTCTGGTCACAGTCAGTATTTGATACAAACAGATTCTGACACCTGGCTTGAGGCTGACTCAGCCTTCCATCCTTCCAAGGTTGGTAAAATGAGTACCCAGCTGGACATTTAATTATATATACATATATAATTAATTATATATACATATAAGCTCATTTCTCTGATAATTTGGCCAGTAGCCATCAGCGCTATCACTCAGCCATCCACATATAGGGTTTAAAGCCAGACAGAATCACACAGTGCACATGATGATGATGATTTCCTTTCATTTTAATGTTATAACGTGTATCTTTTACCCAACCCTCCCCCCAAAAAAAAACCCTAAACCAAGACAAAGTACCACAAACATTTTTTGTAAATCATCTTGGATCTGTAAATATAAATGAAATACATAAATACATAACATCTGGGGGTACCAAACAGTCCACAACCATGGCTTAAGGAAACAAGTTTTGAGGCTACAGCAATAAGCAGGAATATCATCAGGTAAAAAACTCTAAGGGAGGAGTTGATGATGCACAGAAAACATATAATATGAGAAGAAACATTTCAGTCCATTCATCAGTCCACTGCCTCCTTCGTTATTATGACCAGAAAAAGGGAGTATGTGTTTATTCCATTTTTAATCAGCTGATTTCATGGCTAAACACCACATCTTTCCTTTGGGGAATTATTGGCAAGTGGCATCGTTATGTTAATAAAGCTTCTTTAAATCTTCAGGTTAAGACTTTCCGTTTTGCATTTTCACTAGTATTCCTTTCTCTCTCAGTGAAGTAAAAAAAGCAGTGTGAAAAGGAGACAGTGCATACCACTGAATTGAAGAAAACCAACCAATAGTACTATATATGGGGCAGATAGCAACCACCAGCAGTTTAGTCTCTAAAAATACAAGTGCCCTTCCTACGACCTCTAATTACCACTGTGCAAAGTTTAAATAAACCAATCCAATAGGTTTTTAAATTGCTAACTTTTCTCATTGCAGAGTTCAGTCATTTTTATGGTTCCAGTTTGCATTTTAGTTAAATGGAAGTCTTTAAGCTTGCAAAAGCAGTTGTATCTTTATAGTACAATTATAGGACTAGTGTATGCATAAAGATGAGAGTAGAATAACAGCAGCAGCAACATAAAGTACAACAAATGTTAAGGATTGTTTAGTCTTACTAATTTCATCTGAAGAAGTTTAAATCCATACATAGCTCTGCCTTTTCTTTTGGATCTGGCATAAAGAGGTCACCTAGGAAGAAACTCATGAGTTGTTCTCAGATCTTTCTTCCCAGTCTAAGTTTGATAACCCATGGCAGCAACAGGAAAAGGTATTGCCATCTGTGGTTGTGATCCTTGGAGGATACGTTGGGAAATTGACCAATAATTTAAGAATGACACAGGACTGTGGCAATTATAGCAACAATTGTGTGCTGTCAAGTCAATTCTGACTTATGACAACCCTTCCCAAGGTTTTATTTTTCTACACACAGAAGTAGTTTACCATTCCCTTCTTCTGGGGGTGCCCTGGGATTGTGCAACTTTCCTATGACTACACAGGCTGGCTTTTCTCCCAGGAGGCACACTGGGGAATTGAACTCCTAACCTCTGGCTTTGCAGCCAGATACTTAAACCACCAGCCAGCTATAATAATTCCATGTCCTCAGGTTGATTCTGACTTATGGCAGTGCTTCTTGGAGTTTTCTAGGTAGAAAATACACAAAATTGAAATGGTTTACCATTCTGTTCTTCTGGGTGTGCCCTGGGACTCTGTGGTTTGCCTATGACTACACAGGCTGGCTCTTCTTTCAGGAAGCATAGTAGAAAACTGAATCCCAAACTCTGGTTTTGCAACCAGATAAGCTAGACCACTGAGCTATTCAGCCGGTCATGGGAGTTAAGGGCCCCTAACACTGAATATATTGTTGAGCCAAGACTCAACCATGTGATTCCCCTTCCCTGATCCCCCAAGAATAAATCCCCATCTGAAAGGATGATTAGGTGAGGGGATAATTTCTCACATATCTTCCTCATCATTAAAAAGGAATTAAGTGTCAGTTAATGTAAAGGACCTGTGTCTGTGCCCCTGGAGCATCACTGCCGGCTGGAGTCTACAATACAACTGGGCTAAAGTGAACAACTAACCTGACCTAATTATACAGTAGTTTACTGTGTTGCAATCACTTGGTCTCTGGTTTGGTTGCAACTTGTGCTTAGCACTTGCCATGCCTTTTAAGTCCCAGTGTTCTGATGCCATGCAATTACTGCATACCATTCAGAATAACCTGCATCCTGAACTGGAATTCTAGGTAATTCATAGATTTTTCCTGTAGTGTTTGGCTTCTCTGTGGGCTTTCAGTCACAGACAGGACAATTGCTACATCCAGGATATTTAGTCAAAAAGAAAATATATTGTTTTTGCTCCTGGAAACAAAAATCAGTTATTCATTGCAACTTTTGCCATAGTTTCCAATGACAACTTTTTTTTCCTTTTTGCTGATTATGCTAGTCAAAATCCCTTCCTAAAATCTTGGCCAGAACAGTCTAAAATGAATTAAATGCTGAGACCTCTCTCTGTTTATGTTCCCTAGGCAACGTTTTATTGACTATTGAATTCCACTGTTGTTTCATGGCTGTTTTCACTGAGAAAAAAAACAGTGTCTTGAGGGCCTGACTCTATAAGTAGTACACACTTTCCTCTTGGAGGAACACAGCATTTCAGTAAGTAGACTGTTACATATGTTGGTGCAGAAGGTCATGTAGTTAAATCTATAACTATAAATGACATATCTGTAAGATTCAGGAAACCCAGTTTTAAGGTCATAGAAAGGTACACATGTCAAGACTCTGTACAGATATTCTAGGAGAGTTGGCAAAAATTCTGCCAACACTTCATACACACACACACACATATCACTGTGTGCTTGTTGATTTGTTATGACATTATGATGCGTGAAGTACTTAGGTATTTTATTGCACCCTGCAGTGGAGAAAAAAAAGAGGAATAACCAAACTAAAAAAGGCAAAGAAACCAAAAACTGAGGTGGTGACAACTTTATGGAAGAGTGAACTTTTCAGAAGTTGTCTAATTAATGCAAAATGCTCATATTAACCACTCAGCCTGTTTACTATATAAACTGTGGAGCAGCACTGTAGAACTGTTGTCCCTATACTATATCGGCAGGGACCTCCAGCAGGTAAAGTCCAAAACAACTACAAGGTCAATTTTTCTCCACTCCTGGTGTAAGATGAATGACACAAACCAGAGAACTATATGGGATCCTGCCCTTGGGTTGCAACTGTTATCCACTGAGTGCCAGGATCAGTTTAGTACATAGAGAGTAGCGTTACACTGAATCAGGCCATTAGTCAATCTGGACCACTGTTGTCAATTTTGACTGGCAAGATCTCTCTAGAGTTTTAAGCTGGATTCTCTGCTAGCTCTGTCTAGAGATGTTAGTGTTCTCCTGTCCAACAACCAACCAGTCCAGGCCATGTTTAGACAAGATTAGGTGTGTTCTGGATGTTATGGTCCATAGATTGAATGGTACCTGAAGCCTCCAGGCCCATTTAAGACATTCCCAAGCAGATTGTGATGCCCTCTTAGTTACTCAAAGTAGACTGAACGCATGTGCTGCTTTGCAAAGGACAGTCCTTCACTTGAAGGGCTGCAAGGCATTAAGCCCCCTTTGAAGCAGGGCCATAGCTAGGGTGAGGCAACGGTGACACCAAATTTAGAGCCCTTAGGTACCAAATTTAGATGTATTACCACTGCTGATTAGACTGGTGGCCCAGTGTTCTGCCACAGGGGGAAAAAAACATGGTAGACTGCCATCCAGGGAGCACAATACAGATGATCTGTGCCGAAGCAGCAGTGCAGGTCTGCCCAAGGTTTAGTAGGTTAGGCAGCTATTAGTTAATGCAGAGTTTGGCCTGGCCTATTTTAAAGCAGTTTCTTGTGTTTTGAAAATGTACTGCAGCTTGGCAATCATCTTTCCAACTGTGCAACTAGGAGGGATCAGAGGAAAGCAAAACACTTGATATAAGAGAGGATCCAGTCCTGAAGAAAAATGTGCAGACAGTCCTTGAGAAGCTTCTGTGTGAACAGGCACATGGACATGCATAAAAAGAAGTATGCAACATACTTGATACATCGTACCACCGTCTCACTATTTTAAAACTGAAGTTATGTCTTCTGAAACCTATCACCAGACTTGACTCAATGGCTACAATCCAAAAATAAGGGGAGATAATGGGGTGGGAAGCATTAAACCGTTATAGAAATGGGGCAAAAATGATAGACTTCATACAGTGTCTGTTATGCATGCTGTTTAGAATGAACAGCCCAACATAGCAGTTGGTAATAAGAAGTGAACTGCCACAACCTATGGTGCAGATGGTTACCTTTAGCTCTATTTGCAGCGATGCTCACATATGGTAATGTTAAATTAGTGTTTTGTTTCCAGAAGTATGGTTTCCTGTTTGCTGCAAGGAATAGCTGCTCATGAATGGTGATTATGCAAAATACTAACTACTAATATGTTTTCATTTCTTAATTACACTCAGTGTGTTCTGTAAATGACTGCCAAGTTTATTTCATGAACATGGATTTGCTTATGAAGGATTATAGCCATTCAGTGTCTGTGGACCATCCAAAATCAAATCAATTGAACCTTAGCAACAATCTCTTACCTCCCAAACACATTCTTTAATTAACACACAGTGGGGGGTGGGAAATGGGCACTTTTTGTCTCATTATGTAATCTGCAGCCTCAGGATAGACAATGTAGGGAATGAAGTTAAAGAATTTTTAAAAGAAAAGAAATGGAAGGAATTGATATTTTGAGATAATAACTATCATCCTGGAAACACAATTAGCAAAATATGAACAACTTTGCTTTTATTAGAATGAAGGAAATGAGAGAAAATAACAAGCCTGACATAAAAACAGAAGAATTAGGGGGCAATCAAATCAGCATATAGTTTGTTATTGCGTTTGTTTTTAGTGTGGGTTGGTTCACCCAATTTTTCTAATGAAAAATATGTTCTAAGTAAGAGAGATCCATCCCGTCCCTTTTGAAAGCTGCTCCGCTCCTTTCTGGCATAGTGCTTGGTCTGCAGTTTATTTTGTGCAAATGGGAGTGCTCCCGATTATCCAGTTCTTTAGCTTAATTTGCTCCCAAATTGAGTTGTGGATGTCCTTCTCTTCAGTGACAAACCTGTGGTGTATGCAATGAGTTGCAACAGTAGAAAGGATGGCCGAGAAACCCTCTCCTCTTCTTACATTTTTTTAAAAAAATTCTTCTAAGTGATGCAGCAGTATGTCAGATATAAGGGAGCATTCATGCTAGATTGTCGGCTCCGCCGGCGCTTGTCACCGAGCAGAGCTCCTTTGCCCTCCCCTCAGGATAGCGCGAGACGCGCTATTCTCGAAGTTGCCCAGGGGAGGAGGGAGCATCCTTAAAAGGACGCTCCCCCACGTGCTCGGCCTCTTTCGAGGCTTGCATTCCCTGGCAGTGACTGTGTTCAGCACTGCAGGGATTTTTTGCTACATAGAAGCCAACAGTGTCAAGGGAGCTGTGGGAGGTGCATCGGCAAGGTTGGAGTGTAGTGTTGGAGCCTACTTACAGCCATGTTGTTTTAAAAAAAAAGGCTGAAGGAATTGGAGAACAAGAAATCCCAAGGGATTTCTTTTGTTTATACATGTATGTATGTATGTATGTATGTATGTATGTATGTATGTATGTATGTATGTATGTATGTATGTATGTATGTATATCATAAATAGAAGCAAGTGGGAAAAGGGTTCCATAAGCTTCAGGACTAAGGGGGTGGTAACCCCCTCATTGGGCTTGGCCCTTGGGTTGAGGCTGTTGGGGATAGGGCAAACACCCCCTCACAAACACACACTAAAGGCAGTTGGGGGACAGAGTTGTGCCCCCCATACATTAATTATGTGGTTCTGTGTTTGTTGGGGTTTCTTTAAATTTAATTGGAAGCCGCACACTTACAGACACGCGTGCACACACATTCAAAATAATAATAATAATAATAATAATAATAATAATAATAATAATAATAATAATAATAATAATAATAATAATAATAATAATAAAATAAGTTCAAATTAAAATTAAATAAGATTATAATAACAACAGGAATAGTTGAATTGGAGCAACTACCAGTTGTTGGTTAACTAGTCCTGAGGGCTTGTATTTTTTAAAAAAGATTATTATTATAAATTAATAGCTAAATAAATAGGCAAACAATAAGGGTACAACGTAGGGTGTTTTTTTTTTACAATTGGAGCACATTAGTAAGGGTTGGCTGCCTGGCTAGCGGGTAGATTATTTAGTAAGAGCTTTTGTTAGCAGGCATGGCCCCAAAAAAGGGTCAGGGAAATAGCAAAGGCAAACAGCCTGCAAAGCGCAGGGCTCCCAGGGCGTCCCCTCCAGTTGTATCATCATCGTCAGATGAGGAGGAGTGGCCTGTGTGGGAGGAAATACAGGCTAAAATAGCAGCATTGGAGCAGTGGAAGGCTAGCCAAGCATGTAAGGGGGCTAAGGACAATCATCCTAGGTGCTCAGCAAGGGAGTCCAAGGCACACAAGCATGCTAAACTGAAAGCCCTTGCTGATAATCTTTTGTCCTGTTTTGCTGCTTCAGAGGCTGGTGTGCAAGGTGCGTCGGGAGTTGCAGATTCATGAAGGGAATGCCAGCAAGCAGAATTGATCGGCCAGGTCAAGAGCAGAGCTGAACGTGCGCGTGCATGCCCGGACAGTAAAGGGGTCCAGAGGCAGGAAGTGGTCAAGGACAGCAGGTTGGATGGTGAAAGGCCTTCAACCAGCTGGGATGCAGCAGCTACTCAAATGTCAGGTGAGCTCACTGCTGCACCGGACATTAGTGGAGCCCTGCCGATGTGGCCACAGTGGTTGGGAACACAAGTGCTGGAGCAGTTGACCATGGGCGCGCAGGACTGGCCGGCAAGTCAGGTGCCTTTGGGTTCATCTGCTGGGGCCTGGCAGGCCCCTTATCCCCCAACACCTTTCTCCACCCCTACGGGGGCATCGGTGGGAGTTGGGGTTTGGCCGTACCCTTCTGTACCTGACACTGGGTATAATTCCGTTCCCCTTAGGTCTTTGCCTTTTGGAGACTATGCTCTCCCTATAGGTGATCACTTGACACCACGTATGAAGGAGCGTATATGGAAGGGTGAATACGTAGATCTATTTGAATTACTAAATAGAAACATGAATGCTAAGGAGTGGGAGAAGGAGGATGAGGTAGAGAAAGAGAGGAGGCGGTGCAACAAGCCAGAGTGCACCTGGGCCAATTGGTTGCTGGGATTTTTGATTTATGCAGGTATAATTGTGAAGGCACAACCTTGGCGTGCGCTGTCTTTATTTCAGTATTTGGACCTGATATACAGGGCCTACGTGGACTTCCCGGGTCATTCATGGCTGACCTATGATCAAAATGTCTGCATGAGAGCATCAATACACACGAACATGCGTTGGGATGAACCTCGCCTGGGCTTATGGCTTCAAACCATGACGCCTGCCTGGCCACTGCAGGGTGAGAGGTTCGACAGTGGCCACCTTATCAGGAAGACAGGACAGGTTAACACTTCCCGTGCTGGAGCGGGGCAGGTGGTTCAACCCCGCCTGCTCTGCTGGGACTTCAATTCACGGGGTTCCTGTTCCAGGAAACCATGCCGATACAGGCATGAGTCTGCCACCTGTGGGGGAGCCCACTCCAGTTCGAAATGTTTTAAAGAGAGGTTACCAAAAGCGTTCGGCAAGGAACAAGGCAGTAACAGGAAGCCTGATGGAGTGGCTGGTGCAACAAAAGGAGCCCAGCCCTATTAAATTGGAGGTGCTTAAAGTTTGGTTGGCTTGTTGGCTTAAAGGGATGCTCCCCCATGTGCTCGGCCTCATTCAAAGCTTGTGTCCCACCCGCCTGCCCGATATCCAGTGAGTCTGACTGGTCATCCTATTGGAGGCTGGATAGGAATTTTTGACCCACTACTGAATTGACTGAAGTAGTCGTGGGGATTTTTTGCCTATCCCACACTGACATGTGGTTAATATAGTTCCATTGCTATTTAAT
This sequence comes from Intellagama lesueurii, assembly GCA_037013535.1. NCBI lineage: Eukaryota > Metazoa > Chordata > Lepidosauria > Squamata > Agamidae > Intellagama > Intellagama lesueurii. Next base: position 197,318,455 of record JBAJHW010000002.1, on the reverse strand, counting down.
TGTTTTAACGTTTGGTCACACAGCAGGTAGTGCAGAAGGAAACTGAATCGGTGAGTGCCCATGGAGTTCAAGCAGTGCATAGCGGGTCTGAACTTTCAGCACTGCGGATCGTGAGGTTACAGTGCTGGGAGGAAAGACCTGCTAGGGCCCTCCCCGGGCTGAGGGCCGCCAAAGGGTGGGAGATTGCATGCCAGGGGGGTTGATATTTCGCCGGCTGGGGTCATGCTGTCTTAGGGACAGCATGACAACGGGGTGTGGGACTCACCTGTATAGGTTGGTGAGGGAGTCCTGTGAGACCTTCGGCACCAAACCTGATACTGCACTACCGCAGGCCCCTGGTTTCTAAGCCCTAGGTTATGCCATATACCTATCACCTGCGTCTCGCCTCATTATTCTGGAGTGGGAGGGCAATGATGTACTGCTGTAGTGCTGTGCCACTTACTAAATTAAACAACAAAGAATTCCCATAGAATGAGAACTGTGATAAAAGGGATAGAGATTACAGTGATCTGAAGTGCTGTCTGGACCCTCCTTATGGCAGAATAAAGTCTCCTATGTGAATGGAAGGATCACAAGTGAAAGATAAAATACATCATACTGAAGATAAGAGCTTTTTTAAATCTTACCCAGATCACTTCAAACTCCCCCATCTAGTAACACCTTCAGTTGCAAAACTGGGAGTCCCATGAATAGGAAAACCTAGGTCCCATGAATAGGAAAACAAAATACAGCCTATATCAAATGATATATCTTGGTCCAGAGCTCAAGCAAAAAGAAGAGAGGGGTCTATAACCCTTTCTCATACAGCCAAACTATCCTAATTAACCACACTTTCCCCCTTCTCCATCAATGTAAATAATCTACCCGAAAGTCAGTGCCTTGTTCTGCCTCAGCAGTGATCCAGCACTTTCATCTGAATCCAGGGTGGCCACCTCATCATCTTGACACAAGACAGCCCTCTCTCTTGCCAGATGACAGTGCTCTTTTTAAAAGTGTCTGTCTTTGAAGGGCTATCCAATCTGTGTCTCACTTAAAGAACCCTAAGATCAAGGATGTTTATGTTGCCCATCGGCAGCTAGTAGCACCTAGACTCAAACTCTGCTGTAGTCATGCAGGTCAACAATTCATTTTTCCCTACTCAGGTGAGAGAGACTACTTTTCTGTTTACATTATAAAACTATGTCTGATCTGGCATTGGTATGTGCAATGTTAAGCAGTTCAATGTCCTCTTCAGTCCTCTTTGGTGATTCATGTCACCTTTTTTTGGTGATGCATAAGGGGTCACCCTCTTTCTCTTATACACATAGCCTAAATTTAACATCGTTCAGGATTCACCTTTCTCCTTCTGGCATAAAGCCTTGCCCTTTCTAGCTAGTTCCCCCCAGAGTCACTGCCAGAGCAGCAGAGCTTGGAAATCTATCTTTAAGAACAATGAATACAATGAGGTGTAGAAGCCATCCATTACTGCAATGTTCGCTCCACCATGGTGCTGAGTCACCATGCCGGGGACACTTTTCTCTCCCACCCGGAGAATGGCGTCGCAGTTGGATGATGCCGCTTTCCGAGGGGAGGAGGGACAGAGCCTTTAAGAAGGCATGGTCCCTCCGGCTCAGCCTCTTTGCCTTCTGCGGTGCAAAGAGTTGAGCCATGAAGCATTGCAAGATAGTGGTTCCACTTTCCTCGCACGCTGCTCGTCCCTACACTTCAGATTTGGGTCACGCACAAAATTGGTAAATTTTAAGAGAACATATATAAGATGTTTTATAGGTGGTATATGACTCCGAAAAAATTGTCAAAGATTTATACAGAGGTGTCAAATGTGTGTTGGAAGTGTGAAGCACAAGAGGGAAGCTTTTATCATATGTGGTGGACTTGTAGAGAAGCAAAACAGTACTGGATAGCAGCACATACTTCGTTACAAAAAATATTGCTTTGTAATGTTCCACTAACCCCAGAATTGTTTTTACTGAACATTATACCAGATAAGATAGATAAGACAAAGAATTATCTAGTCATATATATAGTCACTGCAGCCACAATTCTTTATGCTAAGAACTTGAAGAAATCGGAGATACTGAAACAAGAGGAGCTCCTCAAGAAGATACGGGAAGCGGCAGAAATGGATATACTATCAGAAGTGTTGAAAGACTGTCCAATACAAAAGGCAACTGAACGATGGGATTTATTATATAAATGGCTTGAGTCAGTAGATAGAGCTTGAGTAACATAGAATTAAACTAAGATGTAATTGTAAGTAGGAATCTGGAAGGGCAATCAAATGTAGAAAGGCAAAAAGTGGACTTGACATTGCAACGTGAACAAACAGGATTTGATGACAGTACATTTTGTGTTCTCCTCCCCCCCTTATTTTTTCTCCACATCCCCCTTTACCTTCTGTATTCCTTACCTTATCCTCAGCTTTAAAATAAATAAATAAATAAATAAATAAATAAATAAATAAATAAATAAATAAATAAATAAATAAATAAATAACATGGGGCCAAAGAAGGGACAAGGTGCTAAAAAGGGCAAGCAGCCTGCGAAACGTAAAGCTCTGGCTAGAGTTCCACCTGCAATTTCTTCATCTGATGATGAAGAGTGGCCTGACTACAGTTCCATACTCGCTAAGCTGAGTGAACTTGAAAGAAAAAGGGCCCTGGCTAGGGAGGCTACTAGTGTTACCCCAAAAGCGCACAGGATGGTGGTGTTGAGACAATTAGGTGATATAATGTTGTCCCAAATTGCTCTCTTAGAAAAGGAATGCTCTACAGCCACAGGGGTGGCTTCGGCGGTTCCAGCAGACGAGTGCCCCACCGACCACACCCATTGAGGCTGAAATGGGCGTCATGCCGGAGCCTTTGATAGAGTCAACTGAGCAATCAGGAGAACAACCAGAGGGCGAACTGACTCATCCAGGATTGAGCATACCAGCTGGCAGGCAAGCAGGTTTTGACTGCGCCGTTCCTAGCACCAGTCAGCAAGTGGCTGAATTGCCTCCAACTAGCATGGCAATTCCGGCCGTGGTGGTTCCAGGTGAGTCTGCACCTACACAACACACACACACCACATGGAAGGGACCTGGCCTTGGGGAGAGGTCAATCCACCAGTTTTTTCTCCACCATCTGCCAGTATAATGCCTAACAGTTTTGACATTAGCCCTCCCACTTCAGTTGGGCCCATACCGGCTTCAAAGCCTTAGATGGCGCTGTACCCACAGTGGTCTTCCTCCAGTCAAATGCCAGGTCTTGTTGAGGGTTTGCAGTAGCCTAATTACCCTGCAATACCAAACACGGGGTATACTTCTGTTCCCTGAAGTGTGCTCCCCTACGGTGATCAATTTTTACCATTAGGTGACCACCTACTACTGGCCACAATAGAAAAAAAATTGGCGAGTTGAATACATTGACGTATTTGAACTTTTAAATAGAGAAATCAAAGAAAAGAAAGGCGCCAAGGAGGAGAAAAGGGAAAATGATAGGTTTAGGAAAAAGAAGCCAGAGAGGTGTTGGGCAAATTGGTTTCCGGGTTTTTTGATTTACGCTGGCACCATTGTAAAGGCATGCCCGGCCAAGGCTTTCGTGCTTATACAATACATTGAATTGAATTGAATTGAATTTACTTTATTGTCATTGTACTTCCCTACAACAAAATTAAATGCCATCTCCAGTACACATAATAATAAAACACACAAGAACATAGCATCCATAACATGAAAACATAGCACACTACACATGAAACACATCCCTCTCATTCACATCCACATCCTTCACATTCAATTTCCCATCACACAACACATTAATATTGCACTATACGGTGGAATTCAATATAGCTGTAGCTCTGAGATAGAAACTGTTTTTCAACCTATTTGTCTTTGTTTTAATTATCCTATACTTCCTACCAGATGGTAACAAAAAGAGGGAATGGCCCGGGTGTGATGGATCTTTGAGAATATTTTGAGCTTTCTTAAGACATCAGGAATTATAGAGATCTTCCAAAGAGGCAAGAGGGCAGCCAATGATCCTCTGGGCCATTGTAATAATCCTCTGGAACATTCTCCTATCTGCCATTGTACAGTTGGCAAACCATATACCAGAGCAATAGGTTAAAATACTCTCTATGATACAGCGGTAGAAGGTCACCAGCAGTTTTCCATTCAGTTGTTGTCTCCTGAGAAGTCTCAGGTAATATAATCTCTGCTGGGCCCTCTTAACCACTGCTGTAATATGAGTGCCCCAGGACAAGTCCTCCTTGATGATAACACCCAGAAACTTAAAACTGGTTACACGTTCCACTTGCTCTCCACTTATAACCAAGCACTGAATATCTGATTTATTTCTTCTATAGTCTACTATAAGCTCCTTGGTCTTCTTGATGTTAAGGGTCAAGTTGTTATCTTCACACCATGAGAGCAATCGATTCACCTCATCCCGATAGGCTAACTCATCTCCTTCAGAAATAAGTCCTACCACTGTTGTATCATCTGCAAATTTGGTAATAATATTATTTTGATGCATGGGTGTGCAATCATATGTATACAATGAGTAAAGTAAAGGGCTCAACACACATATTTGTGGTGTTCCAGTGTTAAGAATGAGAGCTAAGGAGGTGTAATTCCCCAATCTAACCCTCTGGGAACGGCCAGTTCTCATATATAGGGATTATGTAGATTTCCCGGGGCACGTGTGGCTGCTTTATGATGAGGGGTTTTGTATGAGAGCCACGATAAACCCCCAGATGCACTGGGACATGCATCATCACAGTCTATGGGTGCAGCTGATGACCCCATCTCTCCCCACTTTGGGCAATCATTTTGATAGCGCACATTTGATACAGAGATCTAGCAATTTTAATGCCCCCTGCGCTCTGGCGGGCCAGGTGCTTCAACTCCACCTGGTTTGCTGGGAATTCAACACCAAAGGCTTCTGCAATCGGAAACCTTGCAGGTTTTGACACCAGTGCTCCATATGTGGGGGCACACATGGTTCAGTATCCTGCTTTAGAGGACGCCCAGGAGCAAGCAGAAACAAGGATGGTGGCGGGCCCAAGAGGCCAGCAGCGGGTTAATCTACCCCTGCAAAGGGGCCCCAGTCCAATTAAATTATCGGTATTGGCTGAATAGTTGCTTTTCTACCCAGATGGGGAGGCAGCCCGATATCTGTTAGACGGATTCAAATTTGGGTTTAGAATCCCTGTTCAGGGAGCCAGGAGTGCCACTTTGGCAAGCAACCTAAAATCAGTAAAGGGCATGTAAGATGTGGTGATGAAAAAGATTGAAAAAGAAGTTGCAGAGGGAAGGGTGGCTGGAGCTTTCAGGGAGCCTCCTGTTCCAAATTTGCACATTTCCCCTCTTGGGGTTGTCCCTAAAAAGGCACCAGGAGAATTCCGTCTCATTCACCACTTATCATACCCATCTGGGGAGTCAGTGAATGACAAGGTTCCCCAATAGCGCTGCATGGTTCGTTACATGTCCTTTGATGCCACAATAAGGATGATTAGATCCTGCGGCAACAGGGCTGAACTGGGAAAGGCAGACATTAAGTCGGCTTTTCGTTTGCTACCAGTTCACCCGGACAATTTTGAATTGCTAGACTTTCAATTTGAGGGTTTCTTTTATATGGATAGGGCAATGCCAATGAGGTGCTGAGTTTCTTGCGCTGCTTTTGAGCACTTCAGCTCATTTTTAGAATGGGCCCTTAAGCGTAGGGCGGGGCTTTCCCAAGTTGTCCATTATTTGGATGATTTTTTTATTTTGTGGGAAGCCAGGGTCTGGACAATGCCAGTCCTTCATGAGAACTTTTCAGATTGTCACAAGGGAACTGGGTGTACCCTTGGCAGAGGAAAATACAGAAAGTCCATCTACCATAATTACCTTTTTGGGGATTGAATTTGACACTATTCAGCAATTCAGCAGGCTGCCGGATAGTAAATTGGTGGATCTTAGGATTCGAATCCAGAACTTGTTACAACATACTAAAGTTACACTAAGGGAATTGCAGGAGGTGGTGGGTCACCTCAATTTTGCTTGTAAAGTCATTGCCCCTGGTAGGGCTTTTCTGAAATGGCTTTGTGGGGCCATGAGTGGTTTAACGAGGCCACATCATAGACGAAAAATATCAGCAGGCTTGAGGGATGACCTGCCAACCTGGTTGCAGTTCCTTGATGGATTCAGCAGAATTTCATTCCGGAGAGATGAGTTGCGCTTGGGAGCTGAGTTCCAAGTTCACTCTGATGCTGATCATCAGGATACGGTATTTACTTTAGAGGTTGATGGTGTGCCAGCCTTTTTCTGAGGGACCTAGAAGGGGGCCTTTGAGCCATATTTTTTGGATATGATGGTGGGCTTGGGGCATATAAATAGCCCCAGGCCATGGTGGGTAGTGCGAAGAGAAGAGTTGGGGTGAGTTCATGGAGGACACGTGGTGCAGAAATTATTCCATCTCTCTGTCAGGTGGAGCCAATCAGGCATCAGATGAGAGGTGGTTTTCCATGGGGGGACCTCCCGGCCAGCAGCCAACTTAGGGTCACGAGTCTCAGTGGGCTGAGACGGTGGGGGTTACCTTTATCACAGAGCACCTGAAGGCGTGCTGTACAGTGGACAGCACAATTCAGAAATAGGAGCTCGCCCTGCTCTATGAAGTGTCCGGGGGTCAAGGCTACTCTGGATTTTTAAGAATATCGCACTACGTTAGGCCCCCTTGTAGTTGGGGGACTATTTTAAATAGTTAATAAAGTTATGGCCCAAGTTTTAACCCAACAACCTGTGTCTCGCCTCTTTATTTCCGGGCTGGGAGGGAAAAGTAAAAGGATTATGATATCGACATCTCTTTTCCTTGAGAATTGCTCACCATGCTACAAACTGTTACCATGCTCCCCTCTCAAAATAACAAATGGTTCCACAATTAGAGCTGAGCTGAGCAAGACTGATACCTTTGTGTACAAGAGATCAAGGGATTTCATGGTCATGGTTCTCATCTTCTTACACCTACACTTCTGCCTGTCTTTCAACACTGATTTGCTGAACAGCTGAGCATTCCATGCCTTCTCTCCTAGTTAGTTGCCTCCTTCACAGTAAGATGGTAAACCTATATCAGAACTCAGTCACTTAAGACTGGAGCTATAGACTTGAATGCTTAAGTGTTCCTACACTGAACAACTTCCCTCCAGCACTCACAGTGAAATACATGACACAGAGAAGGATCCTAACCTAGGGCAAGGTAGCTTTCTTATGCAATAATAATTTTTAATAGGTGAACAACACTGAACGTGAACTGCCAGCGCTGGTATAAAGTCATAAAGCCCAAACACAATTACTAGTTCAGTGGAAACAAAAACATGTGTTATGCCTAGTTTCCTGCTTCCTACACCTAGCACGAGAGCCCATAAGCAGAACACAAGCCTTTTTCTCCACTGCTCTCTCAGAAACTGGTACAAATCTGCCTGCTGTCTCAGATTGTGTAGGTAGCCTAAGCTCAATATATTGTAGATGACACATAAGAAATGTTTGTGAACAGAAAAATAGATCAATGGAGCTGACCTTTTGGCACGGTAGTTGTTAAATATGTAAGAGTCAAAACATACAGATTGTTCAACCACTTAAAAATTCATCTAGTGTATTTTCCAATAATTCAACCATAGAAAAGACAAGCCAAATGCAACCTTCAGAGGGACATCTCATAAATGATTAGTACATAAGGAAAAGAGCTGAGTGTCCACAATTTGCCCCAAAGGAGCCGCTAGCAAACACCTCCATTCCCCAGCCCATGACTCACAATATATGTAAGAGTATCTTCAGTATGTTTTAATTTTGGAATAAGCTACTCTCGGGGGGGGGGGGGGGGAGAGAGAGCATATTTATGGACTGCAGCATCTATTTTTTTTCTTCAAATGCTGCTTTAAATATTGATGAGAGAGCCGATTGGACTGGCTGTCATAGCAGGCAACATCATGGATGTTGTAAGGGATCCATTGTCCCAGCCAGAGGAAGCACATTGTTTGGGGGATAAGAATATATATAGCATGAGATCACGTATATATTTGTTCATTCTGTGGCTGTCATGAGACTATTTCACATTCATCTTGTAACTCCTTATGAAATATTTCAAGCAGCTCCCTGTTCTCAGGAAAAAAAAATGTGTGTGTTGGAGGTGGATATATAATAGAGATGAAGTCCTGGGGCAGTTATCAACTGCTGGGTGCTGTCTTATATTAACAGCTATTATGTTCAGTACATTGGCAAGTGCCTGCATCTATAAAACTGATATATATTCTCCTACATGAGCAATTCCCCTGTGGAGTTTAAGGCAGCCATTATGAGGCAATAACATGTGATGTCACAGAAACAAAAATAAGAGACAGCTTTTGTTGTTCTTGTTTTTAATCTATCAGTTACAAATATTACATAAATTACTGTTGATCCATTCTGGCCCTTGTCTCATTTACACATTGTTATGAAGTTGTGAGGAGTGTGAAATTTTGTATAAAATCCTCTAGCTACTTGGTAGAGAGTGCAGGGACCTACAAAGCAGAATTAATTTCAAGTCTCCCCACAGTGGACCATCCCTTTTTTGCTATCTCATCAACTGGCACTTACAGTCTCAATAATTCACTCTGAGACATTGGTAAGAGAAAGAATAAAAGGTTCAATTTACTCACATTTTTGAACAGATCAAAAATAGCATATTGTAGAAAAATGAACTGGTTACATGAACAGGGCTTAACTGACTACATAACTGCATGACTGCACTGTAGACTAATGAAGAGCAGTCAGAAAAAGGCCCTCCTTGAGTAGGGAGGTGTGGCTCTCTTCAACATCAGAGGCAGAGAGGGAACAATTGGCTACTGCTGGATTGACTGACAATCATCCCAGCTCAGAAAAGGTCCCTCACAGCAAAACTTCTTAAAGAAAACATATGAGGCTGAAAATGATTCCAACTATCCAGCCTGCTGATCAAAAGGTTAGAGGCAGAGGTATGAATTGCAGAGACTGACAATTTTTTCTCTCTATTCTAATATGCTTTGTTAATATTTCTCGTTCTATGCTGTTAGGTCAGATCTGACTTATGGCAACCCTTCTCAGGGTTTTCCAGATACAAAACATCCAAAAGTTGTTGATTGTCCCTTCTTCTGCAGGGACATGTAGCTTGCTGAAAGCTGATTCTTTGCCTGGAAGGCACAGTGGGGGAGTCAACCTCACAAGCTTTGGTTCCATAACCGAATGTTCCATCTCAGTGAACTATTCAAAACTGACTGAGCCATGGATAAATCCTTGCTTTTCCTTGCAGGCAAGGATATGTAATTCCATTATTTTTCTCTTTCCCCTGAAAGAGAGCAAAGTATTTTCTGATACTATTAGCTGAATGGTTTTACATATATTACTTAACTTGTGCAGGTGGTGCAACACTTTCATAGATTCTACTTTTTTTATGAGCTTTTTTTTGGGGGGGGGGAACTGGATTGTGTATAGGTCATTTGACTCTGGAGAGGAAGAATCTTGTGGGGCTTTTCAATTCCTCATCCAAGTATCTCCTTAGGCTGATGTTGTTACGCCCTGTCAGGTCGTCTCCAACTTATATTGACCCTATGAATGAATGATCTCCTAAATGTCCTCTCCTCAACAGCCCTGCTCAGCTCTCACAAACTCAAGCCTATGTCTTCCTTTAAAGAGTCAATCCATCTCATATTTGGTCTTCCTCTTTTCCTGCTGCCTTCAACCTTTCCTAGAATTTTCCAGAGAATCCTGCCTTATCATGATATGTCCAAAGTAGGATAGTCTCAGTTTCATAATTTTTGCCTCCAGAGATAGTTTAGGCTCAATTTGTTCTAGGATTCACTTGTTTGTCTATCTGGCAGTCCAGGGTATCTATAAAGCTCTCTTCCAGCACCACATTTCAAATGAATCAATTTTTTTCCTGTCAACTTTTTTAACTGTCCAGATTTCACACCCGTACTTGGTGAAGAGAACATGAAATTTTGCTGACATCTTTTATATATATATTTCCAGGTGTAAACTGATGCATGCTCCCTTACCAGTGACTCATTTGGTCTGAAACCAATATCTTTGCTGAGAGTTTAACGGCATATCTCATGACCCCAACAATGCTTGACTTCCCCTCTTTTCTCCTTCCCTCTCCCCATTTTAATACCACCTAGTCTAATGAAGAGTTCTGAACAGGGTTCTGAGGTCTGAGGGCACTGGCTAAAGACTATGAAAAATGCTGTATTTCCCTGGGGTTCCAGCTGAGGAATCAAATTTAAAAGGAAGAGGTTCTAGAGGAGAAGAAATTTTCATTTCTGAATGTAAGGTCATTTTAAAAACATGTTTATGAATTCTTAGCTGGCACCAGTCCCAGTTGAGCAGGAAGGTGTTTGTATGTGTGTTGTGCTTGCTTCACCCCCAACACTTCCCTGCTCCATCTCTGTGACATCACAAGGGTCTTCACTGATGACATCAAAAAGGCCAGCTCTCATTGCTGAAATCTCAGGGAGTAAGATGTTGTTAGCCCGGCACTTAGTTCTGAAGAGCTCCAAAGCTTATACAATTTTATAAGATTTGAATTGGCTGCAGTAGAGATGTAAAACATCTCAAGTTTATTTTTTATAAATACTCTTATCGTTGAAAGAAGCTTCACTGCCAATGTATCTATGTGAACAACGCCCTGGTCACAAAACAGTCCAAAGCTCTAGCTCAGTGGTTTAGGCATCAGTTGGGAGTTCAATTCACCACTGTGCCTCTTTAACAGGGGCTGGACTTGATGATCCCCAGGGTCCCTTCCAGCTCTGCAGTTCTGAGATTATTATATACCATCACTCATGGAGAGATATTTTAGTGAATGAGTTCCTTATTCTTTCCACAAAGAAAAGGTTTCAGGCTCAGTATAAAGCTAAACACTTCAGTTTGTGTTTATATTTTAACCACACTCCCTAATAAGAAGAAATCACTTTCCAACCAAAGCTTCAGGGAATATATTTCAGTTTTGAAAATTCAATCTGCAAGGTATACTAGTTTACATGGAGAATTGATTTACATCCTGTTCTCTCCATATTTGCTTTGTTAATTGAGATAGTATGGGATAATGGCATCCTCTAATAGCTGAGTGTGGTTTAAGGGGAAATGGAAATATGGAAAGCATTACACCAACAAACATGAATGGTATAAGATTTATTTGATCACTCTCAGACATTAGGGAAAACTATGGCCAAGGGTAAAGCCATAATCTTTCTGATTCAGTTCTCTTCTCCTTTCATGATACCCATTTTAACACTTACTGAAACTCCAAAGTGTAATGGAAGATCAGTTTAACTGATGCAGAAAGCATCTGATAATTTAGATGATCTGAAGAGAAATGAATCATGCAGAAATCTAAATTAGAGTCACGTTATAACTGTTCACCTCTCTTTCTGTATTTGTAAAGGTTTTGTTTCTTGTGAAGTTTAGGGTGATGGGAGAAAGAAAGTACTTTGGGGTGATGGGTAGTATCATAGAATCATAGAATCATCGTAGGGTTGGAAGGGACCTTGGAGGTATTCTAGTCCAACCCCCTGCCCAAGGCAGGAGACCTCATACCATCCCGGACCTCATACCATCCCAGAGAGATGGCTGTCCAATCTTTTCTTGAAAACCTCCAGCGATGGAGGCAAGCTGTTCCACTGTACTTACAGTTACAGAGAAAACCCTGAAAAGTGTTGTCTTAAATCACAATTGACTTGACAGCACATTGTCATTATTATTAATTATAATCCCACAACCCATTTTTTTAAGAAAACATAGAACATGGTGTAATAATACAAAACAAATGAATATAAGTTAGAACAGAATTATTGTTTACAACAGTCTACTCAAAATCCCATTGAGTTCAATAAATATGACTCCCATGTAGACCTGTTGTGGAACAAAAGAGTAGCAGAACAATTCCATGCCCTAACTACAAAGGTTGGGTGTGGAGGAACAAGGAGAAAATACTGTGCCACTACACCAGCAGAAGAACCCCAATATCATACACATAGTCATCCCTGAAAGGTAGAGAAGTGTTTGTACCGCCAGGGCCATTTTTATGTTTAGGTACCCAGTGTAGTATAGTGGATAGAGTGACAGAGTGATGGACTAGGACTTTGGAGACAAGGGTTCAAATTTCTACTTGGCCATAGAAACTCACTGGGGGAGTAAAACAGGTAAAACCACTCCTTGAAAGCCCTATTAATAATATTTATGTCAATTCCATCAAGTCAATTCTGACTTATAGTGACCCTTTTGAGAGTTTTCTAGGTAGAGAGTACTCAGAAGTGGTTTACCATTCCCCCCTTCTGGGGGCATCCTGGGATTGTGTAGCTTGTCCTATGAGGGCTACTATATTTCAATTTCAACTGGGCAGCACATAACAACAACATAGCAGGTCAGGTCGGAATTGGAGCACTCAGTGTTAGGAGTGAATCCTGGGATGAATATCAGAAATTTAGGCGAGGGGGTGAATATTGTACAAACTAAGAAACTGGGTTACACCCCAGTTCAGACTTGCCAAATGTTGATTCTTTCAGAAAGTTGGTTGTTGGTTTAATCAGTTCTGTTGAACTGCATATTGATTCATTTCATTCTAGGGAACAAAATATGGAGGAAGAAAACTTTCTTGGCCTGGCAAGGGTTGGAGGGATTCACACCTCACTAAGATCCTGAGTTGGACTCTCAAAGCTTTGAAGGACATAGACTGCTTGACTCATAATGCCCAGAGGAGCAGCCACACCAATGGAGGTCTCCAGTGCCAAACCACTGAGTGCTCTTTGCTGCTCCTGCACTCTTTATCTGAGTTGTCTTAAAGATTGGGTCAAGCATCTGCCCACAGCTGAATCCACCACAAATCATCAGAGATGGCTCTCATTTCCCCCTCCCATCTCCTCTGTTTCTGGGACAACATTTTCATTTTCTTTGTTTTTTATAAGTAATACAATGCATACTCCAGTGATTATGTCATAGGATTGCTGGGAAAAGGAGCAAACCAACCATCCCCACAGCAAACCCAGCAGGAAGCTAAATGCTTGTCTGATCACACCTTTCTAGTTATTCAAAATAATTTGTAGAAAAATGTAGTAGTGGGAAGGATACCAGGCAATTGGCCAGCATGTCCTTAATCCAGTGTTGAGGAAATGCCATACAACATGTAATAAAGAAAGGTTGCACAGATATTAAAATAAGACTCAAGTCAGACCTAGAACAGGATAAGGGCAAGAAGTATTTTTGTGTGTGGATATAGTTATTATTTCTCTCTTTTGTTTGCCTCCCCTCACCTACAAAGCTTCCTAGGCTCACAAAATGTGCTGCTTGTTCCTCATTGTAGAGGAGTCACTCTCACTGGGTATAAAGCTTTGCAGAGCTTACGTTATCTTTCCGCACTGAAATGTGACATCTTGGTTATTGTACGGGCTGCTAGGCAGTCTATGTCCCAAGAGAAATACTTATTCACCCAGAAACTTTTTTGCAAGCTGGCCAAGAGATAAGACTTTGCCTCTAATTCATGTTCACTAATTAACCATGACATGATTCAGTTCCATTCATGGTTATCATCATGATGGTCCTCTGCTAAAATAACAGCATAATGGATATGAAGTACAATGCATCTAGCAAGGAAAAATGAAGGATTTTCTATGCATAGAAAAGCAAATGTTAAAATGAAGAGTGCATTTTTAGGGGTGGAACATGTATTGTTTTTAGTCAAGTTTATATCTCATGATTCAGTAAGTGTGAAATAGTGTATGTGGATCTCTTCTTTCACACTTTGATCTGGGTTTCCGATCTTTTCATCCCATGGGCATGAAGTTGTAACACTGATGCAAAATTCCTTGTTTCAAGAAACACACGCAGAAGGCCAAACTATGGGCACCATCTTTGCAGTTAGAAAGTGTATGGGCAGCCCCAGCTGACCCCTCTATGACAGGACCATGAGGTGCTGCTGAAGAACTCATTTATTTGTTTAACAATAATGGAAACAAGGTGTAGCCAACAGACCTGCCCCAAACAGCATCTTCCAGACACTTCCAAACTCCTCAACTGAGCAACCACCTTTCCTGCAGTCTCAACTAGGCCCTCTTCTGACTTCTTAGGCAATGGGCTGTGGGACAAAAGCCCTTCTCCTCAGCCAATTCCAGTACCCTGCGCAGGTGAGCTAAGCAAGTTGTGCTGCAATATGAGTGCTGCACAGAGACTGAGACTCCCCCTTTCACGTGGGACAATTGGGCCTTGGCTCCTGTGTAGCTCCAAGCAGAGGACCAATCTCTTCCAGATTCACGAACCCTGAACATCATAACATCCTCTGCCTCAAAAGTGATTTCCCTCCTGGCTGCTGGTGGCCTCGGAAAGAGGCTGAAATGGAGTCCCTTGGTCCCTCCCCCCATGCTGGGATGCGAGATTCTCATTTCACCTGATCCCATGGGGGGGAGGCAAAGAAGCCCCGCTTCGGCTACTCGTGCACCAGCGGAGCTGCCATGATGCATGACACATGACACAAAGTGGTCTAGCTCTTTTTGCTCCCAAGTGACTTTTTTTTCTCTTTGCTACAGGGGGGTTTCTACTTTTCCAAGCTGAAATGATTCAAACAGGCTTTTTCCCATGTGATTAGTTGTGGTCCATTCTTGTAAAGATGGGTTTCAGTGATGTAGGCAGTTGGGGCATGACGTTGAGGCTCATGGGGGCATGTGAAAGCAAAGCACTGTGATTTTGATGTAGGTGATTGGGCACTAGCCTTCAATACTATCAGATCATATGGGAAGGCCCTTTTGTTGTGAAGCAAAAGCTTAGTGTTATTAAGTATGTAACTGACAGGTCTGAAATTGTCATTAAAATCACCTTCCCATTAATTGCTCTTATCCCCTTACTTTCAAGTAATACATGCAGGAATTACCTCATCTCAGTTCACATATGGTTTTAAACTATTAGCATGATAAATTGTGACCAGACATGAGCTAATTCCTGCATGTGTTACTTGAAAGTTAGGAAAAAGAGTAACACATGGGAAGAGGAATGCAGTGATCTCTGTTATTGAAGCATTCTGTCATATAAATGATGGTATATTTTACAGAACTTTTGATGTTCTGTACTCTTAGACTAAGTATTATTTCATGTTATTTTTCTATAGAATTTTTTTTTGAGAAATGCAGTACCCTGAAGCTTTAAATGAGAAAGCAGCTTCACAGCAAACCATAAAAGGATTGATCAGCAGTGGCAGGACCAGAGGAAGGAAAGATTGGTACAGGCAAAACCAGAGGAAGGAAGGAAAGAAGTGGGGACTGTGGTCTAGAATGTGATTCTCATCACATCCAGTATGAAGAGTAAACTTCCAAATCAATCCACAGTGCCATGTGAGCACAGACTGCAATTTCAATGTACTACAGGTTGCAAATCAAATTGCAGTGTAGTTGCATGCTTGGTTTGATTAAAAAAACAATAAAGGGATATGTGGAAAGTAAGGGAAATTTGTTTTAGATTTGTTTTAAATTTAAATTTAAATTTTTTTGTTTTAAATTTTTGTTTTAAATTTGTTTTAGAACAGACTTTCAGGCCCATATTCTATTGACAGAAACAACTGGAGAGTAAATCTAGTGAATCCATTTCTGAATGGTAAATTAGCACTGTGGTAAAACTCAATGAATCTTCTTTCCATTCAGCTTGATTTATGCTGTAAACTTTTAAAAATAAGATTTGTAATGATTATTATTTGAATAAACCATACCTTTAACCAAACATGGCAATTTAATGAGCAAGCCAAGTCAAAGGCATTGTGTTGTGTACACTTAAATAGTAATGTGACTTTAGCTCTGCTGTTGTTGATGTGTGCTATCCAGTCACCTGTGACTCATGGTGACTATAAATGAGTCATCTTCAAAATGTTCTATCATTAACAGCTCTTTTCAGGTCTTGAAAACTCAAGGCTGTGACTTCTTAAAAACTCAAGGCTGTGACTTCCTTTATGGAGTGAATCTATCCCATGTTTGGTCTTGTTCTTTTCCTACTGCTTTCAAAATGTCCTTGCCAATAGATCCATAAAGGGTATAAATTTTTTGTAAAATAACCTTTCACCCAAACTATAACTTTTGTCCTAGAATCCACACACACCTTGGCTTTAAGAAATTTATACTTCCAAGCTTTGCACGGCCTGATAATATCTAACAGAGCATATGGAATAAAGGTAGTTGGGAGCAAGGGACATTTATTTTATGAGCAAAGGCTTTGCTTCAACCCAGAATCTCCAGTGAAGCCACCCTCTCTCTTACACACACAGACACACACCAGCTCCAGTCATGAGCCATCTATCTGGAATATATTACCAAGAAATTAACAACCCATACAAAATAATTTCCAGTTCTACAGCAGTTAATGATAAGTTTCCCTTCTACAAAACTCTTGAAGATCCAAGTATCTTGTCATCTTTTGCATTCTAATGCCCAGTGTAGAATAAGAGGTGCACTCATGGTGGTTGAGACAGCTGGATTTAAAACTGGACCAGCTCGGTGTGGTTGTTATTATCCCTCCACCCCATGTACTTCTGGTTAATGGAAGAGTGGCAGGATAGATTTATATAAGGCATGTTACCATGCAAAAGCTATGAATCCCCAGAAACCTTAGACTCACCATTACTGCATACCAATTTCATGGATTCTGACCCTCTGTCCCTTCTCACTAATTTTGAATAACATTAATGCTATAGGTTGAATACCAAAAATACTGATCAGGAAATTCTTCAGTAGTCAAATCATTTGCAAGTTTCATAGGATGGCAAATTGGGCTGCTGTGTTCCGATAATACTGATCTTTGCAACCACCTGCTCATTCTTGGCCTTCTATAATATGGCAATTAACATGCAGTTTCATGCTACCTAATTAAGTGAGGATGATTTAGGCACTACACGTTTTCTGGGGATTAATGACAACCTAGGAGGAGCTGATGTCCCAAAGTGCAGCTAAGGGCCATTAGCTTCAAATGATCATTAATCCTCTGAGACGCTAGGTGCCAAGGTCGCTGCCGCTATTGTAAAATGACACAGGAACAGAAATGTTATGCAAGAGTGTGTGGGTAGATTTGTCTCTGCCTGTGCACTTTAAGATCTAGGGTAAACATTAAATATTACTTGGTGGTTTCATTTCTTAGATGATGGTCTATGGGATCATTATGCCCCAATGATGCAAAAGGGCTAGGAAATTAGAAATATCTAACAAAATCCCCAGCACGCTTGAACATTCACCAAAATAGCACTTCCTGGGTTCTTTAGAGAGAAGCCATGAGAACAAGAATAGTTCAAAACTTACTTCAGACCATACACATATGATTTCTTAGTGCCCATTAGAAGACACTACCATTTTTAGAGTCATTATTTCAAATCAGGACACCTTGAGCATAGCAGAATACTATTACAACCTATGATCAGACTTATGAATCCTGGCAAACATTGGTAAAGGCTGAAATGGAAGCAAAACCAAGTTCTATATTTTCACTGTCAAATGTGTGCGAGATGCACAGGTTGACAGCTGTCCATCTTCCAGTACTTCCTTGAAATAAGTTTTACTGTTACTGTATTTCCATGCACCCGGGCAGCAAATGAGACCGAGCACTTGAAATATATTGTCCCAGTGTAATCAAACAAAGGAAATTACTAAGGCATAATTAGGTGTATCCTTGTTTGAAGTAAAGGAAATGGAATGCTACTCATTCCAATGTGGGAAATCGAACTGGTGATTTTATAGCACAGCTGATGACATCATTACTCTTTCTCAGATAAATGCCTAAGTGTTTGCCACATTAATGGACCACTGGATAAAAATGCTTCTCCTAGCTCAATGGAATGGATCAATAAGGTAGGAAAGATGTTACATCGGTCCAGCGTTTGCTTCAGGAACAAATCATCAGCTCAGTATAATAAGAATGACAGTCTATTATTGTGAGAGGGATTACTCACAATGTTCACAGTATTAATAAGCATTTTATAGGTACTTTTGTTTCTTGCTCATTTATCAAGCAACACATTCTGCATCTATAACATACATAGTTCAGAAGAACTAAAGTGAGGTAATTCCTTACAAATCTTCCCTCACGTATTGTGTCTTTAGTAACAACCTAATCTGGAACTAACAGTATTGAAAAAATTGTCATGTCTCATTGAGGTGATGAAAGGGAATATATTAATGCCCCAGAAATTGTTAAGAAGGCTCTGAGCATTGCCTGAATTTGGTAACCGAAGTTTTAGAAAGAAAAGGAAAAAGCTTTCAGAAAATGTAATTTTGTCTAATAGAAAGAGGCACCAAAGATGTTATCTTTCCCTCACCCCAGCTATTAAATTTCATATCAGTTCAGTTGGTTATATAACACTTTGGAAAAAGAACACTAGGAAAAAGAACACCAAGAATCAATGCATGGATAATTATGTGAACTTGTTTTCATTCTGTGTGGGCTGGATTGTCCACAACACACATTACTAGATTACTCAAAATATGTGTGGTTTTGAGCATGGTTTAACATCTTTCGATTTCAAAAGAGGTTTACGCACATGCCCACACTTGATGGGATGTTTATGCAACTGTACTTGTGTGTCCATTAGTGCTGCCAAATGTAAACTGAACATTCCCTCACTCTGAAGGTAGAGGGTGTAGGAGAGGAGAAGAATCAGTCTCTCTCCCTTTAGACCTGAACTCTCACAGGACCTTTGGCTGGCTATGTTGTGCTCAGAGAGTCCATGAAGTATGTATAGGGGTGTATGCATGCCTTTATAATTGTAGTCTGTGGGGACTTATTTGACCCAGGATGCACAAGATTTATAATCCTGGGTTTGGCAGTACTGAAGGAATTGGGGGAGGCCAGAATAGCACACTAGCTACATCAGTGACCTACAACCAAGAACTTCTCCTGGTATGAAAATGAGTCTCTGGTCCTCTGTTTTCAGCAAGTGTGTTTTCCTTTGGCACTGCCAACAGAATAACTGTTCACAGGTTTTGGTTTTTTGAAGCTGCCTTTGTGATCATGACTGCAATGACCTTGTACTGTAGATACCTGGTAGAATTCTGGTTCTGTTTACCTGATCTTGCTGCTCTTGCTATGCAAAGCAAGAAGGAGCCACTATTCCTCAGAGGAATTGGAATATGAAGAGAACAAAGACTTCAGAGTAGGAGGGAGATATTGCTACAGTGCCTCTACCCTGCTCTGATGAAGGAGGTCGTGCCTATCTCCCATCACCAGAGAAAGATTCAGGAGCAGGAATATGTTCTTGTGGCCAATGACCAGAGGACAGTCTTTCTATATCACATTGGGTATTTCCTAAATGCTGGTTTCTCAGGATTCTCAGACCTAGGCTTTGCTGAAGAAGACGAAGAAGCTATGAAAGCTGTCTGATTGCTTGGGGTCAGTCATTTAAGAAATAGCTTGTTCTGGAGAGCTATGCAAAGCAAGGGCAATGTCTCCAGAGTACCAATAACCCTTCCAGGGTTGCTAGATGGATTGAGGAGTGCAGATTTCACCTAGAGGAACTCCTCTGGAAACAAAAGCAAAGCAAAGTGTGTTGCTTCTATACCGCCCCATAGTGCTTAAAGCACTCGCTGGGTGGTTTACAAGTTAATTATGCAGGCTACACATTGCCCCGCCTCACCCCACAAGCTGGATACGCATTTTACCAACCTCGGAAGGATGGAAGACTGTGCCAACCTTGAGCCGGCTACCTGGGATTGAGCCCCGAGGTCATGAGCACAGTTTTGGCTGTAGTTCAGCGGTTTAACCATGTGCCACAAGGCTACAAGAAAGGTAGAAAAGTTTGATTCTCAAGTTTTAAAAATAAGAAGTCCAATCAGAATCTCAGAACTCCCTACGTCCTGGGCAAAACATATAGGCTTATTTGAATATTGACCATCCAGCTGCAGTATTCTCTCCAAGCCTCTCCAAAGAGGTGGAAGAGGCCTCACATTGGCTTGTTTGGAACAAGAGTCACATCTTATGAACTTTTGGGGAGAGCTGATAAGTTGTCTGGGTAACACCCAACAACATCCTGGAGACAAGAGAAACCAGTCATTTTGGCCTTGCTGAGTGGAAACCTTAATTGTTGAAGAGTTCTGGTGAGGGGTCTTTTGGAAGCCAGCCCAAGGATGGAATGAATCCATCAAAACCTGGCTCTCTAGTATGTACAGATTTTAAAATAAAAATCAAATGATGGGGGAAGGGCAATCTTGCCACTCATCTTTGTTGCAAGTTGATTAAATAAACTTTTCCTCACTCTTTGACCATGCTTCAGCCCACTCATAACCATGTGCCCATTTGTCTAAAAGTGTGGATGCATATACGTACCAGGGATGTTGGCAAGTCTTTGGGTCCAAGTCTGAGTCTTTGGTACCAAGTCCTGAGTCCCAAAGCCCAAGTCCGGTTCCCTATTGAAAATAAGCTTTTTCCCCCCCAGAAAAAAAGAGATGGTGGGTGGGTTCTGAGTCCAAGTCATTGAAAAAAACAAACAAACCTGAGTCAAGTCCAAGTTGAATCACTGGTGCGACTTAAGTCCAACTTGACAGCGAGTCCCACAACATGAGTCCCCATCCCTGATACATACAAATATAAAAATGGAGAGACACACGTCATTCCATCCAAACAAAATAAACTACAAGATCCAGAAGAGGGCAATACTTTATTAGGACCAATTACAATAGCATGCAAGCTTTAGAGTTCTCAAGAACTCTTCATCAGGACAGGGAGGGGGGAAAGGGAGAGGGAAAGCATTGTTTTTAGCTATAAAGGCCGCCATTACATGCAGTCCTAGGATGGAGAATGCAGATTTGATAAGTGACTGGTAGGGTTGTTAACAACACAGACGTACATACTGCAGGGTTGCATCTCATCAGGTTTATTTATCTTGCCCTGCAAGCATATAAAATACATAGAAAAGGCAGTGAGATAAAATGTGGCTCAAAACTCTGAGTTCTTGAAAATTCGTTTCAACGGTCCTTGACCACATTTAACAAAGAATCAGGGTGCCTCCTGGCCTTTGCAACCATCCACCTCATATCTAAAATCAGAATAAAAGAAATGTCAGATCTTATATCAACCTTAATATCCCACATTCATATTTATTAATAGGAAGAGGTTTCCTTAAAAAAAAAAGCTTCATGCTATCTGTTCTGCTTTATGTCTGCTCTCATGAATTTCAAATTAGCAAAAGAAAAGATCAAGTTAGAAGTTTTCCATTTCAATGGCATTTACCTAAATGAGCAAACGGACACCTTTTGGATTACCAGTCCCCGTTCCTTTGCGTGAAGTTCCGGAGGGAATGTTGTGATGATGAAAAAAAATGAGAATGAAAAATTAATTCCCTTGCTCTTCAGCAATTACAAAACAGACACTGGAAAACAATACAAAATTGTGAGTGGAAATGAAAACTTGCACTTGTATGGGCATGGTACTAAGGCCTAAATAAATATAAAATATTCCCCTGTTTAAGCCCCAGGATACTGGACTGCTGTTAGAAAACAGTATCAGAGATTGAGCAAATAATGCAGTCTTTAAAAAACAAAACAAAAAACCCTCCAAAAATACATGGGCATAAACCAAATTGTCATCTATAAATATCCTTGGCGGTGTCCCAGAGAGGTCTACTTCCATGGGACATTATGGTGAAGCATTCACACATTTCTAGATCCTGGGACATATTTCTCCATTACTGTTATTCTGGGAAGTATGCTAGAGCTCTCTAGCAGATTCGTGATATGACGAAACCATAATTCTACAAGGTGGAGCCACAGCAGTTAAAGTGGTATCACAATGGTATAACTGAGTAGCACAGATAATCTCTGTTTCTATAGTAGCTCTGGAAAAATTAAAAGAAAACAATTATAGCTATTTGCCACACCAACTTTAATGCTCTCACAGAGGTTGGTGACATAGTGTGCTGGGGTGCATAAATAAACAGGACTGTAAATTAAAACTGTTTCCAGAGTTAGATTTTGTTTTATTAATATGAAGGGGCCATAGGAGGTGCCGTGTGTGAGGTGACATCTGTGCTTCCTGTATTACAGGGTGGGAGCCTAGCAGAGCTGGTCAGATGGCATCAAGACATGTCATATAGAGTGGAATCACCCAGCCCAGCTACAACCTACCCTCAGACAGAGATGGGGGATTGTGAGCTGTGACAATTGCTGTTGGGTCCAACTTATGTTGAACTGGCAACTTGACTCAGACTCAACTCAGCTTTTTCTTTTTAAGACTTGGATTTGACTCATGACTTGAACCCATTTTTCTGAGTCATGTTGTTGAGTCCCTATTAGGGATGGGCCTCCCTACCTGCTCCTGCTACCACCGCTACCATCTTCAGAGGCAGCAGGCCTGGCTTCCCTTCCACGAGCCAGCGGCTGCCTCTGCCATATGCCCACCACCCAGCTGATTGGCCAGCACATGCGTAGAGGCAGAGACCAGCTCTGGGAAGGGAGGTTGACCCACTCTCTCCGCACATGTCCATGTGCCAATGACTGTTTGGCCAGAAAGTAAATAAAAAGCTCTCATCCTGAGAGTCAGCTAATTGGATTCTGACTGACAGGGTCAAAAGTTCAGATTGCCCCATACCTCAAGCTGATTTTCCCTTTGAAGACTTGTGTCAGGAGTCTGGTCTTAGAAATCCTGAGAGAAGATTTACTGGAAATCATCAGAACTGAGTGAAATACAATTGCTGTGTGCTTTTGTGATGCAGAAATACTTTGAATATGCCTTGCAAAATTGTATGCTAATTTCCTTGAGATACATGGCAAAATATCTGCCTTTCTGGAAGACTGCCACTCCCTTACTTTCTTTAAAGCAAGCCTGTTTTTTGGCTCTTCACAGAAAACCTGCTTTTTTACTATGTCTGTGTCCTTTCATTGCCCTCTAAACATGTCTCTTCCTGAGACAGGAAGCTGCAACAATGTGTCTACTTTAGAATGCTCTTGCTGGTAAGCCTCTTTGATGCATGCCCAATCTTATTGTTGTTGTTTTCCTTTTGAAAGGCTTTTTTGAGGATCAATATTTCAGCCCCTGCAATCTGGATTCCTTCCAAATTAAAAAAAAAAGTGGCTGGGGCCAACCATTCTCTTTTAGGATAAGCAAGATTGGCCTTTCCAATTTATTTGATCTGTTTTAAATCAGGGGAAGTTTGGGTTGCTTGTTTCTATATTGGGGGTAAAAAAGTTTTACTTTTAAAAACTCATAACTTGAAAACTTTTGTCCAAACATCCCCAAATTTTTCACAAAAATATGACTGTCTTCTACCAAAATTGGTGTTGATCCAAAATCTAGTTTCTATCTTACAGTTTTTTGTTTGGGCTGTCCCTATTTTTAGAATAGACTTGTAGAATTTTGATTTGCTCGGCTGCAGATTAACATTACTGCACTCTCATGCATTCATTGATAATACACAAGAACTATGTAAAGAAATTCTGTACCTTATTCTTCAACTGGAAGGACACTGCTGAATAGGAAGCTAATAATGAACATAGTAAAAAGATTGGGATGGTTTCAACAAATCAGAATTAATTGGGTGTGAAATTCACTTCAGTTCAATAGTTCCCACAGGACAAAATGTTTTGGTTTGTGACCTATCACTCATCTGGCATAATAATGGAAAGGAAAACATTCTAATAAGGGGTTGTCACAGGATCAGTGTTTCCTCCTTTGGAAATAAGCATACTGCTTTTGTTTCCATATTTGTTTCCCTGATAAAAGATAATTATAAAATAAAATTGTTTTTCCCCTTAGGCATTTGTGTAACAGCATGAAAACATTATTGATTGGCATTTTATTCAATTGACATTATGTCTGAAAACAAAAGACTGGCTGTCCAGAATTCTGACTGTCAAAGGAAGATTTCTTTTAAGAAATTAAAAATCACTGATTGACAATATATGGCAACATCAAAGGAAACCCTGCCATTTCAAAACGGCCAGTTAAAACATGTGACTTCTAAAGTGCCACCAAAAAGGGCTTCTGTCATCATCATAACTATCAGCAAATCTAACTCAAAGGTTTCTAGAATCTTTGAAAGTCACTTGTAAAAAAAAGACGGAGATAGGACAAATGGCATGTAGATAAGATGGAATAAAAATAAGATTTCCTGCTGTTTTGGTGTCTTAAGAGTTACTCGGTTTATGATTACAGCAATAGCTGTCAAAATGTGATTCCCTCTAGCTATGATGTTCAATTTAGATTTGGAATTAGTATTTTTAAAAAACAAAAATTCAGTCAAGTTTCCAAACAAGATGAGTATGGTCAATGGTCAGTAAGTCATCTTGATTTGAAATACAGGTTAGCAACTGATTGGATTCTTTTGGCATAATTTTCAAGGCTAAAGCAATCAGTAGGCGGAAGATAGGTCTTTATCACATGAGACTACCCAAAATTTGAGGGGATGGAGCAAGCAAAAGAGGGTGGATTCAAAGGCATGGCTAGCCCAAAGCAGTACAAATCAGAAAACAGGACAGATAAACAATTAGTTGTTCTACCTCCAAAATCCCCTGAAGGCCCCATTTGTTGAGGAATTCAACTAACACATTTAGAAAGCAATTAAATTATTCCTAATTATGTGGGCTACAAGTCACCATTTATGTCAAGAAAGTTATAAATGCATGATCAACTAGCTCAGCCATGGGGTGTCACCGAGCACTGCTGCTACATAACTTCCAGTCATTTTTCCTGGGGTTTTCCTTGGAATTCTGTTTCTTTTGGAATTCATACACTTCCATGAACCTACACAAGTCAAACAGTTTGTGGACCCATGGCTGAAAACATGTTCATTAGGACCTTAGCCTCTGTGAGCTAGTTGGTACCTAATCCAGTATTACGATTACTCTATACTGGCTCAGGGTTTTCAATTTAACAAATGGTATATGAAATATAATTATGGTTTGCCTGCCTTGCAATATAATTATCAACATGTTTCCTCAGTGGGAAAAAAAAGCATATATTTTTCTTGATGTACTTAGGACCAAAATCTTTACCAGGGAAGAGCAAGCTTCACAAGGTCTTAATTTCAGGGCAGCCTTAAGTGGTGGTGTCAGAGAAGCACTGAACAGTGAGGGTACCAAAAAGGAGCATTTCCTTTAAACTATGGAACATGGCACATGCTAATTCATCATCTAGGAAGTCCTAAGGAAGAACATATATATATTCCACCCTGCAAGACTTTTTAAACTGAGAACATTGCAACTCTACTGACACTTTGTGGCTGGCATTATGAACCTAACACAAGAGTCATGAGCTTTCTTTCTTTTTGTTGTTGTGTGTTCTGTTATTTGTCACCTTTACATCCTGAGCTGAAGCCACCCCTTGTCTGTCTTTCTGCCATTCCTTCCTCTCTCCTTCTCTGTCTTCTCAGACTGCTGAGGACAAGTTATATGCTTATTGTAAGAGGTCTGAAGCTTTTTGATAGTATTTAAAAATAGGTCAAGCAAGGGTACAGGTCTCCTGTTCCTGGGAAAAAGATTTGAAAATGGTAGGATAATGATAGACACTGCATACTGTGCAGCAGGGGTGGCAGCTGTGGCCATCTCGATGTTCAGGGACTCTAGCTCCCATAATATCTCATCATTGGCTGTGCTGGCTAGAACTGATGGGAACTGTAGGCCAAAACATCTAGAGAGGTATAGTCATCTCTGCAGTAGAGAGATGAGTACAGATGGAGCAGAACAGCAGGTAACTATCAGGGCATACTTCTATTACCTCTGCTCCGCTTTTTGAGCTAGTCATGTTTTCAGTCATATTGTCTGGTTCAATTCAGGGAATAGTTGGGGCTATCACACCCTTTGGTTGTGTCTGTAGGTACTGGAGTAGCAGTTGTTTTTGTTTCTCAAATCTACCTTTCCAGAGTCCAGTGCTAAACTTTCAAACTTTTCCCAGTAATCCTGTGTAAGCACAGACAATTATTGTGGGAAATGGATCTGAAATCAAAATCAATTTTTTTTTGCCATTTTCTGACTTATAGGTGACCAGTACGTTAGTGCTACAACATATGATGAAGAATCTTTTTAGGATTGCTTTGAAAAGTGTTATCTGGTTTTCATATGTGACACTGCAATCAGCTGAATTTCAAAATCCACACCTCCATAACCAACATGAATGCAAAACATCTATTCAAATTCTGCCTTAAAAAGATAGCAAATTCAATTATTAACACCCCTCTCAAAAACTCTGGCCTATCAAGTGTGTAGCTATTGCTCCTGAGCACTCTGCTCATGATTCAAAGTGCTAGCAAATGGCTTGACATTGCCTTGCAATATTGTCTTTGCATTGCTACAAGGAAAATAGGATGCCCAGCTTTAGATTGCAAAGGTCAGCCTCAACACTGTTGACACCAACTTCAGTAGTCAAGATGATTTACAGGATCCCCTTCTACACTCACTACCATTTACAAAGAGGAACGATGTAAGGGAAAATTCCAAATCTTGCCCTATTTTTCACCAATTAATCACTCCTTACCGAACACCATACAAGCGTAATGACTGATTTTCAACAAGTTATCTTGGCATTTATTGCTTGGAAATCAAAGCAGGGAGTTGGGAACAGAACATCTCTGAAGACATATTACTGTCCACTCGAAGAAACAACAGAGGAGAAGGGAGTCAATCTATGTAAGTCCCAACAAGGTAGTTCTCATATAGGGCCTATGCATATGCATCAAAAAAATAAACCAGATATTTACAAGCATCTTGATCTTTCAGATCAGTTCTTCACTCTGTCTTTGCTTAAGTATCTATTTAATTTCTGGCACATGAAGATATATCCTTTCCAGCTAGTTGTCTAGTAAGAATGTGCATAATTATTTAACAGCACAACTGTTTCCAAAGGGAAATGGAAGCAACATGGACATATATTATGCAAATACTGTTTTCACAATGACGGTGTATGTGTGTATGTGCTGGTTTTGCCACCTGTGTAGCAAACCATGGCATTGCTGACAAAAAGCAGAAGGGGCTGAGCCAAATCTCTTCCACCATCGTTGTCACTGTGTGGATCCATAAAGAGACCCTACTTATTAACTGTAATTCCAAAACTAATTATGTGTGTCAGAGTGACCTCTTTCTAATCTATATTCAGTACAGGACACACGCCTTCTGTCTCCGTTGTTCCCATAATCAAATAGCTGTTGATAGACATATAATTGGCACTATCTGAAGTGAACTCCACGTATGGTGCTACACAGCAAATTGTATGGAGTCCCAAATGAATTCCAACAGACAATAAAATAATAACCCAAGCATCCCAAGTAATTAACTCCTTGGTTCCATAATGGCTATAGTAAAAGTATTACCCACCTCATCTTTTCAACGTATGCTATGGAAAATGCTGGCACTATTTATATGGATGTGATACAATTGTCTTTGAAAAATGTGTGTTATCATTATAGGATGTTCTCCCTGATCTTTATATCACATCTGTCCAAACAATTTCTAGTTTAGAGCTTTAGAGGTTGAAAGAGGTGACTTCTGAAAGGTATCTGGAGAAATGGCATTATTGCAGAGAAGGCTTTTACAAAGTTGTTGCTTTTTAAAATAAGCAAGGCTTAAAAGATATTTCCTGAAGCTTTTGATGGCAAGTGGTACCTCTTTAATTTTTACCATCTCATCTTTAGATATTATTTATTTCTTTTAAAATTTTTATTTAAATCAAAAAAGAAAAAGTACAAAGCAAAAGAAAATACCTAACAATATAAAGAATACAAACCTAAGAAAAATAATTTAATAAACACAAAACCAAAAACAGCATAAACTATACAATTGCACCCCCTCCACTGGGACTATTTGGAGATATATTTTTTTAAAATCCCCATTTATGAAGCCCCATTCCCTTTCCAAAACTCCATTAAATCTTACAAAGGTACACAACCCTTCCATTTTATTGATATATGATCTATAAAACTCCCCAAATATCACTAAAAATACTCTTATTTATCAAACCCTTTTTTACTTCAATATCACAAGTTAGCTTATCATTAATAGCTATTCCATACTTCTCTATACCAATCATTCAATTGAAAGTCATACTTAGTTCTTTGCTATCATTAATCTTGCTGCTGTTAATAAATTTGCTACCCTTTTGTACTACCATCTTTTAAAAATTTTTAAGATCTCTACATTTCCCATTTCTTCATTTTTCTAAAAAAAATCAAATCAAGATATTTTCCCCCTTTTAATATTGTGTTATTTGCTCTTATTATTGATTTTTTCCAACCAGTCTTTTAATCTGTTAATTTGTTTTTACTTTGATATTTTTCTCCAACACTGTTTCAAATTTCCTGGAAATTTCTCTAATCCTACTACTGGATATAATGCCTGGTCCGCTGATCAGCAGCACATTTACACCAATGCCAGCTTGGCTTTGGCCAATTAGTGGCCAGTTCAGCATGCCAGTTCATGCGGTACCAGGCGTGCAGGTTCCGGGTGCTGCTGGTACCCAATGGTCGAGTGCTAGTACCGCAGTAGCTAGTTGGGCTGCCCCGTATGCACAAGGGTTTCCCCCCGCATTTCTAGGTCCTGTGGCTGGAGTAGGTCTTTGGCCATATCCGTCAGTTCCGGATACAGGCTATAACACAGTGCCCTTGAATGCATTGCCTTTTGGGGATCATGCCATGCCTTTGGGAGACCACCTTACACCAGTGACAAAGGAAAATATTTGAGGAGGAGAATATGTGGACCTTTTTTGAACTTCTTAATAGAGAAGTAGATAAGAAAGAAGTTGATAAGGAAGATGATAGGGAGAAGGAAAGACGCAGAAGGCGTAGGCCAGACAGGACCTGGGGCAACTGGTTACCAGGTTTCTTAATTTATGCAGGGGTAATCGTGAAAGCTCAGCCCTGGAGGGCCCAGGCCCTGTTCCAGTACCTGGATTTAATTTACAGAGCATATGTAGATTTTGCAGGACAGGTGTGGTTGACATATGATGAATCATTCCGTATGCACAGTGCGATTCATCCAAATTTAAGATGGGATGAGCCGTTGCCAGGCCTTTGGCTGCAGGTTATGACCCCGGCCAGGCCTAACCCCGGAGAGAGGTTTGACAGCGGTCACCTTATCCGTAAACAGGGTATGAATGTGAGCTCCCGTGCCAGCATGGGGCAAGTGGTTCAACCCCGCTTGCTCTGTTGGAATTATAACACCAAAGGCACGTGCTCGCGTAAGGAGTGTAGTTTCCAACATGAGTGCATAGTCTGTGGCGGCCAGCACCCCAGTACATCCTGCTTCAGAGCTAGGGCACAAAGAAATGCCAATAAGGATTCCAGAGGTAATAAGAAGGTGTTTGGGGGAGGGGGTCCCCCTAGCAAAGGACCCCAGCCCAATTAAGTTGGAGGTATTGGAGAGATGGTTAGCGGATTATCTGCGGCCAGCAGATGCCCAGTATTTGTTTCATGTACAGTTTTAGAATACTGGTTTTGGGTGAGCATAAGGTGTTCTTTGTGAAGAATTTAAAGTCAGTAAGAGGTATGGAAAGTATTGTTTATGATAAAATCAAAAAAGAAGTGTCCGAAGGTAGGGATTTAGGACCTTACCAACATCCCCCTTTGGAGACCCTTCGGGTTGCACCGTTGGGCGTGGTACCCAAGAAGAATAGGGGAGAGTACAGGCTCATTCACCATCTGTCTTACCCAGAAGGTGAGTCAGTGAATGATGCCATTCCACAGGAGCTTTGCACCGTGCGCTATACCTCTTTTGACGAAGAGGTGTGTATGGTGCATAGGTGTGGAATAGGGACGGAGCTTGCAAAATGCGACATTAAGTCAGCGTTTTGAATTCTTCCAGTCCATTCGTTAGACTTTGACCTCATGGGATTTTATTTTCAGGGCTCTTACTATATTGATAGGGCCTTGCCAGTGGGTTGTTCTGTCTCCTGCGCTGCATTTGAGCGGTTCAGTTCATTTTTAGAATGGAAGCTCAGATGTAGGGTAGGTTGCAGAAACACTGCCCATTATTTAGATGATTACCTTTTTTGTGGTGCTGTCAATACTGGGCAGTGCGCGTTTATCTTAGAAACATTTCAGTCCTTGGCCTGGGAACTGGGAGTTCCCTTGGCTGAGGAAAAAACAGAACGGCCTGCAACTTCACTTACCTTCTTAGGGATTGAGCTGGACATTAGGCAGCAAGCTTCCAGGTTGCCGGAGGATAAATTAGAGGCCCTTAAGGAGCGAATCCAGCTCCTGTTAAGGAGTAGGAAGGTGTCCCTTAAGGAGCTACAGGAGATCGTAGGCCATCTAAATTTTGCATGTAGGGTAATAGCTCTGGGTCGCACCTTTCTGTGATGTTTGTGCGGGGCTATGAAGGGGCTTCATCACCCTTTCCACAGGACTAGAGTGACCAGGGGTATGAAGCAGGACCTGCAAGTGTGGAGCCAGTTTTTAGCAGAATTTAATGGGGTGTCATTTTGGAGGTCTGAACTGCAACTTAAGTCAGAATTTCAGGTTCAAACTGACGCGGCTGGCTCACTAGGTTTCGGAATTTATTTTAAAGGGCAATGGTGCACTGGGTTGTGGCCTGATGAGTGGTATCAGCAAGGCATCACTAGGGATCTCACTTTTTTAGAATTTTTCCCGATAGTAGGTGCCTTGTGGCTGTGGGCGCATGAATGGGCAAATTCTTCAGTACGCTTCTGGTGTGACAATCAGGCAGTGGTTCACATTATTTTTTCATACATAAGGATGGAACCCCTTTAACAAAATATCAATTTTGGAAAATCACTGATTTAGCATTAGGCAAGGCAGGTGTTCACGGTTTGAGGTTTGGAACCCAAATTTATTTAGAATTGGGGCAGCATCAACTGCAGCCGCTCTGGGTTATCATCTGGATGACATTAAGCGGTTGGGGCACTGGTCATCCACCGCCTATCAAAGATATGTCAGGACACTCTCTCACATCTAGGCAGGTGCCGGTTTTGTCTTCGCAGGTCCGCTCTTACAGGAGAGTCGGCGGTAAGTCATGATAGTTGGCCACAGCTTTGTTTTCTGGGCAGCGAGGTATGCTGCTCAGTTGACGTGGGGGAGCGATTTGGGTTTTGGAGATAGAGCCCAAATTGTTTGGAGAGGGATCCGTGGACTACTATGGAGCCAATTATGCAGAGCGGCTGCATTTGGCAGGCAACCCCCCAGATGTGTTGGTTATACACCTGGGAGGCAACGATCTGGCCAAGCATGGTGGCAAGGCCTTGGTTTTGGATGTTCTGCAAGACTTCAGATGGCTGAGGGCGATGTACCCTACAATGAGTATTATCTGGTCTACGATCATCCCTCGGCTTGTTTGGCGTGAGGAACACCAGGTTCAGCGTGTTAACACCGCGAGGAAGAGTGTTAATCGAGAAGTGTGTAGAGCAGTATATAATTGCCTGGGATCGGTGATTGGTCACCGGGAGATCCGCACTAACAGGCCTGAGCTCTTTTGACTGGATGGAGTACACCTCTCCGATAGAGGTTTGGAAATATTTTTGGCTGACCTCAGGGGGGGCCTGCTTTTGGAGCTCGAGAGGCTAGATGGCGGGCATGGGCCTTAAGCGTAGCTTGCCCCTATGCCGTGGCAGGTAGTGCATATAAAACAGGTTTTGGTGAGTCCCATCACAACCACAGGTAAGGTATAGCTCATCTGATCTCCCAGCGCTGCAGATCGTGTGATTACAGTGCTTGGGGGAGAAGATCCGCTGGGGCTGCACCCGGACCAACAGTCAACAAGAAAAAGGGGACGAGGTCTGGGGCTGGTCAAATTTGGGCTGGCCGGGTTCTCGCTGTCTTCATGACTGCGAGATCTTGGGGCTCAGGACTCGCCTATAGTTTGGTAGGGGTCCGTTGAGAACCCTCTGCATAACCTGATTCCGCACTACAGCAGGACCCCCCCTTTTTTCCTTTGAGGATAAATATGAATATTCAATAAAGTGTGGCCCATGTTTATTCCATAACAGTTATCTTGTGTCTTATTCTGGGGTAAAGGGATAATGGGGAGATTGATGGAAGAAATGTTTTCCTAAACTTATTCCAAATTTGCAACATGTTCCCTATCTTTTTAATAATGCTCTTATTATTTTGTCTAAAACAATATCCTCAAAAAACCCTAAAACATCTTGAAATTCTGACTTTACCCATATTAAATTATTAGGTTGAGATACAATATCCACAATATGTCTCATTCAGATCTTATTTCAAGATGTTAAATGGCATGTGAATTTGATATAGAGAGAGATTTATTGCCTATGCACCAATTCCTAAATTAATTTTAGAAATTAAATATTGCATTAAATATGAAAAAAGATGGAGCTACATGCAATGAAGATCACACCCAGAAAACCACAATGTAATGTACTGCAGTAGCATCTCGGCCACCTATAGCTTTAGATTGTTTGTGGGACCCCTGCCCATTGCTGCCTGCTCCAATTTTTGTAGGGGAAAAAAAGTTCCTTCTCTTCCAGGAAGAGTGGGATTTTCCAGAATCGGTTTTGTAGGCCTCTAAACCTATTTCCCTACAATATCAGAATTAGAAAATGGATCCCCAGTCATTTCTGGGTTTGATACTTTTTCTCAGTTTCTGGCCTGAGCCCCATGCAGCCATTCGTGGTTGGATGGGGGTAAAAATGTGGTTTCCGAGAGCAAATAGCTACTGAAGAGTGGCCTTTCATTCCAAGAGTAAACCAGTCTAAATGGCACAGTCATCCTCTGTTTGATGGGCTACTTTACATATAGAGCTGTAATGTGTATAGATAATAATTTCCACAAGGTCCATATTATATTAGAAACTATCACATTTTATTCCAACATGCATAGTTGTTTTTTTTTTTCAGATACCAAATTTGCAGCAACTTGGGATGTTCTGAGGACAACTGGGGACTCAGAGAAAGTCTCCTTGTCTGATAACATGTCAGTCCCATTGTCACTATCAAATTCCTTCTTAGTACAATAGCAATGCAATTAGCATGTATGCCAGCTTCTATTGCATTAACAATCTCCTTGTATATTAACCACTGTGATGTAACAGAAGTGATGTTCCCATTAGAGTGCAGAATTTTGTTTTCATTAATATGTGGGGAAAGTTAATATTATGCAATTTGTTCTTTTTGAATGATGTTAATGATGTACTTATCTTATTATTACTGGCAGATTTCCATTCAGATTTCATCTCAGAAAGAAGGGATTCCTATTGAAACACAATCACTGTGTTCCTCCCTCCTGAGGCTCTTATTAGTTTTCTTAAGATAGGACTTCTGCACACATTTTAATATAGCTGATTATAAGGTGCATGGAGTGCAACAGTTTCCAGACCACCCCAGATCTGTACATACAAATAGATCATGTAGAACCAAAGCATTTACATTCACCTGTATCCAGTTCAGCTTTCAGCTTAGTATGTGTGTGTGTGTGTAAGGAGACCAGAGGACTGTAGCAGATAAGCAACTTGAAATTTCACAATGGCCAGAATTCAATTGAATATTTTCACTACTATAAGTCCAACAGCATAAATCTCAGCAGTGGATTGCTGCTTGTTAAGAAGTTTCCACTTGCTTTTCTTTTCATGAACCATGCCATGTGACTGATGCACAGCAAGAAATACAAGCTCCAAGTTATTAATGAGCAGCAATTCAGTGCTAAGATTGATATCACTGGGCATATGCCAGGAAATACAAGAGGGTTCTTGCTAGTATATCTCCCATGGGAGATCCTTGCTTCATGTCTTGGAAATGGAGTCGGATGGCAGCATAAGGACCACCTGGTATGCAATCTCCTATCTCTAAGAAAAAAAGAGCAAATAAGTGCCAAAGAGCAAATAACTGTATGCATATGCATAAGTTTATTTTAACTGAGGTAGGTGTTTCTTTGAACAACATCTAGTAGCCAGGAGGAATGAGGGACAGGAGAAGTTGGGCAGAAAACACTTGGAAAGTCTCAGAGGGCAGTGTAGGAGAGCCATCAGGAAGATGGTCATGCTATAAGTGGATCACTTGGATGGGAGCATATTCTCTCCACCAATATTATTTATAAAGGCAGCTTTGTTTGGTTATCCTTGGCAGAAATTAAGAATGATTAACTAGCTATTAACAATACAAATGCAGGAATAGGTGATACCTTCATAGATGACTAAACAAATCATACAATCTGCTAGCTTTTGTGGATCAGGGCTCACTGCATGCGTGTCTTGTTATTGCAAAGATATTAGATTCCTGAAAGTTCATGGCAGATGGATTTTGCCAGGAGTGCTTCTTAGATGTAAGTCCAAGGGGCCCACCTTGTCCTAACTCAACCATATTGTTTTCAATTCCCGTTTTCCTAAGTGCAAATTGCTGGTCCTCTTTTCAACCCTACAAATACAAAATGGCTTGTGAAGGAGCTGTTGTGGTATTGCTCCATCCTGGGAGTGAACTGCCCCTCCTTGCTTGCCCCGTAGTTACCTCAGAATTTTACAGCTATCCCTTACTCAGTCTGGATTTCCACATGTATCCTAACACAGTGCACATACCCTGAAAAAGCATGAAGCAATATAAGTGTACAAGTTCAGTTGTACAATTCAATCAATGAGGATTTAGTGAGTGAACTGCTCTGTAAGTACCAGTGATTCAAATGGGCTTAATCTAACTGCAACTTACTTGAAATTTCAATCAGTGGAACCTAAAGAGCAGTTCACTCACTGCATCCCCATTGATTCAATGGGTCTTCTCTAGTGCAGTTTTCTCTGCTTACCAACAATATTTTGGCAACTGAATCACCTCTAAACAGACCTTTCTAAACGTTAGTTCCCATATAGTAAATCCACATTATAAGAAAGAGGGATAGATTGACATAGTGGATTTCATAGAATCATAGAATATTGCGCTCCCTACCCCGGAATAAAGACTCGAGTCAAGAATTATGGGTTCTTGTGCAGGCCCGCCATGCTCTTGATTAACCCAGGCTGCTACCAGCTACGCCCCGCTGCCGAACCGGCTCTCCTGGGACTAGCAGACCACGCCAACCATTGGAGAAGGGAAGGGGGGGAGGAAGAAACAAAATGCCCTTGGCCAGGAGCCGAGCGGAGCATGGCACGCGCCCAAACGGCTGGAGCTCAATGGAGCCGCACTGCTCTTCCGTAACCAAGGCTTGTCCGGACCTTAGGTGCCTTATCTAAGTATATTTATTTTGCTTGTTTATTCTTATTTTTAGTATTTCTTAAACAACCCCAATGTACTCTCCAGCCCCGATCGCGCCTACGCGCAATTGGCGCAAGCCGCGCTGCCGCAGCCACCCCCCGCTGACCTTCCTTGTCAGCAACCAACAATAATCAACAAAATTACTATGCCTTGAATATAATTATCTCCAGTAATTAACAAATTTATAAACCAAACCCCTGGAGGGAGCCGATGCTACCCTCCTGACCTCCTGGATGCTGCTCACCAAAGGCCTCGATCCGTGACGCAGCTGTTTGGAAACCAAACGGCAGAGCTCTCTCCTTCACTGTTGCCAGAAAAGGAAGAGGGCGGAGAGAGGGGGGAATGTCCCTTAAATAACCTAACGTTCCCCCTCTCGCCCTACTGCTCTTGTGAGAACTAGGGTCTCGCGTCATCCGGCGAGGGAGGCAAAGGCGAGCTGCGCTGCTGAAGCTTTAGCTCAGCAGCGGCCCGAACATTTGAATTGGAAGGGGCTTATAAGGCCATCGAGTCCAACCCCTGCTCAATGTAGGAATACAAATCAAAGCAGATCTGACAGATGATTGTCCAATGCCTCCAGCATTGGAGCACTCACCACCTCCCAAGGTTTTTAACAGGTTTGTACTGAAATAGCTCCCAAACTAATTCACATGCTACTTATTGTATTAGAATTAATACGTGGAAGGGGAAAATTTGGGGAACTTACTAGAATTTTGAAATACTAATGGTACTGTAAAAATGTGGTTCAGAAAGATTCAGTACAGACTCAATAAGATTCTAAACTAATCAATTTTGAAACATAACATTCTGCTTTAGAGCTTTATTTCCTGCTGCAGGGTTTTTTATTGTATCCAATGACAACAATTATACTTTATCACTCTCTTCCCACTGTCGCTTCACCCAAGACAGAGCAAGCCATTAAAAAATAATGTCTTGAGCTAATTTGAAATGGTTCAAGAAGCCCTCCAAGCCATGCACTAAAGGGCATATTTTATTGTTTTACTTTGAAGCCCTCTCCTGACATTTTTTTAAACCTGAAGTCCTTTTTTTTCCTGTCAGAACAGCATCACTGGTGTTACCATCATCACCTCTTGTTACTTGAGTATGAAAAAAAAAACACATTAGTAAAATACTGAATGCAATGGCTGAAATCCAGCTGCATTACTTTTGCCTGATGATGTCCCCTGGGACAGAAGAAGACAGCTTTTAATCACCAAAAATCTCCTCCTACTTGCAATGTCATCCACTTGCAGCCATTTTCTGTAATTAAAGACTCCTTCCACCCCATGGTTCCCACAATTTCCTTGCAGTGAAAGGAACTACATGGGAGATGGAAAAGCTGCAGGGACAAAAGCAAGAACATTTTAATTACAAAAAAAAAATCTGCTCCCTGCTGGTGACATCATCATCCTTATGCAGGCATAGTTAAGCCAATAAAATTGCATGCATGCAGTGTTGAGAATAAACCAGTTAAAAGATATTTGGAATAAACCCGAACACAGTTATCCATGTGGATAAACATTTAAGGCAGTAATAACAGAATAAACTATTTTCTTCCATAAACAAGGGGCAACGAAGAAAGAAGTTACAACACATTACTGATATTCAGGGACAGATATGTGGAGGGAGTTTCTCATGCCACCTGAAGAGGCTGCCCAAGTTTGTTGAGATGCAGAGAAGCACCGAGAGGCTTGGAAGCTCAAGAACCTCTGCCTCTGGCAGACGAAGCAGGAGGGGCAAGTGGCCCCAGAGCAGAGACCTCCAGGCCAGCCCACTTGCAGCCAGCCAGGTGGTGCTACTCCTTTGGCGTAACACTACACTGGAGAGCCTAGCTAGGTCTGGGTAGAGTTTGGCCATGCCTTCTGAGAGGACTACCACACCTATGGGGTAGCTGCCACCAGTGGGGACTAGGGAGGCATAGCAGGGGAAGGGACTCATGCTACACTCCTCCAAGGACAGCTAACTGACTACATACAGCATCTTTGGTGCAGCACACCATGCCTGGCTCACCTGGGACATGTCCTCAAACTGGCAGAGGAGGCGGGGCTCTGCTCTACCCAGTGAAAGACTGGCAAGGGATTTATCTTCCCTGAAAGACTTTAGGAGTGAAGTCAACTCCCTGGTGCCCTAAAGTTACTAATGTTCATTGTTTGGCCCTGTTGGCCTTTTAAGGTGGTTCCATTGCTCTAATAACGCTCTTGTTTCTGCAATTACTCACCATGTTGTTGTGGAAAGGGGTGCAGAGGTGCTCACAATCTGCCACTGAAAACACTATAATGCTAGTCTCAGGAGAGGGCATTCTACAACCACCAAATAGACCTCCTCTGTAGTGTCTGCCTGTTGTACCTCAATACATAGCTACACCTGGGGAAGGACTGCTGAAAATTATTGTAGGATCTCTGTAGGTTAAAGTTGGACAAATCAATTGGTTTGTTTCACATTCATTTTTTTAAAAAAATAATTTTAAATCTGAAGTTCTTCCCATTAAATATATGAAGAAAATTGGAGATTTTGGCAAGTTCTTTTAAAAAATAAATGGAAGAAAAATCTCAATTATCTGTACTAATCACCCTTAGTAGGGACAACTATTCCCAGCATGGAGAGAATCATGTTTCAGCTGCCGCTGCACAGGTCGTAATGATGAGGAGCCTGTAAAGATAAAGACAAAATCCTAGTTCATCACCATGAACACGGTTGAAACTGTGCAAACTGTGAAAGTCAAAGCCGGAATTCAAGAATTCTTTACTCAAAGCCCTTCAGCTATGAATGAATAAATCCATCACTTTGATTTCTACAACTTTCACATTTTTAAAAAAATCAGTGTTTTTAGAAGTGAAATTTATGAAGAAATTTACAAAGTTCTTATTGAAAAAGGAACATCTGGGAGAAGATTATAAAGTCAAGATCATTCCAAATTTGTCTCCACATCTCTTATAATGACTGATGGTGAGCATCCTCTTCTGTTTGCCATTGTTCACTCTTCTCCCGCCATTAAGCAATAGCAAATCACAAGAAATTTTTTTTAGATAGGTGAAGGAGGGCTGATTCAGTGTTTATAGTGTTTCTGTTCAAAGAAAATTTCATTGTATTGATTGCCAGGGACCAATTTAATTTCATTCCCTCCCCAAAGGACTGAAACCGCAGACTTAAAGAAATGAAAAGTATAGTTCATCATCTTTAAAACTGCTTTTACAGGGTCTTTCTCCTGTCCAGAGATAACTCCCCTTTCGTTCACTTGTGTCTCTCCAAGAAGCTGTAATTGCAGAAAATCTGGAAAAACACCAACAACTGTCAGATTTGCGGTAAGTTTTGTGATGTGCGTCTGAAAGATTTATGTCCTGATTAAAAGAACTTTGATTGAATTTTGGGATAGAAAATTGTTTTCTTCATAAGCACATGTGCCTTTTTATCCTTTGATCCCTGCTTGGCTTTTGTGGCTCTTCAGAGGGATGAAAGTTAGAAACAAAAGGGGGAGGGGAGATGAAGCGATATAAACAATTAGATGCACCTAGTGTCTGGAGATTTTTAGTGATTGACGGGGTGGATGGCCAGGAGGATACCGGTGCATCTTTGTGAAACTGTGGAACAGATTCAGTGCCAGTTAGGCTCAGTTCATTTTGTCTATATGCATTTCAACAAAAAACGTCAAAATATCAGATATGAGTTGGAAAACTCTGAAAGAAAAAGTTGTCCAAGAAAGAGATCTACTTGCATTCACTGTGGGCTGCTGCAGATGAAAACTTTCTTGGTGTTGTTTGTTTGTTTGTTTTTGGCTATGCCTATCTGAGATGGTTAATGCTCCCAACTTACTTATCACATTTTATCAGCTTAGCATGTTTGTCTTTGGAGGTCAGCCCTGCAATGCCCCAATAAACAGATTTCAGAAATGCAGATGTCTTTGAGGTAGTATTGTGTAACAAAGCACGTCTCAATGAATAGAGCAGCAACCTGAGATACAACTTTAGTGGGGAAGATGTGGAGGGTGGTCTGGAAGAGAGGTCCTACATTATTCATGGAGAGCAGGGCACCTGGTTCATTGAATGTGAATCTCTAATGAACTGTTCATTGTGCCTGCTATCCTTCAGCTGGATTCATATGTTAACGTGATGAGAGAAATTTGTGCATCCATGCAGGCGGCTTTTCTACTAGGGCTTCTTGTCACATTTCATTTCCTGGTGTCCTTCTTTACCCTGCCTTGCATTTTCAAGCCACTGTCCGGTCCACTGGCGAGCTCCTTCGCCAGCACAGACCGCCATTATCCTCCTTCCCGGATGACACGAGACTCAATGGTCTCGCGTAAATAACCAGAATGGAGCTGGATATTTAAGAGAGGCTCCTCCCTCTTCTCATCCTCTTTGCTTCTGGCTACAGAGGACGAAGGAGCTCGTGGTCTGCCGGGATTTCGAACTGCGTCATAGCTTGCTGATTGGAGATAAGGGGGGTTGCATCGGCACCCCCCCACACACACGGTTTGGATCAAGTGCACCAGATCCCTTAGGGGACAGACGGCACTTGCAACTCTCGTTCGTCTTTTAATTTAAAAAAACTAAATAAAAGAAAAAGAGAGGCTAGGATAGCGCAGGCAGGGCGAGGCTGTGGGCCGAGCCGCCTGCGGCCGGCCTGGATGCCGCACAATGGCTTAAGGAGTCCTCTTTACATCGGTTCTGCAAATTGATATAGCAGTTGTGCACGGGGGCAGACTAATTAATTCAAGCAAGGGTGTGTGGGTTACTCGGGCATCAAGTGGTCTTGCTCACCCCCCATCCCCAATCACCCCCACTCCTGGTCAGTTTGAAAGTTAGGGTGAATAATTTAGAAGCTTGAAATAAATTTATTTGCATTGATTTTGGTGGGTTGATAATTCCATTGGGGGATGATAAGTTGTATAATTAATTAATTAATTAATTAATTAATTAATTAATTAATAATAGAATAAAATAAAATAAAAAACAAAGAAAAAATAAACTAAAGTAAAAGATATATATATATATAAGTAATTAAATTAAGTTCAAATAAATATAGATAAATTAGTAAAGTAAATAAATAAGTAATCAGGGTTTTTCTCTATATCATTAATTTTAAT
This sequence comes from Intellagama lesueurii, assembly GCA_037013535.1. Taxonomy (NCBI): domain Eukaryota; kingdom Metazoa; phylum Chordata; class Lepidosauria; order Squamata; family Agamidae; genus Intellagama; species Intellagama lesueurii. The sequence goes on along the minus strand of JBAJHW010000002.1, from coordinate 197,278,268 downwards.
CTACTGTTTAGTTTTAGTTCTTATTCTGAGCAATTATATTGATATTAATTAATTCATTAAAAATAATAATAAGAATTAATAGATAATAAATTTTGATTGTTATTAGTATCAATTGATAATTAAGTTGAATAATTGAATTAATAATCAGTATCTAGAAATAAATAAATAAATAAAGAGAAGGGGTGACATTGCAACCTTTCACTGTCTCGCAGTGAAACAGGGTTTAAGTTTTGCATTTACATAGTGCATTCATATTGAGCTGTTGCAAAAAAAGGGCTAAGCTTAAAACTATGGCTGAAAACCTAATGTCACGTTTTGCTGCCTTAGAGAATGAAAGAGAATCGCCATGATCAAAATGAAAATATTACCAAAAATTACTTTTTTATTCAGGATGCTCCCAATACAGTTAGAAGAAGATTTTAAGTATTGGCAGGGATTAATTAATGGATTTTGTAATCAAGGTAAAAAAATCTAGAATAAATAAAAGATATTGGTATAAGGCTCAAAAAAATGGAGGTTTAGGTATTCCTAATATAAAAAATTATTATATAGCGAACCAGTTAAGATTTATTGGAGATATTATATACAATAAAGGAAGGTTAATTTGGTGGGATATGGAATCCTCAGAAATAAATGGGAATATTGAAAAATATTTGTTTAATGTAGTAAAAAGAAATACAATAAATCAGGTGAACAACCCTTTTTAAAGAAACATGTTAAATATCTGGAACAAAAATAAAAAGAAGTTATGTCCCTTTACTTCACCACTAAAATTAGTGACTGAAATAGAAAATTTCCCAGCAAAATTGAAAGGTTTAGCTGATGTTTAAGGACAAAAAAGTTGCCAGATTGAAGGATTGGATGATTAAAATGAGATCGAAGGATCAGATTATAGTTAAACTTCAAACTAATAAATTATCATGGTATAATTATATCCAATTAGATAGTTGGACAAATGTATGGTTGAAAACTAATGGCAAATGTAGAGAATGTACTAAGTACAAACAATTTCTATCATCACATGAAGACATGCAGAAAGATGCTTTGATGAAGGGATTAGTAAATAGAATTTATAACCTAGTTTTGGAACAAGAGGAAAAAGAGACAGAAACAGATAGTTTGAAATCAATTTGGGAAAATGATTTAAAGACAGAAATTAAAACAGAGGATTGGATAAAAATTTGGAGGATGAGAGTTTTAAGATTAATGTCGGTAAGAATAAAGGGAAAAAAATTAAAATTAGTTTAAGGTGGTATATGACTCCAGTGAAATTGAATATAATAAATTCAGACTATTCTAAGGCTTGTTGGAAATGTGATGAAGAAATTGGCACATATTATCATATGTGGTGGGAGTGTAAATGTATTCAGAAATTTTGGAAACTGATTGTTAAATATGTGATATATTTGGAAAAGATATTGAATTCAATTCTAAAATTGCTTTGTTGTGAATTTTTGATAAGATAGAACTTGATTATTGTTCAAAGGAATTTATTTCCAATTTTATGACAAGTGCTAGAATATTAATAACTAGATTCTGGAAAGATAAAAATGATATTAAATTGGAAGATTGGTATAATGAAGTATGGGATGTTGCATTAAATGATAAATTGACTACTGAACTTAAGATGAAAAGAGGGGAAATAAGTTCAAATATTTTTTATGCTATTTGGGGCAGATTTGTTGAATTTGTATTAGTGAAAAGAAAGGGGAAAGCCTCTAAACAACAATCAATACAATTTTGGAAAGGAAGTTCATATGAAAAGTATTGTTCCAAGGGGTCCCGTGGGTATGGGGTGCATGGTGGTTTAGATTGTATAGTAAGTATCTTGTATTTTTGTATTTGTTTTTGTTTTGAAAATTAAAAAAAAGAGAGAGAACGAAAGACAGGAGCTGCTGACATCTGGAAGGGAGACAGATGCTGCAATGGTAATTCCACAACGTCAAGAGGATGAGCAAGAGCGTGGGGAGAGTGTGATAGAAGTGGAAAGGCCCATGGTGAGACAGCAAGGTTGTCGGGTTTGCAGGGAGGAAGAGTCGTCTGATGCCCGGTTTGGCAGCAAGGAACAGGAAACACCACCACCAATACTGGCATGTGAGTTGATTAGTACACCTGACACTACCAAAACAGTTCCAGTTTGGCCTTGGCAGGGCGCTGGGCAGGCTAGTTGGCCTTTCTGCACAACACTTGACATGCAGGGATATAGAGCATCATTTGGTGCATAGCCCGGTCCGAGTTCGTCAACAAGCAACTGGGTTGCCCCTTACTGCCAGGTTCCATTTCAGCCAGTTTTGGGATCAACACCCGGAGTTGGGGTGTGGCCTTATCCATCGGTGCCAGATACAAGCTATAATTCGGTCCCTCTAAAGGCTCTGCCTTTTGGGGACCACACTATGCCATTAGGAAATCACCTAACTCTGGCAACTAAAGAAAAGATCTGACAAGGTTACTATATTGATTTATTTGAACTACTCAATAGAAAGGTGGAAAAAAAGGATGTAGACAAGGAAGATGAAAGGGAGAAGGAGAGGCGAAGGAGACGTAGGCCTGAAAGAACTTGGGCAAATTGGTTGCCCGGGTTTCTGATTTATGCCTGTGTAGTGGTGGAAGCCCAGCCATGGAGGGCTCAGTCATTATTTCAATACTTGGATATTATCTATAGAGCATATATAGACTTCGCTGGGCAGGCATCGCTTTTATATGATGAATCATTCCGTATGTGCAGCGCGATTCATCCAAATTTACTCTGGGATGAGCCGCAGCCTGGCCTCTGGCTGCAGTTCATGACACCTGCTAGGCCGAACCTGGGTGACCGGTTTGACAGCGGGCACCTCATTCGGAAACCTGGCTTGCTGCAGAATCCCCATGCTGGCACAGTGCAAGTGGGTCAACCCCGCTTCCTCTGTTGGGATTATAACGTTAAGGGAACATGCACACGCAAGCCATGCCGTTTCCAAAATGAGTGTTCAGTTTGTGGGGGTCAGCACCCCAGCACATCCTGTTTCAGAGCCAGGGCCCAGAGAGGCAACAATAAAGACATTGGAGGGAACAAGAGGTCAGGTGGAGGCGGGGGTTCCTCTAATAAAGGGCCCCAGTCCAATTAAGATATTGATATTGGAAGAATGGTTACGGAATTACCCGAGTGAGGTAGACGCACAGTATTTGCTAGATGGCTTCAAGTATGGGTTTAGAATTCCAGCGCTAGGCGAACATAAGGCCTTTTTCGTGAGGAATTTAAAGTCTCTACAAGGAATGGAGGACATTGTTAAGGCAAAAATTCAGAAGGAAGTTGCAGAGGGTAGAGTAGTGGGGCCTTATTCGCACCCCCCTTTGGAGAACCTACGAGTATCTCCTTTGGGAGTGGTGCCTAAGAAAAGTAAGGGAGAATACAGGCTCATTCACCACCTGTCGTATCCGGGAAGGGGGAGTGTCAGTGAATGATGCCATTCTACAGGAACTTTGTACAGTGCGGTATACCTCATTTGATGAGGCGGTGCGCATGGTTCGTAGATGTGGAGTGGGGGTGGAGCTTGCGAAATGTGACATTAAGTCGGCATTCCGCTTTCTTCCTGTTCACCCTCAGGACTTCGAGCTGTTGGGTTTTTATTTTAAGGGTTCGTACTATATTGATCGAGCTTTACCCATGGGCTGTTCTGTCTTGTGCGCTGCATTTGAACGCTTCAGCTCCTTTTTGGAGTGGATGGTCAGGCATAGAGTGCAATGCAGGAACACTGCTTATTATCTTGATGATTACCTTTTTTGTGGAGGTAGAAATACTGGACAGTGTAAATTCATTTTGGACACTTTCCAGTCAATGGCATGTGAACTAGGTTTACCCCTCGCTGAAGAAAAAACAGAGGGACCGGCCATGTCTATTACATTTCTAGGAATAGAGATGGATACCGTGCAGCAGGCTTCTCGTTTGCCAGATGATAAACTGGAAGCCCTTCAGGATCGTATTGACAGACTGATGGGTAGTAGGAAAGTGTCATTGAAGGAACTGCAGGAGATAGTAGGTCATTTAAATTTTGCGTGTAAAGTAATTGCACCAGACAGAGCATTCCTGCGTCGACTATGCGATGCAATAAAAGGCTTGCATCGCCCCTTCCACAGAACCCGTTTGACAAGGGGAATGCAGCGGGATCTGCAGGTTTGGAGACAGTTCTTGGCTGATTTCAATGGGGTGTCCTTCTGGAGATCCGAGATGAACCTTAGGGCTGAGTTTCAGGTTCAAACAGATGCAGCGGGCTCCTTAGGTTTTGGCATCTATTTCAGGGGAAGATGGTGCATGGAGAGGTGGCCGGAAGAGTGGCATCAGCGAGGCATTACCAGAGATCTTACATTTTGGGATTTTTTTCCAATAGTAGGTGCACTTTGGTTGTGGGTCCACGAGTGGGCTAATTCAGCCGTGTGTTTTTGGTGTGACACTCAGTCAGTTGTTTATATAATAAACAACCTCATGTCACACTCTGAACGTGTGATGGCACCGGTGTGTGCCTTTACATTGAGGGCCCTGAGGTATAATATTTTGATCCAGGCACGGCATATTCCTGGCTTGGATAATACTTTAGCTGATGCCCTATCACGCCAACAGATCACTCGGTTCAAGGAGTTAGATCCACAAGCCAACAAGTTTCCAGAGACACTGCCTGCAGAGGTTTGGCTAATTGGCGGGATGACATGGAGTGAGCAATAGGTTTGTCTTTGGCCCCGAGGACGCAAAAAGGGTACATGGCAGTGAGTATAGAATTCCAGGAGTTCAGGAAACTAGTTGGTTTGGAGTTGATATGGCCTGCCCCTGTTGAACACCTTCAACAGTTCATGGTCCATCTGAATAGGAAGGGTTTAGAGCCAGGTTCCATTCAAGGTAGAATGTCAGCTCTGGCCTTTCACGCTAAGATTTGGGGGGTATGCAGACTATATATCCAACTATAGGATTAGAAAAATGATTGAAGGCTGGAGCAAGGAAAGAGGTCGAGTTAAGGATGCCAGGGCCCCCATATCCCCGGCATTGTTGGAACCAATTTGCCGGCAATGGATTGTATTTTGCAGTGACGAGTACAAGGCTGCGTTATTTAGGGCTGCATCGTTATTGACCTTTTTTGGAGCTTTACGGATTAGTGAGGTGGTAGCCTCAGGTAAAGGCGACTTGACAAAAGTCGCCTTGCAATGGCATGATGTAAGGTTGGATGGAGAATTAGTAAGGATTTGTATTCGCCAATCCAAGGCGGACCAACAAAGTAAGGGTGCCAGTCTTAGTTTGGCATCTTGCTCTTTGGAAGAGCTCTGTCCAGTGAGAGCAATACATGCTTATTTAGGCCTTCGGGGGCAGGAACAGGGTTATTTCTTTATGCACAGGGATGGGTCTCCTCTTACGAAATATCAGTTTTGGAGACTGATGGATCTAGTGTTAGGTAAGGTAGGGATACAAGGTTTGAAGTTTGGGACCCACTCATTTAGAATTGGGGCTGCCTCAACTGCAGCCACTCTTGGATACGAGCCTGAAGACATCAAGCGCTTGGGGAGGTGGTCGTCAACATCTTATCGCAGATATGTTCGAGCACTCCCTAACGTCTAGGCAGGTGCCTGGTATTTTGTCTTATAGGTTCAGCGCAAACTGTGAGAAGGCAGCAGGTCGTGATTATCGGCCACAGCTTTGTGTTTTGGGTGGCAAAGTATGCGGCTGATTCGGTGTGGGGCAACAATTTGGGGCTAGGAGCTAGAGCACAAATTGAGTGGAAAGGTATTTGTGGAATGCTATGGTGCCAATTGTGCCGAGCGGCGGCATTTGGTGTGCATCCCCCAGATGTATTGGTCATACATTTGGGTGGCAATGATCTGGCTGAGCTGGGCGGCAAGGCCCTGATTTTGGACATCATTTGTTACCTCAAAAGGTTAAAAGTGGATTATCCTGCTATGCATATTATTTGGTCGGCCGTCATCCCGTGGCTGGTTTGGCGGGATAAACGACAGGAGCATTGCATTAACACGGCAAGGAGACGTGTTAATAGGGAAGTGTGCAGAGCAGTATGCAACGGCCTTGGATCGGTGATTGGTCACCCAGAGATCCACGTGAATAGGCCTGAGCTGTTCTGGTATGATGGTGTGCACCTTTCAGACATGGGCTTGGAAATATTCTTAACAAACCTAAAGTGGGGGGGCTGCTTTTGGAGCTTGAAGGGTTGTGTGGCGGGCATGGGACTTAGCTTGGCTAGTCCCTATGCTATGGCGGGTAGTGCGGATAAAACAGGTTTCGGTGAGTCCCCTTGCAACTACAGGTAAGGTTTAGCTCATCTGATCTCCTAGAGCTGCCGATCGTGCGATTATAGTGCTTGGGTGGGAAGATGCGCTGGGGCCACTCCCGGACCAACAGTCAACAATGAGAAGGGGGCTTGAGGTCCGGGGGTGGTCAAATTTGGGCCGGCCGGGTTCTCGCTGTCTTCATGACCGCAGGAACTTGGGGCTCGGGACTCACCCATTATATTGGTTAGGGGTCCATTGAGACCCCTCTGCAGAACCTGATTCCGCACTACCGCAGGACCCCCCTTTTTATTGAAGGCATTAACGAATATTTAATAAAGTGTGGCCCATGTTTTATTCCATAGCTATTGTCTCATGTCTTTATTCCGGGGTAGGGGAGGGTAATGGCATGTGTAAATGGTTCATACTGCTCCAACAGTGGGCCCAGGATTGTCCCTCTTTATTTCTGATTGCACATGGTTTTGCTAGTATACTGTTGCTGTCTCCTAGTCAGCAACCATGTAGATCTTGCTGCCCTCACTCTTCAAGAAAAACCAAGGGCAAAAAAAAAAAACAACCCTTTCTTTTCTCCTCACAGTAAGCTTTCTTTTAGGAAATCTCAGAGATTCGTTGAAAGTTTCATGTTCGCCTCCTCTCCTTTTTTTGGAACAAATGCCAAGCTGTTTAGGATTATTACAATACCAGCAAACAATGCAATCTTTCCTGCAAAACATTCACCTGGAAAGGGCAGAAGAAAGGTCACATGGTGCAGGATCATTGCAATTCCTGTGCCGAATTGCAAGTTTTATGTTAAGATTTAACTAGAAAGGGCACAACGTTGGTCTGTTTCTGCACAGAAAAATGGAGAGAAATGGGAGGGAGAGAGAGAATGAGCACAGTAACATTTTTACAAAAAGCTGGGAAATCTTACTGGTGAAGAGGGAAGTATGAGCAGGGGCCTTGGCATGCTGAGACTTAAAACACCACAAAAAAGCAGAAATTGTGTGAGTACCCATCATATTCCTACTCTGTTGTGTGCTTACACAAACTAGACACCGTAACGAGCTTGGAATGCTTCTTTCAAAAAGGTAATTTGTTCCATTGGCCACATTACATTAGTGTTATGTTACTCTTCCACTCTCCAAGTCAGGGGTGAGTCCATAAGAGGCACCCCAAGGCTGGGTGGGTGGGTTGGTTGGTTGGTTGGTTGTTAATGAAAACAAGGGACTTGCACCATTCAGAGCAGTGCAACACCCAGTCAGGTGCTGGCCAAATTGGACAAAAGATCTTGCCCAGAAATTCACAACTTTGAATAACCCAGGTGTTCTTTCCCAGAAACCTTGGCCAGCACAACTGGTGGTGAAGGCTTCTGGGAATGGCAGTCCAAAAACACCTGGGTTACCCAAGGGAACAACTGATCTAGACTGTTGCTTCCAGCCAGTGAGCTTTCCTACAACAGCTAGAGTTTTGCTTTGTAGTAGTTGATAGAATTCTTCTAGTTGACACATTTTTAAAAAGCAAATGTCTGAAAGTGCATACTATTGAAAAACATAGACAGGCACATTGAAAGTGATGGGGACAATGTGTATAAAATATATATTTGGGACAAATTCATTCAAAATGTGCATATTATAACAAAGACACCTGAATAATGCTCACAAATTTCCATGAAGAAAAAAAAGTCTAATAATTGGAAATGAACAAAGGATGGTAGAAGAAGGCAGGTGGCTCCATGGCACAGTGGTTAATCTGCAGTATTGCAGTCAAGCCTCTGCTCATGATCTGAGTTCAGTCCCAACAGGTTCAGGTAGCCGGCTCAAGGTTGACTCAGACTTCCATCCTTCTGAGGTCAGTAAAATGAGTACCCAGCAAGTTGTTGCTTGCATAATTATGTTATAAACCACCCAGAGAGTGTGCTAGCACTATGGGGCAGTATACAAATCAAAACAACAGCAAAATTGAGAGAAATGAAAGAAAATCGAATTAGAGTTGTTTACATCCCTGCTTTCTGTCTCTGACACCCCTACAGTTCCTGGCTCAAGCCTCTTTTATTGCCTTTGGGATGATATATCAGGAGTGATCTCAGAAAGAATCAGATGTTCTAAACAATCTATAGAGGATTTTTCCTAGTCTCAAAAGCTTCCTCAGACAATTCCGTGCCTTTTTCATTGCCCTCATAAAGGTATCTGTTAGTACTGCCAAGAATCTTAAGGAAATTGTCTGCCTGTCCAGGGCTAGGGGTGAATTAACCCTTCCTCCTCCTTTCTGTGAATCTTTGATGTGAAATCTAATCTACAGAAGCTTTGCCTGTTTTCTCGAGCCAATTGTTCTATTACTTAGTCTGTAGAATACCATATACACATGCTGTGCCTCTGCACAAGATCTTAATATTTTTCAAGGCATCTGAGTACGTTTGTAGAGGTTTCAGACACATACAGGATCAAGGACACACAGTGACACCAGAGAGACATGCCGTGACACAAGATACAAAGAAGAAAGGAAATAAAGGAGAAAACAGTTGTAATTGAATAGAAAATTAACCTCATAATCCAATTTAAATAAAATGTGTGTGTGTTTGAGAGAGGGACAATATATAGTCTCACATATATTTACTTATATATGTATGTATGTATAAAGTCTTCCTTGTAGAAGAGTTAAATAAAGGGGCAGTAGCAACGAAACCATTCATAGCTGTTGGATCCAATTTAAAGCACCTCAGGGGTGTATTTAAACATGTTGTCCCTCCTATTGTGTTCAGGGAAAGTTTCCTTCAAAAGTAATAGGTTCTAATGGGGCCCCCCTTTGGCAGCTAGAAAATGTCAGATGAAGCAGCTCTTGTTAGGTACTGGTTTGATTGGATACCTGTTGAGTTAATGGTTCTCAATAGTACCCATCTTATGATTGACAGTCCTGAATACAAAGGATTTTTCAGTGTGACTGTGATGAGGTTAAGACACACGTAGAGGCACAGATGGAAGAAATCAGATTCAGGAGAGCTGCTTGGAAAATAGGTGGAAATAATCTGATTTTAGAAATCAGACCTTGAACTCCACATTTTGTACAGTTGCTCCACATGTAACTGCTACTTCTGATATCTCCCTCATCAATTTTTATTTCAGTTATAAAGTCCTAGCTGTACAAGTCATTCAGATAAGATCACACACATTTTGGGGTCTTATATTCCATCATAGTCTGCATACATTGACCTTCTTGAATCCTGCAGCTTCTCAAAACTACACTCCATCTCCCAAACAGACTCAACATGCACAGACCATGTTCCTCAACTCCCAAAGGCTCTAATAAATAATGATCTCTTGACTTGGCACCAACATGATGCCAATGTTGGTGCCAATCGAGCCTTCATGGAGAGGGCATTCCATATTGAAGTGCTATGGCAGAAAAAGTCCTCCCCCATGGCTCCACATAACAAACTGTTCTCAATGGTGGGGCATAGAGGAGACCCTCCCCAACATATCTTAGTGACTGAGCAGGCTTGTATTGGGAGAGGCACTACTTCAATTATCCAGGTCCCAAGCAATTTAAAGCTTTGTAAATCATCGACACCTTGAACTCAGACCAGAAGTGTATTGACAGCCAGTGCAGATCCTTCAGAACCAGTGTCATGTGAGTTCTGAAGGATGTCCCTGTTAGCAGCCTCGTTGCTACATACTGCACCTCCTGCAGCATCTTCAAGGGAAGCTCCACACAGAGTGCATTGCAGTAGTCTAATTGGGAGGTTGTACAAGCATGGACTACTATGACCAGGTTATCCCTGTCCAGGAATGGTCATGGCTGGCGGACCAATTGTAGCCGGCCCCAAGCACTCCAAGCCACTGAGCTCACATGAGCTTCCAGTAACAAAGATTAATTTAAGTCGTACCCCTATACACTATGCACCTGCTCCTTCAGGAGGAGTGCAACACCATCCAGGACAGGTCTCCTCCCCAACTCCCAGACCTGGGATCCACCAAACCACAGAGCCTCCATTTTGTTGGGAAATTGCAAAAGATTTCCTATAACTGGTTTCCACCATCAATCTAAATGGAATCTGTAGCCAAGAAATCTGAACAAGACTGAGACTTGGAAGGGAAGTTATGGAACTCTTTGAGTGTAAATATGTGTTGCTGGGTATCAAGATCATCCACACTATGATATTCCCAATTACTATATACAGATCTGACATCTGGAAAGTTAAGGAAGCTGATGGGGGGAAATGATTCATTTGAAATGAGGTGTTGAATGTGAGCTTTATGAACACCATAGACTGCTAGAAAGGCAAATAAGTGGTTTCTGGATCATATGAAGCCTAAACTTTTATTATTCCAGAGACCATTTGATGTATTTCATCAATATCTATTTAACATTTACGAATAATTACCAGATGATTTCTCCATGATATCTATGGTGGAAAAAACCAGCAAAGGCCATATAGTTACAGCATTCAACACAGCTATTCATGGAAAGGAAGGAGCATATTTAATAGACCCCCTGCCCCAGAATATTTATTATACGGACATACGTACTAGAAAATATCCCCTCAAAATATTTTTTACCTATCTAGTTATGCACACCTGTATGCATTGCCTTTGAGACACTTTGTCATATAACCACCACATTTTAAGAAGACTTCAGTATTATATCCTTTTTTTTAAAAGGAGGCAGCCTTAAGTAAGTAAGGAGAAACTTATATCTTAAATGATGCTCTCATTTTTCATTAATATGTATGCTTTCAGCTGCTGTCCTGGAGTGAAGCTGCTTCCCCAGCTATAAAACATGCAAAAGCTGGTAGACAGGTCATATTTATAACCCTAAGACCATATTACCCATTATTCCTGTCAGATGAATTGTTGAGGTTGCAGGCTCATGAGTCTCTTTCTTCATTCTCTTCATGCAGGTGGAAACATCGTATAGGTCTAACTTAAACCAATGCTAACATGTGCCGAATGCAGCATTTAATAGTCTACGGTCAGATATAATAGGAAAATTCCTGGGATATAATCCTGAAAGATTAAAATGTTACATTGACAATCTGGACACAGGAGTTGACCAGACTGATTACAGTTCTGATTTGTTAGTTCTGAAATGAGAACTGTGACTTTAACTTCAAGGATCTGATAGAAAGACAAAGAAAATATTCAAATAATGATTCTAGAGAGAAGTGACCTCTCAAGCTTGCTCTGGATCCCTCCTAGCAATGACATGCAAAAATTGTGAATTTGAAAGAGGGGGTCTGCAGTAGCAATCCAAAAAAGCAGAAGACTTTCATATGTCCTTGTGTAACACTTTTACGTTCTATGGGGTTATTTGCTTACTATTGATGAATCTTGCAAATACGATATCACAAAATAAATCTCTACTTATTTGCATCCATATAACAGACAACATGAAAAACAAAATGCTACAATCTGTGTATCCAGGGCCTTGGCAACAACACCAATATAGATGTTGCTTGTAGAATTTGCAAAGTTCAAGTGTACCTTTGATTTCAAAGTCAGACAAAAATCCAAGACACCTTCCTCAACTAGGTTGGGTATCAATAACACAGGAGAATCTTCAGAACTCTAAGATAAAGTATCAGTACAATTGTATGCAATTCATGAATTCACTGTGTAGCTTCACCCCTCCAACACAAGCATATAAAAACTATACCTAAATCAAGTTGGCAAAGGCTTTAGTAGTCCAACTGGAAACAGCAGCTCTGGCCTCTTCAGCTTTCCCGCTCTTTCTGAGATTCAAACCTCTTACTCACAGCCCTGCTCTTTCTTAGTCCCACCCCTTTAGATTGAACCAATATTTCATAGGGGTTACACTTGCACTGGCTAAAAGGACATCACAATGGCAGCTAGGATGGGGTCTAGCCATGTAAATTACTGGAGACTTCAAAAGCTTATCCAGTTCTTGGTGGGTTGTGCTAATAAAGGCATTATTTTAATTGCAATCCAGAGGTGTGTGAAACCCAACTGTATTCCATCCATTAGTGAGTTTTGAAGCAACAGCTGCAAACAACAGATAGCGAGCTTTCAGTGATAATTCAGCCTCTTTCAGTGATAATTCAACCTCTCTTGCCCATGTGGAGGCTCCAATATGATGTGTACTATGTAAATCCAGTTTCAGAATCATGTAGAAAGCCCCTATGATACAGAAGGCTCTTAACTTCAAACTGCTTCATTGCTTTCCACATAAGCAAAGTGACAATGAAAGGGACATAGCTAGAGGTTGGAGGTACTAGTTACAAGCAATAGCATGAGTAACTAGTTACTTTTGACAAGTAGTTATATAGTTACTTTATAGATGAAACTAATAACATCCCCTTAGTGGTAACAAATTAGACCAAGTTATTTTCAAAAATTACTTTTAAAGGTAATTTTAGGCACTCTAGAGGCATTATCAATTCTAAGTGAAAAATATAGCATCTTTTGGTTTTGCCTTTTATATTTTTATAAGTATTTCCAAGGTGCAGTGTCAAAATTGGTCATCAGAGAGTACTTCCCTGTATTTCTCATGAAAACACAACTAGTTGTTAACATTGGCAAAATCTGATCGCACTTGGCGAAGCATAAAATTAAGCTTGCACAAATTCACAGGGAATTACACCCAGGTAGTCCTCATGTGTGACTGCACAACAAAATGTGCAATGAACCTTGCAATGAACCACACAACATACTGTGCAATTGATCTTGCAATGAGCGCACACTGACTGTGCACACTCGCCACAATTGCTGACCATGCCAGCTGCATCTGAATAAAACTTTTGCCTTGGTGCAAATTTCACAACACCTTTCACATATTCAAGCTACACAGGCATCGCTACACAATAAAATTTCAACCAATGAATTACTTTGATCGGAGCAATGTAACATTTGGAGTTATGAGTAGAATTAACATGCTCTCCTCCTTGTGTGTTTACTTTACCCTTATACAGAACATCTGAATTCTTGGAGTTTTTAAAACCTCACATGTTGCCTGAAGAAGATGTGGCTAGGAGGGACCTTTCTGGGTTGGGGTGACTGTTAATCACTGTTATCCAGCACTAACCGATTGTTCCCTCCTGCCTTTGAATTAAAAGAGAGCCTTGCCTCTCTGCTGACTGCTGTCCTTTCCCCTCTTTTTAGCGTATTGAGGTCTGTTGCTGAAAGCAGTCATGTTTGTCAGTTTGCTGTTTCATTCATTTAATTGTAAGTAATTTTATTTTTTACATTGTAAATTTTTCTTTTATTCTTTCTCCTACTAATGTCTCAGAGTTAGTTAAAGAGAATGTAAGTGCCAGGGGTGGACTACTCTGGGGAACTTGAAGCTATATGTGCTCTGTGAATCCCTGCACTTCTGCTGCGCAGCTAGAGAAATTCAACCAATGAATCCAAAATTGTGCATCATGAACAGTGACAGGAAACTATCCCATAACAGTAGCTAAAATTTGAGTTCAAAAGAAGCTGAAGCCCAGAGGGATAGAAATAATAGGCTGTAATAGTTCTGAACCAGAACCAAATGGGAACAGTTTCCTTTAGTAGTCAGGAAGTTAGTTCTAAAAAAGGCTGAGAAAAAAAGGGGGGAAAAAACCACTTTCGTTTTCATATTTGAAAAATCCTCAAAATGGGCTTGTGGACACACACACACACACACACACACACACACACACACACGGTGCAAAATACTTGCTGAAAGCTTGCTAGAAAAAAGAGATACATTTCCTTAATCTCTGATTGCTTAAAATTCTGAGAACTTAATATTATGTTTGCTTATGTTAAAAGACAGTGTCATGTAGCTTCATTCCGAAATTATAGCTGTACTGATGTTATGTCAGCAGTAATAATCAATGGCTTGTTAAGGTTGCTTCCCCAAGCATGAGCTGCACTATTTAAAGAGAATTTGTTTTAATCAGGTGAAGTGAGAAAGGAGAGGTGTATGAATTACTCAGAAGAGATTATGCTTGCTATTGTTATTAACAATTATTGTAAGAAACCAGTTATTATCAATTATTATAAGAAAATCAAAGACCCGTTAGAACTGTTACAAAGCACCATCTGACACAGGGATGGGGAGCATCTGATACAGTGTTTGACTTGTTACGTATTCATCCTTTGCAAGCCATCCCATCAACTTCTTTGTTGAAGGTGTCACAGAAAAATCCTTGAAGAAAGAAATGTAAGTCTTGAATCTTATATCCACGTACATAGGAGGAATCTTCATGAACTGAATGGGACATACTTGCGAAGGACTGAACTAATGATACTCAGTTTCTAGACTAGATCATGAGTTCATTCCTGTATACTAAACACGTTGAATCATATGGTCAAGTGTGACTTCCAACCGTATAATTTCACAGGTGTATCTATACTACATAGTTATAGCAGTGTGACACCACTTTAATGGTCTCTGCTCTATCCTATGGAATGCTGGGATTTGTAGTCTAGCAAGGTAAACAGAATTACCACAGATCTAGTGGATTCCCCTGGGTACATTCTAAAGACCACATCAAATGATAAATCCAAAAATTCCACAGGCTGGCGACATTGCAGTTAAAGGTAGAATCAAGGTGCTCTTACTGTGTAGTGTAACAAGGTTCTACTTACAGTCATAAAACCAGGCTCCTTATTTTTGCAAATAAAAAGTATTGTTGTGGAACTAGACATCATAAAACACTTTCCGCATGCAGTCAGAACAGTATCTTCCCTATTATTATTCCCCACTGCAGTATGATTTGATTATCCAGTCAAAAATTGATTTGATCAAGTATGATTTGTCAAATTCATTTTTTTCCAGTTGTAGTTGCTCTGTCTCCATAAACTCTACTCCTTAAATAACACTGTCACACATATCATTGCTAGTGTCAGTAGGAAAAGCGTACAGAAACCTTATTTACTATCTGAACCATTTTTCTGTCTCTTATTACTCACTTTCCCCTCTGAACTCCGTTTTTAAAATTATTTCACTAAGATGTAGGAAGCAGTTTGCATCATGTCTCTTCTCCATTTTCCTTTGTTTTATTTCATTGTAAGCTGCCAATTTTTCCCATTTTCTTTAATTTTCTTCAGTACATCCTGTTTTCATTCTTGTATGTGTATCTACTCAGAATCAAAAATATTGATTTTCTTCATTTGTTTAGTTTCCTTTATTTTGTTGGAACTCCTACATAGCACACCCAAACAACAACAACAATAACATATGGGAGAGAATCAACAGCAGATGTGTGAATCCAGTGGTAAATCACAACTTGAGGAACCACGCTGGAATGTTGTTGTTATTTAGTTGTTAAGTCGTGTCCGACTCTTCGTGATCCCATGGACCAGAGCATGCCAGGCCCTCCTGTCTTCCACTGCCTCCCGGAGTTTGGTCAAATCAATGTTGGTAGCTTCAGTGACACTGTCCAACCATCTCGTCCTCTGTCGTCCCCTTCTCCTCTTGCCTTCACACCTTCCCAACATCAGGGTCTTTTCCAGGGAGTCTTCTCTTCTCATGATGTTGAGCTTCAGACCATTTTTTTGCACTCTCCTCTTTCACCCTCATTAAGAGGTTTTTTAATTCCTCCTCACTTTCTGTCATCAGAGTGGAATAGAACTTGGCAAATCAGCACTTATGAAAGTTCCACTGATTCAATAGCTCTACTCTATTTGGAACTAACAATTGAATTTGTGCAAGCATGGTCAAAATGTTATAATATGATGGCTGAAATCTGTTGAGTTTTGTGTGGTTGCAAAGCAAGAAGTTTATATATATATATAAGTTCATATATAGGCTTATGATTATATATATAGGCTTAGAATCATAAGCAAGTTCCCCAAGAATTCCCCTTATCTAAGTAGACCAGCAAAAAATAAACAGAGAATACTATAAAGAAGAAACCATATTTATTTAGAAAATTATGGAACAACAAATGCCTCAGAGTGCACCTAGTGGTGGGAAGGAAAGAGAGTTGTTGATTATTTAAAACAACTGAACAAACAAGTTAATTTTCCTACAGAGGTTTTCTCTTCTAAAGGGGATCATGTAACCAACCAACTAACAACTGGTAGTAGTTAGTCCATGCATAGCATGCTGGGTTGCTACATGTTTCAACACCCATTTTTAACCCAGCTTGCATCATTCCAGTCCCATCTTCCTTCATAGTCTCTGGAAATAGTCTCTTGGTAGAGGCTTTGTCAGCATATTTGATGTCATCTCCACAGTTGGACACTATAATGCCTTGCTTGGTCAACTCACACTGTCAGGTGATATCTCACATTGATGAGCTTGTTGTGCATGTTCATTTTTTTCACTCTGTGATAGCTTGATGCAACTCTGGTTATCTTCCCTCATCTGGATAGGTATCTTCTCTTCCATTCTGAAGTCTCTCAGCAATTTCTTCATCCATAGCAGTTCTGTGCACACCTCTGCTGCTGCAATTAACTTGGATTCTGTAGAACGTAAAGTTAAGAATCTTTTTTTATGAGTAGCCTATGGAATAGGTGCATTGTCATACAGAAATGAGAAACCAGTAGTAGGTTTGCAATCTCCTGCCTAGACTGCATCAGTGTACTTTATTAGCTTTTCACTAGCTTGCAATTTTAACTACCTACTCTTTTGATTGCTGCCCAGTTACTCTGTCTTGATTAACTGACTTTTCTGCTAAGTATTTCAACGACAGTAGCGATATCCAGCCTAGTGGTAGTTGTGAGATACAACAGGTTTCCTATTGCTGTTTTGCCTGTTCTGGATTGAATATTGTTTGCTAGGGGCTCATCTTCCCTTCTGTGCTTGTTATCATCTGATGTGTCCTGTTCTTCTTCTCTGTCTTTGAGAAAATCTGTTTGCATGGGTATTACAACTTTGTATGCATCTTGAAGACTTTGTGTGTCTAAAAGTGTAACTATATTTTGCTTCTGACTTAATAAGTATAAACCATCTTCCTCTTCCTTACTCTGAATGCCTAACTAGTATTTTGCATCTCCCATCTCCTTAATCTCAGTTTCTGGCCTAAGCTTGTGTAGTATTTCTGTGTATTCATGCTCTCTCTGTGTAGCTACAACAGGGTCATCTACACAAACAAGAATGTAAGCAAAATATCCATTTCTGCTTCTGAGGTAGAGGACATCTCCATCACCTTGTTTGAATGCTTCTTGAAGTAGCATCTTCTTCAGTTTCTTGCTCTTATAGCTTGTTTAAGTCAGTTTACAAACAAATTCCGGATGTTTCTGGGTGACAAAAACTGGTGGTTCCATATATAGCTCTTCTGTGATTTCTCCATGTAGTAATGCATTCTTGACCTCAAGGTGTTTGACCTGTATATTTCTGGAGGCTGCTATGTTCAGGAGCATTTTTATGATGCTGTTTCTAACACCTGGAGCAAAGGTTTCATCAAACTTTTCTCTATATTTCTGTGAGGAACCTTTGGTGACTAATCTTTCCTTGTATCATGCCACTTTTCCATTAGCTCCTTCCTTCCTTTTAAATATCCATTTATATCCTATGGCTTTCTTACCTGGTGGTAGCTTTATCAGGATCCATGTTTTATTCTTGTGCAAAGCTTCTGTCTCTTCTTTTCTGTTTCTTTCCACTTGACAGCTTTGGCCATCAACATCTGCTCAATGTCTTCCGAGGTTACTGGTTTATTCATGAATGATGACCATGTGACATAGGACAAGTGGTCAAGTGGTACATCCAGGTTAGATAGGGATGAGCATCTAACAGCTGGCTCTGAAAAATCTTGTGGTTCAGGAGGTTGTTCCAGTTTAACAACACTGTCAGCTCCTCAATCTCCATCCTCTTCTGTTGGTGTAACAATTTTATCCTGTGTGTCATTGCCTTCCTCATCTCTGTCTGATTCTGTTTGTGAAGATATTGGCACTATTATGTCTAGGAGAGGTTTATTGTATTGATCTTGTCCTTCAGAAGTGTCTACCATAGTCCTTTTCTTGTCAGCTTTCTTTAGTTCATCAAAATGAACTAAGTGTCTTATGCTGACTTCACCTGTTTTCAAGTTCATGACTCTATATCCTTTGGTGCCTGGTTCATACCCAATCAAAATAGTCTGTTCAGTTCCAGAATCCAATTGAAGCCTTTTCTCTTTGCATATTTCATAAAATGCATACATTCCATTGATTCAAATGGGGCTACTCTAACTGCAACTTCTTTTAGTATAGTAAGTCACTAAATCCCCATTAGTGCAATGGGCCTACTCTAATGTGATTTTCTACACTAAGCAACAGAATTTTGGCCACTGAATCACCTCTAAAAAAGAACTTTCTAAGGTCTAATCCCTATAGAGTAAATCTACAGAATAAAGCAACAGGATTTTCACTAATGATTTACAACAACTGCCTTTTACAGTCCTGGTTATACAACAAAAATAATATAAAGAATAAAAATAAATATCTGCTTCAAAACCCCTGATTTTTTAAAAAAATAAATGAATAAACTGAATACATGCAGCTACACATTTTAAATTCATTTACTGTCCAATGTTGAAAATAATTAATGTAGGCATAAGTCATATTTGCATAGGGAAGGGGAAGGTTTTCTTAAAGTGAAATGTCCTGAGTGCCTTGCCTTGCCTTTCCATTTAATAACTAAGTGACTTGATACCCTATTAAAATCCTGTAATAAGCTAACATTTGTTCCCTAGTAGCATGATTGTGGATTGGTTACAGAATACTGATTACCACCAATTCTAGGTAAATTATGAACCATGTATGTTACAGAAGCACTGTCAAGCTCTGATTGATTTTGACAGTTTGTAGTTAATTAAGTTCATTTGCAATTCCATCTCCTCTCCTAGTCTCAAAACATTCTATGTTGAGAGCCTATTTTCAATTAGCAAGAAGGATGAAACAAAAAGAATTAATTATAAACCTGGCAATCCCTATTCAAGTTCTCATAGTGCAGCAATTATTTACAATAAAAAAAAACCCTGGAGATATGTAGTTATCTAAAATAGTTCAGTCTAGATTGAAAAGACACCAGGAAACGTACAAGACAATGTGATACATATCATGCTTAAATTATACTCCTGCAGAGGAAGAAGTCTTAGCCCTCAAAGCAGGCCCCCAACTTCTGACTGAATCAAAGAGTTAGTTCATGTGACAGAGTCTAGAAAGGCACCTGTAAAATATTTCACCCAAATATTCAGAATAAGAATATCCAACACCTTGGATAACGTTGCTACTTAGCAAGTAACAACCTTTGCACATGGTTTGTTTATTTGCAGAATCTATGAACAGGGTTGGGACTATTAAAGCTTTGAACAGAACTGGACTAATTTGGACCAATTTGCATAAGATATGGAACGAAGCAGGTTGGCCAGATTTCATTCTGGGGAGAAGACAGTGAATCTACAGATCTAGTTGGATCCCAGCCACAAATCAAATAAGATAGGGTACAAATTGCATCACCCTACTAGCATTTTTTTAAAAAAAAGTTTAAAAGAAAAGATAAATGTTTTTTATTTAAACCCCCAACCCAAGCTATACCTGAATAAAGAGCATCCATATTGCGGCTGATCTGCCCTGTACCCTTTAGAAGACATTCAAGCTTGCTCCTCTGCTAGATCCATGACATTATTTTATGCATCTCCAGATGCATAAAACAATTTTTAAAATGTGGTGAATGAAACTGAAATTCAAAATGTTTTGGAGTAGGAACTATGCAGTCCTCAAAGCCTATATAACAGTGTTCCCCAACCTGGGGGTTGTGATCCCCAAGGGGGGTTGCAAAGTATTTTCTGATGGGTCATTGGCCACCTTATACATGTTGTAGCCCTTGTTAAATAATTTCTCCTTTGACCTTTCAGAGCAGAATATAAGTTAGCATGTATGTGTATGTATGAGAAACCGGCCCTTTGGGGCAAAAAGGTGGCTTTACTTTCCGAGAGGGGATGACTTTATTAAAAATGCCTTTTTATACAAACATGATAGTGGAGAGTCGCAAGTTAGATGGCTGTAATAAAAGGGGATCGTGACTTGAACACAGTTGGGAACAACTGGTGTATAACCATTGCCCCCTTACCCCGAAATAATGACGCGAGACAAGTATTATGGGATAAACATGGGCCACACTTTATTAAATAATCATTCTCGCCCTCTGTAAAAGGGTGGTCCTGCTGTAGTGCTGAATTCAGGTTTAAGCACAGAGGTCTCAACGGACCCCTTACAAAACAAATGGGTGAGTCCCTAGCCCCAAGTTCTCACGGTCGTGAAGACAGCGAGAACCCAGCTGGCGCAAATTTGACCACCCCCAGACCTCAAGCCACCTTCTGCTTGTTGACTGTTGGTCTGGATGTGGCCCCAGCGCATCTTTCCCCCCCAAGCACTGTAATCGCATGATCCGCAGCGCTGGGAGGTCAGATGAGCTACACATTACCTGTGATTGTGAGGGGACTCACCGAAACCTGTTCTATCCACACTGCCCGCCACAGCATAGGGACTAGCGACACTAAGTCCCATGCCCGCCATCCAGCTTCATAAGCTCCAAAAGCAGGCCCCCCTGGATGTCTTTAATAAAGACATCCAAGCCTCCATCAGAGAGCACACCATCACTCCGAAAGAGCTCAGGCCTATCCACGTGGATCTCCTGGTAACCAATCACCGATCTAAGGCGATTGCAAACAGCTCTGCATGCTTCCCTGTTAACACGCCTCCGCACCGTGTTAACCCGCTGGACACATTTCACTGCCATCCACGCACACCATGGGATGATTGTAGACCATAAAATGCTCAAAGCAGGGCATGCCGCCACTGTCATCCACGCACGCCGCGGGATGATTGTAGACCACAAAATGCTCATAGCAGGGCATGCCGCCCTCAGCCATTTTAGATTGTGAATTACGTCCAAGATCAAAGCTATTCCTCATGTCTGGCTGGATCGTTACCACCCAAATGTATTAGCAACACATCTGGGGAATGCAGTCCGAATGCAGCAGCTCTGCCAAATTGGTCCCATAGCATTCATCGGATCCCCTTCCAGGTTATCTGGGCTCGCACTGAAAGACCCAGATTACAGGCTCAGACTGACCTGGCTCCCTATCGAGCTTCCCAGAACATAACTGTGGCCGATAATCATGATGTGTCGCCTCTTCACCATTACCACTGGACCTGCAATGACAAAACAGAGCCAGGCACCTGCCTAGACGAGAGGGAGTGTCCTGATATATCTGTGATTAGCCTTGGATCGGCAAATATGAATCAGAACCGTCTTGTCCACTATCCTCCCGTCCTGTCGTTGCAATGCAACTTTAGTTGCATCGTCCTTTCCTGCAGCTATTATTTCTCTAATTCTTAATGCGCCAAAATTGCCAACAATGATGCCGCCCTAAACAGTGCTGCCTCATAATCATCCCTGCAGGTGGCAGGCCACTGTTTGCAAATTTTTCTAATAATACTGGGGTATGAGTGCCCTATGTCTTAACCCAACCTTACTCTTCACCCCAACCTTCAAGCATTTTCCGTGTACAGAAAGCGGAGGTATAGTCCTGATACCCCTGAACCCTAGCGTGAAAGCTAACACCAACATCTGGCCTTGTATGGAACCTGGCGCAAGTCCTTTCCTATGTAAGTATACGATGAACTGCTGTAGGTGCTCTACTGGGGCAGGCCAGAAGAACTCTAAACCCACTGAGTTTCTGAATTCCTGAAACTCTATACTCACTGCCGAGTACCCTTTCTGTGTCCTTGGAGCCAAGGCCAAAACTTATTGTTCTTACAGCATCATCACACCAATTTGTCAGACCTCTGGGGAAAGAGTTTCTGGGAATTCATTGGCTCCTGGATCTAACTCCCTGAACCAGTTGATCTAGTGGCGTTAGAGTGCATCAGCTAAAGTGTTATCTAAGCCTGGAATGTGTTTTGCCTGAACTAAAATATTGTATTTCAGGGCGTGCAATGTAAATGCATGCACCAATGCCATAATGCGTTCGAATTGCGAGGTGAGGCTGTTTATTATGCACACCACTAACTGATTATCGCACCAGAACGTACCACTGAATTAGCCCATTCGTGAGCCACCAGCCATAGGGTCCCGACTATGGGAAAAAAATCCATAAATGTCCAATCCTTAGTAATTCCCAGTGGGAGCCATTCCTCAGGCCAACGCTCAGCACACCCTTTGCCCTTACAATAGATCCCAAACCTAGGGAAGCAGCTGCATCTGTCTGTACCTGGAACTCAACTTTATCTCAGACCTCTGAAAGGAAATTCCGCTAAACTCATCTAGAAACTAGCTCCAAATTTGTAGATCCTGTCTCATACCCTGTTTGACTCTCGTCCTATGAAAAGGACAAAGAATACCTTTCATTGTATCACCTAACCTGCGCCGGAGCGCACAACCTGGTGCCACCACCCTGCATGCCAAGTTCAGATGCCCGACTATTTCCTGCAATTCTTTCAATGACACCTATCCTTTTTGGATGTCAAGGCAATCCTAGCCTAAAAGTCGCTCAGTTTACCATTAGGCAATCTGGACATCTGCTGCTAGTGTCTAACTCTATTCCCAAGAACGTAAGGGACATAGCCGGTCCCTCCATCTTCTCTTCATCTAAGGGGAGACCCGACTACCTTGTTTTGCAATGCGTTTTGCGAGCTCAGCCCCTATGCCGTGCTTCCAGACCATATGTACTGCCTTGTTGAAAGAGGTGTAATGCATGGTGCACAACTCCTGGGGGATGGCATCATTCACCGACTCTCCCTGCGGGTATGATGAGTGACGGATGAGCTGAAACTCCCCTTGGTTCTTTTTTGGGCACCACACTCAGTGGCGAAACCCTCAGATTCTTCAGGGGAGTATTTGAAAAGGTCCCAACACTCTGCCTTCCTTAACCTCCTTCTCAACCTTTTCCCAAACTATATTTTCCATCCCTTTTACTAATTTCAGCTTGTGCATGAAAAAACGCCTTATGCTCTCCCACCGCTGGTATCCTGAAACCACACTGAAAACCCTCTAAAATGTATTCGGCATCTTCCCGCTTAGGGTTATTCATGCAGCCATGTCTCCAACACAGAAACCTTAATTGAACTGGGGCCCTTTGCCAGGATTACCCCCTCCACCGTTGGACTTCTTGCTACCACCAGGGCCTTTGCTGACTCTTTGAGCTCTGGCCTTAAAACAGGATGAGCTGGGATGCTGACCTCCACACAAAGAGCATTCATGCCTGAAAATGCATGCTTTTCACCTGCATGCACCTCTCGAGTTGTAATCCCAGCAGAGCAGGCAGGGTTGTACCACCTGCCCCGTGCCTACAAGGGGGTCCTGATTCTGGCCCACCTTACGTATAAGATGTCCACTATCGAACCTGTCACCTAAATTTGGCCTAGCAGGCATCATAGACTGTAATCAAAGCCCTGGTAAAGGCTCATCCTATCTTAAATTTGGATGAATCGCACTTCTCCTACGGAATGATTCATTGTAGATCAACCATGCTTGCCCAACAAAGTCTACGTATGCCCTGTATATCAAATCAAGGTACTGGAATAATGAGAGCGCCCTCCAGGGCTGTGCCCTCACTACCACCCCAGCATAAATCAGGAAACCAGGAAGCCAATTAGCCCATGTCCTCTCAGGTCTGCATCTCCTACGCCTCTCCTTATCTTTTTCATTCTCCCTATCAAGGTCCGTCTTTTCTATGTCTCTATTCAAAAGCTCAAAAAGGTCAACATATTCTCCCTTCATATTTTTTCCTTGGTTGCTGGGGTGAGGTGATCACCCAAAGGCATAGCATGGTCACCAAATGGCAAAGCCTTCAAAGGGACCACGCCATACCCAGTATCAGGTACTGATGGGTAAGGCCACACCCCCACACCTGCGGTCGAGCTCATCGGAACAGGAAATGAAACTTGCGGATATGGCATTGCCCAGTCACCTATCTGTGTACTTGTACTGGGCCAAGGGTTGCTCGGGGCCCTAAACCCCTGCGTGTCATATGCTGTGTTGAATGGTGAGCCGCCTAGACCATAGGCAGGCCATGGCCATGCGGGCAATGTTGTGTCCGGTGCCACCGCTAGCTTACCTGACATAGGCAGCATCGCATCGTGTTCCTCCCTGCCCTGCTGGCAACCTGGTACTGCCACTCCCATGGCCTCCTGACAACTCCCAGCCGCTGCCAACGGTCGAGATACCTCCAGGGTCTGCGCCTCTCTCTCCTCATCCTCGCTCTGATATCGTGGCATTACTGCAGACTCCTCTGATTCCCTCCTGGACGACCCAGGGGCCTGCCGATCTGCCTCTAGAGCAGCAAATTGAGACATCAGGTTATCTGCCATGGCCTTGAACATAGCCCTTCTATGACTCTTGGCCTCCCTAGCCGAACGGCGTGGTTGCGCTCCGCTAAGCTGCTGGGCCTTTTGCGCTGCTCGTTCAGCTTCTAAAGCCAAAATTTTTTCTTGCAGCTGTTGCCAAATAGGCCAAGACTCCTCATCTGAGGATGAATGAGGTGGCGTAACTTGAGGAGCTGCGAGCTTCTTAGCAAGCTGCTTGTCCTTTCTGTTAATTTGGCCCTTT
Source organism: Intellagama lesueurii (assembly GCA_037013535.1). NCBI lineage: Eukaryota > Metazoa > Chordata > Lepidosauria > Squamata > Agamidae > Intellagama > Intellagama lesueurii. The sequence goes on along the minus strand of JBAJHW010000002.1, from coordinate 197,253,569 downwards.
CGGGAAGCCATTGCTACCACTTAGTTCGAGCCTCTGCACGCCCGACTCACACAAACAGTTAGCCTAGCCTCCCGCACTCTTACCATGAACTAAACTCTAAAATTCTAGTACCACCCCAATTGGTGCCGGGCGACACGTGCTCACAATGCAGGCTAATGTATATACACAGCTACAACCTTTCCTTATTTATTTATGTATTATTTATTTATTAACCTATTTTTATTTATTTATTTATTTATTTATTTATTTATTTATTTATTTATTTATTGTATATCAGTATGCTATACTATTTATTAATAATTTTTGAATAATTATATATATGTTATGTATTTATTTACTTATTTATTTTTATAATTGTATTTAATATTAATTTATATATTTATTTATTATGAATTTTAATTCCTCTTTTAATAAAATCAATAATTAATTCTTCATTCCAATTTTTTTATTTTTTTATTTTTTATTTTGGTTAATAATTTCTGGGCCAAAAAGGCTCCCACCCACCCAGGTGGAGTCAGCCTAATTAGCCCTACTCGTGATGCGTAATAAAATAACTAAAATTCAAAACCCCTAAACAATGCCAATCAATGACTTAATGCAATTAATTTAAATATATATACAATAAACAAAAACAATATGCTATTCTAAAGCGCCCCGCTGTCTCCCAAGCCTGCCCCCCAGGAGGACTGAGAGCCTAACAGCTGATCCAGGCTACTTTCCAAACCGTGTCCCACTGTTTTACAATGATCAGTAAGCTTTGAGCTAACTTCCAACTTTTTTATTTATTTATTTATTTATTATGCTTAATTAAATCATATTCCCCTGTTGATTAAATATTAAACTGATTGAAGAATCTCCCTACACACTGTTGACAAGGCAAAAGGGGTGCCCACTCCACCTCGTACTGTCTCCTATTACTTCACCGATGACAAAATTAAGAAACTAAATTATAAATGTAAAAGGGATTAATTATACTGCTGTTAACAGCTCTTAGATTGCAGAGCTGTAGAAATGCAAAGCAAACCATGGGAGGGGGCCGATGCAACCCTCCCTTCCTTGAAGCCAACACAAGCAGGCCTCGAAAAGCAGCTACGCAGCCGAGCTCCATCCTCCTTCTGTTGCCAGCAAGGAAGAGGACGGAGTGAGGGAGGAACACCCATTAAGCAGCTCACTCGTTCCCCCCTCCCCTCCAGGGAGGCTTTTGCGAGACTCCAAGTGTCTCGCGTTATTCTGGGAGGGAGGCAAAGAGGACCCACGCTGCTGAAGATAAGCTCAACAGTGGATCCAACACTATCTTTCCACAGTCACACACACGCACTCATCCTGATTGTGTCTTCTCTATTTTTCATCAAAGTTTAATACATTGAGTTAGAGAAAAATGGAAAAAGAAGACAATCTCAGAATAGAAAAAGTATATCTAAACAGCTTACTGTACAACGATCATTAGCATGGGTACAGTGGATCATGTCATGCCTCAAAAACAGCACAAATGAGACAAGTTTGGACAACTAATGGCCGAGTCACAGAAAACTGAGAATATCAATTTCTGGAGGACCACAATTATATCCAACTCAGAAATCCCAGTATTATGGTTAGAGTCATAAAATGCATGGTCAGAAACAAGAAAGAACTGTGTGAAAAGTAGGATGAGTGAATGAAATCAATTTAGGAATAAAATAATCTTTCTATGGAGTACTTTAGCTACATTCTACTCAGAATAAACCAGGATTCTTAACTGTATTTGGATAATGTTGAGGAAGAAGGCAAAATTTATAAATTGGTTTGTTTATTCAGACCCATTGTGCCAGTTTCTCTGAGAGGACAGTAAAGCAAGCACAAGTGGAAATGATTTTACTTTCCCCTCTAAGCATGTTGACTGAATTTGCACACTATTCCTTATCTGGGACATTTCCATTGTAATATGACTAATTGGACATTGACCAATACATGTGACATGCTAACAGCCCTATCTCCGGGGTTTATTAAAGTGAAGTGTACAGATACAATCCAGTATTACTCACAACTAGAGCAGACCCATTAAAAGGATGCAACTTGTTAGTCACAAGTGATAAAAATTCCATTGATTCTGTTCTTCTCTAGTTGGGAGAATATTGAGACAACCAAGGCAATCTTGATATATGCACAGTTAATAACAAGCTGGGTACTGAAAATAGATGTTCCAGATGTGAAAATATTGTTTGAATTGATTGTGAGCCACCATGAGTTCCGTTAGTGGGAGAAAGGCAGTGCATGGAATAAATAAGTAAATAATAGTAGCCCATTTTGTAATGATAATAAACTTCACACCTTTCAGAGTACAGCAATAGCTGATAGTGTTCTCACTGCGCATATATGTACAGGATATCCACACACAGACAATGTCCAAAGCTGTGCATCTAACTATAACACCACTGTTATAAAAAGTCACATACTGTAGGGTTTGCTGAAAGGCAAGTGGTCTATTTAAAACAGTTTGCTCCAAGGAAATTGCTATGAAAAGACTGAAAACTATCGTAAGGTTTTCTTCCTATTGAAGATGTTTGAAACCCATCAGGCATGTTGTATTCTACAACAATAACAATGTATTTTGAGTGCTAGTTTGAATCTTCATTTCTTTGCCAGTCTTCTTCCTTCTGCTGCTGCCCATTGTTTCCTCTTGTTTGTGTTTACTCGTGATGGGTGAAACCATTTACATGTACAGAAAATAATGTGCATGTTGTGCAATTTCAGTTGCAGGAAACAATAAGCATGCCAGGTGACTCCTAGCATTGGGTATGATTAGTATGGATTACCACCACATGCCATTTCACATAATGCTTCAACACAAAAAAGAACTGCCCATACATGGTCTCCCAAGTGGAGACCAAGAGCAAGGAAGGTGCACCCTAGTGTTTTTTAAGTAGAGTAGCTACCTTCAAATGGGTGAAGGAAGTTACAAGAAAGCAATGCAGCATTTTAGGTGTAGCTATTCCATGCCATTGTAACAAGTAACATTTCTTGGCTTCTACTGCTGCAGTCATACCAGGTTTGTTTGTGATGCGGGATGTCACAGAGAAGCCCAATGTCCTCTCTCTCCCCATCCTTCTCAGTGAAAGAGAATCTCATGCTGGAAGAGAGGACCTACTTCCAGTACATATTTGCACTCGCAAATCAATGTACAGCAACAACATCATTCTAGAGGACAAAAATCAAAGTCCCTTGGTAATCAGTGGTAAAGCTTCCATTAACTTAGACAGAAGCAGGATCTACTCCTTGGCTATTAATAACTAAAATGAATAATAAACATGCATTTGAGCTGACAGCCATTTACTTGCCTCTCTGGCCTTTATACTCAGTGGTGACATTTGTATCCTATCAGCAAAATGCTGTATTGTATTTAAGCAGTAATTGCATTTTTTATGGAGACAAATGACATGTAAATCAATAAATGACGAAAGTGTACTCTGAGCAGTCTATTGATTTTCCATCAAGTTCATCTCTGAGCTTAAGGCTGAGAAAATACAATCTGCATTATGATTTTTTAACAAGTTGCAGCTTTTCAGCTGGGTAAAAAACTTTCATGAGTGTTAATGAAAATTAGGATGTTTGTCTGGTTTTGCTTCCCAGCCAAGATAAGATGAAAGACAAAGCATATAACAGCTATAATTGAAGGCTGTATGGAGCAAGTTGAATTGAAATTATAAATTACTCAATGAAGATGAATGAAGCCATAATCTTATGAGTCAGTCATGTAAACAAGTCCTACTTCACAGTCTGGTGTCAGCATTGGGATTGTATAGAAGTAGATGCCTCTAGAGCATTGTGGTTTCTGATTGGCTAGGACAACCTCTTAATTCCATCCTTACAGGAATTATACACAATCCTTTACAGATAACCCTTGATGTGTGTTCTTTCTACGAGGACTTTCTCAATATTTTATCCCATGAGAGTTTCAACTACTCGGTCTCAATCAATTTTACATTGCCCTCCCACCCCGGAATAATGAGGCGAAACGCAGGTGATGGGTTGAAATAGGGCTACACTTTATTAAATCAACATGCCTTTAACTTATGGCCTCAGAAACCAGGGGCCTGTGGTAGTGCTGTATCAGGTTTGGTGCCGAAGGTCTCACAGGACCCCCTCACCAACCTTACATGGGCGAGTCCCACACCTCATTGTCTCACTGTCCCTAAGACAACATGACCCTGGCCAGTGAAATATCAAGCCCCCCCCCCAGGCCTGCAAGCCCCCTGACTTTGGCGGCTCTCAGCCCGGGGAGGGCCTCTGCAGGTCTTTCCTCCTGGCACTGTAACCTCATGATCCGCAGCACTGAAAGTTCAGACCTGCTATGCACTGCTTGAACTACATGGGCACTCACCGATTCAGTTTCCTTCTGCACTACCCGCCACAGAATTGGCAAGCTTAGCTATGCTCCATTCCCCCCACCAAGCTAAAAATTTCAGCACGCAGGCCCTATGTAAATCATTCAAGAAAACCTCTAATCCAGCCTCAGATAAATGAACCCCATCACCTCTGTACAGCTCCGGTTGGTCCAAATGGATCTCCGGGTGTCCTATTACTGAACCCATCCCATTAACTACTGTTCTGCAGACTTCCCGATTAACCTTCCTATGTGCTCTATTTATGCAACTAGCAGCACAATCTGCTCTCCAAGAATGCTGAGGAATAATTGTGGACCAAACAATTCTTGAAAATGGAAACTTGGCCTTCCAGCTCCTTAAATCAGTCAGAATGTCCAACACAAGAGACTTGCCACTTCTTTTGGCCAAATCATTCCCCCCCAGATGAACCAACAACACATCTGGGGGTGCACCAGCCGCCGCTGCTTCTGCCATGCCAGGAAAATTGGTCTAAAGCATGCCCCTCCGGCCAAACCATTTCAAACTTACTGTGGGCTGAAGCCCCAAATCCCGGCCCCATGCCATCCTGACAGCATACTCCGCCACCCAGCAAATAAAAGCTATGACTCAGCACCAAGATCGTCAACTGCCGATTGGGTCACTCTGCACCTGAAATAAAAGACAAATAGCCAAGCGGCAACCTACAACTGTGGCATATTGTGCACGTAAAGCTTGTACCTATGGGAGGACCACCTTCCTACCTTCCTGATCTCTTCTGAGCTGTACCCCAGCATGGCTGCAGTAGACGTTGCCCCAATGCAAAATGAGTGGGTTCCAAAGTGCCATCCTGCTAAACTCACTCTCTCTAATGCAGCACCAGTGATCTTCCAAAATTGGTACTTTGTCAGTGGGGCCCAGTCACTATGGCAAAATAGTGAGCTTAATAACCCTGAGCTTCCCCTCTCTGCCTAAGATAATCCTCAAGCGCCCGAACTGGGCATATCTCTATGATGGAACAAGTCCCCAGCATGATAAAGTCTCCTTTCCACAATTGATCTGTTTCAGATATTCGGATATGTATTTGTACCCTATCCGTGGCCATTATTACATCTACAAGCAGCAACGCCCTTTGCGACATGCCATATTTACCAGTCACAAACACCTCACTAATTCAAAATGCTCCAAAAAATGTTACAAGCATTGCTTCCTAAAAAAGGGAAGCTTCATATCCGTCCCTACAAAGGCTACCCCACAATTCAATAAACTTCATTAGGATGGCTGGAGAGAAAGGGGATCTATCATCGGGCATTCTAACTCTTTCCTTGTTCAATCCTTCAATCATTTTACATATTCTAAAATCCCCTGTCGAATCAGCTACCCCAAGCATCTTAGACTGGAATGCTAACACCAACATCTTGCCCTGAATTGAGTTAGGTGCTAGACCCTTTTGAAAAAGAAAAATGCCAAACTGCTGTAGGTGATCAACCGGTATGGGCCATACCTGCTCTAACTGCTCCTTAACTCTAAATTCCCTAAACTCCTCACAAACTGCAAAATAACCCCGGCGAGTACTCGGGGCAAGAGCCAGCCATATTGCTCTCAGTGCTTCCCTCCTCTAATCTGCCATACCTCTTCTGGGAGGGCTTCTGGCCACCTGCAAGCTCCCAGGGCCAACGCCATGAACCGCAACATCTGATGACGGGACAGGGCATCAGCTATATTGTTATCTAGACCAGGAATGTGCATGAACTACTACGTTAAATTGTAAGGTGCATAATACAAACGCCCTCACAAACCTCAGAACCCATTTGGATCTGGATGACATGTTATTAATGACACGCACCACTGCCAGATTATCGCACCAGAATCTGACCACTGAATTGGCCCATTCAGCTGCCCATAACCAGGTGGCACCTAGAATGGGAAAAAAATCAAGGAACATCAAGTCCCTGGTCAGGCCTGACTTCTGCCACTCCTCAGGCCATGTCCCTGCACACCAAAGCCCCCAGAAGTAGATGCCAAAACCTAACGACCCAGCCCCATCCATCTGGACTTGGAATTCATTCGGAAGGCGTAATTCTATTCTTCAGAATGAAACTCCATTAAAATTGTCTAAAAATTGTAGCCATACTCTCAAATCCGGCCTCATGCCTGCTGTAAACCTGGTTCTATGGAAAGGTTTGCGTAGACCACTCATGGCCGCGCAGAATCTGCGCAAAAATGCCCTATTTGGGGCAACTACTCTACAAGCAAAATTCAAATGGCCCACTACCTCCTGCAACTCTATCAGGGTGACCTTTTTCTGTCTAAGCAGATGTCCCAATCTGGTCCGCAATTCAACCAGCTTATTGACCGGAAGCTTGCAGTATTGTTGACGGGCATCAATCTCTATATCCAAAAATGTGATGTTAGGCATTGGCCCTTCCATTTTTTCCATTTTTTACTTGAAACCCATGAAGTAAATATGCTGCAACTTCCTTTAAAGGGTAGCTAGCCAATAAAACTGCAAGGACCTTCAATTTAATGGGGCTGGACCCCTTTTGCCGTACCTGCCGCTCCCTCAGGCTTCTTGTTGCCGCCTTGCTCCCTGCCAACAACTTTTGGTAGCTGCCCTTTAAAACATTTTGAACTAGGCTGGACTTCCCCACAGATGGAACACTCATGCTTGAAGTGGCATGACTTCCTGGAGCAGGACCCATGTGCATTGAAATCCCAGCAGACCAGGCAGGGCTGAACCACCTGCCCCGCTCCAGCACAGGAACTGTTAACCTGCCAGCCTTCCTGATAAGATGGCCGCTGTCAAACCTCTTGCCCTGCGCTGGCCAGGCAGGCGTCATGGTTTGAAGCCATAAACCTGGGTGTGGCTCATCCCAACACATGTTCGCATGTATTGATGCTCTCATGTGGAAAGTTTCATCATAAGTCAACCAGGAATGACCCAGGAAGTCTACATAGGCCCTGTATATCAGGTCCAGATACTGCACTAAAGACAGAGCGTGCCAAGGTTGTGCCTTTACTATTATACCAAAATAAATTAAAAATCCTGGCAGCCAGTTGGCCCATGTGCACTCTGGATTTTTGCACCGCCTCCTCTCTTTCTCTACCTCGTCCTCTTTCTCCAGATCCTTGGCATCTATGTTTCTATTTAGCAATTCGAATAGATCTACATAGTCTCCCTTACAAATTTGCTCCTTCAAAACTGGTGTCAAGTGATCACCCAAAGGGAGTGAATAGTCCCCAAAAGGCAAAGCCCTAAGAGGAACAGAATTGTACCCAGTGTCAGGTACTGAAGGGTATGGCCAAACTCCAACTCCAACTGATGCCCCAGTAGGGGTGGAGAAAGGTGTTGGGGGGTAGAGGGCTCACCAAGCACTAGAGGATAGTCCAAAAGGCACCTGACTTGTTGTCCCACTCTGTAAGCCCATGGCTGTCTGCCCAAACTGATCCTGCACCTGTGCTCCCAGCCCCCACGGCCACACCACCATGGTTCTACCAGCGTCCGGTGCACTGGCAAGCTCACCTGACCTTTGATTAGCGGCCACGTCCGTGCTGGTTGCAGGCCTTTCACTGTCTGACCTGATGTCTTCAACCACTTCCTGCGCCGGGACTCCTTGCACACCAGCCTCTAGAGCAGTAAAACAGGATAAGAGATTATCAGCTTTAAGTTTAGCCCATTTGTGCACCTTGGACTCCCTTGCCAAGCACCGTGGCTGCTTGTCCCTAGCCTCTTTATATACTTGACTAGCCCTCTGCTGTTCCAATGCCGCTATTTTATCATGGAGCTCATCCCAAATGGGCCACCCCTCCTCGTCCGATGATGATGATACAACTGGGGGGGGGGGATGCCCTGGGAGCCTTTACTATTGCCCTGACCCTTTTTAGGGGCCATGGCTGCCACCCAAAGCACGTTCCTCAAGAACGTAACTTTATTTATTTATTTATTTATTTATTTATTTATTTATTTATTTATACATGTGTGAATGTGTGTGCGTGCACGCCAACCCAAAATGAAGTCAGGGCACACCACAAGCACACCTACCCAGGTGTGAATTATTCAGTTAGTCAATTAATTCTAATATATGTGTATATGAGTGATATATATAAACCTATATTACCAATTAACTGTCTATTCCTTTTTTCTATTCTTTCCTTCTTTTATATATATATATACGTATATGTATATATATACGTATATATACGTATATGTATATATATATATATACACACACAATTGGGCTCAGCTGGGGATCAGAGCTGATCCCCGACCCTCACTCCAACCTTGGGGAGTGCCGATGCACCCCCCTGAAGCTCTCCTCCAGACCCGTTTGCTGTTACGTAGCAAGAAATTCCCACAGCGCTGCACATGGCCGCTCCTGGGAATGAAAGCCTCGAAAGAGGCAGAACACATGGGGGAATGTCCTTTTAAGGATACTCCCCCTCCCCTCAGGTAGAGGAAGAATAGCGCATCTATCCCAGGGGAAGGGCAAAGGAGCTCCGCGTGGCAACAAGCGCCGGCGGAGCCGACAGACAATAAATTACCTTGAGAAAGAAAAACGTCAAAGGAGGAAAAAAAATGGAGAAATTCTCATGGGAGAAGTTCAGGATTCTTGTGCTAATCTTACATTTAATTTTTTTTACTGGAACTAAAATTTTAGGAAGTACATAAGAAATAGTTAAAAGATACAGAATCTATCATTACAGCACAAATTCAGATCGATAGAAATAAAGAATATGTGCATACATTAAAACAAAGATGCTCCATTGTTCTAGAGATCTATTGTTCATCATATAATTACCCTTCGCTTCTAGATTGAATATCAGCTTCATTATTTATAACCACATCCCAAATACTAAAAACATGGTAAACAGGGAGGAAATGTCATTTTTCCAGAAGAAAACAATTGATAATTTATGGTTAGGAGAATTTTTTTATTAAAATTTTGCAATAGTACAAAACTATAAATTAAAACCAAACTTAAACAGTATCTGACAACCCTAACTCAACTAAGAGATAATTAATTTCCTGACAGATACGTTATTTCATGTGGCTTATATTGCAAAACTAGTCATAAATGAGAAATTGTGATCACCAATAGGTATATCAATGCATCTCACCATAGGCATGAGAAGATGAGGGAGTACAATATGCATAATGTTGATTATAATATTGAATAAAACGGAAATATATAATAAAGACTTTCTCATTTTAGTTAACTCTGTTAACATTGTAGCTGTTAATGATCACTTTCTCCATTAAAGCAAGGGACCAAACTCTTGTTTGCCATGATAAGTACATTTCATCTGCCGCTTTCCATGAGTTTGGTATTGTAATCCTAACTGAAAATATAAGAGGCAAATTAGGTCTTAGTGACCCAAAGTTCATTAATCTTCATAAACAGAAAAAAGGGGACATAGCAATTGCTCACTGAGGTATATGTTCTATCTTCTTAAACAGCCGTGTTCAAAAGAAAAACACCAGGGGATGATCCCACCACATGTTCAAATATGTTTATGGTGTTGCCAGCTTATGAATGTAGGTTCTTTTTAATATGATCCAATTTGAGAGATGCATAATTTCAGTATTATATAACTACAATGGTGCCTCGCAAGATGAATGCCTCGCAGGACGAAAAACTTGCAAGACGAACGGGTCTTGTGAGTTTTTTGTGCCTCTTGCGATATTTTTCGTCTTGCGAGGTGGGTTTCCCATAGGAATGCATTGAAATTTAATTAATGCGTTCCTATGGGGGGAAAAGTCAGAAATAAAAAAAAAAGTCAGAAAAAATTCACTTACCAGGTACAGTAGACCGAGTCCCGCTCCTCACAGTGCCTTGGTAGCCCCGGAACAGCTGGACTCTGTGTGAGCAGAGCGCCGAACAGCTGAGAGTCGGCAACCAGCAGAGAGGCGGCAGCCATTTTGGAGAGGCGGCAGCCATTTTGAGAGGCGACCACATGGCTGCTGCCTCTCAAAATGGCTGCCGCCTCTCCAAAATGGCTGCCGCCTCTCTGCTGGTTGCCGACTCTCAGCTGTTCGGCGCTCTGCTCACACAGAGTCCGGCTGTTCCGGGGCTACCAAGGCACTGTGAGGAGCGGGGCTGGGTCTACTGTACCTGGTAAGTGACTTTTTTCTGACTTTTTTTTGGTTTCTGACTTTTTTCCCCCATAGGAATGCATTAATTAAATTTCAATGCATTCCTATGGGAAACCGCGCTTCGCAAGATGAAATTTTCGCTAGATGGCATTAACCGCGGAACAGATTAATTTCGTCTTGCGAGGCACCACTGTATAAGGCAATGCACTTCTGCATTAGGAGACAGCAATTTAATGGAGGATTATTCCAGAAAGCAACATCCATCAACTGGGCTGTGTATGTTGTAAAGCTGACTTATTTTGTTGTTGTTGTTTAGTTGTTAAGTTGTGTCCGACTCTTCGTGACCCCATGGACCAGAGCACGCCAGGCTCTCCTGTCTTCCACTGCCTCCCGGAGTTTGGTCAACGTCATGTTGGTAGCTTCAATGACACTGTCCAGCCATCTCGTCCTCTGTCGTCCCCTTCTTCTCTTGCCTTCACACTTTCCCAACATCAGGGTCTTTTCCAGGGAGTCTTCTCTTCTCATGAGATGGCAAAGTATTGGAGCCTCAGCTTCAGGATCTGTCCTTCCAGTGAGCACTCAGGGTTGATTTCCTTCAAAATGGATAGGTTTGTTCTCTTTGCAGTCCAGGGGACTCTCAAGAGCCTCCTCCAGCACCACAATTCAAAAGCATCAATTCTTCGGTGGTCAGCCTTCTTTATGGTCCAGCTCTCACTTCCATACATCACTACTGGAAAAACCATAGCTTTGAATATGCGTACCTTTGTCGGCAAGGTGATGTCTCTGCTTTTTAAGATGCTGTCGAGGTTTGTCATCGCTTTCCTCCCAAGAAGCAGGCTTTTTTTATATTTTGTGGCTGCTGTCACCATCTGCAGTGATCATGGAGCCCGAGAAGGTAAAATCTTTCACTGCCTCCATATCTTCCCCTTCTATTTGCCAGGAGGTGATGGGACCAGTGGCCATGATCTTGGTTTTTTTATGTTGATGACTTATTTTATAGTAGTATTAATAGTAACTTTGAATATTTGGGATTCCCATACCCCACCCCCAGTAGTGCCTCTAAATTTAATAGCTTTAACAACCCTTGCATATTTTTATTTATGGATCAACTTCATAATTAGCTGTTGCCATAAGGCAGTTAATATATCTGTGGGTGGACTATGAAGAAGACACCAAACTTTTAAAAGAATTGATATTTTTATAATCACAAAACTCCCTAATTATGGATATTTTTATAACCAAACGAATGGATATTTTTATTATCACAAGGCTCCTTAATTTCTAACAAGTTGTCAGTTTGCATTTAATTTGGTATAGCAAAGGCTTGTAATTAATTAAATGACTTTTATTTAATTACAAGCCTTTGGAAATATTACCTATAAACCCTTTGCAGAGGTCATTATGAGTCGTATGACATGATGAGGTTTTAACCAAGATCCTTCCAAGACTTTCCTACTAAGCATAATGTTTTTAGATTACTTAGTATTAATTGTAAATCTGCCATGACTCCATACTTGACAGGGGATGCTAGGATTTGTAGTAAAAAATAATGTTCCCCAGCTCTGTCCCTCTAGCCCACCAGGTTCCTACTCTCACTGCCCCTTTGCTGAAGCAGAGGTCTGTCCCCTGTGATCTGTAACCAGCCCTGGATTAACTCTTAAGCAAAATAAGCACATGCTTAGGGCATCAACAAGGGAAGGGGGCACCACAGAGGTTTCTTCAGTGCTGGATTTTCCATGGACCATGATGCAAATAGTGCACCCTCCTTAACAAACCACATTTTATGTACCAATAAAAACTAAAAAGAATAAAGACTCACCTAGCAAGAAAACTCATGTTTGGAGTGAAATGATTAATCATTATCATCATTGATTCATGGTGTTTGTTTGTTTGTTTGTTTGTTTGTTTGTTTGTTTGTTTGTTTTACTTCTGCATTTTGGGAGGTTGGGTGGGGATAAAGATTAAAAGAGCTGCTGGTCTTTTTGACCCATGGCATCTGCACTACATATGCAAGCCAAAGAAATAACAGTCACTGTTGAAACTGCCCCAGAAGGGGTTTTAAGCTCTTGTTTGAGTTTTTCAGTTTACAGATTCTGACATCATCTGTCTACATTAATCAAAACGTGAAAGCGCAAGATTTAGCTGGAAACCAGTCATTTGATTGTATGTATGATCCCCTTCACAGATTGCTGCCTTGTTGTGGTGAAGGGGCTTGAGTTATTCAGAGAAGCTATGGGCTATGCTGTGCAGAGACACCCAAGACGGACAGGTCATAGCGGAGAGTTCTGACCAAACGCGATCCACCTGGAGCAGGAACTGGCAAGCCACTCCAGTATCTTTGCCAAGAAAACTCCATGGACAGAAACAAAAGGCTAAAAGATATGACGCTGGAAGATGAGCCCCTCAGGTCGGAAGGCGTCCAACATGCTACTGAGGAAGAGCGGAGGACAAGTACGAGTAGCTCCAGAGCTAATGAAGTAGTTGGGCCAAAGTCGAAAGGACGCTCAGCTGCGGATGTGCCTGGAAGTGAAAGGAAAGTCCAATGCTGCAAAGAAAAATACTGCATAGGAACCTGGAATGTAAGATCTATGAACCTTGGTAAGCTGGATGTGGTCAAACAGGGGATGGCAAGAATAAACATTGACATCCTGGGCATCAGTGAACTAAAATGGACGGGAATGGGCGAATTCAATTCAGACGATTATCATATCTACTATTGTGGGCAAGAATCTCATAGAAGAAATGGAGTAGCCCTCATAGTCAACAAAAGAGTGGGAAAAGCTGTACTGGGATACAATCTCAAAAATGATAGAATGGTTTCCATACGAATCCAAGGCAAACCTTTCAACATCACAGTAATCCAAGTTTATGCACCAACCACCGATGCTGAAGAGGCTGAAATGGACCAATTCTATGAAGACTTACAACACCTTCTAGAACTGACACCAAAGAAAGATGTTCTTCTCATTATAGGGGATTGGAATGCTAAAGTAGGGAGTCAAGAGATAAAAGGAACAACAGGTAAGTTTGGCCTTGGAGTTGAAAACGAAGCAGGGCAAAGACTAATAGAGTTTTGTCAAGAGAACAAGCTGGTCATCACAAAGACTCTTTTCCAACAACACAAGAGGCGACTCTACACATGGACATCACCAGATGGGCAATACCGAAATCAGATTGATTATCTTCTCTGCAGCCAAAGATGGAGAAGCTCTATACAGTCAGTAAAAACAAGACCTGGAGCTGATTGTGGCTCTGATCATCAGCTTCTTATAGCAAAATTCAAGCTTAAACTGAAGAAAGTAGGAAAAACCACTGGGCTAGTCAGGTATAATCTAAACCAAATCCCTTTTGAATACACAGTGGAAGTGAAAAACAAATTTAAGGAACTAGATTTGGTGGACAGAGTGCCTGAAGAACTATGGATGGAGGCTCGTAACATTGTACAGGAGGCAGCAACAAAAACCATCCCAAAGAAAAGGAAATGCAAGAAAGCAAAGTGGCTGTCCAACGAGGCCTTACAAATAGCAGAGAAGAGAAGGGAAACAAAATGCAAGGGAGATAGGGAAAGTTACAGAAAATGGAATGCTGACTTCCAAAGAATAGCAAGGAGAGACAAGAGGGCCTTCTTAAATGAACAGTGCAAAGAAATAGAGGAAAAGAATAGAAAGGGAAAAACCAGAGATCTGTTCAAGAAAATTGGAGCTATTAAAGGAACCTTTTGTGCAAAGATGGACATGATAAAGGACAAAAATGGTAGGGACCTAACAGAAGCAGAAGACATCAAGAAGAGGTGGCAAGAATACACAGAGGAATTATACCAGAAAGATTTGGATGTCCCGGACAACCCAGATAGTGTGGCTGCTGACCTTGAGCCAGACATCCTGGAGAGTGAAGTCAAGTGGGCCTTAGAAAGCATGGCTAACAACAAGGCCAGTGGAGGTGATGGCATTCCAGTGGAACTATTTAAAATCTTAATAGATGATGCTGTTAAGGTGCTACACTCAATGTGCCAGCAAGTTTGGAAAACTCAGCAGTGGCCAGAGGATTGGAAAAGATCAGTCTACATCCCAATCCCAAAGAAGGGCAGTGCCAAAGAATGCTCCAACTACCGTACAATTGCACTCATTTCACACGCTAGCAAGGTTATGCTCAAAATCCTACAAGGTAGGCTTCAGGAGTATGTGGACCGAGAACTCCCAGAAGTACAAGCTGGATTTCGAAGGGGCAGAGGAACTAGAGACCAAATTGCTAACATGCGCTGGATTATGGAGAAAGCCAGAGAGTTCCAGAAAAACATCTACTTCTGCTTCATTGACTACGCAAAACCTTTTGACTGTGTGGACCACAGCAAACTATGGCAAGTCCTTAAAGAAATGGGAGTGCCTGATCACCTTATCTATCTCCTGAGAAATCTCTATGTGGGACAGGAAGCAACAGTTAGAACTGGATATGGAACAACTGATTGGTTCAAAATTGGGAAAGGAGTACGACAAGGCTGTATATTGTCTCCCTGCTTATTTAACTTATATGCAGAATACATCATGCGAAAGGGTGGACTGGAGGAATCCCAAGACGGAATTAAGATTGCCGGAAGAAATATCAACAACCTTAGATATGCAGATGATACCACTCGGATGGCAGAAAGTGAGGAGGAATTAAAGAACCTCTTAATGAGGGTGAAAGAGGAGAGCACCAAAAATGGTCTGAAGCTCAACATCAAAAAAACTAAGATCATGGCCACTGGTCCCATCACCTCCTGGCAAATAGAAGGGGAAGATATGGAGGCAGTGACAGATTTTACTTTCTTGGGCTCCATGATCACTGCAGATGGTGACAGCAGCCACAAAATTAAAAGACGCCTGCTTCTTGGGAGGAAAGCGATGACAAACCTCGACAGCATCTTAAAAAGCAGAGACATCACTTTGCCGACAAAGGTCCGCATAGTCAAAGCTATGTTTTTTCAACTAGTGATGTATGGAAGTGAGAGCTGGACCATAAAGAAGGCTGACTGCCGAAGAATTTATGCTTTTGAATTGTGGTGCTGGAGGAGGCTCTTGTGAGTCCCCTGGACTGCAAAGAGAACAAACCTATCTATTTTGAAGGAAATCAACCCTGAGTGCTCACTGGAAGGACAGATCCTGAAGCTGAGGCTCCAATACTTTGGCCATCTCATGAGAAGAGAAGACTCCCTGGAAAAGACCCTGATGTTGGGAAAGTGTGAAGGCAAGAGAAGAAGGGGACGACAGAGGACGAGATGGTTGGACAGTGTCATTGAAGCTACCAACATGACTTTAACCAAACTCCGGGAGGCAGTGGAAGACAGGAGAGCCTGGCGTGCTCTGGTCCATGGGGTCACAAAGAGTTGGACACGACTTAACGACTAAACAACAAATGACTTTGTATATGCTTTTTTATATGATATGTGGTACTTTTTTGCCACATGCTATACAATTAAATCACCATATTTTCATGCATATAATGTTTGTGTTATGTGGTGTGTTTTTTAAGCCGTGGGACCTGCTGTGTATTATATTTATCGGGGGCACCATAATCTTTTCAGTGCTTAGGGTGTCTAAAGTTTTTAATCCGGCCCTGTCCGTGACCTTTTTTAGAAAAGAATCACACCCCACGGAAGTGCAATGCATAGAATTGTAGGATTTGAGACTTATAAGGGGTCCTGGGGGTAATCTAGTCCAGCCCTCTGACAGCCCCATGAGTTTTTCACCCAGTTTTCCTGTTTGGGTGTGTGTATGTGTATGTGCTTTAGTGCATAGATGAAAAGCAGACTGGGAACTGCATGAGTCCCACACCTGTCGTACGTACTGTGATGGTGACCATAACTGTGTCAACCAGGACCTCTTTAAAAGCCAAGCCAGACCCATCTTCTCCCACTAGTGGACCAACCATTTCCTTCACTTTCCTCTTGTTCCTTACGTGTTGAAAGAAACTTTTTGTTGTTGTTATTTTTGCCATTTGTTGCAAGTCCTAGCTCATTTTTAGCCTTAGCCTTCCTGATTCCATCCTTGCAGATTCAAGCTATTTGCTGGTATTCTGTTCTAGTTATGAGCCCCTTTTTCAGTTTTTTATACTTATCCTTTTCGTCCCTTAGCTTGTCAGAGAGCTCTATGTGCATCCACGCCAGTCTTGCCAGACGTCTCTTGTTTTTCTTTCTTTTTTGTATTGTTTTGGTTTGGGCCTTTATTATCTTGCCTTTCAGGGTTTCCCAAGCATCTTGAACTGTTTTTCCCTTTAGGATTTCCATCCATGGAATCCTTCCTATTACATCTCTTAGTTTGTTCAAGTCAGCTCTCTTAAAATCTAGAACATTAGTCTGACTTGGTACATTTACCCTTGCCTGCATGATGGTGAATTCTAATATGACATGGTCGCTTTCTCCTAAAGTTCCTACAATTTCCACTCCCTCAACTATTTCCTCCCTATTAGTAAGTATTAAGTCCAGTATGGCTGACCCTCTAGTTCCCTTCTCCACCTTTTAGATGATAAAGTTATCAGTCAGGCATGTCAGGAACCTGTTGGATCTCCCACTTGCTGCAGAGTTGGTTTCCCAGTTGATATCCAGGTAGTTAAAGTCCCCCATTACTACAGTGGTGTGTTTCCTACACATCTCAGCTAATTGATCTACAAGATGTTCATCTATTTCCTCTGCTTGGTTGGGTGGCCTGTAGCACACGCCTACAGGTATGTCATTCATTTCCCCCCTAATATTCACCCAACGAGCTTCAGGGAGGGTTTCATTCTTGGTCTCCTGTATTACAGTACAGGAGTAGTAATTCTTTACATACAGTGCAACTCCTCCTCTTTTGTTGGGTCTGTTTCTTTTGAACAAATTATTATCCTTTTGGCTTAATGAAGAGAAGACTGAGGGGAGACATGATAGCAGTCTTCCAATATCTGAAGGTTTGCCACAGGGAAGAGGGCATTGATTTATTCTCCATTGCGCATGAGGGTAGGACAGAAACCAATGGGTGGAAACTCGTCAGAGGGAGATCCAACCTGGAAATAAGGAGGAATTTCCTGACAGTGAGAACCATTAAGCAGTGGAACAGCTTGCCTCCTGATGCTGTGGGTGACCTATCGCTGGAGGTTTTCAAAAAAAGTTTGGACAGTCATCTGTCCAAGATGGTATGAGGTCTGTGATAGGATGAGGTCTCCTGCCTTGGGCAGGGGGTTGGACTAGAAGACCTCCAAGTTCCCTTCCAACCCTATGATGATTCTATGATGATTTTATTATCTCCCAGGCCCCAGAAGGGTGCAAACACAAGAGGACAGCTGACACAGGGAGGTAAGGAGGAAAAAGGCAATGTGGCCCACCTGAGTGAGGGGATGGATGCCAGGTCTAAGGAAGGATAGTCAGGGATAAAAGAGGAGGAAGGGGGGAAATATGGTAGGACCACATGGGGAACTC
Source organism: Intellagama lesueurii (assembly GCA_037013535.1). Taxonomy (NCBI): domain Eukaryota; kingdom Metazoa; phylum Chordata; class Lepidosauria; order Squamata; family Agamidae; genus Intellagama; species Intellagama lesueurii. The sequence goes on along the minus strand of JBAJHW010000002.1, from coordinate 197,235,712 downwards.
CTTGGACCCTATGTATGAAGAATGGGGGAAAGCTGAGGAGGAGTTGGATCCAGTCCTATGTGCCACCAGGGCCACAAAGTACATGTATGTTCAGTAGCCTTGGACAAGACCTGGTAACTAAGGAGAAAGGTTGTGGGGCAGGCACCACCATCTTTAATTCACCACTGTTGTCATCCTCATCTCATTGGAGACCTCAGCAACCATCAGGGTACCCATTCCTCATCCCATTGAAGAGGAGGCACTGGAGGCACAAACGCCAACAGTAGCACTCTCAGCAGCAGCAAGAGGGGCTGGGGACCCATCTCCATTTCTGAGCAGCTGGCACTACAAGCCACTCCTGAAGGGAGTGGTTGAATGGAGTATAGCTGGTGCCAATCACTATTACAATAAAAATCTAGTTCAAGCAGTTCAGATAGCCTGGAGTTCATGGAAACTGTTGCCACTGATGACTTGGCCAATGGCAGTGCCTGTGTGGAGGCAACCTGTTTTGTGCCTCTTCCAACTGAAAAAAGAAGTGTCTAAACCACTAGAAAGTGCACTGAAATTTGTCATCTGGAATCCTCCATGGAAGTCATGTAGATATAGCATCGTGTAAGTTTAAGCTTTTTAATTGCTTGCATAAATTCATTGACAGCAATTGGAGCATTGTTCTGGGGTCATCTTGGAGTCTTTTCACATTAGATCTTTCTAATACTTGATTGATTAATAATTCATCAGTGTTGGCTGAGGAATAAAACACTTGGAAGAAATCTGGAAATAATTCATTAATTTTTGTGGGCTGATTGACCTTTTTTCCATTGTCTGTTTGCAAACAACTAAGTGTCCTATACAGTCAAGCCAAGCCTTTTTAAAAAAAGGCTATTTGGTCTCAGTTTCACAAAAGCTGTGCTTACTAGGTAGACATGTTTCAGGATTGCAGAGTCAGAAATAGAACCAAAGATTTCCTCTATAACTATACACTGCTTAACTGTATCATAACTGTATTGTAACAGTTGGCAACATAGATGGTCATAATGCTATCATCTATGTTGCCAACCTTTTAATTATAATGCAGACAAAAACTGACTTTACCAGTAAAGGAAAATATATGAAAATAGAAAATGTTTTGCTTGTTGCTTTTCCTTGGCTGAAACCCTAAATTCCATATCTTAAATCCAATTGCTAGTTCTAATTAGAATAAATCTATTGAATCAACTAGGTTTACATATATGGTGATTTATCATGCAGTACTTTATTCAGTGGCTGACATCCTGTTGCACAGCTTTGCCCATGCAACAGCTATGATATCAGCAGCTGCAAATTGCTGCTGATTAATGCTTCCTTTGGTGACTTCAGGGTGCACATAGTTTTGTGCATATTTGTGGTGTACACTAGAGATGGTCACGAAGCTAACAACAAACCAGGAAGTTTGTCGAAAATCGCTCATTTGTTAATTCGGATAGGTTCAGGTTTGTCCAAACCTAAGAAGCCGAACATTCCCCAAACAACAAATTTTGGGGTGATGCAATTAACATCCTGGTTTGTTGCCCCCCCCAGCCTGCTCTGCCCCCTTCCCACTGTCCCTTGTTGCCTCCCTACCTTGTCCTTCTCCTGCCGCCACCACTGCTGCCACTGCCGTCTTTGGAGACAGTGGCCTGACTTCCCTCTCAGGAGCCTGGTCTGCCATCTCTGTGCTTGTATCGACCTCTCAGCTGAGAGGCAGGTTTTTTCCTTTCCTTTTTATGATTAAAAGGAAAAGCGGGAAAACTGTCCACAGAGCCTGGTCACCTGTCAGCTTAGAGGCAGCTTTTCATCCTTTCATTTTAAGACAGTGTGTCTTTAAAGGAAATGGGGGTGACTTCCCATTGAGCTTGGCCACATGTCAGCCAAGTGGCAGCTTTTGCCCCTTTATTTTTAAGACAGCATGTCTTGAAAGGAAAGGGGGGGGGGAAACTTCCCATGGAGCCTGGCTGCCTGTCAGCTGAGATATAGTTTTTTTACTTTCTTTTTAAGATAGTCTCCAGGGCTGTCTTAAAAGGAGAAAAAACATTAATTTATTTTTTGAGAAGCAGCCGCCCATCTCCTGGACTCTGTCCATGTGTCCACCTATCAGCTGAGAGCCAGGCACATGCTCAGAAAGGGCAGGCCAAGCTTATGGGTCAGAAGCTGGGTCGCTGCATTCAAATATGATGGTGGTGCCGGAGGCAGCAGGACAAGTTAGGGAGGCAACAAAGGCAGTGGGAAGGGAGTGGGGGAAGTGGGAAGGGGCAGGAAGACAGGTTGTGGGGACAGGGGCTATGTTGAGGCAGCCAGGCTTTTAAAAACACCCAGAAAACAGCCACTAGATTGTCTTTAAAAAATATTGCCAACGAACCGATGAAACAATTTGTGGTTCATCAGGAAAAACCTGGGAAATTTGTGGTTCCTCAACTTCCATGAACCACGAACCAAGACAAACTGTGATGTTGCTGGTTCATGCCCATCTCTAGTATAGCCACCTAAATTTCCTTTAATCAGTAGTGATTTGGTGGTGGTGATATTATCTCTGTTGCTCATACCAAGCTGTTGTCAAGGTCAAACATATGACCCTTGAACAAGGCCTCAGCCAACAGATCTATTCTTTTTTGGATTAATAAGTGCTTGAAACTCTTTGTGTTTGTTAATAAGCTCAAATATTGATAAAGTAAATCTGTAGATCCTGACTAAAGGAATTTGATTAATCCTACCTCATTTTCACTCCTATTTATGATCCACTAAAGATAAATAGACTTACTGAAGAAATTTGTAAGAAATTTATACAATTAAATACCAGAAGCTGGCAGTTTCATTTATTGATCGAATTAAAACTTTTCCACTTTATACCCAAGAGCTAGCTGGATAGCTCTGTTAGTTAGGCATCTGGCTGCAGAGCCAATGGTCAGAAGTTGATTTCCCACTGGGTCTCCTGGCAGAAGAGCCAGCCTGTGTAGTCTTGGGCAAACTGCACAGTCCCAGAGAGTCCCCAGAAGAAGTAGACCATGTCTAAATACTCTATACCTAGAAAATCATAGAAAGAGTCACTGTAAGTCAGATTTGACTTGATAACAAGGGAGTAGTAAAGACCTATCTTATATGACCAGTGAACCCTGGAGCTTCAAGTTGAGAAAAGGTCATGAATCAGGACCCCAGGACTCTTATATTTTTAATATGGATAGAGAGTTGATTTATTCAACAAAGAATCTCCTCTCCTCCCCCTCTTTGGCTGTTTGACCAGTCCCAGCAGGATCCAGCCAGGCAGGCGGGGGAAGGGAACTGGCACAAACCTCCGAACCAAAGTCTCTAATTTTAATTTTAAATTTAATTTTTTAATTTAAATTTAATTTTTAATTTTAATTTAAAGGTCTCTAATTTTAATTTGTTTTCATTATATATGCAATATACATATACACACACATATACATATACATAGACACACATGTATATACATATATACACATATATATACACACATATATATATATCATTTTTATATATTATTCATATATATCTAATTATATATATTATTCATATATATCCATAATAATTATGGATATATATAAATCCATATTTTATATAATTATATCCATAATTATGGATATATATATAAATCCATATTTATATTTCCATAATTTTAAATTGTGGAAAACTCTGAGATGATTAAAGAAAGAAAGACTCCGATGCTTTTCAAACGGCCTAAGAGCCATACCAGATAGGAATTCCAAAAGAAGAAAAGAGAACAACTCATTGAATATAGGTGTTCTGGAAACTGAGTGAGAAAAGTGTGCGTAGGTGTTGAAGATGTGATGAGTTATTTCTTTCAAAAGAAGGAGCGACAAAGGGAGTAACTAGAGTGCAAATTGGCCTATGACTTATCTGTGCCCCTCTTTTTTGCTTCGTTGAATTTTAAACACTTCTCATCCTTCTCTGTGTGACCAATTATTTTATTGCATGGAAAGAAGAGATACATCATATGGGAGAGAGGAAAGGGGTTAATTGCTGCTCTTGGTGTTCCTCTTGCAACCAGTAGCTCCAAAAGGGAAGGGCTCCAGGGCAGCCATGTTCCCGTAATTAGCAAGTAGAATGGGGATAAACCTAAAATTACTCTGGCTCCATCTGCTATTTCGTTTTCCCAGGCCCCCGATGCATCTTAGCTTAAATTGGCCACTGTTACTTTGCTTAGTGCCTATCCCAGTAAGTTTCCAGAACACACACACACACACACACCACCTATTTGATTTAGAGTTATGTGCTTTTCAATTTCTTTCCTTTGGCTTGAGTAGACCATCATGTGGAAGAAAAACTCATAATATCATAGTCATAAATGTCATGTAGCACAGCTTAGCTACTTCTCATATATGAGGAATAGTGTTGCTATATACTTTCAGGCTGATCAAACCTTTCGAGCAATTTATGACAGCAGCACACTTGATATTTACGATTATGTTTCTGCTGCAACTTTTCTTTTGCCTTTTCTCTTCTAAAAAAAACCAACACAGTTCTACATATGGGTAATCTAGGAAGAGAGGCAAGACTAATTATTGATAAGCACAGCATTTTTTTTTGCAAATACATGTTCATGTGATGCTACAATCAGACCAATTTGCCCCTCCCCCACCTCCATTGGAATGTTTGGATCCATCATTCTCTTTGCAAGTTCAGCAAACAGGAGATTTTCAGTTAGGTATTCTTTTTAAAACCTCATCATTTAATGCAAATGTTAAATATTTGATTTAGTTTTTCTCTTGTGCAATTGTCAAGCAACTTCTCTGCACATGAAACTACCTTGAGACAGTCAAACAGCTACTGCTCGTATTTGGTCTGTGTGTGTGTGTGTGTGTGTGTGTGTGTGTGAGAGAGAGAGAGAGAGAGAGAGGGAGAGAGAGAAGGGATTGGTAAGTGAAAGGCAATCTAATTAGAGCTTTCCGTCTGCTCTGCCCACCCACCCCAACCCCATTATAGAAGCCCTTCCTGGGTTGTTGCTTCAATTTTGGGTGTCTATTTTAATTCATTCCTGCTGGATTTTCTCTCCTCCACCATCCACCTTACACTGTATTGAAGATGCATGTCCAGAATGAGGCTTTCCTTGCCTTGCCTTTGTTATTGCTCACTTGCTCAGGGATAGGCAGGAAGGGAATTGCCATCAGGGTGAAGATGCTCTTCCTTCTTGCTTTGTTTTGGTTCAGGACAGGGGTTCTAAAGTAAGAAGTGGGTTTTCTATTGCTGGACCACGATCCCTCTGAGTGCCAATCAAAGAAAATTGATAATCAAACCGTGGGAGGGAGCCGATGCTACCCCCCCAGCCTACTGAGTGTTGTTGCCTTTAGGCCTCGCCAATGACACAGCAAAAAACCGATCAAAGCAGCGGAGCTTTATCCTTGCTGATGCCAGGAAAGGAAGAGGGCGTGGAGAGGGGGGAACGTCCCTTAAATAACCTAACGTTCCCCTCTCTTGCCCAACTGTTCTCGTGAGACTAGGTATCTCGCGTTATCCAGGGAGGGAGGCAAAGGCAAGCCGCGCTGCTGAAGCTTTAGCTCACCAGCGGCTCGAGCATTTGAGTCCATATGAAAATTAATATTTAAATTCATGGACTTTATTGATATGCAGTTTCTCAATGCATGCCTTTTTGCACACATTTTTCATATTTTTTGCAAGCTATTTTCCCAATGAAAATAACATAAACATATTTTTGCATGCATTGTTTCAGCACAATTTTTTTTTTGCACACTTTTGCACATTCAGGGAAGTATGGATTTTCTCCTCTGTTATTTTGTATTCATGTTTGTGAAGTGTAAAAAAGTTCCCAAAAAGTGAAATGCAAACTTCAGAAGCATCTCAACCATCCTTGAGAAACCGACTGTAACTTTTGTTCTGGAAGGAGTTTTTAAGTGCGCACACGTAGCTCTGTTATGAAGCTAATTCACCATGTAAATGAAGGTCTTCACATGATGAGTTTTCCCCGTTTTCATTAACACTGTTGGAATGGCAGTAAGAAAACTTGCTATATTATAGAGTTCATTCGTGTAAAGAGGTCTGGTTAACAGAACAGCAGCCAGCAGAAGACAGATAGACCAATAATAACTATTGTGTGCATCAAGTCACTCACAACTGATGGTGACCCTTTCCAGGGTGTTCTAGGTATAGAGTACTAAGAAGTGATTCACCATTCCCTTCTTTCTAGGGGCATTCCAGGACTGGGCAACTTGCTCATGGCTCTTTTCCCAGGGAGCACAAAGCACCACATAAACAGATGCTTTCCCGCACTAGTACTCATATTGTCAAAGTGCTGAAGTTATATCACTGCAAGCACCATAAAAATGTACCAGTTCCAGCTCCACATTTATATTGTTATAAAGTTAAAATTAGACCACCTTGATTCGAAAGTAATTTTTTTTCAAGTAAACACAGTTTGTGAAGGAGACACAGAATTTCCCTTGAGTGTCCTGAATAACCAATGATATGACAGCCTATTCTGCAGGAGTGCCCCAGCCTTCCATATTATTTTTACATATAGCTTCTTCTTCTGCATAAATGTCAAAGGGAATAAGCACAGATTAATATTTTTAAAGGGAAATATTAACTGAAATTGGCAATATGCTCGTAATTAGCATTAGACTCCCACAATGTCAATGAAAAGAATGGAATCATTCCACTGGGAAAATTCAACCAGATGAGTACTGACTCTCCACTGATAATTAGTGGGAGGAGAGGGAAATAATTACTTCCAATCAGTTAATGTACATCTTAACAGTGGCCAGATTAACTTTATTCTACAAAACTGGTGTTTCTAATGGGGAGAGAGCCTATTATCTTTGTCTGTCTATGTATAGAACGCAGCCTTTGCCCTAGTGCTCCTGAAAAAAAGTGAAGAAAAAATGTCTATGATTCCATTAAGTATTACCAGAAATAAAACAAAATAAACTGGTGGCGTTCTAGAATATAATCCTGGTTGCATGTTTAAGGCTGTGTAATTGCTATGGAGCCTAGTGTAATTGAAGCATATGTAGTTGGCTACATTAACCATTTTCTGCTATCTTACTTAGAAAGATAGAAAGCTGGCTGGTTAGCTCAGTAAGTTGATGTGGAGAAGACAGCAGTGAGGACACCCCTGTCAGCTGGCCATCACCCTCCTTTCCAGGGCCCAGATCATAGGCTGAGCTACCAACAGGGAATATGGAGGGGCCAGGAAATCTGGATGATGTATGGGCAGACTCAGGAAAGCAGGAGAAACCTCACTCCCAGGAAATTGGGTCTCAAAGCTGAGTGGTTGCAGAAATCCCAGGGGAGAAGAGATGACTCCTGGTGGGGAGGGGGACGGTAGTTTTCCCCTGACACATGGTAGATAAAAAGGCAGTGTTGCCATGAGGAGAAGGAGAAACCCTGGTAGAGAAACCCTGGTGAGAAAAGAGTCACCAGAAGGAAGAAGTGGAGAAAGTAAGTCCTCTCTTGACTCAAAGAGAAGAGGAGGAGCCAGAGGAAATGTGTTTGCTAGGACAAGAATGTTATGTTAGCATAGAATATGATTCTAACCAATCAGAATAAGTCTGTAGTCAGCCAAGTTGCTATACAAGGCAGGTATAACTTAGAAGTCTGTCAGACAGGGCTAAACATGTAACTAAGACAGGGTCTCACATGTTATGCACCTCAGACAGGAATAAAGATGTAACTGACTGAAATATGTAATAGGGCTAAATAAGATCTACTAATATAACAGTATAACTATGAGAGAGTTAATTACTTAGTAGAGGAAATATGTCTGTCATACAAATAAGTATTATAAGTTATGTTTTGTAGATGTTTATAAACAGTATAAGTTATTTCACATTTTAACCAAGACATAAGTGATTATTTGAATATCAATTGCTGGCACAGAACACACATATGGGAGAGCATACAAATCTTATTCTATACAATATTGGTTTTTTTAATCTAAACGATTCCAGCTGCTATATGTAAATTCTGTTAAGTTATAGGTTATAATTTATTTATTATAACCAAAAACCAACAGCAGCAGAGCCAGAGGTCAGAAGTTCAGTTTCCATTACACCTCCCAGGAGAAAAGCCAGGCTATGTAGCCACAGAGCTGCATGATCCCAGGGTTTTCCAGAAAAAAGGCACTGGTAAATGACTTCTGAATATTCTATACTTAGAAACCCTGGAAAGCTGTAAGTCAAAGCCAACTTGATGACACTCATTATTATTATTGTTAAGAAGCATTGGATAAGAGGTAGAGAAAGAATATTGCTCATAACTATTTTAGGATCTATATTTATTCCAAAAAGCATGCATAGCCTTCAATACAATAAACCGAACATAATAAATTCAAAGGCCGAGAAACATCCAGAACATACACACAAAAAGAATTAAAGTAATTCTGCAAGCATTGTTTAGTCTTCATATCTACCTAGGAAAGAATTACCAAGACTTATGCAGATTGACTAGGAATTATTATTATTATTATTTATTGGAATTATATCCCGTACCATCTGGCAACCAGGCCACTCTGGGCGGCTAACAAGATAAAACAGTACAATATCAAAACAGGATAAAAATAAAATAGTACATACATTCAACAAATATAATAACCAGCAGGATAAATTAAAACAGATGGCAATGAAGGTGGTAAAAAGGATGATGAAAAGAATGGCAAGAAGGATGGAAAAGGGAGGCTGAGATCTCAAAAAACCTAATACTCAGGGAAAGCCTGGTGGAAGAGCCAAGTCTTCAATGCTCGTTTGAACCCATCCAGCGAGGGTGCTAGGCGGATCTCAATGGGCAGGTTGTTCCACAGGCAGGGGGGTGACTGCCGAGAAGGCCCAGTTTTTTGTTCTTCCTCTCTGAGTCTCCTTCGGGGTCAAGGCCCTCAACCACCCTGCCTGTGAAGAACAGGTATTACGGACAGAGCTGGCTGGGAGCAGGCGTTCTGAAAGGTACTGAGGTCCTAAACCGTTTAGGGCTTTGAATGTTATCATCATAACCTTGAAGTCGATGCGGAAATGAACCGGTAGCTAATGAAGGGCAGTCAGAGTGGGGGAAATGTGCTGGAATTTCTTCACCCCAGTTATTAATCTGGCCGCCGAATTTTGGACCAGTTGAAGTCTCTGCATCAACCTCAAGGGTAGCCCCATGTAGAGAGCACTGCAGTAGTCTATTCTTGAGATTACGAGTGCATGAATCAGTGTCGTGAGTGCCCCCGTATCTAGATAGGGTCGCAGCTGGGCAATCCTCCGAAGATGGAAATGGGCTGCAGATGTCACCTGGGTTTCCATGGTGAGATCCGGGTCCAGGTAGATGCCCAAGCTGCGAACCTCACTCTTCATGGGAAGGGTCACTCCCCCGAAGGAGAGGGAGTTTCCCAACCCACTGATGCCGGGGCCACCCACACGCAAGATTTCCATCTTGTCCAAATTCAACCTCAGTCCATTTGCCCTCATCCACCCAAGAACGGTCCCCAAGCAGAGTTCAAGGGTCAGAATAGCATCCACTGCAGTTGGAAAAAAGGAGAGGTAGAGCTGGGTGATATCAGCGTACTGGTGGCCCCGGGCCCCACAACTCCGGATGACCTCACCCAGCGGCCTCATATTAAATAGCATTGGTGAGATGATCGACCCCTGCGGAACCCCACAATTGAGGATCCACGGGGTGGAAGTCATCTTGCCAAGCTGCACTCTCAGGGATGGTCCTCCAAGAAGGAACGGAGCCACGCCAAAGTGAGGCCACTGATCCCCAACTTGGAGAGCTGCCCCAGGAGGATACCGTGGTCGATCGTGTTGCTGAGATATCGAGGAAGACCAAAAAGGACATATTGCCCATGTCAGCCTCCCTCAGGAGGTCATCCTGCAGGGTGACCAATGCTGTTTCCGTACCATGCCACGGCCTGAAGCCTGACTGGAATGGGTCAAGGGCATCAGTTTCCTCCAGGAGTGCCTGGAGCTGGTCAGCCACCACCCTCTTGACCACTTTACTCAAGAAAGAAACATTGGCGACAGGCCTATAATTCCCAATTTCATCTGACGCAAAATTAGGTTTCTTTTGAATGGGCCTAATGAGTGTCTCCTTGAGGGCAGGGGGAACCATGCCCTCCTGGAGATACCCGTTAATTATTGCAATGGCCCATTCTGTTGTTACCAGCTTGGCTGCTTTGCTGAGCCAAGCCGGACAAGGGTCTAAAGAGGAGGTGGTGGCACGACAGCACGCAAGCAACCTGTCCACCTCATTGGACATCACAGGTTGAAAGCAAGTCAACCTCGTTGGATAAAACGATGCACTGGACATCTCAGCTCGATCTACCGTCTGTAAAAAGGGATCAAGGTCCCGGCGTATGGCTTCCACTTTAGATTTTTAAAATGCCACAAATTGGTCACAGGAAATACTAGAGGGAGGCCTATCACTGTGGCCAACTCCGGATAGATCGCGTACTATACGGAAAAGTTCCACCTGCTGGTTGTGAGCTTTGCTTATCCAGTCAGTGAAAAAAGCTCTTCTAGCAACCTTTACCTTAGCTAGATAAAGGTTAGACGCGATCCTGGTGGCTTATTTCCGTCGGGGCCCTTCTCCAAATGCTCTCTAGCCTTCTCCGATTACGCTTCATGGCCCTCAGCTGCTGGTTAAACCAGGGAGCTAGTCGGGCTCGGTGGCGGAGATGGCGTTTAGGTGCGATCATGTCGACCGCCCTGGTGGCGGCGGTATACCAGCCATCCACCAGAGCATTGACAGGAGCACCAACCAAGTCAGCCGGAATCCCCTGCATGATATCTTGGAATCCAGTAACCTGCGGGGGCAAACCATCTTAATGGGTCCAAGCTCCCTGCGGGAGGGAAGTGCCACTGAGAGGCTGCATTTAATTAGGTGGTGATCCGACCATGACAAGGGGGCCAATATCAAGTCAGCCACCATCGGAGCACACTCTCTCTGCTTGGCAGCAAAGACCAGATCCAGCATATGGATGCCCACATGGGTAGAACTGTTGACTTGCTGGGTCAAGTCCAAGGAAGCCATGGTTCCCAGGAACTCATGAGCTGGGCTGCAGTGTGAATGTTGAAGTCCCCCAGAACCAATACTCTGGGGGAACTCAACAGCACTGCAGAGATGAAATCCGCCAGCTCCGGCAGGGAGTGCGGTACGCCAGCACAATCCCAAAGCCACCCCTGGCCCCAAATGACATGTGGACGGCCTCTAGACCTGGGCTTACCACCACAGAGAGCCTAGCAGCCTCAAATATGTCCTTATAAACAATGGCAACTCCCCCCCCCCCCCGCCCGGCCTGTCTGCCCTGGTGTTGGATGGCATACCCAGGTGGGCATATGAGGGAGAGAGTAGTTCTGCCCTCAGCACCCACCCACGTCTCAGTTATACAGGCCAGGTCTGCCCATTCCTCCAGGATCAAGTCCTGGATGAGTTGGGTTTTATTGTGGGCAGACCTGGCATTTATCAACACCAGGGACAGAGAGGGAGACTGGCTAGGCTGGTTACCTAGGTTCAAACAGGTGGCAGCACAGCTAGAACAGGGGACAGCCTTCAAACATCTGTCTGCTGTTCTTCTAAGTTTGATCGCTCCTGTGCCAACACCATATCTCCCCCTGCCCGTAATTACCTGTATATTAGAAACACTCTCGCTGGAATAACAGGCTTCCCGCTCCATTGTAGGAAGAAGAGGGAGGGAGGAAGAACCTTGCACCTGTCCAGAGAAGGAAACATTAGAGCCCGGGATCGGAACCAAGTGCCAAACTCGAGATCTCCTAAAATGGAATAAGCAAACTGAGGCCTCAGGCCCATCTCCAAAAAGTCTCCCTCCCTCCACCACAAATATATAATTCCTTTTCATTGTCTCTTGTGAGAAGAGATATCACATGAAATTGTTAAAGATATAAACTAGAAAAGTAGATACCTGCACTCAGAAAGGTTCAAATTCTGACTAACTGTTCTAAGTGTGAAATGAGATATTATCGTGTCACCTTCACCCATTCAGGAAGCCACAGGTACCAAACAAGAATTTACTTACTTACTTACTTACTTACTCAACTTCTATACTTCCCATCTGGCTACCAAGGCCACTCTGGGCAGTTTACAGTGCAATAAAATGATACAAAACCAAAATTAAACATAACAATCCACATATAAAAACTACATCAAAAGAACTAAAACATTTATTCATGCATTCCCCTGTGATGTTTTGTACATTTCAGATTTTGTGTCAAGAAAGGAAGTGATCCAACATCAACTTGCAAGAATTCTTAAAGTCTTGGCCTCCAGAATGTGTCCAGAGGATCAAACTGGGGGATACCAGAGGTGTCACACTGATTTCTCTGAGAGCTTATGCTTTACTCACGTGGGCATATAATGGCCTGGCCTGGGTCAGGCCCACTATGTGTAGATAAGGAACAGTTATACCTTGCTCTCCAGCCGATTTACCCACCTTGTCATGCATTGACTTAAATATGCAGAACATTTGACATCAACGAAGGCTCTCCCCAACACAAAAACATTTGAGGAATTAATTTAATTACCAACAATGGTGGAAGAAGGTTTATCTCTTCCCCAGTATGCAGTTTCTTATTTGGACTAAGCCACTCACCCCTTCCTTACAAGTGTAACAGAAACAAACTGATGGCAATATATTACACATTTAAACAGGGTGTCTAGTTGCATCCTGAATCTCTGATTCAAGACTATGTAGTCTTGCAGTCTTAAGCATATGGACAATTCCTATCATCATCATCATCATTAGTATTATTATTACTATTGCCTTATACTCAGGCAATTGTTCTGTAGTGTCTGTGAAAAGTCCTTCTTTGATCCATGTTTTGGAACATGAAAACACTTATAAATGTGCCTCCAAAACAGCAGACTGTTATAATTGTAAGCGTACCATGCTAGAGTATCAATACCAGAACATTTGCATTTCAAGGTATTGCTGAATGTCCTTTCTCTTCAAACTGGTTCCCCCCCCCCCCCCAGTAATTGGCTGCCTATGAAGGGGCTTTAAAAATATTTATATTTTTAATGTGCTTTTAAACTGTTTTTGTGTACTACTGGTTTAATTGCTTTTCAAAATTGTAATGATTGCACACACCAGCTTTTTAACTACGTGTTTTAATACTGTAAGATGCCTTGGGCCCTCTGGGGAGAAAAGTTGGGTACAGATAATAAAAATGAAGGAAGGAACAAAAGAAGAGGTGCTACGTGGAAGATGGAACAAACTTGTTTTCTATGGCAGCAGAGATTAGGAGCTGAAGTAATAGACTTAAATAAAAAAAGAGATTTCACCTAAACATTAGAAGGAACGTCTTGATAGAAAGAGCTGCTAGACACTGGAATGGATTGCCATGGAAGATGGTGGACTCCCCTTATTTGGAGGTTTTCAGAGGTTAACTGGCCACAATAGTTAATAGCCGCTTTGGGACCCTTGTTGGGAGAAATGCGGCATATTAATAATGATGATGATGATGATGATGATAATAATAGTTGGGGATGCTTCAACTGTGGATTTCTTGCTTTGGGAGGAGAATGGACTCAATGACAATTGCATGAGTCAATGAGTCTAGGGCTATCCCACTACATTATGTCAGCTATCTTAGCCAACATGTTAATTCTGGGACCTATAATCTCTTCCCTATCCCACCCTGCATAAATGGATGTTCCCAAGCACTGCAAGTGACAATGACTGAGAGACTTCTGAGAAGGTGAAATATTTTACACTCCAAGAGAATAAGAATGATTTTCTTTTCTAATGCAAACAAAGCAAATCTGTACAAATAAAACAAACAGCATTCTGACTCAAATCTCACAAAATAATACTGGCTGATGCTTTGTTGCATGGACTTTCCAGGACTAGAAACATGGAAGGAGGCTGTATCTTTGAAACGACCCACCAAGTTCATCAGTGCTTCTTCTCTAAGTGTGCTTTGCTTCTCAAAGGGAAATGACAGAGACAGTTTCTGCAGGCTGTGGTGACCAGTGTGCCTCTCACTCTTGCTGGGAGATGAAAGATCTAATGTGGCTTGACAGTTCCTCAGAAGGTTCTCTTGTTGGGATGAGACAGACAGCCTAAACTGAATAGAACAAAGAATTTAGTGGGCAAAATTTCAAGATTGCAGCCAATTAGAGATGGTGGGGTGCATGTTAGTTCATCTCATTGCACCTGCACCCCATAATGGAATAAGGAAACTTTTAGTCAGTGGCAAACTGCCAGTGACAGTGATGTCATTCCTGTTGCTCGAGTGGAACTGGACAGCAGGAATTTGGCCAATGGGCATTTACTACATGCCTAGTTATTTCAAAGTCACTTGTAGAAGTTGCATTTTGTTCCATCTGCTTCTTGCCCAAGTCTAAAGAAGTAAATATTCGGGCATCAAATCTCCTTTTGTCAAAAATCAATTGTGTTCCAACTTTTTTTCCTAAAAATCCTACCATATTCTTTTCTGCCTATATGTATGTATGGTTTCTTCAGTGTGGGTTAAATTTAAATGGTTACTTGATTTTAACAATGACATAAAAGAGCTACAATTTTTGTCCAATCCTCCAGCTGATAACCATAAAATATGTTCAATAATTCATCTTAAAGATACCAAATAAATATGAGGATTATACAAAGAAATGAGGAGAAAATAGGTGAAACATTCCAAGCTTCTCATTATGTCACCCAGTCCTCCATTTTTCATGTTTCTAATTATGGCTGATTGTTAATGTTGAAAAGGGTATGTTCTAGAAAGAGGTTGCAAATTCTAAGATCTGAACTCACTATATCATTTCATACCCAATCACCTAAGGCAGGCAAATTTTGCCAGAATTTTGAATTATGGGCAAACAGGCAGCTTATTTTCTTCTGAAAATAGAAACCATGCACTGAAGCTCCAGATGATATTGCTGTGGAATACATCCCTTTGCATTTTCATTGTAGGAACTAATCTGCATAAAGCCTCTGGAACATGACAGTAATTTTTGTGGACTTGTATTTAAACATGAAAAGTCCAAAGTGATTATCCAGCAAAGAGAGGGGAAGGACATTTTCTTTGAGACACATCTTATTACGATTTTGCATTATGTCCTTAACATGCTTTGGCTGGAAACTTAAAGTAAGTTAATATCATGAAAGGTCCATTTCCTGTCCCTACTTTCACTAATGAGGAATGGGCATGCAAATAGTGGTGTAATGGAGCCAGAGCATGCTGAGACAAAACTACAGAACTTTCTGAGTAACAGAGAGTAGGACACCATCACATACACATACACCTCGAATGTTCCCTCTGAGCATTTCCAAATAAAACTATTCTATTACAAGCCATCTTTATTGTAGTGCAAAATGTTTGAGAGTGATTTGATCTTGAATCAACAATTCAGAGCCATTAATTGCACAAAAGACCTGCTCTTAATTCATTGATATGGTCTGAGCCAGTGATCTGAATTCTGGACTTTTCTCATGTTGGGGACTAGCTATGCAGACTGTCATTTCTTTCCAAATTTACAAGTACTGTACATTTGGTTGCAAATCCTCACTTGTCCTTACACAATGTACACAATTGTTCTTTATTCTCAACTAGAGAAGAGAATGAAAACAAGTATATTTTTGTGCAAATGGAGCAACACCATGAAAATAATACTCATGAATACAGTGTTTTAAGGCAAATAATGATTTGTGCAAAATGATAAGTCTTCGTTTTATAGCATCAGCTGTTAAGAATTAGAAGCACTGGATGGAAGAGTTGTTTGCACCTTTCTCGATAATCAAGCACTTGTTCTTTGCTTGCTGGGTGTTGTTTTTAAAAGGGAAAGGACACAAGTTTTGTACAACTACAACAGTTTGCACAAATTATGGAGACTCTAGCAAAAGAAAGTGGCGATCCATATCTTTCTCCTCTGAAAAGTCCTTATTAAGGTATCCTACCAAATCAAGACTGCCTAAATCAGTGAAAATGAATAATTGAGTGTACAACCATATTGAGAAACCTCAGGTGCCCCCCTCTGCCCAATAGTTTGGGATGAAGTGGAAGGGCCTGCAGGAGGATAAGCTAGTTTATGCCAGATGAGAGTTAAAAAAACATAAATTGAAGAAAACATTCAGAGAAGTACATTTTGTTGTCCCTTTCCCACAGTGATTTCTCATGCTTCCTCCCATTTGTTAAAAAAACAAACAAACATATTTCTGTATAGAAAGAGCAGCCTATGAGGAATGGGGAGTTCCCTAAAACAATGGGGGAGGTACCCCCTTCCTTCAGTCCCTCAAATGCTAGTGGAGATGAGACTTTTATTCCATGAACTGTTAAAAGTTAAAACCCCTGAAGATCCAAAACAAGGTATAATGACTACAAAATGTTTGTAGTCTATTCTCCAAAAGCAACACCAAATTAAGATATTGTTTTCAAATATTTTGTATGGGTTTATTCAGGGTTTTTTTTTAAATTAATTTTACTATTCAACATGAGGCTGGCTGGATTGCTCAGTGATTTAGGTATCTGGCTGCAGGGCCAGAGATTTCCCACTATGCATCCCGGAAGAGCCAGCCTGTGTGGCCTTGGGCAAGCTGCACCAAACTATAGGTTTGAGTGTACATCCATCAGTCTCCACTGATCAGCAATGAAATTTCAGGCATAACATGTCACAACCAGAGTAGACGTAAACTGAGCAATGTATTACCTGAAATGACTTTAACTTAATGATGGGCTTACATCCCATTTTGTGGTCTACCTGTTTTTACTTGAATTGGCATAATCCACCTACATTTTTTACACCTTTCAAAGCAAGAGTTTATCTTCTTAATTCATAATTAAAGCATAATTGATTTATGTTAAATGATCCCTTCAGTATGTATTCTTGCTTGGGGAAAAACTTCCTTGCTGCATCGCCCAAAGTCCATCTAGCTCAGAATTATTTGAAACTATTTAATTATAGGCCATTGGTGAAACTCTGTCATCTTTGACTTGCATCTGCTTCAGTCAACCAGGAAAGGTGCAGAACAGAGCACTCCAAATGTAAAAGTTTTTCCTATGCTTTATATACTGAATTTCCTTTAATATACTGTAGGTAAAGAGTTAAAACTAGGACTCTTTGCAGTCAGTATCTTACGCTTCCCTTATGCTGGCGATAATTGCAGCTCTGTGTCCTAATAGGAATTTCATCATGCATTCAAATTGGCGAGCAGAATCGTTTAGCAGCTCCTGCAAATAGATCTCAGCAGGCTTTATTTCAAGAACTTCTGTAGTGTCAAGTGGTCAGTCCTTCATTTTTAATTTCTAAATAGATGAGATGCAAATTACCTGATCTCTCATCCTAGCCAACGGTCATGGCAAACGTTTCCAATTACATCCTGACGTTGGGCTTGCCTCTGAGGTAAATAACATTATCAAACTTGAGATAGGGCAGGCTGGATCAGAAAGAAAAGATTAATTATCTTGTAAAAATGTTTTATTACCCTAATTCCCTGCATCAGTCATGTTTACTTAATTAGAAAAACAAACACCAGCATATAGTTGGGGCCCTGGCACAACATAACAGGCTTACAGGTTTGCATAAATTATAGTTCTTTACATCCAAAGACATTAAATGAAGGTCCTAAAATGTGTTCTATGGAAAGTAGTGTTTATGACCCCAAATAGAAGTTTCCAATCATTCAAAAACAGGATCAACCCCTGGAAGCAACACTCATAATCTTAGAGCAACACTTTCCCACGAGCCTCTGTGCCCCCAAAGGTTTCAGGCCCATCAGTTTCCCATTTGTGCTGAATTCTGGGTACTTTCCTTCCTTCATGACACATTATTTATTTATACAATTTATATACAGTCCCATTTAGTAGCAACCCATGGCTCTGGGTGGAGAACACAGAAAACAGAACATAAAACCTCAAACTATCATTTCCATGAACAACAATATAGCTTAATAAGGCATTGGCACGTTGGGTTGAGTTCATACATGGTTCATTGAATGTGCTCAAAGATTTGCATGAACTGGAACTGGGGGAGAGATCTAATTTCATAATCCTATCTTGAACAGAACAAGTTTTATTGCCTAAAACCATAGGTGGCCACAATAGATCAACAGCAACACAAAACTCCACTGACAACATATCTATTCTATACATTAATACAAGATGACATAGCTTCCCTTCTTTTGATGCTTGGCACATATTTTCTTTGCTGCCAAAGCAAATCTCATACTCCTATCTTAATACACATAACATCACCTTAAAAATGTATACCTACAAAACAGTAAACTGCAGCCTGTCTGTTCACCTACTAGGGAATTCTGGGAATGGTAGTCCAAAAATAATCCCAAAACTCAACTCCTCCCAACACTGCTCATAACAAGCCACAGTGCAAAGTGCTCCTGGTAAGACAGAAGAGAAACTGAAGGGGAGCAACACAGATGGAGTGATTCACACATATTTTATCATTGCCCACTTCCACTTTTTATCAGAAATGTACCTCAGAGAAGTAGGATATGGCCACGAACAATAAGTATTTGGAATGGAGATCAGTGTCTTTCCCAGGGACAAGAAAGAAAGAAAGAAAAAGAACAGGAACTACAGTAAGGATACATACATACCTTATGTCTCACCTTAAATAACTAGAAACTAACTTATTCCCCACATAGAAAATCTACCTTTCTATTTCAGTATTCAGTTTCTTTCAAGCTTTGTTAAAACAGAAGGAGCTTTAAGGGAATGCCAAAGGCCATTTCTCTCAAAGATTATTATCAGCTCATAATAAATTTTGGGATACAATTTTATAAGCCATACAAATTTACTACGTGCTTTAGTTTTTAGGTGTATTATAGATAATATATTGTATACAATGAGTGTGGAAAGGCGAGAATCATTTTAATATCTATATTCATCTGTCAATCATCTACATACAGCAGTATAAGGATTCCAGATCTTCCTGCATATTTTGTTCCATTATCATGTACAAACATCATGAGGTTGCAAGGCAGAGAGAATGAGATGAAGGGAACAAGCTTTTCCCACTGGACATGACCTACCTCGCCACCTTGGGGCATCACAAAGTTGCTGGCTGGTGAGAGAACTGGAAGGGTGCTGGTGAAGAGATTGACAATAAAGGGCTGTTCTTTCTTCATCTCACTTGTCATAGAGTAACTACCATCTTTTTGAGAGATTGAGGGTGTGATCAGATGCAGCTTTTTCCTGAAGTTTGGTCCATTTTGGAGACAGGCTGGTCCACTCTTTTTTCTGGTCACCATATAACATATGGGCAATTATGAACTAGCTCATCCTTTTTCCATGCCTACCTGTACCTTTGTGGTCCCTGTTCAGGTGTGTGTGTATTGGTAGGATCTCTCCATTTTGGTTTGGTGTCAGCACATGTGATTGCCAGAATCAAACCAAAGCAGATGCCTGACGGTATAGATGTTAAGAAACTGAAAGCTCCCTCCAGCTCTCCCTCAGACAGAAGAAGATGCAAAGTTTTTTTTTTAAAGGAAGCCCTTGTAATCCAGCATTTTTTGGTTGATCAGTAAGCAAATTCAATGCTATTCCACTTGGAAATATATATATATATATTTAAAAATACTTTGAAAATTTCCTCCTACTCTCTCATACAGTGGAAGAAAGGAGGGGACAAGCTTCCCCTTCCTTCCTTCCTTCCTTCCTTCCTTCCTTCCTTCCTTCCTTCCTTCCTTCCTTCTGTCACAGTCCAAGATATCCCAGGCAGCCTCTCACCAGGGGCAAGGGCACCAGGACCCAGTCCACCACACAGGGTATCGAGTCCAAAGACACTCACTGTGCAGTTGGTTGCGACCAAGCAGAGGCGGGAGCACAGGGCTGGGAGCACAGAGCCAGAACAAGGTGCCGAGATGCAGGAGGCCAACAGAAGTAAGCAGGGAGCAAGGCAGGGGCAAGAACAGGAACAGGTGCAGGAATACTGGAGTCTGGACACAGAGATGCAGGAGGCAAGAGCAGGGGCCAAGGCAAGAATAGGAACAGGAGCAGATACTGGAATTCAGGGACTCCAGAGCTCAGGAGCAGCAAGGCACTAGGAACAGTAAGCACAGCACAGCCAAAGACTTTTATTGCTGAAGCAAGTTCTGGGAGGGAGAACTACTCCTTAAACAGGTCTTCCCTCCAGGTTTCCAGGAGAGTCTCATGAGTATCCCAGCAGCTGCTACACAGGCCAGGGCCTGAGCCTGCAAACACCAGGCCGTTCCTAGGTCAGGCTGACCCCGATCCTGCAACTGCCAGGACAGTGCGGGCCAGATCCTGACACCTTCCTTTTAAGGAGATTAATGGGATAAGTAAGGTAGCTCAAGATACAGTGTGGTTTCTTGCCCCCAAACCACTTGATCTATGCATTTGGATGCAAGGATGGCCTCAAATGACACACCATACCTCAAACCAGCCTAATTTAGGATGATCAAGCCCTGGATAATATGGCCATGTAGTTGCACCATGAGCAATAGGTTTTGGATGAGGATTGGCCATCGTAACTTCTCTAGATGAAAGGAGAGGAAAGGACTAGGGGAGGGGGCTGGGAGAGAGCTGGAGAGCTGCTGCAAAAATGCAGTATGGCTGTTTAAAAATCTTTCTAGACTAATTGTGGAGAGCCCCATGGTGCCTTTTTATAGTTATTTGTTATTGTTTCTATAGTTTTCAAATTGTTGTTTTTATTTGCTGATGACATTATCGGCCACAATTTTCAGGAATTAAAATTTCCTGGCCCTTCCCTCGGAAGGTTTTGAGGCTCCCTTGGGACCCCTTTTGTTCTGGGGAAGCCTTTGGGGGCTGTGGGACAAGGAGGAGTCTTTAATGTCCAAAAACTGCTGCTGCTGGAACCATAACTGTAAACAAATGCCCTGTTCTGAATATTTATTGTGCATAATGGGGCACTAATAAATTCAGACTTTGCCGCTATAAAAATGCACTTGAGAGGCATTAGAACAGTTCAAAGGCTGCCCATAGGAAGCCAAATATTTTATCTTGCCTTCCCACAATTTTATAACTAGGCCCAGCTAAGATTGCTGTCAACACAAAGAGATTATAATGCTAGTTCATCGCTGTTCTGGCAGGTAGGGTGAAATTACTTCTCCAAAGCAGGCTTGACTCTGCCACTTTGCTGTTCTAGCACATGAAAAAGGAAGCCCAGAAAGGTGGGATTCAACCAATGGAATCACTAGCAACAACCTGAAGTTAAGACCTTTCATAGAAGAGGAAAGTAGGTACTATAATTTGAGAGACACAGCTAAGAGGACAGCTAATCACCATAAGGAAAGTTTTCTTCTCATACATAATTTAAATCTCACCCTATTTATTCATGTTTTCAGGATTAAGTCAGTATAGCTACAAACAGCCCAATAGGTGTCGGTGTGACATTCAAAAGCATTAAAAAAGGCTTCCTAAGGAGAGATTAAATGTTATGAATACCTAGTTATGAAAAATAGACAGCATGAAAGAACATGTATAAATGTGATATATTATTGTGCAGTTGTACAGAATAACCTTTCACCTCCCTATAGCTTAATTAATAATGGTTGTCACCTCACGTATACTGAAAACCAGCAACAAATTGTAATGGAATCCTCAAGAATTTGGTGAGGAATCAAAATATTATTTTTATGGCATGTATTTCTTTATTCATTTTATTTATCTATTTAAAATATCTTTTCCTCGCCTTCCTCTTTAAAAAGGACCCAAGGCAGTTTAAATCATTGTAAGACAGTATTTAAAGCTAACAGCGTTGAGCATACAAATACTAAAAACGGTCAAATGAATCCTATACTAAAAAAATGTAAGCAACACCAGAACACATTCAAAGCAGTAAGGTACAATGGTCCATATAAAAAACCCACTCAGGCAGGCAGTCAGTGAGAGAAAGCTTGCTTGAAGAGAAAGGTCTTCCCCTGCTTGCGGAAGGACAGCAACAGATTGGGGCCAGCCTGGCCTCCTGAGGGAGGGAATTCCAGAGTCTGGGAGCAGCGACAGAGAAGGCCCTCTTCCTTGTCCCCACCAAGTACGCCTGTGAGGGTGGTGGGATGGAGACAAAGGCTTCCCCTGATGATCTTAATGTCCGGGCAAGCTCATAGAAGGAGATGCCCTCTTTTAGACAGCTTGACATACCTTTGAAGGTGGTGGAACTGAGAGAAAAGAACTTGGAATTCATTCTGCCAGGATCGGCACTCAGGTCTTAAATGGATGGCTATGTATTTAACGGCTTCTGATGTGTTGAATTCAAATTGCTTCCTTTTTGGTGGTAGAAGAACTTCCTCATCTTTCATGCTGGCAGGCACAGCATCAACTTCTTGATATTGAGATAACTGTACCTATTAAATTTGGGCCAAGCAGATGTCTGTTGTTTTTGATATGAAACTTGAACATGCCACAAATTTCTTCGTGAATTTGGCAGGAAAAAACTTTGAAATTAAAAAAAATGTGAGAGAAAGGAAAACTGGGAAATCATAATTATTTAGTAGTTCAGATCATTGACCAATCTTTGTCAGCCCTGTTTAGAATCCTATTGGTGTTAGCCTAAGGTTTGCTTAACTTGCTGCACCTAATGGCAGCTAATTGTTAGGTGCCAAAATACTTCTCATTTACATGCCTGATCATGCACTCGATTGTACAATGGAGATGTGCCCTGGACCTTCGTGGATTAGCTGCAATAAACCACAGCAAGTTATTCAAACTTCACACTGACTAGGCACAATCTATCTCTTCTTTTGTGCATAATACACTGTGATTCATAGAATAATAGGATAATGGAATTATAATGTCCATCAAGTTCAACCTCCAAATCAAATCATATCTGACAAATAGTTGTCTAATTTTCTCTTGAATGCCTCCAGCAGTGGAGAACTCACCGCCTCCTGATTATACTGCTCTAACAGTTAAGAAGTTTTTACTGATATTCAGACTAAATCTGGCTTCCTGTGGCTTGATCCCATTATTTTGTGTCCTATACTTTGGGATGACTAAGAATAGACTTTGTTCCTCCTCTATACGACTACCTTTCAAGTATTTGAAAAATGCTATTACACCTCCCCTCAGTCCTCTTTTCTCAAGGCTAAACATGCTCAGTTCTTTCAGTCTTTCCTCATAGGGCTTGCTTTCCAGTCCCCTGACCATCCTTGTTGCCTGCCTCTGAACTTGTTCCAGTTTATCTGTATCCTTCTTAAAGTACATTGTCTGGAACTGGGTCTGTGTTTAAAATTTGCACATTCACACATTTCTAAGTCAAAAGAAAAGCACAGTTTTGCAACCTGATATGAAAGGAGGGGAGGAAGAAAATGTAGACAGAATAAGGAGAAATACATCACATTCGAAACTGAGCACTTTTTTCACATCTTGAGAAGTTGCCTGGAAATTCAAACAGTATTCCTGAGAACAGATGTATGTGCTTTGGGGTAAGGGAGAAATACATCTGACTCAAATTTTAATATGAAACAATCTAATGTTGGTTTACCCAGACTAATACATGAATCAGAAGGGAATTATGCTTTGGATTTCACACATTTCTGAATATTATGGTTCAGTTCTCTGATCAAAACATGCATACAAAAATGCTAACATTAAGGGAAATAGCATACAGAGAGACATATATTAGGGGAAATTGCTTAAAATGTATATAGTAGGAAATGTATATTAAAATGTGTAAAACATTTGTGTATATGAAAATGTCTGTAAATATATATATACATTTTCATAGGGGCTTTATATAAATTGTGAATTGATAGAAAAATGAGGGAAGGAACCTGTGCCTTTCAAAATGTGAACATTCAAGAAAGCTGAAGATAGATGCATCTATCTCTACATGTCCTCTGCTGATGGCAGACAGCCCAATCCTATCTATGTCTGCTCCTGATTAAGACAAATTGCATTAAATTGGACTCTCTCCCTTTCTCCATAGGTGCATGTAGAATCTTGGCCCTATAGAATTGCAGTCTTGAAGCAAAGTTTTGATTGTTCTGATTCAGAATCATGTGTAGCATATGGTTTTGAAGAAACCTCACCTGCATCTGGAAGATATGGCCACCGGACCAAATGCAAGTGTTTAAGACATCCTCAGCTTTGTTATAAAAATCTGAATAACAATTGAAAGAGCTTCCTCTTAAAATAAAACCTGGTGTGTATTTATTTAATCCAATATATGTGCAATTCTTTCTACAAATCTCTTCTAATTTCTTTCCTGATCTCAGGACATGACATGTTTATCTTTCAAGGTTGGAATAAAAGAAGGGAATACATGGTGTTTAACATACCACCCTAGAAAAGTCAGCCTGCAGAATATGAGATGCTCATATTCAAATAGTAGGATTTGTGGTACAACTGAAATTGCCTATGAAAGAAAGAAACATTTTGATAGGCACACTTGGTGTTTATGGGTAAATAAACTGAAAAGGGGCAACAGTTGAAACCTCCCTTCTCAGTATCAGAAAAGTTCAAAAAGTCATAAAACAACTCCCTTCTATGTGTTGTATAAGGAAAGTACTGGTGTTAAGAGATTGTGGGTTTTTTAGTACATTTAGCAATATAATATTGACCCTTATGGCAGTAAAAACAAATAATAGTCTTGTGCAGACCTAATATGTTCCAAAACGGCACTTACAAACATTATAACACATTAGAGATAAATGTTAGATGGATTTTCATACTCTGCTACAGAGAGACCAGTAATTTTGAGAAATAATTTTTTAATTTAAGTGCCTTCCTCAAATACACATTTTAAACTATGCATTAAGTTGAAATCTATGCTCAAATGCAAACTTTCAATTCATAATTTATCTTGGGTGATAAATCTTTTAATTAAGTACTAATGTGTGCTCCAGCAATTGATCTCTTTATCTGAAAGCAACGTAGAAGAGATGCTTTAAAAAAATAAATAAAAAAATCAAGCATCATCTACATGAGTGCAAAATTGTGCTATTGTCAAAGACATGTGGTTCTCTAGTGCAGAGGTTGTCAACTCCCGGTCCGCGACCCGGTGCCGGTCCGTGGCCTGAACCAGACTGGGCAGCGGAGACAGACCTCCCGCCCCCCGCACGCACTCCCATCCCCACAGCTGCTTTGCACATGTGTGCCAGCGCCGGTGTGAGTGCTCCCCCACCCCTTCACGCATGCGCCTGAGTGCCCGCACGAAGCGGTGGGTGGGGGCCCGCGCAGGCATGCAGGAGCTCCTGCGCATGTGCGAAGGGGTGGGGGAGTGCTCATGACGGTGCTGGCGCACGTGCACTCCCCCACCACTTTGCGCATGCGCCTGAGAGCGCATGCGCGCCCACACAAGCGCGGGGGGGCCACCTTCCTCAGAGGCTCAGCCACTCCGCGGTCCCAAAAAAGGTTGGGGACCGCTGCTCTAGTGAACAGCAGCAACAAAACAAGACCAGAGAAATTTGCAATAGTTTCCAAAGATGAAGCTAACATAAAGTGGAACCAAATGAAGCATGGCATGAAAATGGAGAAGCAGAAATGCTTTCCATGAGTCTCCTGCTGCTACATAAACAGCCCAATTTGAAATTTTAACTTGTCTTGCAAAGTGTAGTATACATAGCATACATACAAATGTTGGGGGTCCCTTTTTTTTTTTGGTACCTCATTTAGAAAGGTGGCAAAGCAAGATTGCACAGGCTGAAAAAGCTATCACCTACAGTCACAAGATAACCATTTGTTTGTTATATGTACTGCCCACTGTTGCTCTAAGATTGGTGCATAAAATTGAGAGGTCCAGAGGTGTCACATGCCCATCCCTGAGCCTTGAAGGGCTACCCCCATAATCTCTTTGTTATTGTTGTTCTTACATGCCAGCAATTCGCCTTCGACTTATGGTGACCCTATAAACAAATGATCTCCAAAATGTCCCATCCTTTGCAGCCCTGCTCAGCACTTGTAGACTCAAGCCTGTGGCTTCCTTGATTGAGTCAATCCATCTCATATTTGGTCTTCCTCTTTTCTTGTTGCCCTGAACTTTTCCTAGGATTATCATCTTTTCCAGATAATCTTGCCTTCTCACAGTGTGCCCAAGGTTTGACAGCCTCAGTTTCATTATTTTTGCCTGCAGAGATAGTTCAGGGTTGATTTGCTCTGGAACCCACTTGTTTGTCTTACTGACAGTCCAAGGTATCTACAAAGCTCTCCTACAGCACCATATTTCAGAAGAATCTTTTTTTCCCCCTGTCAGCCTTCTTCACTGTCCACTTTCACACCCATACATATTGGGAATACCATAGTGTGGATGATCTTGGCCTTGATCTCCAGTGACTCATCCTTACACTTAATGATCTTTTCTAATTCCTTCATTGCTGCCCCTCCCAAGTTTCAGCCTTCTGATTTCTTGGCTGCAGTATCTATTTGGATTGATGACTGGACCAAGGTATACAAAATCTTTAACAATTTCAATTTCTTCATTGTCAATATTAAAGTTGTGTAGTTCTTCCGTGGTTGTGATTTTTGTCTTCTAAACTTTCACTAACACTTTTCAAGTCATTGTTGCTTTCAGCCAGTGAAATGGTGTCATCTGCACATCTTAAATTATTGCTTTCTCCCACCAATTTTCACTCTTCCTCCATCTGCACGTAATCTAGCTTTCTATATGATATATTCTGCGTATAGATTGAAAAGACAGGGAGATTTTTTTAAAAGATTTTTTGGAGGGACTAGAGATCATGGGGAATTTTATCTACTCAGGATCATTAGCCTAAAAAAAAAAATCTTCAAAAATGTCATGTGAGACACCTGATCGTCAACAATAAATGAATACATAAAATAAAATCTGAAGTTCCCACTGTTCAAACAGGGTGACTGAAGAAGTTACTTTTTTAGACTAAAATTCCCAGTGCTGG
Organism: Intellagama lesueurii; assembly: GCA_037013535.1. Lineage (NCBI taxonomy): Eukaryota > Metazoa > Chordata > Lepidosauria > Squamata > Agamidae > Intellagama > Intellagama lesueurii. The sequence continues at coordinate 197,208,945 of JBAJHW010000002.1, read as the reverse complement.
CTGAGGACTTCTGGGGGCTGTAGGCCAGAAAGGGTTTCAGAGCTCTGGAGACAGGTGAAGAGTGACTTCTGCCTTGGCATTCCTCCAAGGCTGTCCAAAGACTGCCTGGAGTGATGGGACACTGAATTATTCTTTAACTTCCATTTTTATTCTGTAACATTGGCAATATGGCAGCATTCTCCATCATACCTGAGAGCAGAAGGCAAGTTCTGGAAGCGCAGGGAAGGATGTGTGGCACTCTGTAGGAAACTGGCACTAATTTCCCACTGAGGGCCACCACCAGGGGCTGTTTGTGCAGCTTGAGGTCATTGATTCACTCTGCCTAGTAGTATGGCCAGCCCTGTCTCTCTGGAAATATGTGGATAGACTTCCTTGGGGGGGGGGGGGACATTCCGATCAGAGCTAATAAATTATTTCCTCATTAACTCCCTGGGTTGGAAGTGCAGGAAGTGAATTCCCTTATGCCATCTAAAGACTAGCTACTCTGGGACATCTGCACACATTATCACCTTGCTTTTTTATGACATCATAATTGCTCAAAATGCTTCTGTTCACTTCCCCTTCTATGCCAGCTATTATCAAACACTAATAACTCATCTCCTGTGCTTGCTGTGTTTGATTTCCTATTTCCCTATATCCCCTTCCTCCAGAGAAAATCAATAGGAAATGTACATTTAAAAGCAGGATTTGAACATCTCTTGATCATCATGCCACCTGCAGAAAGCAGACGGTCAGGTTGTTACATAGAAATGTAGATAAAGGCAGGATAGTATCATAGTAAGTATAATAGGTTCATTTGAGAATGTTTTTGTGAAACGTAATGCTAGCTCTAACTACTACATGTGTACTTTTTCCCACAGGACCTGTTAACATACTTAATAAGTTGCAGCCTTCATGAAGCCTGTTACAACTTGTTAAAAATTATAATGAAATAAAAGTGAGAGGATATATTGCTTAATAAGTGAACCTGGCCAGGGAGAGCTGGTCACCTAATCCTGCTGGGTAGAGAAGGGAGGTAGGCAAAAAATCAGTTCTGAGATGGTCTTAGCAGGTCTGTCTGTACAAATCTGTGTTATTCATTCTTCTTTTACTTGCCATCATGAAATTCAAATAATTTACATGGTGGTGCCAGGTGATATCCCATCCCAGCAGTATGCATGTGAATGGGGATATAGTAATACTTGATTATGTGAATTAGGGGAGAGATGGACAGTGTCCATGTCCTCTGGCTTTAGAGAAGAATTGATGCTCCTAGAGGTTTACAGGAATTGCAGTTTTGCTCCCCACTTCCCCATGTAAACAGATTTTCCTGGGAGCTCAAGGAGGGTCTGAGGTCATATAAACAACCTTGGGGCCAAATACGCCCCCCAGTCCATGTCATTTCTTCCCATGAGTTAAAATAAAAGTTCCTTATAAACCAGAGCCACAGGAGATGCTTGTTGAGTGCATCGGAATACAGACCATGACATGCAATCTATTTCCCAGGGAAATAGAAGTATCTCCAGGCGAGCTTCTAATTTTTTTTAATGTATTTTTTCCAGCCAAGTGACTATGGATTTAAGCTGTTCTCCATACCTTGTTGTTAAATAGTGCTCTGTGGCCTGAAAATAGAAGACAGATCTAAACTTGAGATTTTAACCAGAAGAGACAAAGAGAAGTAATGAGAATTAACTCCGACTGTTAGGAAGTGAAATTGAAAAGGCAGGGAAATGAAACATAAAAAGGAAATCTAAAATCTCACTGGAGTGCACTGTTCCCTTTGCTTTCGGAACAACTGGTAAACTAAGCACCCAAACACTCTGGAGATGAGAGGAAACTTCATTAATCTTTTGTGACAAGTTACTTAGAAGAAGCAAATTTGTAAACCTGATAACCTGTATATTTCTCACAAGAGAGGGATGTACAGAAAGTATTGCCACTCAGGGTTTAAACAGTAAATTGCAGAAAGCACCAAACGAGCTTTCAGAGTTGGCTTTCATCTGCAAACGTATGAAAAATGAAAGTAGATGCAGCTTTCCTAGGATGCTTTTTTGGATCATTACTGCCGTTAGCGATGGGCTCCTTAATTTTAAAATCTACAGACCGTTTTTCATTTTCCTGCAGGAATGATTGACTTTGCATTTCTTTTCACAATATTCAAAGACACCGCTTGCTGATGCTTTGGTGTGAAATGCTTCAGACGCTCACCTTTCTATTATGCTGGCTCCCATCTAAGCAACAAAGCACTCCGTCAGCAGTAGTCCTTTCCCATTATTAGGACTTGCTGCGCATTTATAATGGAATTTAAATTATTTCCAGAATTGTTATCACAATCCATCACAACTCAATCTGAAGGGATTTTCTTAGGTTCCAGTTTAAATTCGGACTCTTAAGCTGCACCATACATTGGCCAAAATCCCATTGAATAGTTGGTCCTGTGGAAGGCAAATGGTGTAATGCAGTAGCTTCTCTTTGGCAATTAATAAATCCCCACTTAGATTCTAGGGAGTGTGCCAATCCCTTGGATGAACCTGCCTCAGGTTACTCTGTCTTCCAGAGATATAATTATGCAATAGGATTTTATCCATTACAATCGATGCTACACATATTATGTGTGATCATCAAATAAAGGGTGTGTAGACCTTTAAACACAAGTGACCACACTAGGAATTCTGACTGAGAAGATTTTCCAGGTTCAGTGGTATTCAAATTGTATGCCAGAGATCATAACGTTTCCCAGTTATATGTTCGAGGCAGACATGAATAGGGTAATATAATGTTTTCTACTATAATGGTAATGAATGGACCTCTCCTAGGTACAAGTTACAAATAGGGCGGTACCATCTGCTTTGATTCAGTCGATATTATTTGTTTTACAAATCATATGCAATCTGCTTCAAGCCAGTGTGTCTAGCCTGCCTGTTTCAATTCCTATCCTAATATTCCAAAGTACTGTATTTGTATATGTCCAAAATGTGGGGGGAAAAGTTAAAATGGGGGAAATAAAGGGCTCTGATTTGGGATGGGGGTGGCCAACATTTCAGAGCCATCAACTACAGGTGAACCACCAGTATTTAGATAAAGTGGCTACCATTTTCTTTCCTTTGTCCCCATTCCCACCAGGAGCTGTTTAATTTAGATAGGTGTCAGATCCTATTCCTTATGCTGTTTTAATCTACAGTGCTCAAATCGTGTACAGCAGCACAGATTTCACCCACACATATACTTGGTTGATTAGATTGTGATCTGCTGCTACCAAGAAGAAGAAGAAGAAGAAGAAAAAGAAGAAGAAGAAGAAGAAGAAGAAATCCTCCAATTCTCCCTACCTCCTGGAAATGAAAGCAAGGTGAATAGCAATCTCTCTCTATTCTCCAACAACTGCCCTCACAAATTGGTCACTGATTACATGGGTAGAGGAATTCCCTCCTAGGGGCTCCATGATTGGAGATTCCAGGAGACCCTGAGCTTTTCATTGATACTTGAGCCATCCATCTTCTTCTGCTTTGGGCTTCCTTGTTCTGTTACAATATTATATTTATTTCCCCAGTTATTGCTTTTTTACGGTATATTCAGATTTTAAGCCCCCAGATTGCCCAAGCAATGTTCAGGGCTTCAGTTCATGTCCTGCTTTGGATTCACTTGCTTCACATAGGATCACTTCAGAAATGGACAGATACCCCCAATTCACTTTGGAATCCAAATAAATTCCAATCCAAAAATACAAGCCTGCTTAAAGGCTAAATGTGGGTTTCACATTCATTTAGCACACTGTAAACCAGGATTGGGGATTCTTTTTTGCTGGTATAATCTGGTGGAGAACACATGCAGCAGTGAAGAAGGCCAGAAGAAAAAGTGGGTGAAGCCAAAGCCACCTCACTTCCTTTCTTTCTTTTCCCATTCCCATTTATCCACTATCAATTTCTTCTCCCAACCATCCACAACCCCCATTTGACCATATGCCAAATTTATCACAAACATGCATCAAATTGATCAGTCATCCTACACATCATATGCTTTCTCATGCACATACAGTTATCAGCATAAACATCATACGTGGATTTTAGATGTTCTTATGAGCATCTCTGCTCAAAGCTCCCAACATAAAAAATGTTTACATAGACCAGCAATATTTCAAAATAGTCCTCTAACAGTTGCAAGACACAACATTTAAATATTAATATGCCAATAATAGGTGACATGCTGAATGGCCAAATGACATCATTTCCCTGATCATCGCCTTGATCAACTGGGAGGTGGGTACATGCATGGAAGGCAGCAACAGTGCTGCCTCTGTGCAGGTGTCTGACTCCCAGCTGATTGCCCTGACAATGGCGGCAGTGGTGGAGGAGGCAGCGGTGGTGGCAGGACCAGGCATGGAGGCAAAGAGGGCAGTGTGAAGGGGGTAGGCAGGCTTCTGTTTTGCTGAAGCGTAACAAAGTGACGAGGGGGGAGGAGTTTGGCACTTAGTTTTGCTTCAGCAAAACAGGATCACTGAACTGGGTCGTGTACCAAACCATGAACCAGCCCATTTCATCAGTTTTTCTGGTTCATAATTTAGTTCCTGCCCAGCTCTAGTAATGGCCAACAGTCTGATGTAGCCAAAAACCTGGAAAACAGCAGGTGATTTGACTGATGTTTGTGGTGCCATGCCTGTGATAGGAAATCAAAAGATATGGAGGGGGTTCATATCTGTAGACCACAGATTGGTTAGATTTGTTAAGATCAGTTAATGCAAATTTATTTTCGATCCACATTCCATGAATTCACTATCTGTAGTCTTAAGGTACATATATGCCTTAATTGATAAGGACACTCTGAAACATCAGTCTCAGTAGCTACAAGTTTCCTACCACTTGCTTAGATGAGCAACCAGAAGAAGACATGAAAAACAGATCAACCTCACCTGATTATAGACACGGAAGGGCACAGTTCCATACAACCCAAACATCCTCTGCAAGGTTACACTAACATAAAATAAGCCATTCCATTTATGTAAACAAATTACAGAAATGTTGTCTGGCACACATTAAACAGGATTATTTCAGTAAGCAGAAAATGCAATGGGCTTCCATTCCACTCCCTAATAATCCCTTCTGCATACTTCTGTTTGCAACTCTGCTAATACAAGATATGGCTCTACTGTGGCTGCCCTGTCTTACATTCCCCAAATCCACCTTCAGTTTATCAATCAGGCAAAGCTCTACCGTATTACAGGCTAGAAACCTCCGAGGCAGCATTGTGTAATTTTATGCCCAGGAATAACACCATTCTATGCTATACCTGAATGTCTAGAGGATAATATCTAGGTATTGAACATATGTCCTTGAGGAAAGTGCTGGGCCAATTCCACATGCATCCACTCTTTAAAAAAACAGTGAAAACAGACGGCACAGCTGCAGAAGTATGATGACAAAAGTGTTGTTTCCCCTTTTCATAGTGCAGCTCAGTGCCTGGGATGTCTGGATGGCATTAATACGCGCCACCACGTCCCTCTCACTAATACCCTAGATCTCTCAAAATGTTGTTTCAAATTTGATTTCATGACTGTGAAGCCTTGGCAGATGAACTTCATCAGGACACTGTACATGTATTGGTACTGCTGGCCCTTTAAATGGTTCTTGATATTATTACCCATGATACATGTTATTGTGCAGCAAGGCAAATCAACATTCTATAGGGTAATCAACATTCTAAAAGGCAATTCTTAAAATGAGGGCACTTCAAACCAAAAGAACTTTGGAACTGGACTTCAAATCATCACCAATTCACAAAGTGACACCAAGCAATGGAAAATCCCAGAAGCTGACTTCTTTTTTTCATCTGTTAACCGCTTCTCACCTAAACACAAAGCATTTGTCAGGGCTGTTTTTTAACAAGTGTGAATGGTAGTGAACGCAAAAGGGTGTTCTGTAGACCATCTTGACTGCTGCTATTGGTGATGTCAACATTCAGGCTGCACTTTTCTATGTAAAGCTTGGCATCTAAAACAGACAGTAATAACTAGAAGCCAACATGGATTTGTCAAGAACAAATCCTGCCAGACTAATCTGATCTCAATTTTTGATTGGGTAACCTCCCTAATAGACAGAGAAAATGCTGTAGACAAGTGGTCCCCAACTTTTCTGAACTGTGGACTGGTTGGGGGGTGGGGTCCATGCGTGGGGGGGGCACCCCCGTGCTTGCAGGTGAGCAGGGCGTGCTTGTGCACTTGCACGCATGCACGGATGGGCGGGGGGGCTTGTGGATGGGCGGAACGCACTTACGCGCATATGCAGGTGGGTGGGGCACCTGTGCGTGTGGGTGAGCAGGGTGCACGTGCATGTGGGTGTGCATGGGGTGCGTGGGGGGGCAGGATATCTGTCCGGGTCACGGACTGGGGGGTTGGGGACCCCTGCTGTAGACATAGTATATCTTGACTTTAGCAAAGCTTTTGACAAAGTGCCCCATAATATCCTGATTAGCAAGCTAACTACGTGAGGGTTGGATAGACCAAGTGTCAGGTGGATACACAGAATTGTACTCAAAGGGTGATGATTAATGGCTCTTTCTCCAACTGGGAGGAGTAACAAGTGGGGTGCCCCAAGGCTCAGCCCTGGTCCCTGTGCTCTTCAACATTTTTATTAAAGACCTCGATCAGGTGATGCAGGGAATACTAATCACATTTGCAGATGACACAAAATTGGGTGGAGTAGCTAATACCCTGGAAGACAGAAACAAAATTCAAAATGATTTTGATAGGCTGGAGAACTGGGCTGAAAACAACAGAATGAAATTCAACAGGGATAAGTGCAAAGTACTGCACCTTGGAAACAGAAACCAAATTTAGTTAAAAGATGGGGGATACCTGGTTCAGCAATACTACAAGCAAAAAGGATCTTGGAATTGTTGTAGATCACAAGCTGAATATGAGCCAACAGTGTGATATGGCTACAAAAAAGGCAAATGCTATTTTAGGCTGCATTAATAGAAGTATAGTTTCCAAATCCCGCGAGGTGCTAGTCCCCCTCTATTCAGCACTGGTTAGGCCTCACCTTGAGTATTGTGTCCAGTTCTGGACACCACACTTCAAGAAGGAGGTTAACAAACTGGAACAAGTGCAGAGGAGGGCGACAAGAATGATCAGGGGGCTGGAAACCAAGCCCTGTGAGGAAAGACTGAAAGAATTGGGCATGTTTAGCCTTGAGAAGACAGATGCAAGCCTTTCCTCAGTAAACCAGCTGTGTGTGATTTTGACAGATTGTTATGCATTACTGCTTTGACTGGATTTTTAGTATTACTTGTGTTTTCCATTTCTCAGAGTGACATTTTTAAATTTTTTGAATACTTTTCTTTGCCTTAATATGGCCTGTTAACGTTGTAAGATGCCTCCTTATTCATTGTTCATAGTTTTAAATATTGTCTTTTAATCTTGTTGACTATTGTTGTATACTCATTGTCTTCAACTTTAAATATTCTTTTGTTACTGTAAGCTGCCTTGGGTCCTTTTCAAGGAGAAAGGCGGGGTAAAAATATTTTAAATAAATAAATTGATAATCCTTTTCAAATACTTGAAAGGCTGTCATACAGAGGAGGGGCAGGATCTGTTCTTGATTATCCCAGAGTGCAGGACACGCAACAATGGGCTCAAGTTAAAGGAAGTCAGATTTCGGTTGAATGTCAGGAAAAACGTCCTGTTAGAGCAGTAAGACAGCGGAACCATTTACCTTGAGAAGTGGTGAGTGCTCCAGCACTGGAGGCATTCAAGAGAAACCTAGACAACCACCTGGCAGATATCCTTTGATTTGTATTCCTGCATCGAGCAGGGGGGTTGGGCTTGATTACCTTATTGACCCCTTCAAACTTCAGTATTCTATGATTCTATGAGGATCATTATTTTACACCCTCCACAGCCTGGATTCTTTCCATTATTTTTTTTTAAAGATGGAACTGACTATTCTCTTTCAAGGTAAGGAAGATTGGCCTTTTCAATTTATATGAGCTTTTTAAAATCTGGGGATATTTTAGGGTTGCTTGTTTCTGCATAGTAGAGTAAAACAGCTATACTTTAAAAAAAATCATAACTCAAAAATCTTTTGCCCAAACCCCTCCAATTTTGGCACAAAGCAAGAGTGGGCCTGTGCCAAATTTAATTCTGATCTGACATCTTATTTAAAACATATAATTTTTTGTTTGTGCTACCACCATTTTCAGAATTGCCTTGTAGAATGTGGATGTACTCTGCCATCACAAGGTCATTGCTACACTCTCATGCAGCAGTAATATCTGGGTTAGCCCATTTGCAATGAGGGGAATTAATTATGTAATTTTAGCAACAATTCTGTTTCAAAAGTTGCTGCTACTTAGGCAGTGTGCACACTGTAAGGGCCCTTAATAGTGATTTCTAGTATGTTTCACTATATGTCTATAATTTAATCTCCCCCCCCCCCATTATGATTACCATATACACAGAGCTCTTTGTTAGTAAATACACAGAAGGCAGTGCAAGTACCATTTTAAGTTCTTTACAACCATATTATTGTTCCACATAGATGAGTTGAAAGGCTACCAGTTCACCACTAGCTGATTAACATTTAGCCATTTGGGACTGTAGCATATTATTGACCCTCAATCTTAAAACTCTGGTGCCCAATAGCATTGCTATTTCCAGCACTGAAAATCACAGGCCAACACAGGGACACTTAAGGACTTATCTTATTATCTCATGTCCACATTTTAATGTACTCAGAGTCAGAGTGTAATGCCAACTAAGAAACGTTTTGCTTTATATATAGCTCTTCTTTAATGCTTGTCTCTAGGACATTAATAACAGATAGGCACTTCAGTGCTGTGAATCATAATAACATGGCATTTAACATCTTCTTAAAAAGTCATACATGGTCTCTCTCTCTCTCTCCCTTTTTCTTGCTATATACCATAGGAACTAAGCTTGCAGAACAAAAAAGTGTATTAAAAGCACTGATAATGGTATTACAAGGCTCCATTTGATTTTGCCCTATCTCGTACATTCACGCTCTACCTAGCTGCAAGATGTGCTGTGCTCATTTGAATTAAATAGCTCCCGTTCTTAAATCAGAAGAAACATTTATATGAAAATCAAAGATTTCAAAGTTGTGGGACCTAAATCTTCCAGCAGCTCACAGAGAAAGGTTTCTAAGAAATATGTAAAGCAGAGATGAAATGAAGTACAGCTCTTGTTTAAGCCAAAAACATTTTGTCAGTGCAAGGCTCCGGCCAGATCTATGATCTGCTAAGCTTTCCATCTTCATCTTTCTAATGTGCCATCCTGGCTTACAGGCTGGACGAGGGAAGGAAACTCTGTGGATGTGATGAGGATAAATACATCTACCTGTCATGGCCTGGTCCCGTCTCTTGGCATATCAACAAGGAATGAAGATACTGAAACTGAATTCCAAACATAAAATATAATATGTCAGGGCACAGAATAAGAGACAGAAAGCTGAAAAGAAACCAGCAATGTTCATGCTGCATGTAACAGATCTAATACTCAGAGTGAAAATGTCATGATACTTTGCTACTCCATAAACATCAGCAGCAGCAACTAGCAAATGGTCAGTTACACTGTACTTCAGATGAAGATGTGGGATATACAATTGTAGTAAGCAGATCAACAAAGTTTCTATCCCTAGTCTCTTCTTCTTTTTCCTCCTCTGCTGGTAGAAGAATAGCTTGAGGAGGTGGGAGGTTTGGGCAGGCCAATGGCAGGAAGGGAATGGGTTAAGCAATGTCCCTGCTCCTAACACCACCTTCCTTGCTCTCTGTTGTCCAATACCCACAAATATATTGTTGTGACCTGATATCACTTGGATGGTATGAAAAAGGATATGCCAAATAAAACTTATTAAACTTAAAGGTGCTATGCAGCTCTTTGATGTTCAAAGATCAGAAAATAAAGCAAAATTTGTAGTTAATGCGTAGCCGTGTTCGTCTGTGCAAGCATTATAGGAACAAGCAAAACAGAAATAAAAAGTAAAAAAAGTTTTTGTTCTTTTTTTTACTTTTTATTTCTGTTTTGCTTTTACCTATAAAGCAAAAGTATAGGAGTTAAAATCCAACCCTACCAAAGAACATGGTAGGTAGGGGCTAAAGAATAGGGGAACACAAAAATATAGCGAAATTAAAGGTAACTTGAACATTGGCAGGGAAAACAAAAGAAAAACACCATATCCATTACAAGAAATGAAGCATTCCATTATATAGATTTGTTCTTGTTCTTGTTCCTTGAAACTACAGAGAGTTCAACTGTAAACTCTGTGAGGTAGAGATAGCCATATCAAAAGAAGTAGAAATAAAGAATGTCACAGTAAGGTAGATGTTAGAGCATCCACATTGCAAATGTTCTGCTTTTCTTAGGTAAAACTGTAAGGAAATATGAAAGAAAAGTTAATTAGGAGAAAGAAAAACGTGTGCCAAAGAAAGGGTAAAATGCCAGCATTCACAGGAACCCAGTTTCCTGTGCTCTGTAGGATTTCATTTTAATCTACAGAGTGTTTTTGAGCAAAGAGAAATTAGGGAAATGTCACTGGCATTTCAAGTATGGCATGACTAATTATGAGCATTTCTGAGAGAACATATGAAGGTGAATCACAATAGGGATAGATAAAAGAAGATGTCCATATACAAACCAATTTCTGAGCAAGAAAATATATATTAAGAAATCTAAGGAATATAAAGGGGGAGTAAAATTTAATCCTGAAAATAAAGCTACTGTGGATGTGAGCCGAATTTGTACAAGATGAAGGGAGGGAGGAATGTGTACATCTGTCAAATGTTCATCTGTAGTCTTCCTGCTTTTCCATATTTAGGTAATCCGTGCTGCCATTGTGCTGTTTTTATTTAAAAATGCAAAGATCCATTTTATGGAGAAAGCATACATATTTCTCTCACGTAGCAATAATGAGGCATTTTGGCCCATTGTCCATTGTTCAGGTAGACCTACAAACCTGAGAAGAGAAGACTGGGTGAAGAAGTACAGATTCTCCCCCCTCTCCTCCAGCATTGCTGACATTGCTAGGAAGACAAAAAAATCTTCAATGGACCTGCTTAGCAAAGATAGCCGTGTAGATCAGATGATCATTTCTAGCTCAAGACTTCATAGACCGATGAGAGGCAAAATTTTGTCTTCTCCTGTCTCAAATAGTACGCTCTTTGTCCATGTGCCATTGTCAGTGAAACTAAGCCAGTCCAAAGACTACAATCACACATTCTTGCCTTTCTGTAGCATTAGATTCAGAAACCTTCAAACATATGGCTCATAACAAAATAATAAACAACATTTATCTTTTAGAAATTAGAGAAGAGCTAAAGATTTATCATTACTATATTCTTCCATTTTAAACAACAAGAAACAGTCATAATGTCTGTTTCCACAGAGATCAAGTTTCAGAAGCAGCTGACTCTTTCTCTGTGTCTCTTTCTTTCTCTCTCTGTGATCAAGTATACCTAGATATTTCTGATGAAAAGATCTCGGGGGACAACTAGCATGCATGTGAAAGAGCTACTTGTCATAGCATATTATTTTACTCACCTTTATATTTTGCATCTAGCAGACTTCGTTTTCTGATTATTATAAGATATCTGTGTTGAACTGTATGTCTCTGAGGAAATCCAACTGTAGCTAGGAAAACAGGTTAATCAGAGGAAATATGCATCCCCCTGAACATCTAGCTTGACCTCAAATTGAAAATTGTGTCTGTACCTCTGTCTGAGACTTAAAGGCGCAAATCCTGTCATGATACTATGCTTGAAGTTATACAGGCAGTAGCAATAACAGCACCAAGGTAGAAGTTGTATTCACAAAGTGGCTCCACATGCAGTAGTGCAACTAGAGCTGTACAGAGATCCATCTTAGGAACAGAGATCCATCTTAGGGGAAGGATCAGTGATAGATTGGGGTGGGGATAGAAGGCGATGACTTTGGTGGGTGGGCAAAGACCTTTCTGTTCAGGCAGGCTTTTTCTCAGTAACTTGCTGCTGAAAATAAGTTCTGTTGGTTTGTTTTCTTTTTAAGTTTTTGATATTGTTTGTTTTGATATTGTAAGCTGTCTTGAGTCCTCTTGAGAAGAAAGGTGGGGTAAAAATATCTTAAATAAACAATAAATAAACACAGAGAACTATGCCTTGACTGTGCAGCCTGCCCAAAGCTACCCAGGCTGGTTGGCTCTTCTGGGATGTACAATGGGGAATTGAACTCTCAGCCTCTGATTCTGCAGCTAGATACCTAACTTACTGATCAATTTACATTTGTCATTTTATTAGCCAGACCTTAAAATCATGTTCGTATCATGGTTTTAAATGGTTTAGCAATTCAGAAAGTGTAATTTGTCCATTTGGAGCCCTTTTATTTTTCAGTAATGCTTGTAACATGCCAGTGTCACAAATGAATAAAAAGAACAGGCAGTCAGACTACAGAGAGTTAGGAACCTGAAGAGTCTCTTATACAAACTCAACTTTCCCTAGCAGTATTACCAACCACCACCACCGCATTCAATTCACAAGTTATATATTTTAATTGTACTAAGTTTGTCAGAGAGCAATTTGACAGATGCTAATAAGCCTGTTTAGCCTCAGATCATGTGAGGCAAATAGATGTAGAAAATATCAATGTGGTTTCTTTTCTTCTGCTGTCTTGGTTCTTCTTTAGGCTTGTGAGGAGAAAAGGATGTTTGTAATCAATCCCATTTGCTAGTAAATGCAGCGTCTGAAGCGGCTCAAACAATTGAACAAGTAACAGCATGAATGTTGATGAGCTGATTGTACATAAACATATAATGTAGTCATCCTATCAAAACATGTCAAGAAAACTGGTAAGATTCTTAGAACATTATAGGTTCACCAGATTTGAAAGTGGGAGCGTTATCATAACGCCGTATTTTATCTATTCATGGCTCGAATTCCTGTCCTTGCTTCCATGTCAGATATTTCTAGATCATAAAGTATTCTTTAGAATATTTTCTCCATTCCCCATCCCTAAAGTCTCCCTACATGCTGTGCTCTGTCTCTGGCAGTTTTCAACCATGCTGTCACGATAAGAAGGAAGAATTCTGTTTGAGTTCTCTTGAATTTAAGTTAACATCTCTGTGCACATGAGGACTCTGCTTTATGTGGATGCCTGCTTGCATACAGAGTTCTCATGTTTATAGGAATGTGATTAGAACATCTCCTTAGATCTCCCTGCTCAACATGGGGACATTAGAAACTGAGAAGATTGATCCTGCTGTGCATGGAGTCCTTGGGAGCCCAGCCAGCATCTGAGAGATCTCTTTAGCCCTCACTAGTTCAGACTGAACAGAATTACTGTCTCATGTTTTTTCCTTCCAAACTCAGAACATTTCTGGTTGCTCAAATTTTTACTACCTAATTGTGGTAGCCACATATGGCTGAAACAATCTGAGCAATCTTTTTCATGTGAACGAACATGCTGAAACATGGCCTCACTACCTTTTCCAGGACCTGGTTGCTTGTGGTGGTGCCCCACCAGGGGCTACTTTGTTGTTGTTAAGTCGTTAAGTTGTGTCTGACTCTTCGTTACCTCATGGACGACAGCACGCCAGGCCCTCCTGTCTTCCACTGCCTCCCGGAGTTGGGTCAAATTCATGTTGGTAGCTTCGATGACACTGTCCAACCATCTCGCCCTCTGTCGTCCCCTTCTCCTCTTGCCTTCACACTTTCCCAACATCAGGGTCTTTTCCAGGGAGTCTTCTCTTCTCATGAGATGGCCAAAGTATTGGAGCCTCAGCTTCAGGATCTGTCCTTCCAGTGAGCACTCAGGGTTGATTTCCTTCAGAATGGATAGGTTTGTTCTCCTTGCAGTCCAGGGGACTCTCAAGAGCAGGGGTCTCAAACATGTGGCCCGGGGGCCATTTGCGGCCCGCTGGATGTTTGTGGCCCCCGCCTTGCCTGCCCCCCCTGAAGTGCCCACGCGTCCTCTGCTGTCAAGAGTAAAAAAAAAAAGCCTCGTGTCACTCGCCGGCTGTCTCACAAGACAGCGCCTCTTGCACCCTCCATCCGGAACTGCAGCCTGCCAGCCAGCCCGCCTGTCTGCTGGGGAGCGCTGTCTTGGGGGAGAGCCGGCGAGCGAGGCGCGCTGCTGGCCCTTTTCCCCGAGCGCCCGAGCCACCGCCGAGCGATGCCTGAGAGCAGAGCCCACTCCCGGCCTGTCCTCGAAGAGCGCCTCCAAGCCGCCAACAGCAGCTGCCGCCGCCGCCTCTTCCAGGGAATCGGCTCTCTGGCTCTCTTTCTCTCTCGGCACCCCCAGCACCAGCCTGGCCAGCGGCCGTCTCAGCACCCGGCGGTGCTTCCTCCTCCTTGTCCTGCTTCAGCCGCCTCGGCTCTGGAGGCTGCCTGGACTCGCCTCGCAAAGTTTGCTCCTCTGTCATGGTGGGGGTAGCTGCTGCTGCTGAGTATGCCTTTTTTTGAGAGGGGCCCTCAGAGGAATGTTGCTGGACCTCCGTGTGTGCGTGCGTGCGCGCGTGCGCATGTGCGTGCACGTACCTGTGGGGGCCCCACCCCGTTCTGTTTAATTTCGCGGGTACCAATGGGGGCTTTTCTCCTTTGGCAAGGCAATTCTGTGAGGGTTTTTAAAACATTTTATGTCGTGCCCTCCTCCCCCCCGCTAGGCGGTCGCAGGTGCTCCCTCCCTTCTCCGCTTCTTCTTCCTGCTGCTGGTGGTGGTGGTGGAAGTGAAGAAGGAGCCGGAGGGGGTCGTGGCCGGCGACGAGGGCTCACACGCCCCTCCTCCTCCTCCTCGGAGCCCCAGCTGGGCTAAGGAAACTCCTGGGCGGCTTCCTCGGGCTCTTGCTCTGCTTGGCGGAAAATCTGATGCGGCCCAGCCTCACCCAGCCTCTGCCTCCAGCGGCCCCCAGGTAAATTGAGTTTGAGACCCCTGCTCAAGAGTCTCCTCCAGCACCACAATTCAAAAGCATCAATTCTTCGGCGGTCAGCCTTCTTTATGGTCCAGCTCTCACTTCCATACAAAACTACTGGAAAAACCATAGCTTTGACTATGCGGACCTTTATCGGCAAGGTGATGTCTCTGCTTTTTTTTAAAAAAAAATTATTTAAATACAAAAAAACCAAAAAAACATATACAACAACAAAAATACAAAAAATACACATAATAGTGCTTATTATAAACTAAATTCTAACGTGCACCCCATATCCACGGGACTCCATTTAACAATATTTTAATTACGGACTACCTCTCCAAAATTGTATAGAGTATTCTTTAGAGGCTTTCCCCCTTCCTTTCACTAACACAAATTCCACAAATTTACCCCAAATATCATAAAAATTGTTAGAACTTATTTCCCCTCTTTTTATTTTGAGTTCAATAGTCAATTTATCATTTAATGCAATGTCCCATACTTCACTATACCAATCTTCTATTTTAATATCATTTTTGTCTTTCCAAAACCTAGCTATTAATATTCTAGCACTTGTCATAAAATTGGTGATTAATTCTTTCGAGTAATAATCCAAATCTGTGTGACAATAGAGCAATTTTAGCATTAAAATCAATATCTTTACCAAATATATCACACATTTCCTTAAAAATCAATTCCCAAAATTTCTCTGTCTCTGCTTTTTAAGATGCTGTCTAGGTTTGTCATCGCTTTCCTCCCAAGAAGCAGGTGTCTTTTAATTTTGTGGCTGCTGTCACCATCTGCAGTGATCATGGAGCCCAGGAAAGTAAAATCTGTCACCGCCTCCATATCTTCCCCTTCTATTTGCCAGGAGGTGATGGGACCAGTGGCCATGATCTTAGTTTTTTTGATGTTGAGCTTCAGACCATTTTTTGCGCTCTCCTCTTTCACCCTCATTAAGAGGTTCTTTTATTCCTCCTCACTTTCTGCCATCAGAGTGGTATCATCTGCATATCGGAGGTTGTTGATATTTCTTCCGGGAATCTTTATTCCGGCTTGGGATTCATCCAATCCAGCCTTTCGCACGATGTATTCTGCATATAAGTTAAATAAGCAGGGAGACAATATACAGCCTTGTCGTACTCCTTTCCCAATTTTGAACCAATCAGTTGTTCCATATCCAGTTCTAACTGTTGCTTCCTGTCCCACATATAGATTTCTCAGGAGGTAGATAAGGTGGTCAGGCACTCCCATTTCTTTAAGAACTTGGCATAGTTTGCTGTGGTCCACACAGTCAAAGGCTTTTGCGTAGTCAATGAAGCAGAAGTAGATGTTTTTCTGGAACTCTCTGGCTTTCTCCATAATCCAGCGCATGTTAGCAATTTGGTCTCTAGTTCCTCTGCCCCTTCGAAATCCAGCTTGTACTTCTGGGAGTTCTCGGTCCACATACTGCTGAAGCCTGCCTTGGAGGATTTTGAGCATAACCTTGCTAGCATGTGCAATGAGTGCAATTGTACGGTAGTTGGAGCATTCTTTGGCACTGCCCTTCTTTGGGATTGGGATGTAGACTGATCTTTTCCAATCCTCTGGCCACTGCTGAGTTTTCCAAACTTGCTGGCATATTGAGTGTAGCACCTTAACAGCATCATCTTTTAAGATTTTAAATAGTTCAATTGGAATGCCATCACCTCCACTGGCCTTGTTGTTAGCCATGCTTTCTAAGGCCCACTTGACTTCACTGTTCAGGATGTCTGGCTCAAGGTCAGCAGCCACACTATCTGGGTTGTCCGGGGCATCCAGATCTTTCTGGTATAATTCCTCTGTGTATTCTTGCCACCTCTTCTTGATGTCTTCTGCTTCTGTGAGGTCCCTGCCATTTTTGTCCTTTATCATGTCCATCTTTGCACAAAATGCTCCTTTAATAGCTCCAATTTTCTTGAACAGATCTCTGGTTTTTCCCTTTCTATTAGCCTTTGCCCTGCTTCGTTTTGAACTCCAAGGCCAAACTTACCTGTTGTTCCTTTTATCTCTTGACTCCCTACTTTAGCATTCCAGTCCCCTATAATGAGAAGAACGTCTTTCTTTGGTGTCAGTTCTAGAAGGTGTTGTAAATCTTCATAGAATTGTTCAATGTCAGCCTCTTCAGCATCGGTGGTTGGTGCATAAACTTGGATTACTGTGATGTTGAAAGGTCTGCCTTGGATTCGTATTGAAATCATTCTATCATTTTTGAGATTATATCCCAGTAGTTTTTCCCACTCTTTTTTTGACTATGAGGGCTACTCCATTTCTTCTATGAGATTCTTGCCCACAATAGTAGATATGATAATCGTCTGAATTGAATTCGCCCATTCCCGTCCATTTTAGTTCACTGACGCCCAGGATGTCAATGTATATTCTTGCCATCTCCTGTTTGACCACATCCAGCTTACCAAGGTTCATAGATCTTACATTCCAGGTTCCTATGCAGTATTTTTCTTTGCAGCATCGGACTTTCCTTTCACTTCCAGGCATGTCCGCAGCTGAGCATCCTTTCGGCTTTGGCCCAACCACTTCATTAGCTCTGGAGCTACTTGTACTTGTCCTCCGCTCTTCCTCAGTAGCATGTTGGACGCCTTCCAACCTGAGGGGATCATCTTCCAGCATCATATCTTTTAGCCTTTTGTTTCTGTCCATGGAGTTTTCTTGGCAAAGATACTGGAGTGGCTTGCCAGTTCCTGCTCCAGGTGGATCGCATTTAGTCAGAACTCTCCACTATGACCTGTCCGTCTTAGGTGTCCCTGCACGGCATAGCCCATAGCTTCTCTGAATTACTCAAGCCCCTTCGCCATGACAAGGCAGCAATCCATGAAGGGGAGGGGCTACTTAGCAAAGGGATTTTCAACCCAAGTCTTCTCTCCATTCACATTGGAATTTTAAGCTCATTTCAAAGACACACAGAGTCTTTCCCAGCACCAGCAATTTCCTTTTTGCCCTCTTTTGCTTTTCTCATCTTAGTAGGTCAGACCACTACTTTATAAATAGAAGAATCCAGGTGCTTTTCATATCAAAGTAATTAAGCAATTTAATGAAAATGCATTAAGCTGTGTCCATTCCTCTGTGTGAATGTTTTGTGCCTGAAATTGCTCTGTGTTTGAAAGCATTATGCTTACGTGTACCTCTGCTGTCACCAACAGGTTGCTTTGACACAGGAATTAAAAGGGTTTTCTTTGCCGCTGGTTTTCCTTGGAGAAGGCAAAACCTGAAAGGACAGCTTTTGTTGTAATTGCAGCTCCATTAACAAGCACCCTTGCTCTAGTGAAGGGAAGGTGAGAAAAGCTGCCTAGCTTCTCTTTCCTCTCTTTCCTCTCTTACATGGACAAACAATGAAGGTGGCCAAACAATGAATAAGGAGATGGCACCTGCACTTTTAATAAATGCATAGAAGACTTTTGCCTTTTACACACCTTTTACAGTAAGTTACACATGATGAAATACCCTCTTCTACATGTCTATTAATAGTGCAGAAACCTTGCCTCATTTTTCACCTGGCCATTCTAGGAAAAAATGTCATGATAAGAACATAAGAACATGATAAGAGCCCTGCTGGATCAAGCCAATGGCCCATCTAGTCCGGCTTCCTGTATCTCACAGTGGGTCCACCAGATGCCTCTGGGAGCACACAAGACAACTGATACCCCTCCCCTGCATCTGGCATTTGGAGGTACCTTCCTTTTCAGCCTGGAGATTTTACATGATGACCGGACTAGATGGGCCATTGGCTTGATGACCTGCAATGGCTTGTGACCTGCAATGGACTTTTCCTGCAGAAATCTGTCCAATCCCCTTTTAAAGGTATCTAGGCCAGATACCATCACCACATCCTGTGGCAAGGAGTTCCACAGACTACCAGCTGGGTGAAGAAATATTTTCTTTGGTCTGTTCTCACTCTCCCAACACTCAATTTGAGTGGATGTCCCCTGGTTCTGGTATTGCATGAGAGAGAAAAGAGCTTCCCTCTATCCACTTTATCCATCCCCTGCATAATTTTATATGTCTCAATCAGGTCCCCCCTCAGGCGCCTTTTCTCTAGACTAAAGAGCCCCAAATGCTGTAGCCTTTCCTCATAAGGGAGGTGCCCCACCCCAGTAATCATTTTAGTCACTCTCTTCTGCACCTCTTCCAGTTCCACTATGCCTTTTTTGAGGTGCAGAAACCAGAACTGTACGCAATACTCCAGGTGTGGCCTTACCAGAATTTTGTACAACTATGTTTTGATGATGATGATGATGATGGTTCACCTTGGTTGATTTTGGCGAGAACTGGCAAATTTGCAATTGTTTCTTGCATATTTTTGTAAAGGCACACAATGTCATTAAATTGTGATAACCATCATTGTGTTGCATGCACTACAATAAAGTAGCAGATTGGATCACTTATGTTTTTTCAATCAATCATCAATCATTTTGAGCTTGCAGTGTGCATGTTTAACACAGAAAGGGAAAAGATGTTAGCTTTGTGCAGAGTTCTAAACAAAACGGGGGGGGGAAGCACTGGGTCAGACTTTCTCAGTATGTTGAGATGTCCCATCTTACTCAAAATGTTGTCAGCTGCAATATTTTTCACATCTCTATAACTCCCAGTGCAAAGCTTCCAATCCGAATCCAAAGCCTACAAAAATGTGGATGAGGGAAAAATTAGTCTCTGTGATGGGAGTGGGCATTGTACATTGTGGAGCAGCTCTCGCTCTCTAATTCCTACATATAGAAGAAAACATTCTGTACGGTGATATAAATTTCATATGGGGAGCTGCATTAATCCAGTGTGTTGATTGGATTAAGTTATACTCAAAGTGATGGAGAAAACAGAAAGAGAAATGGGTTCTTTTCCTCTGGGGTGGAGATTGGGTTGGATCTAGACTTAATGATAGTTAAAGGTAAAGGTTCCCCTTGACATTTAGTCCAGTTGTGTCCGACTCTAGGGTGCGATGCTCATCCCCGTTTCCAAGCCGTAGAGCCAGAGTTTTGTCCGTAGACAGTTTCCGTGGTCACGTGGCCAGCACGACTAGACACGGAACGCCGTTACCTTCCCACCATGGTGGTACCTATTTATCTACTTGCATTTGCATGCTTTCGAACTGCTAGGTTGGCAGGAGCTGGGACAAGTGACGGGAGCTCACTCCGTCGCGTGGATTCGATCTTACGACTGCTGGTCTTCCAACCTTGCAGCACAGAGGCTTCTGCGGTTTAACCCACAGTGCCACCACTCAATGATAGTTAGAGTAGACCAAATTCACTTCCACTGATTTCACTACTAACTTAACTTCCACTGAAGCTGGAATGTGTACTCTAAGCATCACTAAATCTGGATCCAGCCGAGGGTTGAAACTCAAATGTATATAATAAAAAAGTCAATCTTTTCCCCAGATAAAAGCTGCCTGGAAGGGCAAAGGAGTTATTTAGAGCAGAGAAGTAGTTGGGTTGATAATATGCTTAACACTTTCTCTGCCTGCTACTACTCTGTTTCAAAACCAGCTAAGGCTGTCATTTGGACAGAAAGGTTCCTCCAAAAACCTACTAATTATGAGAACACTCACATTTTTCTCCCTGTTTATACTTGCTATTCTGCCATTTTGCTTCTGCTTCAGAGGCTGGAAATGTAAATTTACACTGTGTAAGTCTGATGATGTCATCTTTGTATGACTATATTTTGGTAATTAAACATTTCTTTTCTCCTTCACAAAAAGGTTCCTAGGCTCCCTTGGGATCACTTTGGCTCTGGGGAAGCCTCTGAGAACAGAAGGATAGGGAGGGGAGTGTTAAATGTGTGAAAATTGCCACATCAGTCCCATCACAGCTGATGAGATGGGTAGTGATGATTTTTAGGCTTCCCACCCTGACCAATGGGACCCTCAGGAAGCTGAAGAAACTTTATTTTATTTTATTTATTTTTAAGGAAGGAAAAGTCTGATGACATCATCAGACTTAACACAGTGTAAATTTACATTACTGGATTTTAGCCAATGACATTTCCCCACTTTTGTTATTTATGTTTCTCGCTCAGTCTTAGAGGCAATTCTAGGCAATAAGAAACCACCCTGTGAATGTGACAGCACATAGCTAGTCAGATTTGAATACATGCAGATCATTGGAAGCAAACAAAACCAATTCAGAAATCTTTGCTCTTACTCTGATACAGGGAAGCCATTTGCCTCTGTTTCACTAAGTCAACACCAAAAATCTGAAGAGTACAGATGATTATTGATGATTCTGGACCTGTTTGCAAAAAGCACACTGTTTTATCTCAGCTTCGCTGGCTTTGCCTTCTAATTTGGAATGACTTCTAAACTATCTACCGCTATTCAAAGTGAACAGTTGGCTTGGGATATCCTGATCAGAAGCTGAGGTGAAGAAAAGCTTTCATTTGGCCTAAATTTCATATTTTAAGCTTGGACATGTCAACATGCTTGGCAAACGATATACAGGAAGAAAACAAAAACAAAAACAAAGGCACTTGCACACTTATCAGGTGGGTTTTTTTACTAGCATCTATTCTAGTAATGCTAACTTGGCTGTTTTTCAGAGTAAATATCTCAAGAGTTATTTGTACACCATGCTGGAGTGTTTACCTTTTGATTACAGATCTTTACACACTGTCCATTATTATTGAGTGCCAGAATAAAAGGAAGCCTCAGGCCAGCATTCAGTGTTTCTCCACAAAGAAAATACACTAGAACTGATGACAGGTGCTAAAGCTAGATATGCTACATTGGAAAGAAGTGGGGGTAGGGATGTAATGGGGGAGTGCCTGACTGGAGGGAATCCAATTTCTGTCTACTTGTGGAGCTGGTTTTGTTTCTTACCTTTGAAAATAGAACTATTCAAGCATCAGCACATTATGGCATATAAAGACTGGCTGCACAAAATGTGTCCAATGGTCATTCTTGGTTTTCTTCATCAAAAGGATGAGAAACATATAATGATGGCATGGGCACAGCGTCCAGCTGGGGAGCAGGTCTTAGATGATATGATTGATAATAACAGAATTCCGTAAGATGTCATGCTGTGAATTCCATTGTGACTGCCACTGGAAGTTCTATTTAGTCAGTGGTTCTGGATATATTGCCATTATGTTATGAAAAGTCTTTCCTCTGCCAGAAGCAAGCAGAACAAGAAAAGAAACAGAAGAAAAAGACTTCAAGGCAATTGTGAATATCTATTGGATGTAAAAGTCTGTTTCCTGTGTGATATTCTGATAGTAGCAGCCATATTACATAGAACATAGATAAAGAGGAAAATAAAACAAAACTGAATGGTTTGGAACAAAGAGGATCATTGTAAAACTGATATTTCTTATTCGTGTTTTCACATGCTGAAGATTTTCCTTTTTGGACCATATAAACACACTTGCACATGTGTTCTTATCATGTGATTGCTCTACATTTGATTGCTGTCCACTTGAGCACTTGTCATGTATTCACCCACACAGACATGACCTAGGTAGCAAGTCCCCCATCCTGACCTGCTGACTTTGACAAAGCCATCGGCCCCAAATCGATTATGTAATTATGCTCACAACCTCTGCTTACGTACAGGCACCCAGTACACATGTAGTACCATTTGCATAGTCAGGGCTGCTGCAGCAGAAGCACCAGCAGGGAGAATGTAGGCAAGTCTAACCTTGTATTGTTTGTAGGGGATTTGACACAGTATAGATGTGAGGGTGAAACCTGTCTTTGTGCTGAAGACAACTCAGAAATGTAAAAAGTGCTTTGGTGAGTGGCAGCTGAGCAGGTAGGACAACTCTGTTGGACTGCAGCCTGTCTGTGTTCATCCAAGGTGACATGAAACTGTGCCTCTAGTATTAATTATGTGATGGTCCATCAGCACATGCAAGCCATCACTTGATGTTTCCACCACCTGTTTATTAATGTGCAAGTCCTTGGGTGATAATATGCAAATCAGAATGGGGAAGCTAATTCCACTGGAAAAGCACAGTGTGGCTGAGATTTTAAAAGAGTTTTCTCTATAGGACTGATTTGTGATTCACACATGTGAATCATTCCTTGAAGTTCTGTGGGTTTTTTTTTTTAAGTGAGGAGCACCTACTGATGTACAATCAGAGGGCTGGAATGGACTCAAGAGCTCTCTTAGTTCTGTTCCCAGCCTAGCTGACTGTTAACAAATTCTACATAAATTTGATTTGCATTAATCTCTTATTCTTTTGAGCATCCTCAGGAAGGAATGATTTCCTGTTGTAAAAATTGCATTGTTATGCTACTATGTCGTGCCTCGTAGAGATTTCTTTGGAACATGACCACACTTCTAAAAAGTTGCTTGTTTTTCCTGAGCAGATACATAGGACTGGCTTGAATTTTTCAGTCTAAACACACTAAAAATGGATCAGTGTTAAATGCTTAACTATTAATGGCATTATATAGGAGGCAATATTAAAATAGAATTTATCTCCTGTGGAAATAGACATGATTGTGATTAGATGTAACTGTAGGAGGGCACGCCATAACAATCTTTCATCATACAGCATAGCATTAGCCTTAATTCTTATTAATAAGATACAAAATTCATTAACACTATTAAAAATCTAATTATGTCAGTAATTTTCATCATGTCATATATAAGCAGTTAAATAGTGGTATTTGTTTTCCATAATAGGATTCTAAAGTCTAATTAAAAGTCTTTGTTTCATGCTTAACTGGGATGTGTCTTGATGGAGACTGTTTTTTTTAAAAAAAAAAGTAGCAACAGACACACAATTTCCAAATACGTTATTTTCTCCTGACATCCCGTCCTGACCCCTTTGACAGAGATCTAAGGTGCAACATGGGAGGAGGGTGGAAGGAGCTCAAGCAATAGCTATGCTAGCTGAGGAAGACAGTGATTGTAGTTCAACACTTCTGGAAAGTTCTGGGTAAGGGAAGGTCAGCTTAAAGCAAATGCCAGCCTTTCCTTTGTCTGTCCTCAGAAAAGATCACAACATCAGGACTGGTGTGTCAAACAACAACCACTTGTGCTGAAGGCATGTCTTTCTTCTTTCTCCCTCATTTCATGAGTCATCTCAATTTCCCAACTTTATGGGAGGGTTGCCACCTCCCCTTATCTCATAGTGTTGCTTGTGAGGAAGCCTGTCCATACAATATCAGTCTCACATAATGGCTTTGTTCTTGGTTGACACGTGCAGATCAATAGTCCCTTGGAAATGCAGTTGCCACTTATTAGAAGCAATATGTTCTTCAGCTTCACAGGTAAGGAGTTGCTAGTGGAGAGAATCCTTGGGTTAGATTAGAAGCTCCTCACTTTTCAGGGCCTGGAGTGAGGCAGTGATGGCAGCAATCTATTCATAAGCAGGAGCAACTTGCCTACACCTGTTTGCAGACAATACACTTTTCCAGGGATTTTACTATGCATTTTTTTCCCTTCTACTAGGCTAACAGGTATGTTAAAAGAACCACGTAGCCTTATGAGGGGAAAATGACTGCCAGATGCTACTGAGATACAGCTCCTAACAGACCATTTACCACTGTTTGAGGCAGATGGGAACTGGGGTACACAGTAGCTGGAGGGCCATGGGTTCTCTACCCCTTGAATTAGACCAAGGCATATTATTAGTTTCCATGAGCAAAAGTTCAGCATTAACCAAGGCAACTGAACTGTGTTTTCAACCCAGTTTAATTCTGAAGGTAAACAGCCAGAATCCAAAATTCAGTCCCAGCCCAACCATCGTCAGCAGCTACCATTTTAGAAGCAAACAAGCCTACTGTTATATCAAGGTATACAGGGGTTTACTAATAGCACCAAGAAAAGTTCAGTTAAAATGTCAACCCATTGTAGATTGTAAAAAGCCATATCATATAAGTAACAGCTGTTATTGCTGAGGAAAAAGAGTATGTACTGTACATAGTACATGTAGATTATTAAATGAAACATGAATGAATAGCTTTCCATAAAAGGCCTTCTGCACTTAATTAACTAATCAATTTTCAAGGACATGAATAAATGTTAATAGCAGAAGTTTAATGCCTGTGCATAATAAATAAACTTAAATATCACTGGCATATATTTTGAAACATCAAAGGGAGCAGAAGAAAAAGGGAATCGTAAAAGTGAACAGTTTGAAAGAAAATGAAGTTTAGGTGACCTAATTAAAGGTTTTTCCTCAGCAACAGAAAAACATCAAAGTATTGCTTCTGAAGGTTCAACCCCCCCCCCGAACTTACCCCCCCAAATAAAAAGATTGCATTAATTTCAAGGAATGAGTCAGGGAGCTAAAACCGTAGGAGCACTTGGTTTTTCTATGTTTCTGAGGCAACGTGGGGGAAATGATTGTTAGTTTATCATTAGAATGGCCAATTTGTGTAAAAGAATTTATTTTTCATTTCCTCCTCAGTACTCTTACATTCATTCCAAGAGCAAAGGGGGAAAAAAGAGAGTGCTCAAAAAGCAACATGCATTTTCCACAACTGACAACAAAGTCTTAGGTATTAGATGTGAACAATGCTGTTGCTTGTTTGATATTTTTTCTTGTCTTAATGGATTTATGATGAAAAAGAAACATCGAGAAATTACCTGTGTTAACCGGCAGTTCTAAATTCCTGACTATCTAGCTGCCACCATCTTCACAGCCATGAGGCCACTTGTGATTTCTCCTTCAGGGTCCATTTTGAATGTCCCCCTCCCCTTATCAGACCACGATTTAATGTGAAATGCATTTACAGAGCACACATTAAGGATCTGAAGGCAGGCAGGGTATGAAAAAGAATGTCCACTATATGTGGAAAATGGGAAGCAATTTATGTGGAGCAAGCCCTCCAGAGGAATGCAAACACTGAGACGCTAATATTCTCCCTACATTTTACATTGAAGAGTACAGAGAAATATAGTCCCAGTTTTGAATGATAGTAGCCCCATCATGATTGCCATGGTAGCTGTGAACCCATCTGCCTCCCTTCTCAGAACTCCTCTAGCCAAGGTCTGTGCCTATCCTTGTATTGAAAACAAATGTGTGTGCTTGACATGTGTAGGAAATCTAGCATAAAACTAAACACATCAAAACAATTCATTTGTTGCATCCTATTCCATGGAACAGTGTAAGATCAAATAACTGATGTCTGATCCTCCCTAAGAGTCCTACAGAAATTTATAGACCTCCGGAGAAAAAGTCAGAAGCCTGTGTTCGTCACAGCTGGCATTTATCTCAATAAAGGGTTAACTCTAGAATAAAACCAAACCATTATTGGCAATCATATCAAAATTCATCTATGAAGGTATCAGCCTTTCATTGCTGCAATAACTCCAGGAAACATCAGTTTGTCTAATTCTACAAGCTTTATTCATCTACGTTGCTTCTATGTTCCATATGCACAAAACACTTCAGAGTTGTACAAAAACAAAAGTCTTACAACTATGAAGAGAACTGAAGGCACAAATGCTTTTAAAAAAATCCTTCCTTGAAACTTGTAAAAATATGTAGGTGTTAAACTTAAGTTATAGGCAGAACTTATCATATTTGAATCCAAAATACAGGCGTAGAGATGGGTATGAACCGGAAAACAGATGAATTGGGCTGGTTCATGCTTTATGGCTAATCACAAACCAGAATGAACCCCCAGAAAAGTGAACTGGTTCATGGTTCATTTTTCCAGTTAGTGCTGGGGGCAGGAGACTCTACCCACCCGACCCTTCTCATTGCCCCTGCTGCCTCCTTACCTGGTCCTGCACCACCACCATTACTCCATTAATGCTGCCACCATCCTCAGAGGCCTCTGTGTGTGCGCCTCTCAGCTGGGCAGTAGGCACATGTGCAGGGACAGCAGTATGGTTCCTCAAAGCCAAGCCTGAAACCTCTGCTCATGTGCTCACTCTGGGAAGGGAGGCCAGAGTGGAATGAAAACTTTTTTACAACAGGAACATGTTTTTTCTTTTCCCCAAGCTGTGAAGATCTCACTCTCTCCATGCTCAAAGAAAAGTGGACAGTTAATGGATGCGTTGTATCCGTATTTCTCATGTTCTACATTGATTTTTATATTGTGTACTTGTTAACATTCGTTATACTCAGGTTAATAAACAAACTTGGAGGTGAAACCTTAGAAGAACAGGAGGAAGAAGCCTGCCTAGTGGAGGTAGAATACCTTGTTAGAGAGGACCCCCAGGGGGAGTGGGAATACGTATTAAATGATGACCCATGGACTGCAGAGATTGTCTCCTTTAGGATACCTAAAGTTGGAGCTGAATGGCACTATAGTATCATCAGAAACACTCCTTTTGAGGAGAAAGGGAATGAAAGGAGAAATGGCATTGGGTTCAGGAACATGGTTCTCAAAAGACCCCTATTCCCATTGATTAACCCTGGTATAGTACTCAGGAAAGGGGCTGTCAAACTCCTCAAGCTTCTAAACAGGAGAAGGGAAGGAGAGAGCGATCACCCACTTATTCCTAGTGGGGATGTATAAAGCCCTTGCCTGGCATATGTAAGACCCCTCTGGTGAAGAAGCAGAGGTCAGAAGCCCCATTGCTGAACTTGCCATGAGCCAAGATGATTGAGGGCCAGATGAAGAACTTGTGTTTAAATGGAAAAGAGTTGAAGTCAATTCTAAATTGCTAGAAGTTACTCCTGTTAAAATGTCATCTGTCAGTTTAATAAAGAAGGATTGTATAATGTCTCATTCCATGGAACAAAATATGGAAGACAAGGATCTTATAAGTCCAGTAGAAGCTGGAGGAAGTCACACTGCCAAAGATCTTTTGATGTAGGGCCACTAGGTAGGTAGGTAGGTAGGTAGGCAGGCAGGCAGGCAGGTAGGCAGGCAGGGGCAGGCAGGCAGACAGGCAGATATGTGTATTCTTTCAACATGTCACTCCATGTGATTCCTACAGGACTGAAAATCCATGATTCTCTGTATATTGGATTGGTCAGTATTCCAGTACTGGGGGCCTGCTGTGGTACAGTGGTGCCTCGACTTACGAACTTAATCCGTTCCAGAAGATGGTCATAACTCGAAATGGTCGTAAGTCAAAGCACCATTTCCCATAGGAATGCATTGGAATGCGATTAATCCGTTCCAGACAGGAAAAAAATTACAAAAAAAAAAAAAAAAAAAAAACCACTGCAAGCCCCATCGGAACGTGTCGGGGCCGAAAAACAACACACCAAAACCCAAAAAAACAATGCAAGCCCCATCGGAACGCGCTGGGGCTGAAAAAAAAATCACCAAACAACAACAACAACAACAACAAAGCAAGCCCCATCGGAATGCAGTGGGGCTGAAAAACACACACACACACACAGAAACAAAGAAACAAACAGAGCAAGTCGCATCGGAACGCGCTAGGGCTGAAAAAAAAACACCACACACACACAAAAACAGATCAAGCCCCATCGGAACGCACTGGGGCTGAAAAACACACACAGACACCCCCCCCACACACACACACAAAACAGAGCAAGCCCCATCGGAACATGCTGGGGCTGAAAAAAAAATCCCCAAAAACCAAACAAACAGAGCAAGCTCCATCGGAACGCGCTGGGGCTGAAAACACACACACACACAAAACCAAACAGAGCAGGCTCCATCCGAACGTGCTGGGGCTGGAAAAAAAACACACAGAAAAACAAACAGAGCAAGCCCCATCGGAAAACGCTGGGGCTGAAAAAAAAAAATCGCCAAAAAAACCACAAACAGAGCAAGCCCCATCGGAATGCACTGGGGCTGAAAAACAAAACAAAATGCCAAAACACACAAAAAATCACAGCACAGAAACATAACCCCCCCCCCCCCAGCCCAAACCCACCCTGCAAAACCCTGTATGTACTCACTCAGGAGCAGAAAGCAGCACCAGGCAGTCCGAAGCCTCCTCCGATGCACACTCTCTAACCATTGGGGTGAAAGAGCTACAAAGAAGCAGCCTCTTCGCGAACCAACGGTTAGTAATTTAAATTCCCCGCCTTTTTCCCCACCTTTTTCCCGGTTGTAATTCAAAGCTCCGGTCGCAAGTAGAAGCAAAATTTTGTCACTGGAGCTGGTCGTAACTCGAAATGGTCGTAAGTCGGGACGTTCATAAGCCGAGGCACCACTGTATTTGGAATCCACAAGGGCTGCTGCTACGAGAAAACAAACCTCTTCTCCTTTCCTTGTCTTTCCTGGCAACTGAAAAAATATCAGCAATTCTTCTAAGAAGCATGTTATACATGTGTGTTTGCCTTGTTTCCCAGAAAAATTGCATTCCTGAAAACCTAAAGTGAACAAAATTCTGCTGAGAAACAAGGTGTATACTATGCAAATGCAATGTTCCCTGACTATACCACTGAAGCTTTTGAGGCAGCAGCTGTGGTTGTAGCAGGTGGCAGCAGTTCATAGTGGCCAATAACAATGGTAAAAGTGGTATATGTGATCCACTGAGCATGTGTTGCCAACTTCTCCTCACAAGGCACCTGTGAGGGCCAAGTTTTAAACCAGAATCTAGAGAGATGAAGTACAATGCACATTAGATTCAGGACACCATTTTCAGGTTTCTTATTAATGAAACCTGAAAAGAAGACAGACATATCATCTGTCCATCTATGTACAGAACACGAAGAGTGTCTCATATTGGGAGTCAAACCCTTTATTTATTTATTTAACTTATATTTATTTATTTATTTAACTTATATGCCACCCACACTACCCAAAGGTCTCTGGGCGGCTTACAACAGGCTTTACAATAGGTGTGAGAGGAGGTTCGTTGAGGGAATTTACTAGCAAGCAATGCAAATCTGGAAACAATAGCAGTGCCCTGTTAAGTTTTTTCTACAAGAAATCAAAAATAAATCTTTGGTTGTAATTGGGGATGGAGAGATCTGCCTGTTTCACTTTCTCTCACGTATGATTAAAACCAACAAAAGCAACAACACAGTGCACTTCAAGAAGGGTGCTGACAATTTGGAACAAGTTCAGAGGAGGGCAACAAGAATGATCAGGGGGCTAGAAACCAAGCCCTATGAGAAAAGACTGAAAGAACTGGGCATGTTAGCCTTGAGAAAAGAAGACTGAGGGGTGATATGATAGCACTTTCCAAATACTTGAAAAGCTGTCACACAGAGGAGGGGCAGGATCTGTTCTCTATCATCCCTGAGTGCAGGTCACACAATACTGGGCTCAAATTACAGGAAGCCAGATTTCAGCTGAATATCAGGAAAAATTCCTAACTGTTAGAGCAGTACGATAATGGAATCAATTATCTCGAGAGGCAGTGAGTGCTCCAACACTGGAGGCATTCAAGAGAAATTTCGACAACCATCTGGCAGATCTCCTTTGATTTGTATTCCTGCACTGAGCAGGGGATTGGACTTGATGGCCTTATAGGCCCCTTCCAACTTCACTATTCTATGATTCTATGAGACCACCAAGCCTCAGTTTTGTGAAGTGTACATAATTTGTTAAGTTCTCATATATATAAAAAAGCCTGGACAAAATTCTCACCCATCTACAGTGGACAAATTCATCTGATACAGGCAGTCATCAGTAGGAGTGCATAACTGACTTTTCAGATGACAGTTCCCAAAATTCTCCAGGTGGCCTCTGGCCGTACTACTGGGGAATTCTAGAACCTGCAGTACAGACACAGAAATAGGCACACTGCTAGTTCCCAACATGGAAAAGCCATGATGATGCCCGCCATGTAGCTGTTATAGATAAAATAAACTGTCAGGGGAAAAAAAAGAGAGGTGACAACCCTAATTCAGCACCACAAATGAGGTAGATTACACAGGATTCAAAGCCAGATTTATAAAAGCACAGGGCTCAACCCTTTCTGCCTGGATGGGTAATTTGCACAGTTCAGTTATCTCCCATAATGCTTTTTAAAAAATAATAATAATCTGAAGTTCTTGCTATTGAATTTGTGGAGAAATGTAAACACTTTGGAAAGCTCTTATCAAAAGACAAACCAAAACCAAATTGTTGTACCGTCCTTGTTTTAAATGCAAGCTGTATTTACTACTAGTGTATGCATAAATAGTGGCCCCAAATGCTTTCCAGTGCTTCCAGGGAGTTGATGAGACAGAGCTTCGATTTCCCTGAAATATAGTCAGCAAGATATCTTCTTTCCAGCCCTCTTTATGAATATTCCAAATGGAAAGAAATGCATAAGCATAAAGAGAGTAATTTACATAGAAGATGTTAATCAGCTTTCTTATATTTGTAGGCATCTATTTTAGTTTGCATTCTACAACCATGCACAGAGAAACATTTATTTTTAGGGCACACTTGAGTTTCATCTTTTTGCTCTTGTAGCTTGAAAAGACACCTGGGTACTTTTCTGAAGTTCAAGAAACAAATGAATCAACTTGTTGAATGCAGAAAGTAATGAGACAGGAGTTATTCCATCATGTGGAGTTTGGAAGATCCAGGAGGAATTTTCTCCTCATAGAGGGCCTTCTCTGTGGCTGTCCCCAGGCTATGGAATGCTATCCCTCAGGAGATCAGGTTGGCTGCCTCCTTTTTATTCTTCTCCTGACAGCTGAAGACCCAGCTTTTTAGGCAGGCTTCAAAGACTCAATGTTAAAAAAAAGAGAGTTTTTTTAACATTGTACATGTTTTTAATAATTCAGTGTATTTTAATCAGTTTTATAGCTCAATTTTTAGATGTATATTGTGTTTTTTAAATAATCTCCTTTTTAATATTGTGAGTAGAGATGGGCACAAATTAAAAATGAACTGCAAAATTCATCAAAATCACTAATTCATTTATTCGTATTTGTCTGAAGTGATGCCCTCTGATGAATAAGAATCAATGATATTTTTTTAGTGATTTTTGATTCATTGATTTGTTGGGCTATAACACACACACCCCAGGCATCTAGAGACACAAATATCACAGAGAAGCTTCCCATGACTCTCTTCTACAATTCCTCCAAGTTTGGTGAAAATTGGGTTATCCCCAAGCCAGCTGCTAAACGGCACTTTTCTGGGGGGTGGGATCCACATTGTGGATGTATAACTCAGATGTTTGAAACCCAAACTTCACTAAACTTGCAGGTCTTGTATGGGAGAGTCAAGGGAAGCATCTCTGTAATTTTGGTATCTCTAAATGTCTTGGGGTAGGTGTTTTATAGGGTTTTAAAGGCAAAATGAATCAGAAAAAAATCATAAGTTATTCATGAGTCATCAACCTTGATGAATCACAAATCAAAATGAATTGTCATTTTTACAATTCATGCCCATCTCTAATTGTGAGCGTTGAGTCCCCTGATAGAGATAGCAGCCTATAAATAAGACAAAAATTAAAAAATAAAACAAATAATAAATGTGCTTTGTTGGTGTTCTATGCATATCTCCATTCTTTATACCATTTCAATCACCTTCATTATGCAGACTCACTGATTTTGAGATCATTGCAGGATAAACTTCTTTTCCTCTTGTCCCTGTTATTTATCCACCATGGCCATCATCTATATCAGTACCAAACTTGTCTCCTTTTATCTCAATTTCTATTCAGCAAAATGAACTTAGTGGAGTCTTTTTCACAGGTGATCTTAGTGACAAATCACTTAGGCGCATGAAGCTATTTCGAAGTCATTAGGGTTGCCACAGCTCAAATCCAAGCTGAATACAGCCAAGGGAGCTGTGAGCCAAAGCCTGAAGTCCTAAGCATGTGCATTTGGAAGGCAACAATGGTCTATGTTTCTGCAGGACAGTTACTTTTAAAATAAATTTCTCCCAGTTACTTGTTTTGCTGTTTCAAAGGTAATTCATTGCTGTTGTTCACTGTGACATTAAAGAGAAAATTGTTACCTTATCTGTCACATTCATTGCAGTATTTGAAAAGTAATTTCTTGCCTTACCCATTGCATTGTTAATTACTTTTGGCCTAGTTTACATTACTTTTTTTTTAAAAAAATGATAGGATTGATAAGCGAATGGCATAAAATGTGAAACACTTCTGTCACAGTGCTTCTAAAAATGTCCATTAGAAGTAACTACAAAATGTTATGAATTACACCAATAAAATGACTTCTTACCATTACCTTACATTTCAAAGGTGACATCATTATAACCTCACTACTCCCAAATAGTAGCTTGTTACAAGGAACTATGATATTTGTAACATGTTCCTTCCAAACTGCACTCAGACTCCATTCTCAGCACTGCCACTTTATTCATTGTTTATTTGTTCTATTTGTTTGTGGCCTGATTTTCAACAAATTTGCAAAGTTGTTTGCTATGAGCATAGCTCAGTGGGCTGAAGCCCTGGCTGCAGAAATAGGACCAGGAGTTTGAGTCACTATTGTACCTCCTGAACATATGACCAGCTGAATACATGTGGCTGATGGAGTGCTCTGCCACCTCTGTGGCCATGTGCAAGCCCAGAGTACCACCAGAAGGAGGTGCCGCTAAACTATTTCTAAGACCTTTTTAAACCTAGAAAACACTGGGAGGGTCACCATGAATTGTAATCAACTTGGCAACACATCATTATTATTAACACTATAGCAATAAGTTACCATTAGAGATGGGTACAAACCGGAAAACCAGTGGTTTGTGATGGTTTATGGTTTGTGGTTACCCACGAACCATGAACTTTCATGACCCCCCCCCAAAAAAAACCAAACTGGTTTGTGTCCATTTGAGAGGTGGGCACATGTGCACAGGTTCCAGGCCCGGCTTCCGTGCAAGGAGCCAGGCCTGCTGCTCTCAGGATGGTGGTGGTGGTGGCAGTGGCAGAGGAGGAGGTGACAGCTTGAAGACAAGTGAGGGAGGTGATGGGGATGGGGGAGGGGGAGGAGCAGGAATCCATTTTGCTGAAGCAAAACGAAGCGGTGAGTGGAAAAACGTTTGACGTCTTTTTTATTTTGGCAAAATGGTTTCCACAAACCTAACCATGAACTGAACCACAAACCAGCCCAGTTCATATTTTTTTTGTGGTTCGTAGTTCAGTTTGTGACGATTTCTATTTACCATTACAGTAGAAATTATTTTTAAAACACACACACACACATTACACCCTAGAAAAGGAGCACATAATGTAAGTGCTCAATTACTTGCAGAAGGACAATTGAAAACAAACTCTCGTGAGTTCAATGGAATTTTCTAGAAGGGTATGTGTGCTTAACATTGTAGTCTCAAGTATGCCACAATGTATCAGAAGATTATACGCCGCAGTCTAACACCATATTTCTAAAATGGTAAAAACAGTGAGCCAATTGCACTTGTTAGAGAAAACCAGATGACGATTCTAACACATTTTGCATATGTAAAATTGGCACCATCCTCTTAACATTAATTACATCTATTACTCAGTTTGCAGTGTCAAACACTGGCTAAGAGTGGTGTTATAAATGAAATAAAACAATTGCTCTTTCAACCAGTTTGACATGCAGGACAAATATACTATTCTCCCAAGCTGTATGGTTGATGACTGATCCTACAGAAATCCATGACAACTAGTTAATTGATTTCAATGGATCCTAAGCACATTTATTGGGAAGGAATTTCCATTGATTTCAAAATCACCATTTCCAAACATCCACGTACTGTAAAAATTAAAGCTTATCTCTCCAGTTTGCAAACCACTGGATACCTATCTGGAAAGGGCTGCTGAGGTCTATGGGGATTCTCTGAAACTACTGTGACCTTACAAACA
Source organism: Intellagama lesueurii (assembly GCA_037013535.1). Taxonomy (NCBI): domain Eukaryota; kingdom Metazoa; phylum Chordata; class Lepidosauria; order Squamata; family Agamidae; genus Intellagama; species Intellagama lesueurii. Next base: position 197,174,471 of record JBAJHW010000002.1, on the reverse strand, counting down.
ATTACTTGAGAATAGATTCAGTGTGTTAACATTGCAGAGGTATGACAAAACTGTTACACGAGGGTCCTGATTATACTGGTAAAAGAACTGGTACTGTATATGAACCGCCTTTAGCTGCCATTGCATCAGTGTTAAAAAGGTTGATCACACAATGCACAGTGGATCTCATTTTTTTCCCCTTGGACTCGCATTATTCTTTTTGGAAGCACATCATTTAACCTACTCCTGGCAGGGTTATTTATTTTAGCTCAGGGCTGAATTTTGGTCTAATACTACCTCAAATTGCCCAGTGTGCCTTGCCTTGCCAACATAAATTGCTCCTTGCCTGATCACCCTATGCTGCCTTGCTCCCTACCTCCCCGTCCCCTCACTGGCCCTCCCTGCCCGATCATGCTTCTTTGGGTAACCAGCAGAGGTGGGAGGGGGAGGCGGCAGCAGCAACAAGAGCCACAGGGAGGGGGGAAGGAAGGAGGGATGGGCAGGTGCAGGGAGCCTGAGAGGAAGGGAAGGACGCGGCCAGTCCAATGCAGGGTTGGAGGAGCAAAGAGCTGTCTTTGGGCAAAAAAAAAAAAAAAAAAAGGATCAGAAGCACAGATCCTCATCGGATCCACATGATTTTTATATGGGATCATCCCCCAAACAATCTCAATCATAGGAATAATCTCTGCTCACAGACTGGATAGTGGTTTGGGGATGATCCCTTGTTAAAATCAAGGAGATTCAGGAGGATCCATGCTTGGATCAGTGTTTTTGCACTACTATAAGGCCAGGCACCCCTAATTTTTGTGTTCTATTGCATGGGTACAAATGGGAACAGCTGCGGCATTCTTAAAGGGACAGAAGCAACCAGGCTTTCCAAAAGGACAAGCAGCGTAGCCCTCTCTCCCCCTCCCTCACTTCTCCACAGCAGTTGGGGTGAGTGACCAGCATGAGGGCAAGTGCGAGCAAGCCTCAAATGAAACAATTTTAAAAGTCTGTGTAACCCTCTTCTACAACACATCTTAAAACATATTTAAAAATTTCCCAAGAGGAGCAGTATAATAATGCAATGCCTTTTACCACTATCTCAAGGAAATGCAGTGACTCATATACCATGTGACTGTCACATGACTTTCAAATTGAAGCAAAAAAAAAACACAGCCCTATGCATATCACGTATAGTTAGTTACTCAGTAGTGTAGATAAGTCCCATGAAATTTGAAGATTACTACATTTGGTTCTACCTGAAGTACCTCTATTGGCCATAAAATGCTGAAATTGCATCCTGCAATTTAAGTAAAACAGCATCCATTCCTTATTTGAAGAGAAACAAAAAGGTCAATGTCACATGCAGTGGAAGCTGAGGTGCACAAGTTACTTTCTGGGTCTCTTAGTTGATTGGAAGTGTTATTAAAGTCCCATCAAAGCATTTTTGATTCTGTAGAATTAATCATGAAATCTGTTTCTGCCAGCTCACTTATCATATCCGAAATATTAATTTTGAGCAAAATTAAACCGGACACCCACCGACAGCAACATTTTGCCCTTCAGAACTCCCCTTCATATTGATTTATTAACCGCTGCCAGAAGCGCGCACCATAGCAATTTATTACTGGTTTCTCAATGTTTTGCTAGGCGTACAAATAGCCCTCCAAAATGAGAGGTCCTGTCTGACATCATTGTGACAAGGGTGCATTCTTCAATTTGCATAATGCTCCTTGGATTTATTGAGAGGAAGAGAAATGAATTTCATTTCCCCATCAACAGGAATGGAGCAATTGGTACTTTCTTAATGAAAACATTTCAAGCTCTCAGGGGAAAAATATCTGAATCATGTAATCCTCACATTTTCACTGGAAAGTACCATTCTGGTGTGGCACCCAGCAAGTGGTTTAATTGTTTAATTTAAGTCGCTTCCCCCCCCCCCCCAACAAAAGATCAGAAATACTTTATTTCTGAATATTGAGTCCAAAACAAATTAAATGTTGCTTTGAAAAAAATATCTAAAATAAGCCCCAAATGGTACAGGTATCATAATAAATTGTGTTCTGTACATGGATATTTCTGTGAAAGACAAACATGGGTCCAAACGGTGTAAGATTGGAACTGGAGAATAAGTATTTGTGGCGGTTCTTTTACCTGTGTGGATTATATTTCCTTCCTATTGATGATCAGTGAACATTTTTGAAACTGGGGCCATCAAGAAAGGCTTCCAAATATCTTACAATGTGTAGTGGTCATGGCCATGGATATGGCTGTGCCCATGTCCGTGACAGTAGCAATTGAAGTATTTTCAGCAGCAGCAACATTAGGAATGAGTGATACGGGCAAACATTCTTACCATGTTTACTAATATATGCAAATAGGGGCCTTTGATCCTGATTGGTCCAGCATTCCACCTCCCAGTTCTATGCATATCACAATGTACCTGGGCTCCTCACACTACACTGGCACAGGTATGTGAGGTGGCTGCTCAGAATCAATTACAGCAACCCTCATAGGGCTTTCAAGGTAAGTGAGATATTTAAAGAGTGATTTTACCAGTTCCACTCCCCCAGTCTGTTTCCATGACTGAGCAGGGATTCAAACTCAGGCCTCTTGAGTAGTTGAGTAGTAGCATTCAGTACCCCACATTGGGTATCATTGTGCAACTCTTGGCTTCCTCTAATTAATTAATTAATTATAGTACATCAATTTTGACTTTCAGCAGCCCTTTCCAGGGTTTTCTAAGTATAAAGTACGCAGAAGTGGCTTACCATTCCCTTCTTCTGGAAGCACCCTGGAACTATGAAGTCCTATTTTCACTTTAATGTGTGATTTTAAAAAACACACACACAACAACAACAACCAAATTATTATTATTATCCATGTAATCCCTGCTTGCTTGTTCTTTTCTGAATATGCCCTACGTCATTACAGGAGGCTCATTAGACAGATTTGTTTATAGTCTGAAATCAGTCCTTGTAAAAAGAATAGAAAAGGGAGAGCACGGAAGACAGAGAGCAAAACCAAGAATAATGTTTCTCTAAGTGCTCATGTTTACTGACCAGCAATGCCTAGTGCATTTTAGAAACTATCGACCAACATCCTTGAAAACAGCCCTTCAAAATATTTTGACACAGAGAGACTACAAGCACATCCCAGCTGCTCTTGCCTCTGTCCTCTCCCAGCAACCATAGATCATGTGCTCCTCTTCTGGGATTCTCTAGCACTGGGTAACTCTACATGAGGGAAGTTTCTGGTGAAATCTGTGTATAGTGTATGGGTACTTAAACTTCCATTTTAAAGAGCCAGGCAAGTCAATTCTTCCCAAAAACAAACAAACAAACAAACAAAAAACACTCTGGTTTATTAATATGGGATATTGTACTTCTGTTTGCATGATTCAAACCAGGAAGCGGCCTGATATTGCTGCACAATATCATTTCCACATTGCCAGAAGGAAAAGGGATGCCAGGCTTTACACAGCAAAGGGCAGCCTGAATGTTGGCAACATCAATAGCAGCAGTCAAGATAGTCCACAGGATACGCTCTTGTACTCACTGCTATTCACACTTGTCAAAAACTGCCCTGACAATTGCTTTGTGTTTGGGTGGGAAGCGAGTAACTGATGAAAAAAGAGTCAGCTTCTGTGTTACTTTGTGAATAGTAGTGAGCAGAAGAGGGTATCTGAAGGTCTATTAATAATAATAATGTAAAAAACCCAGAGGTTTCTTTAAAGAATTGAATATTTAAAATCCTGCCAGTGAGGATCCATGCTGCTTCATGTCCACACTGCTGATAATGAAACTGCATAAACAGGTGTGCCATGGAAAACAGGATCCCAGGGGGAAGGCATGGTCAGAATTTATGCATATCTATACAAGGTAATCATTCCTTCAAAGTGTTATCTATAACACTGGTAGCAACATCATATCTGACATCTGCAAGATGTTAAGTACTTCTAAGACAAAAACATATAAGAACAATCTGCCCTTGATGCTGTTCCAGCCTCCATCACAACTATGATTCATAAGTAAAATGGCTTCAATATATTAATCTTTCAGAGTGCTCTTCTGCTGCCCTTACGGAACCAGCCAAATGTTCCTGATCATTACATACCCAGCATGCATCCCATAATGTGCAGATCCCCTGCTGTTCAGAAATACATACATACTTAGACCCAGCAATGGGTTATTTGACACTTTTAAGGGCAATTATGTTAGTAGCAGTAGGCACACAAGCTCACTGGTAATAGCAAGAGCTATTTTGTGCATAAACCTTTTTTAAAAAATAAAAGAGTAAGTATTAAAAGACAGAATGACCAGAAATCAGGAGGGAAAACCAATGGAAAAGCTAGAAATTAAGGCCTAGCTCTCACTGAGACAATAACAGTGCAGTGCCCACTTAGAAGTAAGCCCCATGGTGTTCAGTGAGACGTTCTTCTAGGCAACTGTACTTAGAATTGCCTAAACCTGTATCCAGAGTATATCTCTTCTGGCTTCAGGGGGAAAGACTCATGATGAAGTGGTCTTCCACTGAAACAAATAAATAGACCAGCTGCACAGAAAAAATGGAACACTGGGGGTTATGCAACATTCTAGGTGACCCTAGACCTGTCTTTGTCACACATTTGTGTTCCACATGAAGGAGTTTTATTTTTATTGTGAAGGAGCATCCCATCATAAGACCCCCCCCCCCCAACCACCGGACTGAAATGCCAAAACTGAGATGCAAAGCATAATCATTCATTAGAATTCCCAGTTTCAGCAGCGTGCTTAGAAGAGAGCACCTACGTAGCTCTATCTCAGTGATTGATTTCTATCTGTGATGATGGAACTGTATGAAAAATAGACAAGGGAGCAAGAAGCCTGAAAAAACTGAGTTCTTGCTCATGTGTAGCACCTACGAGGGAACAAGAGCTTCTACCCAGGTTCCTTTGTCATTGTTGGGATGAAACAACAATGGAGTGGGGTGGGCCTATGTGCTTTATTGTACCCATGTTGATGAAACCAGACATTGTAATGACTGAACAAGACTAAGTTTATCACCTCAATGAAAGCTTGGGTTAAGGCAACAGAAAATATCACTTCCTCATCATGTTATCAATTGCAAGATGCTGATACTAAGAGATGGGTGATAAAGAATATTCCAGATTTTACGTATTTCTTCAGTCAAGTCACTTCTGGTTTAAGGTGCCCCTATGAATTATCTATTGGAATAGTAACCTTTAATAGGTTTTGCTGGGAGGGACTTTGGGTGAATGACAATTACTCAGAGTAGCCAATTGCTTCCCTCTCTGCTTCAGGTTCTTTTTTCTGCCTTTTTATCTCAGTCAGGGTTCAGTGTCAATTTAGCAAAGTTAGAGTCTGTTCCTCTTTAGTAATGCGAAGTTTCTGAGACAGGTTAGCTATGTCAGTGTTATGAGTGTTTATGTAACCAGTTCATTAGTGAAGAAATTAATGAAGGCAGCAAGTTAAGATGTCATACTATGTAACTAATGAATATGTTTTTGTTTGTATTCTGATATGAAGATTTTGAAAGTAAAAGATATATATTTATTATTACTCTACTCCAGAGTCTGACTGAGTATACTGAGACTGTTATGCCAGTTGAAGTAAATTGAGGTAAAGCTAACTAAAGCTAACTATACAATAAGGGGAGGTATATTCTGCTTTGTAGGTCCCTGTGTCTAGATTTTTCTCCACTGCATAAATGAAAGGTTTTTTAAAACCAGCAATTTCTCATACTCTGACCAATATTATCTGTCTCTAAAAGGTCTTGGCATTAATAGCTCTGCTCTTGGAAAATTGAGGATGTGGCTTTCTTTAGGTCTTCATCTTCTCTTGCTGCTTTCCACTTCTTGACTTCTCATGATATGCCCAAAGTATCAGTGTAGCCATATTTGCTTCTAGTAGCCATATGGCTTCATTTGATCCATTATCCATATATTTGTTTTTCTAGCAGTCCATGGTATACATAAAGGTCTCCTCCAACATCAAGTTAAAGTAAATCTCTTTTTTCCTTGTTGACTTTCTTCATTATCTGGCTTTCACATCCATGCAGAATAATCAGGAAAACTGTGGTATCCCAAATACCACAGTATAGATGATCTTCACTGTAGTCTCCAGGGATCTTATCTAATTCCTTCATGGCTGCCCTTCCAAGTCTCAACCTTCTTTGGATTTCTTAGCTTCAGTCTCCATTTAGGCAGATGATTGAACTGAGGTACACAAAATCTTTAACTATTTCCATTTCTTCATTGTCAACATTACATATATGTAATTCTTCTGTGGACATGATTTTTATCTTCCTAATATTCAACTGCAGTCCTGCTTTTGAACTGCCTTCTTTAATCTTCTTCAGGAGTCATTTCAAGTCATTGCTGCCTTCTGCCAGTAAAATGGCGTCATCTGTGTATCTTACATTATTGATGCTTCTTCTACCAATTTTCACTCCTTCTTCATCTAAATCTAATCCAGTTTTTCATATGATATATTCTGCATACAGTTCGAATAGATAAGGATATAAAACACACTTCTGTCTGACACCTTTTCCTATGAGAAACTTCTATTTATCTGTATTCTGTTGTGACAGTAGTTTCTTGTCCAGAGTACAGATTATGCATCAGGGCATCAAATGATGAGGCACACCCATTTCATTTAGAATTATCCATAGATTAAGACATGATTCACACAGCCAAAGGCATTGGTATAATCTATAAAGCACAGATTGACTTTTGTCTGAAGTTCTTTGTTATGCTCCAGTAGCTCACACACATTTACTTACACACTTTGGTGAACTCCAGTAACTCACACAAATCTAATGCCTCTCAATTTTCTAAATCTAGCTTGTGTTGTGAATGCTCACAAGGTGAGAGAGAACCAGAGCAGGTGCTGCAATAAATATGTGGGCGGTCAGTTCCACAATAGACCAAAAAAACAGCAAGAGAAGCAATTCAGAACAAACAACTAACCTTTACTGAGTTGTATTAAGAAAGTTATATTTCATGAAATTATGTTTGAGATAGAAATGCCTAAACCTCTCATCCTAAGTAGACAGACACATGCCCTAGAGGTTTCATGGGAAAGAAACAACACAATGTTTGCTCTTAGAGAAACAGTAAAGGATGTAAGACTGATAAGCAGACCCCTAAGAGCATCAGCCTAACAATAGGTGCTGGAGATAGTAGAGGTCAGATAGTGAAAGTGGATAATCAAGCCTCTGTGGTATCTACTCTCTCTCTCTCTCTCTCTCTCTCTCTCTCTCTCTGTGTGTGTGTGTGTTTGCTGATTGTATATCAGCTTTAAAATGAACTTCTCCCTGGGTGCCATTGTCATTTATTCTATAAAAATAATTCTATAAACATAACCCACCATGATACATCAAGGTTATAGCCTTACAACAATTCCACCATCTAGCAATGAAGGTTGCAGTTTTGCAAAAATCTTTCACAGTAGCAATCTGCTTTGCTTATTAGAGGTTTTTGTTTCCCATCAAAGTTCACCTAATGAAAGTCAGTTTTTTCTACACAGCTGGCTAGTGCTGATTGCACATCTGCCAATGATTCATAAAGGTTACCCTTATGAACCAACAGGCACCAAGTGCAGGCATGAGTTGCTTCTACCCTAGTCCTTTTTACAGTAAATTCTACTGCCAGCTCATTGCACTGGAGGAGGTTGCTGCACAGTCCTACCAATGGCCAGAATCTTGTAAGAAACACACTATGTAATTCAGCAACCCAACAGGAAACTCCACTTCTGCAGCTGCCCATCATTCTATCCATCCATTGCTGTTCCAGGTGGGAAAGTAATTGTATGTCCATTTTCATGCATGGCTGCATAACGGATGGAAGGGCAAATGGCTTGTGGGTTCGCCCTTATTCATATCATTTTCTTCAGCAGATTTTGGTCTGTATGTTTTCAAATCTGATGAACTTCCTTTCCAGCCTGTCCACTATATAAAGCAAAAGAAAATTTCTTACTGCTGCAATGGGCATTAGAAAAAGGACCCTAAAAGTGGATGAGCCTCTGTAGTTAGAGCATGGTTTACTAGACATTTTGGAACTGCTTTGTTGTTGTTTAGTCGTTAAGTCGTGTCTGACTCTTCGTGACCCCATGGACCAGAGCACGCCAGGCCCTCCTGTCTTCCACTGCCTCCCGGAGTTTGGTCAAATTCATGTTGGTAGCTTCAGTGACACTGTCCAACGATCTCATCCTCTGTCGTCCCCTTCTCCTCTAGCCTCTACACTTTCCCAACATCAGGGTCTTTTCCAGGAAGTCTTCTCTTCTCATGAGATGGCCAAAGTATTGGGATCTGTCCTTCCAGTGAGCACTCAGGGTTGATTTCCTTCAAAATGGATAGGTTTGTTCTCTTTGCAGTCCAGGGGACTCTCAAGAGTCTCCTCCAGCACCACAATTCAAAAGCATCAATTCTTTGGCAGTCAGCCTTCTTTATGGTCCAGCTCTCACTTCCATACATCACTACTGGAAAAACCATAGCTTTGACTATGTGGACCTTTGTCGGCAAGGTGATGTCTCTGCTTTTTGAGATGCTGTCTAGGTTTGCCCCTTCATGGATTGCTGCCTTGTCGTGGTGAAGGGGCTTGAGTAATTCAGAGAAGCTATGGGCTATGTATGCTGTGCAGGGACATCCAAGACAGGCAGGTCATAGTGGAGTTGTTGTTGTTGAGCGACCATTTTTGGTGCTCTCCTCTTTCACCCTCATTAAGAGGTTCTTTAATTCCTCCTCACTTTCTGCCATCAGAGTGGTATCATCTGCATATCGGAGGTTGTTGATATTTCTTCCGGCAATCTTAATTCCAGTTTGGGATTCCTCCAGTCCGGCCTTTCGTATGATGTATTCTGCATATAAGTTAAATAAGCCGGGGGACAATATACAGCCTTGTCGTACTCCTTTCCCAATTTTGAACCAATCAGTTGTTCCATATGCAGTTCTAACTGTTGCTTCCTGTCCCACATATAGATTTCTCAGCAGATATATAAGGTGGTAGAGTTCTGACTAAACGCGATCCACCTGGAGCAGGAACTGGCAAGCCACTCCAGTATCTTTGCCAAGAAAACCCCATGGAACTGCTTTAGGGAAGATGTTTTGATGCTGTCGTTGTTCACCTCAGAACCGATTATTGCTTTGCATTCAATCCCAATATTTTTGTATACTTCTGTATATTTATATATTTGGATGTTTTATTTGTGGCTGGTCTTTTGACCATAATAAAGTTTTATCTATCTATCTATCTCAAAAGAAAAGAAAAATAAAAACAACCCCATTCTGTTAAGACTTTTCAGAGCTCCAGGGCTCTAAAAAATTTCCCTCACTTTGAACATGCAGCTTTTTAAAAAAACCCTAGGATTATTTATTCAATAGGAAAATATATGCAAGAGAAACCAAAAGGAATGAAAACGTTCATTCAGAGAGAATTAGTTCTGATTAAGGCCAATTTGTAATGATTAAGTCCAAATTATATACAAACAGGACTTTCATGTTTACATTGTTGCTTCGGATTCAATGAATGTACATCCCCACTGTTAGATTGTTCATCAATTGCTCGTATATCCCTTATTGTTATCTTCTTCTGGCATAGTGTGCTAAAGCCTGTAATTACTCATTCCTTGTAATTTATTCTTTTTATTTCTATCTAGTAAAATGCTGTCATCTTTTCATATTAAAAAGAAAAGATAATCTTTGGAGGCAGTTCAGGTTGCCATGGTCCAGTTTGTTCTTTTTCTTTATTTGAATTACCCAGATAATTAGACCTATCACCTAACCTAGTGACTCAAAATAGAGACTGGCACAAACCTCAGTTTGGAGGTTTGTGCTGGATCATCAGACCAGCACCACAAGTGCTGCATGTTCCCTTCCCTCAACCCCCAGCCGGATGCCCCACTCACCAGCTGGCATGCTTCCCTCCTTCACCTCCTCTGGCAGCCACCCACTCAAAGGCAGTGCTGCAGGAATCCCTGCCCTGCCTCCTCATCTGAGTGAGTGGCTACTGGAGGAGGCAGAGGAGGGAAGCACTCACTTCTGCCAGGACTGACCAAATGTCTGAAGGGGAGGAGAAGAGCACCATGTGCTGGCTAGTGACTGGAGGATCTGGCTGGGAGGTGGGAGGAGGGAACACGTGGCACTTGTGATGCTGGTCTAATGATCCAGCATGAGTCTCCAAACTGAGTTTCGTGCTCATCTCTACTTGAAATATTGGATTTTGTTATACTGTTCTTTGGCTGAAAGGGTTTTTGAGTGGCGGGGAGAAAAGGTGACTACATATGTCTCTCCATAGCTACCTTGGGACAGATAGGCTAAATCCAATGTTAACCCCAGCTAGATTGCAGCAATTGAAATGAATGTGACTTTTTAGTTACAAGTAACATATGTTCCATTGATTTGAATAGCTAGCATCTTGTTCAGGGCCAACAGAGCATAATGCTCATCACTGTCATCATCACCATCCCCAGCAGGAACACAGGTTTGCCTGTCTTGCCCGAGTGGGCAATCAGCCAAGGAGGCAGGGCAGGCAAACCTGTGCTCCTGCTAGAGACTGGTCAAACACCTCTCTCCAAGAGGAGGAGAGGAGCACATACCAGATGGTGAGTGGGGGATCCAGTCAGGGAGATGGGAGAAGGGAATGTGTAGCACCTATGGTGCCACATGCACAAACTAGCACAAACCTACGAACCATAGTTCATGGCCATCTCTACTATGGATCATCAAGTCCAACCCTTGTCAGGGAGACACAGTCTGGAATCGGACTCCCAATCTCCACAGCCAGATACCACTAAGTATCAAGCAGTTCTACTATGCAGTAGAAACTATTTAAAAAACAGGAAGCAGAGTACAGGAGTAAATTGTCAATTCTTGCAATGGGAAGATTTGAGTAGTGGAGTAAATGATCTGATGTTTAATGTTGAGTGAAGAGATAATTAAATTTTTGGAAGACATCAATTTGGGGGTGGGGGGAAGACATTGTAAAAACATCCAAAAGAATCAGTCTAAACTATAGGTAAAAAGCTAAAGGTTCCCCTTGACAATTTTTGTCCAGTCGTGTTCGACTCTAGGGGGCGGTGCTCATCCCCGTTTCCAAGCCATAGAGCCAGCGTTTGTCCGAAGACAATCTTCCGTGGTCACATGGCCAGTGCGACTTAGACACGGAACGCTGTTACCTTCCCACCGAGGTGGTCCCTATTTATCTTCTCACATTTGCATGCTTTCGAACCGCTAGGTTGGCGGGAGCTGGGACAAGCGACGGGCGCTCACTCCGTCACGTGGATTCGATCTTACAGCTGAAGATCTACAGACCTTACAGCACAGAGGCTTCTGCGGTTTAACCCGCAGCGCCACCACGTCCCTATAAACTATAGAATGGACAGTAAAATGGATGATGAGATCCTATGTAATCAAGTGTAAAGTGATGCATATTGAGACAGATACACTGATAGGATCTGCACATTTTGGAATTTGCTATTCACCGTTGTATTTTGTCCACATTGTGGTCCTAGCACAAGTTGTGATTATGGCTGTCAACATGGACAGCTTTAAAAAGGGATTGGACAAATTCAAGATGTGACTGTCAGAGGTTATGTGTTATGATGGATAGGTATTTTTCTAAGTTACAGTTTGCCTCTGTATACCAGGTGAAGGGGAGCACAAGTAAGTGAGTGCTGTCTAACTCATCCTCCTTAAAGGTTTCCCATAAGCCACTGGAAGAACATCATGCAGGACCAGCTAGATGTTTGGTCTGATCGAGCATCGCAATTTTTATGTGCTTAAGTTCTTTATTTCCTTTTCCTACAACGAGCTAATATTCTGTTTTCTAATGAATAGATCTCCTATCAGGACACGGTAGTAGTACCCAACCGGAACATGCAAGATAATGGAGAACGGTAGTGCTTCATCAATCATGTTAACAACCTTCTCAAGCATGAGGACATTTTGGGCTTGTTTGTAACTTTAATCACCAGAAGACCCAGCCAACATAGAGAATGGTAAGGAATTGTGGCTACTGTTCCTTGTACTCCATCTCTGAGCTACCTTATGGATGACTCCTCCCACCAAATGCCTCAAGGACACAATAGCTAAAATCCTGTCGTGCAGTTATGCAAGTGACATAACTTTTGAAAGCTAATTACAGGAAGCAAAAATTTCCAATGTCACCTTCTGAGTCCCACAATTCAGAATGCAACAGAAAACGCCTACAGAGATTTCTTAACCTCTTAGGCCATTTATACAGCTGTACAATAGGATTTCAGCCATTGTTGCATCCACAAATGGGTGTTTGCAAGCTTGTGTCACAAAGAGCAGAGCACAAGATAGAAAACATAGAATGTTTGATGTTATCATTATTTAGAAAAACACGCTGCATCCAAATTCCAACAAAATTGGGAAAATGCAAGAGGAGAATGTGGTACATATTTTGCAAAATTCTTTTACAACACAAATGCTGTTCAGAAATGATTGAAGAAACCCCCCAAATTCCTTCCCCCCACATTTCTATCCTCCACAAGCCCTCCACCTTACTTGTCCATTTCCACAGAATACGCCTCCAAATTCTCATCTATCCCAACTACAGTAAACTTTCTCCTTCATAAGAATCTTAAAATAAAATAAAATTAAAAAATTAAAATAGGGACAGAAACCATTCTGATACATTCAAAATGAAAAGGCAATGGATGTTTCTGTATCCCAACTTCTTTTTAAGAACTTCCATTTATTCTGAGAAAAATGTTCTTTTCGGAAGGCTGGTGGGTAGAGCAACAGTGACATCCAATGGCTGGAAACATTCGCCTTCTGAGAAGCATCACTTCTACCTAAGTACTGCTGTAGGTGGGGGAGGGGAGGGGAAGTATTTTTCCTCTCTTTTTAATAAAGGTGAATTGGACACTAGCTGTTCTATGTACAAAACAAGCAGAATGTGTCCCTGGAAACGCATTCCAAGGTGTTAAGATTTATCTTAAACCACAGCCTTAAGAGGAGGGGGGAAGGGAGGCATTCTGGAAACTCATTCCATTAGCTTCCTAACAAAGTAAGTCCCTTTGGGAGCAGGCAAACACACAATAATTATTTCCATATTTCATTTATATGCCAGTAAAATGTGCAATTGTTGTTCTTGCTGCGGAGGGCACAACAATCTGGAAGCTGCTGTGTTTCTCTCATTTAACCAACAGGAAAGGAGAAATATGAATGCAAGGACCATATCGCTTTGCATGCAAAAGAGGGAGGGGGAGGTTATGACAAGTGTTAAAATGCAGCCATTATTTGCCTTGCAGTGAAGCAGCATTTACATTTTCTAAATCAGAAGGAGCTCAAGCTTTAAGACTCAAGCAGGCTAGATAAATCTGAGCTTTTTATGGCAAGAAGCCCAAAGTGTTAAATGCCTATTAATAGTAGAGATGAGTAACAGGATTCTAATAGTTTGATGGCAGTGAATTTCAACAATAAAATCTGTTTTATGATTTGTGTAACTATAGCACTTCTCCAACAAGGAGAACTGGGTCATTTTAATCTCTCTCTCTCTCTCTCTCTCTCTCTCTCTCTCTCTCTCTGTGTGTGTGTGTTTTACTGCAGTTCAGCACCTCTTTATTGCCACTGATTTATTCTGCTCCAATGCTAAGATTTCCAAATTGGTTAAAACAGTAATTTATTCTACTTTTTCTCTCCCCACTTTCAGGAGGGAGAGGGGTGGAAACACATGGGACATAAATGACAGAGTCAGGGGGAGGGCAATTTAAATGCAAGAGCTGTTCAAAGGAATAGCAGAAACAGGAACCTGAAAGAGAAGCAGCTGAAGTTGGGCAAAGTATGATGAGTAGGTATGGGGATGCAAAAAAAAATTAAGAGGGCTTTTTGAGTATATGAGGTACTTTTTGCAATTTACTTCTCAAATATGGGCATGGGGAGAATTGAAGGGGAGAGCACCAAGAGATAGAAATTTGTGACCTGGAAATTCTAAGGGTGGCTGGGAAAACATAGATAAGTTGGAAGGATCACAAAGACTGAAGGTTTTTCTTATTTCCAAAGATGGTTCTAGAATTTCTGAGTCACAGAATCCATCTGTGAGTCCTGTTATTAACCTTCGAACTGAAGAGCTGGAAGGGAGCATTGAGTCTAGCACCTATCAATAACCAGTGAAACTCTGGGAGAAATGGACTGAAAGAGTCAATGTAGCACTTTAAATATGCTTCTGTTTTGATCCAGAACTCACCTAATACTTTCACTTCAATTTTTCTGAGTTTTGTTTTTGTTTTGGGGGCAGGCATTTTTTTAGTATAAGTTACAACTACAAAGGAGCAACTCTTCAAAGACATTTTCTGGAGCATAGGGAAACTAGGACATGTCAAAATAATTAAAAGCGGAATAACATGAAGACCTGGAAATGCTGTGTGCCCTTATCAAAAGATATTGAAAATATCTCTTTTGCTGAATTTTTCAGGTTCAAAATAGTAATTAACTGTTGAGGCTGGTTACTCAAGTTTCACAGGGCTGGTGAATCCACTCTAGATTTTAGTCTGAACTTTGCAGGAGCTACCCAGGACATGGAAGCCTATCCTCAAAACAAGTCCAGCCCTTTGGACAGTTTGTCTGAAGTTCAGACTAAAACCCAAAACATATTTCGCGACTCCTAAAATCAGACTCACCAACCTCATTTGCTCATTAGAGTGCTTGAATTATGGGGGAAGAGTATGGAGATCTCTAAAGGCAACTATAAACCCCACTCTTAGTTTTAGCAATACCATGTCCCAATAATTTTTAAAAACAAAGAGCTGAAGGAGCTGCCCTCATCTGCTCCTCCTGGGATACAAGCACTGCTCAGGAGGCGGCATACTTAAAATGATAGTTCTACTCCTTGTGTCTTCCATGTTATACCCTATCAAAATGATTAAGACTTACTCACATGGATTTCAAGGATCTCAACCCAAACACTAGCCTGAAGCTTTCCAGAATTCTCGACCCACACAAATCAGTTATGCTTAGATTTCGTGCCATATTTGTCCGTGCATTTTCTGATCTAATTGTTTCTTCTTACATTGAGGTAAAAGATGTGCAACATCACCATCTCTGTAGGCTGTATATATATGTGTTTCTAATTAGCTAGTTCCAGTAGCTCACTAGAGGGTATTTTGAAGCGCATACACTCTAATTGTCTCTGCTGGGTGTCTGGGGTGATTCCATAGATGACTTAACCTCACTATAGGAGCGTTCAGCTTGCGGGTATATCTCTTGTTTCTCCTGCTTTCCTCTTTCCTAAAATTCCTATTTCAGATATCATGTAAGGGTGATATGAGTGTCATATGCTAAAAAAATAGAGTATAATTGAATAAACATTAAGTGAGCCAATAGCCCAGAGATAATAAGAACCAATGACGTTAAAAGAGCTGAAGTAAAAATAAATTAGACAAGCGTTGGTAAGTAAAAGCACTGTAAAAACTCTTTCAGATGGCCTATTCCAGTTCATCTCCAACTGACACAATCTCCACCCAGCATACGTTGCTATGCTATCTGGGAATGATGGGAGTCATAGTCAAATACACCTGGAAAGAATCATGTTTGGAAAGCCAAAGCCAAATATCATCTAGAAACTTTCCAGGTTCCCACTTGATCATACATTCTTTTACAATCTCATCTTGTATTTTAATTTCAAGCAAATAATCATTCATTTTCTTGATTACCTTCTTATTTGAACCCAACAAAAGTTTATCAAATACCGTTGGTTCTGTATAGAAGCCCTCTGTTTTATCTTTTGTATACCTGGACTCCATTTCTGCTCTTGACCACCAATCTAGATGTATGTTTTGTTCCTCTAATTCTTCTTTGGACCTTAGATCAGAGTAATTTTTAATAAATCTTGATACCTTAACAATTTCACTTCTGTCATAAGATTGGGTTGTTAAAGGCTTCTATAGGTGATACCCAATTTGGTACTTTTTTGGTATGTCTGCTGTGTAATCTTTTTCCAAGTCCATTTTGTGGGCACAAAATATAGGGCATAATATTGATATTGACCATTGGTTGCAAATATGGAAAACTAATATAAAGCTCACAAAATCGGTGAACTTTAAGGAGAACATATATGTTTTATAGGTGGTATGTGACTCAAAAAAAACTATCAAACATCTATACAAAGGTATCAAACGTATGTTGGAAGTGTAAATCACAAGAAGAAAGTTTTTACCACATGTGGTGGACCTGTAGAGAAGTGAAGCAGTACTGGGTAGCAGTACACACTCTGTTACAAAAAACATTGCTTTATAATATTCCATTTAAATCCTGAATTGTTTCTACTGAACATTATACCTGATAATATAGATAAGACAAAGATTTACTTAGTTATACATATAGTTACAGCAGCTAGAATACTATATGCTAAGAATTGGAAGAAACTGGAGATACTGAAACAAGAGGAGCTCTTGGAGAAGATTTGGGAAGTGGCAGGAATGGACATTTTATCGGAAGTGTTGAAAGACTGTCCAATACAAAAGGCAACTGAAAGATGGGATCTATTATACAAATGGTTTGAGTCAGTAGATAGAACTTGATAAATATAGAACTAAACTAATAAGTAACTGTAAGTAGAAATCTAGAAGGGCAATTAAACTATA
The DNA here is from genome assembly GCA_037013535.1 of Intellagama lesueurii. Taxonomy (NCBI): domain Eukaryota; kingdom Metazoa; phylum Chordata; class Lepidosauria; order Squamata; family Agamidae; genus Intellagama; species Intellagama lesueurii. The sequence goes on along the minus strand of JBAJHW010000002.1, from coordinate 197,157,900 downwards.
GAAAACTTGGAAAGCTGATTCTAATATCTTGTAACATGAATAATGAGATTTGATGACAAGATATTGTATGTTCTCCTTCTCCCCCTTTTTTATCCTTTTTTACTCTGTGTACCCTTTACCCAATTCCTAATCTAAAATAAAATAAAATAAAAAAAATAGAAACTTTCTAGGTTATGTCTGGGCAGGCATTGCTTTTTTAACAGTTTTTTTTCCTATCAACAAAATTAACCAGTTCTCAGCTGCTCAATAGTAGCTAGCCAATTCACAATCACTGTAGCCACCAAAGATCTCAAGTCAAGTATATCTAAAGATATCTGATCAAATTTCAATGACTAATTATGAGTATGAAAATGATAATCTATTTTTGTAATACAGAATATCTTCTTGGGCAAGGTGCTCAAGGTAAAGGTTCCCCTTGACATTTAGTCCAGTCGTGTCCGACTCTAGGGCGCGGTGTTCATCCCTGTCTCCAAGCCGTAGAGCCAGCGTTTGTCCGTAGACAGTTTCTGTGGTCACGTGGCCAGCGCGACTAGACACGGAATGCCATTACCTTCCCACCGAGGTGGTACCTATTTATCTACTCACATTTTTACATGCTTTTGAACTGCTAGGTTGGCAGGAGCTGGGACAAGCGACGGGAGCTCACTCCGTGGCGTGGATTCGATCTTATTTATTTATTTATTTATTTATTGCATTTATATGCCGCCCATCTAGACATAGTCTACTCTTACGACTATCTTACGACTTAATTATTATCTTAGATCTTACGACTGCTGGTCTTCTGACCTTGCAGCACAGAGGCTTCTGCGGTTTAACCCGCAGCGCACCACGTCCCCTCAAAAGGTGCTCAAAAAAAGGTGCTTAATTCTCATCATTCTGGGTGAAACCAATGAATCTGGCCTCTGGCCTTGATTGGGTTATTATACAGAAACAGAAGAAACACTAGAGGAGTGCAAGGAGATTCATTCTTCTGGACCTCTTAGCCACTTTTAGTACCAGTGATCATGATATCCTTGAAGACCAGAAACGGAGAAGGCATGTGTGGAAGTGAATATTGCTTCGATGGTGTGATAAAGCTCAGTGACATTCCACTGATCTATTGTGCTTTAATTTATGACTTTGAGACTTGATGTCCTTGCCATTCCTCAACATCCACTTGGTCCTCCTAAAAAGTATGTTCAATGCTATCAGCTTACTAGGTTAACTTCACCCAATGCACTGCATACAATAGGTTTCTGTTGTCTGTTCTCTAACTCTCTCCTTCTCTTTATCTCTCCATGTAACAAAGTTTGCAAAGCAAGATCAGAAGCCTGTTTCCAGCCCTGCTTATCCAATTTTGTACTGTACTTTCACTTCAAGCAACGAGACATACATTTGTCCCAAAATTTGATCCAATATTCAGCAGTGGGACTGCAAGGAAATAAAATCAAACAGTTGTTAATTAACCAAAATGCATGTTTGCACTAAGCCCATAGGTAAGAAAAACAATGGCCAGAGTACAACTGTTCAATATTTTTAGTCCATTTAAGAGTATGCCAACTTCTCCCACGCGCATCAAAGAGGCATACAATTATTAAGGAAAATAACATTCAGTACATTCTACCATACTGTGAGGTACAGGCTTTGACCAAGGTATTTCCAATAAAATATTCATGCCTCCTATTACAAGGATAGTAAATTCAGCATCCAGTCATGGGGATTACAGTGGCTGCAGTAAAATAAATAAATAAATAAATAAAATAAAATAAAAAATAAAAAAAAACCCACACACAAAAAAACCCACAGATATGCTATAATTATTCTTATAAGCAATGGTTTTGAACAGCTTTCATTAATAATAAAGAGGATTTACAGCCCAATCCTCACTTTGAAGTTATGCAGTTATTGCATGTCCTGGTGTAGAGACTGGGGCTAAGGCCAGCTGATTCCCTCCATAAGCATTATTCCCCCTTCTCTCCGTTCATGTGCCTATTGAGCAAATAGAATCAGTCACATGGATCCATCTTAGTTACAGCTCAGTGCTGATGATTTCTGGATCACTACTAAAAAGGGAATGAAGCACAAAAGGGACTTGGTAGCTGAGGTAGTTTCATATCTCTTTGCAGGGCAATGGGAGTTAACTGTGCTATGCAGCCTACAGAAGATGGCAGTAACTTTAGTATGCCAGGAAATCCTCCATCTGCTAGTGAATTACATGGTCTGGATTATCAACCTCAATCTTCTAGGTCCATTATTACACTTGTGTTTGAGATCAGAAGACTTTCTGACACCAGTGAGGACTTTTTGATGGGAGTGGTCGGTTCCACAAGATCACAGATCAATTGCACACTATTGTGGCCATATGCTATATGGGATCATAGACCAAGGTTACAGACCCTTGAGGCTGTGTAACGTCATTATTCTTCCTCTGCCAGAGTTCTCTACATTCTGCAGAAGAAGACATACCTCTACCAGCAAGATGTCTAAGTGCATGCATGTTTTTCTTAGTGAGAACCAGTTACCATTAGATAACATCAGGACCCATTTGCATTGTCCTTCTGAAGGATACAGCATCTATAATCCAGTTTCTCTCTGTCTGTACTAACTTCTGGAAGAAAGAAGGTTCGGAAGATGAGACACAGATTTCCTGTGCTTCAGAAGGCCATGTTTTTTCCTTTTCTCGGTCTTGGTGTCTGCCTTGAATAGATACACACAGTCTTCAGAAAACTCACCAGTGATGCCAGATTTCTTGTTAAACTTTCATAATCTATGCTCAGTGAATTTCAGATTGACTGTAACAGGAATCAATAGGAAACATTCCATTACATTGCTCTAGACGAGTTTGCTGATTTTGGTCCTCCAAAAATCAATTGCTAGATTTGGTTTGGGTTATTAGATCCTGGAAAATTACCCAAAATAAAAAGAAGCAGGACCTAAGGAGTGGAGGCTAGAATAACTCAGGAACTTGTTCCTCCATTTTTGATGTGGAAATTCCTTCACAGACACTTCCATCTCCATGTACTTACTCAGCACCATCTTCCTCATTCTGCCAGCACTCAGGCTCTTGGAGCAAATGGGTGGCTTTCTGTTTGCCTTTTATGGGGCTCTTCCCCACGACCTCTAAGAATCTTATAACACCATGCCTTGTCCAACCACTATCTGATTTTGGAAGCAAAAATAGGATGCCCTGGTTAGTTCCTGTCTGAGATACTACTCAGGAATAGCAGCTGCTATCTTGGAGAAGGTCTGTAGCTGAGTGGTAGAGTAGGGTCTGGAATTCAACAACAGCTTAGAGTTCAGAAAGAAGCTTGCCAGAAATCTTGAAGATCCATTGCTGATAATCGGAGCTGATAACACCAGAATAGGCAGCTTCTAGGTCAGCTTCCTGAACTTCTGGTGAGGTCATTTGCTAGGAAATGCCCCTGACTTGAGAAAACTAGTTATTGAGAATCTCTTCTTAGTTAGAGGCTCCAGGGAGGGGGAAGCATTAGTGCTACTAGTCCTTTCGTACAGGCACTAATACAGGCAGAACATGACTAGATGTTTTCTCATTAAGAAGGGAAATGCGGGAATCAGTTCTGAACAGAGGCTATGTAACACTACACTTCCATTCTATTCCCTCCTTCATGTTATATGCAGTCTAAAAAGGAATTATCACTTATTCATTTTATATTGTTCCTAGTCATAAGACATATAAGCTTTATAAGGCAAATAACTTTACCTACCTGAAAATCTCTTTGTTACTTAAATGTGGTTGAATAATAAAAGAAGAAGAATTAGGAATGGAAGGTTTTTAAAACTGGGAATGTGCTTAAATAAAATACACTCCTTGGCCCTCAAACTAACATTCCAGATGTGTGTCATGCGAACAAACAATATTCTTATACAAATGCATGTGCAGGATAAAAAATGTTACCTGTCAGAAACAGCCATAAAAAATTAAATACCTGCCTACTGTGAAGCTTCAAGTATTGCAAATGCAGCATTCATTAGCATAAATGCAGTAACATGAGCTAATTATGCATTCTGTACCCAATTTGTCAGATAACACAATTTAAAAATGGCACAACTAAATCAAACATGTCTACTTACCTATTGAGCGATAGTCAAATGGCACATAAAAGACCTGCATTATAGTCATTTTAATGGTGCTACAAGACTGTGGAGGGTTCTGTTGAATTTTGCATCTTCAGTGCTAGTTGTAGAAGTGGAAGATAAATGTTGAATTGAACGTTCTAGGAACATTGGAGGAATTTCTCACTATCAGTATAACCTTCTTAAGTTATTGCCTAGATATCAGTTTGCTCTGATGTAGAAGGTGTCTTCGACCCCAAGATCTCAAGAGCTGAGAAGGCTTACTTACATTTATTTTATTTATTTCTCTCTTTAATTTATATAGCACCCCATTAGTGCAAAGGCACTATTCTGGGTGGTTTGACAACAAAGTAGAATATATATTATTTGCTCAATAGATAGATATGGGGAGGCATGGTCCTTCAGATAGCCTAGACTCCAAACCATATAGGGTGTTATAGGTTATAACCGACATTTTGAATTGGGCACAAAACTGGACTGACAACCAATGAAGCTCCTGTAGCCAGGGAGTGATATGCTTCCTATAGCCAGCCCCATAACTTCAGTTTTATATTTTAAATGCTAATTGTTAGTTTTTCATGATAGTTAACTTCAGGGAGTGTGGAGCCTGAGGTTAATGTATTTAGATAAACAAATTATAAATAAAATAAATAGGAGAAAGACAATAAAAATGGATTGTCATCTGACAACCCAACCTCTACCACAACTAAGCACTACACTGTTTCTCCTTGGTGGCCCAATCTGTAAACTACCATTTAGAGTTCTCCATTCTACTTGTTCTGGAGTATTATGGAACATTTAAGTGACACTGCCATCAGCTGTTCTCAGGGTTTCCCACAGACATCAGTAGAGCGCTTGGCTCTTCACTGCAGGTTGCCGACCCTGTCACCTAGGTCTTGTTAGTTCACCTCAGTATCTAGTGCCCCACGGCCCCCTCAGCATAATAAACGGGTCCTGATGTTGCATTGACACTCTGTGCTCATCTCCCTGTTCCATTCTAGATCCTTTCTGTGGCTGAGGCTACAGGTATTCTGTCAGCTTAATTCCTCCGCTCGCCCATCCCATAACTCAGCACTCACACAACTAGACAATGACTCCTGCGATGGCTTCCATCACAAACAACTTGACTCAAACCAGGAGATGGTGTCTGAGATGAAAGGATAAAAAGGTAAAAGAAGCGAGACTGCATTTGCTGCATAGCATTTCTGGAGGGACTGGACTGGGCAAAAGATGAAGCAGAATAATGCAAGCAAGCCAAACTTCATCAATTTATGTGGGTGAGGCAAATAAAGAATGACAGCAGACCAGAAGAGAAATGCACAAGTGTCTGATCTAAGCTATTTGTACTGTAAAAGAAGCATTTGATACTGAACTACCTGGGATATTTCTCAAAGTTTAAAAGATGGGTACTCATGTAGTTAGGTTAAGAAGGGCAAACATGGGTTACAAGAAGGCAGATGAAGTGTGTGGTGAGAAGGAAATTTCCATGTTGGAGAAAAGTGATCCTTTTTTTTAATGCATCCGCCTTAACATTACTAACATTTGCAAATTGCTTATTTGAGGTTAATAAGGTGAAAGCAGAACTTACATATTTCCCCATCAAGATACAATTTAGGTGGCTGTTGTTGTTTTTCTTTTTACCTACAATTCCATGGGTGAACTATTTAAAAAGCAAAGCATAACCCCGAAACACAAGGAGACAAGCCTACTGAAGTAGGTCATATGTTTAAATTAAGTCCTCCAAGCTTTCTGGAACGTGGGTTCCAATATGTATACTCAAAGGTACTTTATCTTACTCAGTGAAAAACCTTTGCATGACAGAGAAGCTACTTTGAAATTATGGTTGTCTTTGAACAGGACTGGTCCACTTTATTTGAGACGAAGTTCTATCTTTCCTTGATAGCTTTTGGCTGCTCTTCTTAGAGAATAATTCATTTAACATGAGTCTTCCTTCAAGAGGTGTCAAGGACTTTTTTGTCGTAGAATCCATTAATTTGCATTTAAAAGATTGGGGGAAAATCTTCTTCAACTAATTATAATCAGTGGCTATGTCTTTATGCAAAAGCCTTTGTACATTCACAAAGAAAAAGATCAGCAGACATAGTTCTGTTTTATGTCTCTTCGTGTTTTTCCCCAAATGGTGTTTTATTATTACTCTCTATGAATCTCATTTTTGTTCACATTGCCTCCTCAGCACATATTTTATTGTGTACTTTTGAACAGCCTCTGAATTCCAATACGCTTTTATTTAAGTTCATGTTACTGTCCCCGCCCATGCCCCATTTTGCTTCTTTTCCTACATTATTTTCTGCAGGGTTTTTCTTATGTAGCTCAGTAGTAAACACTTCTGCTTATTAGTTTATAATTACATGCTAGTATGTGGGACTAATGACCAAAGTAATAACATGCATACACAGGAGCTACCTGTGCACATGACAAGAGCTCTGTTTCTTGTTTCTACTACAGTTTTCTAATTTGCTGAAGAGACAAGTCATCATGTGAACCAAACAAAGCTTACCTCTTCAGCAGAAGAAAGCACTGCAACATCATCTAAAGGCAGGAAGGGAGGGAGGCTAACAAATGGAGGAAACAAGCTTTGTATGTTCACACAATTTTCTTCCCCCCACATACCAGAGAAATGAAAGTTACATACAAATAACCCAAAAGTATGATCTGGCATTGGCAATTTTGCGCTTATGTACCAATGCAAAAAACAATGCACTAGACTTGATTTTTGTTGTTGTTGTTAGTTTGATGTTTTTGAAAAATTTCCTCCAAGTTTTCTGCATGTTGAAAGGGAATGTATACAATTTCTTCAGAGCTCAGCAATTTTGTGCTGCTTATTTTTATATATGCAATGGCATCTCCACCTCTGACACTCATGCTGGTGAGTGGCTGGGTAGGGCAAGGCTAGAAGGAGTCATCTGCCATCATGGCCGGGGCTTAGATTATGCAACACTCCCATCACAGCCATTTCTCCATCCTTTTCTATATTACTAAATTGTCATTTGTCACTACAGACAGATTTAGACAACAAGTAATCTAGAATAGCCAACATAAAGTTTTGGAATGTTCTGTGGTTCCCCCCACCCCTTTATCATGAAGAAACACTGGAGTTCAAAAAGGAGTAACAATTTTCACTTGTTTGGAAAATTGTGGCAGGATCTGCTTTCAAATTGGCATTTCTTACAAAACTTTAGCACACAAAAACACAAATATCACAAAAACTTTAGCAGCCTGATAATTAGCTTGCAACTTCATGTTCTATTTTATTTTGCATACCCGTCAGGGAGGCTTGGGCTGTTTTCAGGTGGGGTGAGATGAGGTGGAGGCAATCGTTTTTGCTTCATTAAGGAATGATAAATAATTCTGTTTTAAAGAAATCATCAAACAGCAGGTCTAGCTTCTCCACATTTGAAAACAAAAGCCACTTTCGTAATTCCCTTTTTTTCAGAGAGAGCAAATTCCTCTTCTTCAAGAATACTTTATGCATTTCTAATAAGCTTTATTTACTGCAAAGTTGTTTAGAAACAATGGACACACTAGGACAATTCAAATAACTTTCTTTTTATTTAACATTTTATTAGTTTTTCAATATATCTACATTCAGTTAATGCTTGTTAAACATTGTGTTACATGGGTTGCTTATAATTATTTGTTGCTGTTTTTTTGCGTCTTGGTGTCTTCTTAGTTGTCCCTTCATAATCTGTACATTTTTTAAGCATTTAAATCATTCATATGTGTATTTTAGGGTACAATATTGGCTACTATCATAATATTGCTCTCATAGTATACAATGTTCTCAAAATCTTCTAATAAAATACCTAATAAAAGCAATTCTGGTTTCAAATCTATATGATTTTGAGCTGATTTAACCGACCAACTTTGTATTTTATACCAATAATAACTAAATAGGTTCCTAACACATAATAGATGTTAGAGGGCAAGAGGAGAAGGGGACGACAGAGGACGAGATGGTTGGACAGTGTCATCAAAGCTACCAACATGAATTTGACCAAACTCCGGGAGGCAGTGGAAGACAGGAGGGCCTGGCGTGCTCTGGTCCATGGGGTCACGAAGAGTCGGACACAACTTAACGACTAAACAACAACAACAAAAAGCATTTATACAGATTGTCTTTATATAATTGTTTAGCCATTTCTATCTCCACATTTTCTGCCATGTCATATCATATATATATCTAATATATGTTAATTAAGTACTATTTGTTTTACCTCATCCTTATGTCTAGCTTCAATTTACCTTAAGAACCACCGTGTTATGCCTTTACCCTGATTAGTGATCCCTTATTTCAGTTTAATTCCCTTTTCTAATATATAAGATATGTCCCCTTACAATTCCAGAAGTTAGGTATATACATGCTTTCACCTTTGAAGGCCACCTTAATATTTTTTTTCCTTTTCATCTTTCTAAGTAACTCCTTCTCTTGTTTGTCTTTTCCCAATTCTTATTTCTATCTCTCTAAAAATTATGCCGTCCCTGAGATCATTCTATGCACTTGATCTATCTCCAATAGATCTTCCAGGCTATTTTTAATTAAATCTGCTGGTTCTCTCCCCTTATCTTCCCTTAGCACACCTAAGACTCTCCTCGGCTTCAGGGTTAAAATTAGATCTCCTAAATTTTCTCCTCTGATTTCCTCCAGCCCTTCCTTTGATTGGCATACATCATCCACCACCCTCTCATTTCCTTGTTCATTATTCCCTGTCTCCTGTTGACTATAGTCCTTCCTTAACTGCTCATTGAATAATTTCACCTCTTCGTTGTGGGATCTCACTATTTCCAAAATTGCTTGAAGGGTAGATTTTGTTTAATCCCCAAATTTTCCTTGTTGTAGCATTATGTCCCAGATATCAAATAATCGTATTCCAAGTGAAAGTTGTCAAGTTGCTTAAAGTAATCAGTCCAATTCCATCAATACTTGCTTCCATGGGTCCACTTTAATAGATTGATCATCTTTAGGGTTAAACTTGAATCCAGTGTCAGACGTAAAGGGTTTCCCCCGTTTGAAGGCTCAAGGACACTTGCTCACCAAATAGTTCACTCGATGTTTGTATTCATGGCCTGATGTCTTTTGTAATCCAGCCCCAGAGGCAATCCATTCCAGTATTAATTCTGTACTGGCCTGTGCTCCAGTCAAGTTCAGAACCCAGGATACAGTTTAAAAATTCCACTTTGGCAGGATTAGGCTTTCTAGGGTTAATTTGTCTATACTTCAGTTCAGTCCTCAGGAAAAAAAGGAAGTCAGAACCGCCATAGAGTGTTCAAGGTCATTGTTCTGGGCTTTTTGCCAACGCTGTAGATAGGTGTAGCCATAACATAGACAAGTTTAACTCCCCAGAGTTGTTTAACTAATGATGATTTTAAGAGAAAGATTTCTTAAGTTTCTAATGCCAAAGTAATACCAAACTTCTTTCCTTGAAGTATAATTAAATGTCTAATTAATGTCCAATTTAATTTCTTTGCGTCTCTTTGCATCTCTTCCCTCTCTCCAGATTCACCGCTGCTCTATAAGTGGTGAGGATAGGAGATGCTATTTCTGTTATAGGAATTGTCTCATCCAGGGATAGTCATAAAGCAGTACAGTTATAAAATATTTCTCACCCAATGATAACAGCGATGTTAATTAGCTGATTTATCACTTCTCCATTGCCGGCTGCCGCCAACTTGCAAGCAAGCTATTCAGCTGCTTGTTTCTGCCCGCTGGTTGTTTGGAGAGTTTCCCAGATCAAACGGGGGTAACTGCTCTCCCCCCCCCCCCATGATCAACAGGCTTCTCCCCCATTTCACCACCACTTCCTTAAAGGGCTTATATATGGGACTCTCCATTTGGGCTATGCTCATCGTACTTTTAAGAGATTGCTGCCATCTAACATTTTTATCTGCAGTATAAAAACAGGAGCAGAAGGACTTGGTAATATAGAAAATCATTGTAAGTAAGAGCCTGGAAAATTGTCTTTTTGACCAAAAGTCCAGGAATCCCTCCAAACAAGATGACCAACACATCTGCCAATAAGACGGCAGATCCTGATTGGCCATGAAGAAATTTGATACATTTTGGAAGTAAACCCTGCAGCAGGTCCCTATTCTCTGCAGCTCAGGGTGCAACGTTTTTCTTTTTCTTGGAGGTCCATGGGGATTGGTAGGTTCTGGATAGTCTCTGCTTGTGGCCATCAGGAAGAGGTACCATTTCTTTCACCCAATACTGAAAATAACTCAGGCTTTAATAAATATTTGTGTACAACTGATATGTTTTCAGAGGAGGTCACACATTTGGCTGAAACATTTAAGAAACTGAACTTGTCAACATTCAAGAGGACCCCTACCTCTCTTCAGATAAATTCTAAACCCTCAAATCCAAAACATCTCAGTTTAGTTCAGGACTCATCTGAAGTAAACACACCTTGTTACAGAATGTGGTGGTGATGATGGTGGTGGTGGTGGTGGTGGTGGTGATGACGACAACGACAATGACAACGATGACGACTTATGACTTATGGTGTGCCTTTTCAGTGTTTTCCAGGTAGAGAATACTCAGCAAAGAACATAAACAATCCAACTACATAAAAGAAAGAAAGCTCAAGGGGATTGTTTTTGTTCTGTTAATTGGCAACTGTAAGTTGAATCCATCTCCCTTGTCATTCACTGTGTCCTGCCAGGTGCTTGATAACCCTTCTGTTTTTTGCAGTCCCAGGCTAGGAGCAAAAACAAGAGGTTTATCAGGCTCCAGATGGACTGCCACACATAGCTGTTGGGCTCTATGAAGAATTCTGGGTCACCAGTTGTGCATGCCTGCACGTCAGAGATAATGTCCCCCAAAATGTCCCATTAACATAGCTGTCTGTTCTGGCTTCTTCCACATCAAAGCTCCAGAGTGACTAAAACTGAATAAGTATATATTGCAGCCTGTAGTGAAAGCAGTTATATCTATTACACATGGCTACACAGACTGAAGTCTGAATAAGTTTCCACTTTTACACTTGAATAACACATGTTTACCGTGGTGAAATATACCTCCTGTCTCCTTAGGAAAAAAATGGCCGATATGCCCTGGAATATTCATCTTGTTGACGTCGAAGTCCAGATGTTTGTGGCTTTGTTTCATTCCACATAGGCTATAATAACATCCATTCTGCTGGTCTCCTTGCACACACAATTAAGGAACACAGCTGGTACAAAATGCTGTCTTGCTCATCCTCTACCTGGTGCCAGATGGAAAGCTGGTATGTAATGACAGCCTAATCTCAGCTACAGTACCTGTCAGTCAGGCTTTCCCTTAAAGTATTCTCCATCGTTGGCTTCCTCATCACACAGGCAGAGTGCTTTCAAATTATGGCTTGCTCAGTCTTTATTCTTCTGCCATTTGTTTGGGTCATATCATATTTGACTGGAAATTATGGTAAATGGCAGGAAGCCAATGAAAAGGGTTGAAAAAAGGGATGCCTGAAGAAGAAGCCATCCATTGGTTCACGTTAGGAGTAGGTTCTGGAGTGAGCAGAGGTGTGCTTCAGTCTTCAATTACACAGTGAGTCCTGTCCCCCTGCTTCAGTCATGAGCTGCCTATGGTTCACATGACAACATCATAAAAAGAAAATAGAAATAAGAGACTGACTCTCAAGAAATACAATTCTCTTTACTTCAGAGGTAGATAACTTTGACCTAGATTCAAAAGCCCCTGGCAAATAACCAGCCTAGATCTTGGCAAAAGGCAACACTACCCTCTCAGTCTGCCTGCTTGATAGAAATCATAGATTAAAGAGAGAACAAAAAATATGGGCTGTTTGGACTACATGATCAGGAAAGGTTTTATTCTATTATAAGGCCTCTGTTTGAGCTGATCTGGTAAATACCAACTGTACCTGATGCCCAGTTACAGAGACAAGCTTATAACTTTCACATTTTACATTCTCTCTCTTCCCGCTCAATACCACATCCTGTAGGGTGAGTACCTTGTTCTTGGCCCAACCAGTGGAGACAGGCCAAAGCCAGAGAGCAAGGATGGTTAGCACTACAGCCCCAAGTGGAGTACTTTCAGCCTTAGTACTCCTAGTGTCCTTGGGTTGCTTGTTGAAACCATATGCTACATCAGGCAGTGGGTGCCGTAGTTAATTTGAAACTGCGGGTATCCATCAAGGCAGTCCCCACAGCCAGCCACCTCACAGAAGCAGAGTCCTTTAATGAGGCAGCTGGATCTGTCAATACCAATGAAGGAAGAACAGGTCTCTTGTAAACTTAATGGCTCTCAAATGCCCATTCAAGACCAACTCATGCTCAAATACTTTGCTATAGCTACTTTTCTTTCCATTATTCTAGCTCAGTTTGATGCTGTACATGGGATAAATAAGCAGGCCCAGGAGGTACCCACACCTTGTCCTTAAGATGCAAGGGACTGAGCCCATGAGCCAGCCCTTCATAGCAGCTGATTCCATGCTGAAACAGAATCCATCGTTTCCTGTACTGGGCTAACTGGAAGTGGGTGCTTTAAAAACTCTCTCTGGTACCTAACCATCTGCAGGAGAGATCACAGGTCACTAGCTTAGATGTACATTGTCCATCATTTAGAGATGGGATTTCTTTGTTATATAAAAATAGGGGCCATTCAATGTTGGAAACTTCTTCCTTGAAGACAATTAGAAGGTGCATAAAGGGCTATATGTTTGTCGAGAATAGAATAGAATAGAATAACACTTTATTGTCATTGCATATGCAACAAAATCACCAGAGTGCTATCCAGACAGTGCATCACTCATTCAGCTAAAACTCCATGTAAACTCCTTACAAAATTCCAACATAATACAACGGCAACAAAATACATTCTCATGCAACCCTATAATAAATCAGATTAAATCTTAAGTGAATTTAGCAAAGTCATCGCCGTTGGATAAAAACTGTTTTTAAATCTATTTGTCCTTGTTTTAATAGATCTATATCGTCTTCCTGATAGCAGTAGTTCAAGCAAAGAGTGTCCAGGGTGGGAGGTGTCCTTTATAATATTTTGTGCTTTTTTAAGACAGCGGGACCTCCAAGGTTCCTCCAAGGTGGGGAGGGGACACCCAACAATCTTCTGTGCTGTATTAATTACCCTCTGGAGCGATTTTCTCTGGGCCACTGTACAACCCACGTACCATGTGCACATGCAGTATGACAATACACTTTCTATTGAGCATCAATAAAAGGACACCAACAATCTCTGAGTGATGTTATTTTTCCTAAGCATCCTTAGAAAGTACAATCTCTGTTGAGCCTTTTTCAATACCTCTATTTATGCTCCAAGTCATGTTCTCCTCAATATGGACACCCAAAAAATGAAAAACCCTCACCCTTTCTATCCAGTCTCAATTGATGAATAATGGTGGAATATCCATCCCCTTCTTCCTATAATCTATTACAAGCTCCTTAGTTTTTGAAGTATTTAGAAGCAAGTTATTCTCGCTACACCATTTTACCAATCGTTCCACCTCGTCCCTATAAGCAGACTCATTCTCCTCTGAGATGAGCCCCACTACTGTGGTATCATCTGCGAACTTAACGATGGTATTGCTGTTATAAGTAGAAATACAATCATATGTATAGAGGGTATAGAGCAGGGGACTCAGCACACAGCCTTGTGGTGAACCAATACTAAGGCTGAGAACTGTAGATGTATATTGACCTACTCTAACCCTCTGACTGCGTTCAGACAAAAAACTGTCTATCCACATATTTATTTATTTTATTTATTTATTACATTTTTAGCATGCCCATCTAGTCATATAGACTACTCTACAAGTATGGGACTTCCATATTCCACATACAAGTGGAATATGGAAGTCCCAAGTCCCTTAGTTTAACCACCAGCCTCTGAGGGAGGATGGTATTAAGTGGCGAGCTAAAGTCCACAAAAAGCAGCCGTACATAGTTTCCCCTGCTGTTCCACATGTGGCAATGCAGTATGAAGGACTGTAGCTACAGCATCCTAAAATCTTTAAAGAAATAGTCATTCACATTACACTGGATTAATTATAAAATAAAGGGAAACCATTCCAATTGTTTGGTAATACGCTCACCAAAGTTACCTAGCTTGCACACACCCCAGGTTCTTGCAAGGCACAGTACGCCTTATCTCACAAATCTGTCTATTTTTACCTGAACAGCAAAAAAAATGTGGACAGATGAAAAGTAGGCACAAGCACACTTTTCTCAGTGAGAAAAGTATGGGTGTTACAAAAAGGATGTAAATAAATGTGCACATTTTTTAAACTGTACAATTTTTTTCATGCAGGAAATTTTTAAGAAGTGTCACAAAGGCAAACAAAGGGTGGTGTGGGAATGCAGTTCAGCTTCAAAGAAAGGCAACAAAATGGAGACAGAATTTTTCAGATGCCTGAGGAGGCAGTTACATTACTAAAAAAAATCATTTTTGCATGTTTTAATAGATTTTTAAAAGGGCAAGCATATTATGCATGTGGAAGCATGTATTAATTTGACAGGGAGCTGTGTTTTTTAGAGCAGCAGTGAGTTTTTTTAATTATTCCACCAGAGGGATGCTTATTTTATCTTCGATGTGGAATCAGTTCTTTAAATCACTTCCCCCTATGTGAATGCCTCTGTCAGAGTTAATTTTTAAGGAGCCTTCCTGCTGGCTGACTCTCGCAGCCACTTCCCCCTGGCTGGTAAGCCAGTTGGGGTAAGCAAATGCCCGCCTATGTAAATACCTCTGTCAGTGTAAATAAAAATTGGCATCACCACCTGCCCCCCAACCCCACCAGCATGTTCCCTCCCCAACTTTCGCTCAGGCCTCTCCATTCTTTTGTATTTCTTGCACCTGGTATAGCAAAAAAACCCAGAATGTCACATAGGACAAAAAAAGCTGAAAAGAGATGTTTCCTTGCAGCCCGAATGGAGAGTGAAAGAGAAGTCCTGACCTCCCTCTCCTCCTCTTCTTGTCTCCAATTTCAAAGGGTGGGGAGAAACCTAAAAATAAAATTCTCCAGTCCAAACTGAGGGGGGATCTGAAACTGACAAAGCATGTGGTGAGAGAAACACACACAGAGAGAGACACGAACCCAATGAATGAAGAAGGAGCTGTGGGAGGGGAAGGGAGGAAAGGAGAGAGGTCTGTCTCCCCACATGTGTGTCAGGCTGCAAGGAGAGCTCTGTTTTGGGTTCTTTTCTATGTGGTATTCTGTTGTTGGTGTTTGTTTGTTTTTTTTGCAATACAGTGGACCCTCGACTTACGCACAGCTCCACTTACGGACTTTTTGAGTTACGGACTTCTCCAGCCGAAAAATTTCACTTCGACTTCCGGCCGGAGAATCGACATAAGAACAGAAATAGGCAGGGGGCAAAAGGTGGGCAATTCAACTTTCTAACTATAGGTGGCGCCGAGGCTGCTTCTTTGTGCTGTAGGTCTGTTGGCCATTACTGTGTGTAGGGTGTGTCGCAGTTGAGAGAGCTCCTGCTCTCTCAACTGATGAGAACCTTTGAACCCGAAGGCGTGGGTCTACTTGGGAGTAAGCGCTGCCAAAGGCGCGGGTCTACTCGCGAGTAAGCATGGCTTTGCAAGCGCGGGAGGCTTCAGACTGGTAAGGTGCTGCTGTTTTTTCTTTTTAAAAAGTTCTGGGGGGGTTGGAGGGTAGATTTGGGCTGGGGGGTATGTTTCTGTGTTGTTGTTGTTGTTTTTGTGTGTGTGTGTTTGTTTTTTTTTTTTTTTTTGCAGTCCCAGCGTGGGAATTGCTCCACTGTTGCTGTTATTTTAATTTTTTTGGAGGGGGTATTTTTTCCTTCTGCCGGAACGGATTAATAGGTTTTCAATGCATTCCTATGGGAAATGGACCCTCGACCTACAGACATTTCGACCTGCGGCCACTGTTCCAATACGGATTAATTCCGTAAATCGAGGGTCCACTGTACTGGATGCAAAAAATATATTTTAGAAAAAGCTGGAGAGGCACAAAACCCACATGACTTTAAACTGAATTCAAAAACCCTGATCCAGGACTCAATTTATTTCTTTAGTGTCCCCTTGCTCTAAGTCACCCTGGCAGACAATGATTCAGCCAGAGCCAGAGAGTGAGTGCCTGGGTTGGGTTGCGCAAGAATTTGCACCCCTGTGTTCCCAGTCTGTCCAAGGCCAATATGTTAGCACTGCTTTCTCTTGCTCTCTTTTGTTGCAATGATCCTAATAAATTGATTTTATTTCACAGTAAGATCTCTCTCTCTCCCTCCCTGCAGCTATAATGCTATCCATTTTTTATTTTTTATTTTTAAAGAAGCAGCCTGGAGCAATATATAAAATCAGGATGCATTGGTGAGCTTGTTGAATCAATTATTTTGCTCTCCTTGACCACACATGGACAAAAACAGAAGGCAACCAGTATTGTGTTAACTCCCAATTGTCCCTGTTGACAAAACAAAAAATATATCATCTATGCACTGGGTTTTTTGAAGTCATTGAGATGAAGGCCATTGGGGTGGGGTGGGGCGGGGTGAGAAAAAAAATGAAAGTGTGTGTGTGTGTGAGAGAGAGAGAGAGAGAGAGAGATTGCAGCATTGAGAGGGCTGTTTGAGTGGCAAAGAAACCTCAATGGCATAAAAAGAAATGCAATAATTTTATATGTTCAAACTTCCCTCCTTTTACTTTGTTGTGATGGACGTAGTGAAGAGTTATTGCAGAAATGCATAGACCATAATCCAGCACAGACTAAGGTACACTAAAGTGGGCTTAAGCTCACTGTATTCTCCGATGAATAGTGTGGCTACTTGAGGCAGCAGCATCAGAAATAAAAGTGTTTCAGAATGTATTCTGAGTGATTATGAGCAATAAAATAACCCGTTTATTTTTGATGTTGTTGCCTCGAGTAGCCACACTCTATTGGATAACAGTGAGTTTAAGTCCATTGACTTTAGTGTACATTAGTCTGTACTGCATTATGGTCTATGCATTTCAGCAGTAACTCTTCACTACTCCTACTCAACCAGAGAGGCTTTTAAAAGCACCCATTCCAGTTCAGCCCAGTACAGGAAACTAACAAAGACTTTGTTTTGGCATGGAATCAGCTGCCATGAAGTCTCATGGGCTCATGGGCTCTATCCTCTGCATCTTAAGGACAAGGTGTGGGTACCTCCTGGGCCTGCTTATTTATCCCATGTATAGCATCAAACTGAGCTAGAATGATGGAAAGAAAAGTAAGTATAGCAAATTATTTGAGCATGGGTTGGTCTTGAATGGGCATTTGAGAGCCACTAAGTTTACAAGACACCTGTTCTTCCTTTATTGATATGGACTGATCTAGTTGCCTTATTAAAGGACTCTGCTTCTGCGAGGTGGCTGGCTATGGGGGCTGTCTTGATGGACACCTGCAGTTTCAAATTAACTATGGCACCCACTGCCTGATGTAGCATATGGTTTCAACAAGCAACCCAAGCACAGTAAGAGTAATAAGGCTGACAATACTCAGCTTTGGGGCTGTACCTCTGAACCCAGGCCTGGCACCAGAGGGCCTCTCAACACCATCCTTGCTCTCTGGCTTTGGCCTGTCACCACTGGTTGTACCAAGAACAAGGCACTCAGCCTACAGGATGTGGTATTGATGGGGAAGTGAGATAATGTGGAATGTGAAAGTTGAAAGTAAGTAAGTGTCCATACTTTGGCACTGGAGTGAATATGAAAGCTTGTATTCACTGAGTTAGGTCAAAGAGATGAGTTATAATAGATAACACATTTCTTGATCATGTAGTCTGAACAGCCTATTAAAGAAAGCCATCCTCGATGTAGTTGCTTTTTCAGCAATTTTTAATTTTATGGATTCCTGCTCATACTCAGTTTTTACTTTGGAATTTTTCACTCAGAACTATAAAAGAGTAACTGATTATTCTGTGAGACTCACTTTGCACATAGTGTATGCTGTGTGTTAATGAATCTTGACTTTTGAAAGCAATGCAGTTTTATTGTTTTATTACTGAGATTCACTCTGTGCTCTGTTTTGCTCCCCCTAGCTAACAAACACAAGCTGGGCTGAAAGGGCTATCATTCATCAACAAATTTCGCATCACATACAGGATAAAATGGCTGGGACTCTCTCTAAATAGTCTGGTGGAGGTTGAAAAGGAAAGCTTCTGTCCACAAAAGGTAAGAGATTTTTCTCCCACTTAAGCTGTTCCTCTCTGTCTCTCTCTCTCTCTGTCTCTCTCTCTCTCTGTCTCTCTCTCTCTCTGTCTCTCTCTCTCTCTCACACACACACACACACCCCTCTCCTGACTGCTAGGAGTGGCAAGGGTCACTTTTCTTCTTTCTTTTCTAAAAATTGCTTTTTTAAAAAAAATAAAGGAAAACACAGAGTGATCTTCTGGGAATTTTGCTATTGACTCCTGTTGACCACCCTCCTAGGATCAACCTCTCCTGTGGCTAGGAAGAGCAGTTTGCAGTAACAATGAGACCAAAGAATTTCCCTCAGGAAAACATCTGGGTCAGCTGGTCAGACAGGATGGCACTAATGGCAAAGTTATGCTTTCTGGCATGTCTCTTAAAAGATTAATTGCTTTCTGTCAGAAAAGTGGTATGATTATACATCTGAGGATCCTGATTTACAGTGGCCATAAACTGGGTCTTTTGACCTGGATAAAATAAATTACCTTAAGGGATTTTTACTTAAACAAGATCCTAAACAAATGCATTATTGGTAACATTTGCAAGATTCAATGGCTGCAAGTCTTGGAGACGTCTTCTGTTCCTCCTATTCCTCCAGTCCCAATTTTTTCTTTTGCAGCCTTTGCCACTCCAGTTCATGAATGTATACATGTTTCCAGGCCCTACTGGAGGTCAGACTTAATCTGTGCATATTCCATTATCTGTCTCAGAAATTACTACCATAAAGACTATTCTTCTTACCATTAGAGACAGTCCCGTTATATTTGCTGAAGAGCTCCATCATCATGGACTCGTTACTTAAAAGTGTTAAATCAAGATCCGTCCCTTCAACAAGGCTAATCAGTGGCCGGCACATCTCCTAGGACCACCCCAGATTGCTGAATGATGCCAAGCACTAGCTGTTGTCTTAGTTAGGACAGCATGTGAAACTTTTCCAGCACATGTAAATTGGTCTAAAGTTCAGGATTGTAAGCAAAAGAAAGATGAAACCCCAAATCAATGTTTTGGCTGATATGTGCAGTCTTTTGAGCAGTATTATCTGGTTACTGCCAACTTCGTTGATAATCTCAGGCCTTCCATTGCCTCTGAAATCAGATGGATAGTAGTGTTTGGAAAGATTCCTGTTCCCAAGAGATAATATGAGCAGGTAAGCATTGTCCCCTGACCCTGGAATAAGACACGAGACAACAATTTTGGAATAAACATGGGCCATACTTTATTGATTATTCCAATTTATCTTTTCTGGAAAAATTAGGGGGGTACCTGCTGTAGTGCGGCATCAGGTTCTGCAGAGGGGTCTCAATGGACCCCTACCAAACTATGGGCAAATCCCAAGCCCCAAGATCTCACGGTCGTGAAGACAGCAAGAACCCGGCTGGCCCAAATTTGACCACCCCCGGACCTCAAGTCCCCTTCTTCTTGTTTACTGTTGGTCCGGGTGCGGCCCCAGCAGATCTTCTCCCCCAAGCACTGTAATCGCATGATCCGCGGCACTGGGAGATCAGATGAGCTATACCTTACCTGTGTTTGTGAGGGGACTCACCAAAACCTGTTTTATCCACACTACCCACCATGGCAAGGGGCAAGCTACACTTTAGGTCCATGCCCGCCATCGAGCCTCTCGAGCTCCAAAAGCAGGGCCCCCCTGATGTCAGCCAAAAATAGTTCCAAACCTCTATCGGAGAGGTGCACTCCATCCTGATGAAAGAGCTCCGGCCTGTCCGCACGGATCTCCTGGTGACTGATCACCGATCCAAGGCCATCACAAACAGCTCTACACACTTCTCTGTTAACCCGCCACCTTGTGGTGTTAACACTCTGTACCTGGCGCGCCTCGCACCAAACAAGCCGAGGGATGATCGTGGACCACAAAATGCTCATCCTGGGATACGTCACCCTCAACCATCTGAGGTCTCGAAGGATGTCCAAAACCAAAGCCTTGCTGCCTTGCTTAGCCAGATCATTACCTCCCAGATGCACGATCAGGACATCTGGGGGTTGTGTGCCAAATGCAGCCACCCTGAACAGCTGGCTCCATAACAGTCCACGAATCCCTCTCCAAACAATATGGGCTCTAACGGCGAGACCCATATCTCTGCCCCACTCCGTTTGAGCAGCATATCTCGCGGCCCAAAAAACGAAGCTGTGGCCCACTATCATTACCTGTCGCCGACTCTCCTGCAAAATCAGACCTGTAAGACAAAATACGCACCTACCTAGACGTGAGGGAGTGTTCTTATGTATCTACGATAAGTGGTAGATGCCCAATGCCCTAAACGCTTGATAGCCTAATGTGGCTCCCATTGATGCCGCTCCTATGAGTGAGTTCCAAACTTCATACCTGAGACCCCCTACTCTGTTTAGAGCCAAATCAGTAAATTTCCAAAATTGATATTTTGTCAAAGGGGTTCCATCCTCATGTATGAAGAAATTTCCTTGGCCCTCTCCTCTAGCCAGCAGATACGTACTTGTCGCTTTTACCGGGCAAAAACTTACTACTGAGGAAGGACCAAGAGTCAGGTCCTCTCCTCTGCCATGCTGATCTGCCTTAGATCTGCGAATGTGCACCCTTACGGAATTATCTACTATTGCCACGTCCTGCATCTGTAAAGGACGTGGCAATAGTAGATAATTGATACGTCCCCTTTTCCTGAGGCTACAACCTCGCTAATACTCATTGAACCGAAAAATGTCAACAACGAAGCTGCTTGGAACAGCGCAGTCTCATATGCGTCCCTGCAGAGAAGAGGCCATGTTTGGCATAACTTCTCTAACAGTGCTGGTGATATTGGCATCCTATCATCCCTAATTAGACCTCTTTCCTTACTCCAACCTTCAATCATTTTTCTGATACGAAGGTCAGAAGTATGGTCCTGAACCCCATGCATCCTAGCATGAAAAGCTAAGGCAGATAACTTACCCTGGATGGAACCTGGGGCTAAACCCTTCCTATGGAGAAAGACTAAAAACTGCTGAAGGTGCTCAACAAGGGCAGGTCAACTTAGTTCCAGCCCTACAGTCTTTCTAAACTCCTGGAATTCTATACTCACTGCCCGATATGCTTTCTGAGTCCTCAGAGCCAAAGACAAGCCTATTGCTCGTTCCGCGTCAACTCGCCAATTTGCCAAACCTCTGCTGGAAGCATCTCCGGAACTTCGTTGGCTCCTGGATCTAACTCCCTGAATCTGTTGGCGTGATGACCAGGCTGTTATCCAGACCCGGAATGTGCTTTGCGTGAATCAAAACATTAAACTTCAATGCGCGCAACATAAATGCGCGCACAAGTGCCATAACGCATTCTGAACGTGACATAAGGTAGTTCACGATATGAACAACCACTTGATTGTCACACCAGAAGCTTACCAACGTGTTAGCCCATTCCTGTGCCCATAGCCATAAGGCCCCTACTATCGGAAAGAATTCCAGAAATGTAAGGTCCTTCGTGATACCCTGCTGGCGCCATTCTTCCGGCCAAAGCCCGGCACACCATCTACCTTTAAAATATATTCCAAAACCTAAAGATCCCGCCGCATCAGTCTGTACCTGGAATTCCGACCGGAATTGCCACTCTGACCTCCAGAATGACACTCCATTAAACTCCTCTAAAAACTGACTCCAAACTTGGAGGTCCTGTTTCATACCCTTGGTTACCCTACTCCTATGAAAAGGGCAACGTAGTCCCTGCATGGCCACGCAAAAACGGCGTATGAACGCCCGGCCAGGGGCAATTACCCTGCAGGCAAAATTTAGATGACCCACTAACTCCTGAAGTTCTTTCAGGGACACCTTCTTACTTCCCAAAAGAAGCTGAATTCTGTCCTTGAGAGCCACTAGCTTGTCCCCCAGTAGCCTAGATGCTTGCTGCCTAGTGTCAAGTTCAATCCCTAAGAAAGTAAGCAACATTGCAGGGCCTTCGGTCTTTTCTTCAGCCAAAGGCACCCCTAGCTCTCTTGCCAATGATTGAAACGTCTCTAGGATAAATGTGCACTGTCCAGTGCTGGCTGCCCTACAAAAAAGATAATCATCTAAATAATGGGTGGTACTTCTGCAACCCGCCCTGCTTCTGAGCTTCCATTCCAAAAAGGAACTGAAATGCTCAAACGCAGCGCAAGACACTGAACATCCCATTGGCAGGGCCCTATCTATATAGTAAAAACCTTGATAATAAAAGCCTAATAGATCAAAATCTAACGGGTGGACCGGAAGAATTTGAAATGCTGACTTAATGTCGCATTTTGCTAACTCCGCCCCCTGTCCACACCTGCGCACCATGCGCACTGCCTCATCAAAAGAGGTATATCGCACAGTGCACAGCTCATGTGGTATGGCATCATTAACTGACTCCCCCTCTGGGTAGGACAGATGGTGAATGAGCCTGAACTCCCCTGGATTCTTCTTGGACACAACTCCCAAGGGTGATACCCTAAGATTCCTTAAAGGAGGATGTCGATAAGGACCTAGGACCCTACCTTCTGACACTTCCTTCTTAATTTTTTCTTGCACAATTCTCTCCATTCCCTTTACCGACTTCAAGTTCTTTGCAAAGAACGCTTTACATTCTCCCTCAGCTGGAATTCTAAAACCAAATGTAAAACCCTCCAGTATATATTGGGCGTCTGCTGGTCGCGGGTAATCTGCCAACCAGTCACCCAGTACCTCTAACTTAATCGGACTGGGGCCCTTTTCCAGGGGGACCTCCTCCCCCGGGGGCCTTCTTATTGCCTCCTGTCTTATTTGCATTCCTCTGAGCTCTGGCTCTAAAGCAGGATGTGCTAGGGTGCTGACCCCCGCACACTGAGCATTCATGCCGAAATCTACATCCCTTGCGTGAGCAGGTTCCCTTGGCGTTATAGTCCCAACAAAGAAAGCGGGGTTGAACCACTTGCCCCGTGCCGGCACGGGAACCCATATTCACGTTCTGCTTACAGATCAGGTGACCACTGTCAAACCGTTCTCTGGGATTAGGTCTAGCTGGAGTCATAACTTGCAGCCACAGGCCTGGCAATAGCTTGTCCCAGCGCAAGTTTGGATGAATCGCACTGTGCATATGGAACGATTAATCATATGTGAGCCAGGCCTGTCCCGCGAAGTCTACATATGTGCAATAGATTAGATCTAAATACTGGAAAAGAGCCAGCGCCCTCCAAGGCTGCGCTCTCGCAATCACCCCCGCATAAATGATAAATCCTGGTAACCAATTGGCCCAGGTCCTTTCAGGCTTACGTCTTCTACACCTTTCTTTCTCCCTATCATCCTCCTTATCCACATCCTTCTTTTTGACTTCTCTATTGAGGAGTTCGAATAATTCGACATACTTTCCTTTTCAAATTTTCTCTTTAGTTGCTGGTGCAAGGTGGTCACCTAAAGGCATGGCGTGATCTCCAAAAGGTAAGGCGTTTAAGGACACTGTGTTATATCCTGTATCTGGTACTGATGGATACGGCCATACACCTACTCCCGGCGTTGGGCCAAAGAAGGCGGGGGAACAAGTCTGAGTGTAAGGAGAGGCCCAGGACGCTATTGGTGTGCTAGTACTCAGCCAATGTGAATCCCCCACACCCATAACCTGCATGCCATGTGGTATGTGTGATGGTGTACTAAACTGGCCACAAAACTGCCAAGGCCAAACCAGCATTGGTGTCACTGTGTGTTGCGCAGCTTCTAACTCACGCGTGACATCAGAGGTTGAAGGTTCGCTGTCCTCTACCCAGATAGCTCCTTGTCTTTCATCACGCCCTCCGCGTCTTGTAGCTGACAACCTTCCAGGCTCCGCTGATTCTGTGCCTAGGTCTTCACTTTCTTGACTGCCATGTGGTGTAGATGTTGCAGCAGCAGCCCCTTTTCCCGAAGGTTGGACCATTGTGCAATCCTGCTCTAGGGCAGAAAAACGCGGTAATAGATTTTCAGCTAAATCCTTAAGTTTAGCCTTCCTATGGCTCCTGACGTCTCTGGTGGAACGGCGAGGTTGTGTTGCTGGCAAAGCCTGTTGGGTTCCTCATTCAGCTTCCAAAGCTGCAATCTTGTCTTGCAGCTGTTGCCATATTGGCCAGGCCTCCTCATCCGAAGATGATTGAGGCAGGGAAACTTGGGGGGCAACCCTCTTTTTGGCTGG
This sequence comes from Intellagama lesueurii, assembly GCA_037013535.1. Classification (NCBI taxonomy): domain Eukaryota; kingdom Metazoa; phylum Chordata; class Lepidosauria; order Squamata; family Agamidae; genus Intellagama; species Intellagama lesueurii. Next base: position 197,133,565 of record JBAJHW010000002.1, on the reverse strand, counting down.
TTTCTTGCCCTTCTTCCCCCCTTGTTCCTTCCTGGAAGACATCACAGCTTTTGGGTACCAGGCCAACAACTTGCCTAAACACTAAACCTATATCCACCCTTGACCAACAACTCTTAAAATTGCTTCCCGTATGGGAATTATGTTAACTGCTGTTAATTATACTATTGTCCCTGTCTAGCTAAAGATTGCAGTGCAGGCACTGCCTTTGTCAGGCAGCAATATAATATATAGTTTAATATATATATTAGTTTAATATATATATATATATTAAACTAAGGGGAGATTGAGCTCCCAGGCTCTGGCTGCACATACAGCAACCTAAACCACTGAACTATAGAGCAGGTGGAGTCTTGTTAATAAGCCCAATTAGCTGTGCCTTGTGGAGCTTGAATCACAGAACACTAGCTGAAAAGCCAAACGAGCCCACCTAATTCCAACAACTACAAAGCACTAATATAATCTTACAACTCTATAAACAATCTTACATGCAGCAACACAGTACAATAATCCTATAAAAATGGAGGTGGGGTGGGGGTTTAACAAAACGCGCCCCAAACGACCACTTTTTTTTGAAGATTAATTGAATAACTCACTTGCAATTAGCCTCTTCTCTTCTTTCTTTTCTTCTTTTTTATGCAAGCTGTGAAGCCAAGCCCCAGGGCTGCTAGCCTTGTCTTCGCTGCTCTATTTTGCTTGCCCTTGTCTTCGCTGGCACGCGGGCCCGGCCTAACAGCCGCGCCAAACCGCACCCCGACCCCCACTCAGTCCCTACGTTCCCCGCCTTGCTCTTAATCCAATTCTGTCGTCTTCCTCCTTTCATTATTTATTTATTTAATTATTTAAATTCACTTTCTTTTCTTTTCTTTTTTTTAAAAGACAACTTTGGGCTATAAGCCCGAGCTGAAGCTCGAATAACCAAACCGTGGGGGGGGGGGGGTGCCGATGCAATCCCCCGTCCAAGGTGGCGTCAGAATGACACAGTCGCTATTCCTGGAGAGAGCTCATCCTCCAACCTCCTTCTCCTGCTGCTGCCAGAAAAGGAAGAGGCCGAAGGAGGAGGAGCCTCTTCTTAAATACTCTCCACCTCCCATCCAATTCTCTTACTCACCTAGTCTCGCGTTATCCCGGGCATGGGACAAAGATGGCTCCACGCTGCTGAATGCCTCACCAGCGGACCGGACAGTTTTGGGGAAATTATCAGTCTGCTAAAGATTGATTGATTAATTGATTGATTGATTGATTGATTGATTGATTGATTGATTTGAAATATTTTTAACCTGCCTTTCTCCTTAAAAAGGACCCAAGGCAGTGTACAACAATTAAAATACAGTATTTAGTAAAAATGAGTATACAATACTAAAACGATCAATGAATACAATACCAAAAAGTATATGCAACACTAAAACACAGTCAATGCAGTAAGGTAAAACAATCCATCTTTAAAACCCCATACTCAGGGAAGGTTGCCTGAAGAGAAAGATCTTTGCCATGACATTGCAATGATGTTGTGCTTCTTAAAAATGGGAAGTTTTGTTTTGTGACCCTCCAGCCAGTGAACACAAGTTGGTTGGAAGATGTCACTTGGACATCTTCAGCCTGATGCCTCCACCCGCACTATTTACAAATATGTGCCACATTTGTTTGTGTTTATTTATCTGCCACATTCCTATCTAGCCTTTCCTCCAAAGAGGCATGCACGTCTCCCTTCCTCCAACTTGAACCTCAGGACAACCCTGCAAAATAGAGAAGGCTCTGAGAGAGTGCCACTGGCTTTCTTGAAGCAGACTGGAACACTCCCTCTCAGGATGCCACTTTGCCCTCAAGCCCACTAAAGCTTCCTGTAATGCGTGTTGGCTGTGCCACTAGGCCTCTCCCAGCCCTCTCATTCATCAGTCTCTGCTTCCTTGACTGCTATCAGCAAGACTGAAGTACAGCTGGGATTAAGCAGAGGTGACTGAAAGGCCCAGCCTTTGATATGAACATGCCAGCTTTGTATGTATTTGCATGCTATGCCAGCATATGTGCTCCAGTTGGAGGACAAGCTACAGACACAGTCTCCTCAAGTGTCTGGTAAATTGTGGCTGAGCTCCTGCTGCTTTGTTCTTGCAACCGGCTTTCATATGTGTCTTCATCAGGTTATGATTGTAAAATATCACCTTATGATCATCCCATAAAACCAACATAACTGCGTAGCACTAGATCTAAATGAGGAATATATACTATATTTTCCAGGTAAATTCTAGGCAACTGTTTCCAGTTTTTCATCAGATTAAATTAGTTCATACATTATAGATTGACTTGCAAATTTGTCCTTGAACATTAAAAGAAACCAGTTTCTCATTGCAGTTTATAATCATTATTGATTTTTGCTTCATTTATTTGTAGATTTATTTTTATGTTTCGCTTAACAGTCAAACATCAGAACCTGTAAAGTTTATAAAATGCGATATCTTATTTGCTTTTTACAATCTTATTAGGAAAAAATTGACTTGCCTCCAAGACAGATCATTTTGTTCCTGTTACAATATGAGCATAAATTATCCTGGCAGTAAAAAGGAAATTGAGAAATTGCAATTATAGATATAAGTAAAGAATGGGGAAAGGAAGAAACTGAAAAAATTACTGAAACATTTATTTTAAGCATTTTTATGAAAGTTATTAAAGAAATTGAGAGAAATAGGTATATTTCTTTTCTAAGCTTCTTGGATATTTTTTTTTATGAATGTTAATACTTCATTAAATGTGTGGATGTGAATACAAAGAACTTGTCCCTACTGTGTAATGTAAATGTTTTGTTATAAATGCATCTCATATTGTTTTATTAATATGTAATTTTATAATCATGAAAAACTATTTTAGATGCATATATGGCAGGGCTATAAAAGGTTTTTCTGAGTGAGCATTGAAAACAACTTATTTCATGTTCATTTTTAATTTTCTTTTGTACAGCACAAGAAAATTAAACAGCACAAGACAATGTATTGCCAGCTTCTAAATGTCATATCGAAGTTCTGAGCACAAGTGTATGGGCAAATATGGCCAAGTCAAGTTTTCATTTTTTATTAAACTGATGATGTTTCCCAACCAGGATATTAACACCCTGGCCAATATGTTTATCATCCTTATAAAGGCAAGAAAGCCTTTTCTAAAGAAAGTGAAACAAGAGAACTCTCTAAAACATGATATCCTTCAGTCCCCCACCGCAAACATTATTTCCACTCCACTCATAAGAAAATGGTCCTAATGGGTTTCTGGGGTCAGTCAAAGAAAACAATCAGTTTTCTCTCCCATAATGGGATTGCCTCAAAGTATACTCCTTAGCAATCAGGCTTGCAAATTAAACCAGTACTTGTGTTCCAATAACTAATAATAAAATAAGCACACATGAAAAGTGGGGGCAATCACATGCTATATAAATAAATGGCTTTCACCACTCAGATGAGTATCTCTGGCAAAAATAAGAGGCAGAAGTAAAAATAAAAATAAAATTCTATTAATCTATTAACTACTTTTGTGACAGATAAGTTCTGAAAGGCTATTGTTGCCCTCTCCAGAACCTTCACAGGGCGTATCCATACTCTGAACTTCTAATTCCCCACAAAAATACAGTCCCGGAAATATTGCACCATGCCCTCCAGAAACCTCAGGAGGCGGCAGAATTTTAATGGCCTTTCACTCCCTCCTGGGTTCAGATGCTTCTGGGGGCTTGGTTTGCTCTTTCAGGGTATAAAACACATACAGAGGCACTGGAGAACTGTATCAGGCCTCACTGTGGGTTATGGAGAGAGGGGTAGATCATGAGGGACACTTTGCTCACTCCTGGTCTAGTATGATCCTCGGTAAGGTATGTGGGTATCATTATTACTATTGTTCCAAGTATTAGTATTTTACTAATACTAAATGCACACCAACTCCCAGGAAGTTTTAACTAAAAGCAATCTCTACTCTAGTTAGGACTGAAAATGGGAAAGAACCCTTTAAATGATCTTTCCCCATTTTCCTGTTCAATTCACCTTGACTGCAAAATAATACATCATATTGTAAGATGTCTTAACGGCAACTGTTCAAAGAACTGCTTACCATGCAAGTATACTGTTTTTATAATGGGCATGAAAAAATGCTGTTATCTTTATTACACCACTAAGATATATATAAAAACAACAACAACAGATGAACTTTCAGGGCCAGCAGGACCTTCTTTCGGCCAGGCATTTCAGAGCTTGAGGAGATGGTGGGGGAGGGGAGAAAAATGCCTTCAAATCACACTGACCAGATGTTGCAATGTCAGGATCTGAATTAAAGTAATACCTCAAGATGTAGAATCAGCATGAGACATCAGGTTTCACCTCAGGCGATGCAGCTGCTCACCTCAATTGTTTTTCCCCATTTGTATTGGAAAAGGGATGCCACCCTCTCTTTGCATTCTCCTTTGCTTTGCTTCAAAGTCTATAGCTCCGGTTTGGCTAGGGCAGTGGTTCCCAACCATGGACTGCAACTCCGCAAAACCCTGGTCAGCACAGCTAGTGGTGAAGGCTTCTGGGAGTTGCAGTCCAAGAACACCTGGGCTACCCAGTGTTGAGAACCACTGGGCTAAGGGTACAGACATATGGAAACATGGCAATTCTGTACCAGAAGAGTTAGAGATTATATTTAATCCATACTGCAGGCAAAAAAAAAAAAAAAGTCAATTGGAGCCAAATTAAGAGTGTTACCTAATGGTTAGAGGAAGATTGACTCTCCTGGAGTTCTCTCCTCCAGTTCTTGCAGATTGTGCCCTGAGCAGCTATTTTGGGTAGTTTCCATAGTCAAATGAAAAAGAATAAAACAATGTTATTTATTTATTTATTTATTTATTTATTTATTTATTTATTTATTTATTTATTTATTTATTTATCCTCACATTTTTCCTTTAAAAAGACGCAGAGCGGCTTACATCATTAAAAGACAGTATTTGAAGCTAACAATGGTGTGACGATACAAATACAAAAAGGATCAAACAAATAACACACACACAAAAAAAACATAAGCAACACCAAAACACAAAAGAAGTAAGGTGTGACAATCCATTTAAAACCCCACTCAGGCAGCCGTTCAGGGAAAGCTTGCCTGCAGAGAAAGGTCTTCTCCTGAACATTCTACCTGGTTCTTCCCCTCCCACAGGACACCATCCCTGTGGATATTGTGCCTATTGTCATATGACAGAATTTAAAAATCCACAGAATGGCAAGGTATGCATACTGAAGAAATTTACCAACTGCAATACTAAGGGAGTTCCATAAGTTGTCCTTACAGTAAATTGTATATAGGGAAAACCTCTAGACCTCTTAAGACAAGGATAGGAGAACATCTGAGTAATTTAAGAAATAGAAGACTGGGTAATGCTCTTGTAAGCCACTTCACATAATTTAACCTACCTCCCCAATTATCTAACTGTCCTTGACTTGTCTGCCAGCTGAAAATAAGTAGATACCATCCCTTCTGCATTTGCACTTTGACTCATTGTTGGAGCTGTTATAGACCAAATGAGATGCTAAAGTTCTAAAAGCTTGGTATATATCTTATATGCTGGCATTAATCTATACTAGGAGTTTATTGATCTTGTTATGTGCATCTTCATTAATATTTCATTCTGTTAATTGTATAAATAAGGGGGGGGGGAAGAGCTGTAACAGTCCCTGGCCAGCTGTTTCTAAATTAATATATAATTTTATTTTATGCTTAGCTCCTGAAGAAGGCCACCAACAAAATGTGCTGAGCCTGAACTTTTTAGATAAGAATACAGTCTGCATTGTCAATATTTTTATGCTTCTTGAGACTCTGTCTCTCATTTCTACTTTTGGCACCAGTGGATGCACCAGTTCCCTCTGCTTTATTCCAGCCCCAGTTAACGATCTGGATACTGCATTTTGGACTCACTGAAGTTTCCTGACACTTTCCCTAGGTAGCCCCACATAGAGTGCACTACAGTAACCCAGCCAGGATCACCGTGGCCAAATCAGACCTGTCCAGAAAAGTTAGCAGTAGTTTTAATTGTGCAAAGGAACTCCTGGCCACCACTGAAACTGGGGCATCCTGACTCAGAGATGAATCCAGGAGGACCCCCAAGCTGCACACCTATGTTTCCAGGGGGGAGTGTAACTCCATCCTCTCCCAGTGGTTTCATGTAGATGTTAAATAATGTAGGAAACAGAACAGAACCCTGAAGGACTCTTCAGGCCAGATGCCAGGGTGTGTAACAGGAGTCCCCTAGCACCACCTTCTGAGTTCTATCCTCCAAGAAGGACTGGAGCCGCCATAAAACAGTGTCTCTAAATCCCATCCAAGGGAGATGGGCCCGGATTATACAAAATCCCAAAACAAGGATAATACCTTTGTTATTGTTATTACATGCTATCAAGGTGCCTCCATCCCATGGCAACCCTATGAAAGAGTGATATCCAAAATGTCTTGTCAAGTCTGTGTCTTCTTTGATATCATGTTTGGTCTTCCTCTTTCCCTGCTGCCTTCAACATTTCCCAGCATCATTGTTTTTTCAGTGAATTTTGCCTTCTCATAATGGGCCCCAAATATGACAGCCTCAGTTTTGTCATGTTTCCTTCCAGAGAAAGTTCAGGCTTGATTCGACCAAGGACCCACTTGTTTGTCTTTCTGGCAGTTCAGGGTGTTGGCAAAGCTGTCATACAGCACCATATTTCAAACAGATCAATTTTTTTCTTTTCACCTTTCTTCACTGTCCAGCTTTCTCACCTGTACATAGTAACTGGGAATACTATATTGTGAATGATTTTGGCCTTGGTCTCCAGTGACACATCCTTACACTTGATGATCTTTTCTAATTCCTTCATTGCTGCCCTTCTGAGTCCCAGTCTTCTTCTGATTTCTTGGCTGCAGTCTCCACTTCGACACACAGTCTTTAACAATTCCAATTTCTTCATTGTCAACATTAAAGTTCTTTTGTAGTCATGACCTTTGTCTTTTTCATGTTCAATTGCAGTCTTGCTTTCACACTTTCTTCTTTCATTTTCACTAAAAGTTGTTTCAAGCCACTGCTGCTTTCTGCCAGTAAGATGGTGTCACCTACATATCTTAATTACTTATGTTTCTTCTACCAATTTTCACTCCTCCTTCATCTGAATCTACTCCAGTTTCCCATATGATACGTTTTATGTACTTATTGAACATGTAACATGATAAAATGCACCTTCATCTGACACCTTTGCCTATAGGAAGGCATCCTGTCTCTCCATATCTTGTCTTAATGGTAGCTTCTTGTCCACAGGACATCAGGACAATCAAGTGCTGAGACACACCCATTTCTTTCAGAACAACGCATTGCTTCTCATGAGTCAAAGCCTCTGCTATAACCTATAGACTGATCTTTATCTGAAATTCTTTGGTGCACAGTAGCAGTGGATATTTGCAATATGACCTTGAGGGCCTCTTCCTTTAAACCACTTTATCAATCAGATAATTTAATAAATAAATTTATTGATTCAATTTGTTAAATCACTTGATGTTTTTAGATTTTTGCTATAAATGAACTGTAATTTTTGAGCTGGATATCATGTCATAATGCATCATACTTTATGGCCATTTAATTTAAATTGTCTAGTTTGTGAGCTGGTTTGAGCACAATAAATCTTTGGAAAAAGTGGCACACTCAAAAATTGATTATGGCCATGGGCATTAACTGTTCTTTCTTCCCTTCTTCCCTTTCTTCTTCTTCTCTTGTTTCTCCTCCTCCTTCTCCCTCACCTTTTTTTTTTTTTTTTTTTTTTTTGAGAAGGGTGAAGAAAGACAGGAAATAATGAAATGCAAAACTTTTACCTTGGAAAGAGGAAAAGTATTTGGTAGGTATCTCACAATTCATTCAACCTACAAAAGAAATTACATTTTACTCTTTTTAATGGCACTGCAAACATTTCATCAGCTTGTGTGATTTATAAATAAATTATTAAAAGAGTAAAATGACATATTCTGTTTAATCAAATTAATTTGAAATAACGTCCATTGCTACAGCGATGGAATATGCCTATTCTTCTTTTAGTCTTTTGTTACAGTGTTCTCTAGTGTATTTGGACAATTATCCATGGAAAACTCATTTTCAGCCTATTATGGCACTCACCTTTTCCTTGATGTGGTTTCATTTTATTTATCTAAGCTTCAAAATCAAATATAGGATCTTAACATTATTCGTTCTAGGGCTGAACCAAAGACTTATTGAAACATTTGGAAACCTAGTCTTCTGACCACAGAAGAATCACAGAACATGCTGGATTGTTTCGTAAGCATGGCAGAGTCTGGGATGTTGTTTGGCTATGCTACCTGCCTCCAGATTTCATACCTGAGGCCTACATCATTCCAAGAAAGAAACAATATGGTTTTTCCCTTGTCATGACAAGCTTCATAATGGGGCAGTCAAAATCTAGAGCCAACCAAATTGACAGTGATACAATTATTTGCTCTGCACATGGGAAGCCTTAGAGAATATTCAGTGATGTATACCCTCCCTCCATCTTTAACAGTATAAAATAAAATTAACACATTATCAAGTTAACTAACAATTTGCTGCCACTTCAAAGATTTTGCTTTGCTAAGCCCTTTTCAGTCAGTTCCAACTTCTAGTGATCCTAGAAGGGCTTCAGAGGTATGCAAGATATTTAAGGAGTAGCTTTGCTAATTTTCCATGGTCAAATTGGGATTTGAATCCACGTCTTCTGACTTTATCTCCACTCCACTCCACTATACTCAACACAGCAGTGTTGCTTTAGCCTTTCTTAAATCATCACCACTATAAGCTCACATGAACCTCAGGGTTCATCGGAACACAATCTGAAAATCATCACTTCAGATTGTATTTTGAAATGTCACAAAGAGGCAAATGAGCTGCAATTACAGGTGTTAAAGATATATTTGAAACATAAATAGCCTTGAATCAAGCATTCATAAATCGTTGAGGAACTCCAACTTAAGATATTTGAAGATGGACTCATGAGAACTCAAAATGTTTGGAAAACTGCCTTTTCTTCAGGCCTTGTGTTGCATCCCTGGAAAAACTACACATTCGGTGGAAGTGTTATCAAGAGAGTCTGAGGGATTTTGAAGGAGGAGCAAAGCTACTGGACAACACCCCTCCCCATAGCATATTTAGGACAGTAGGGCTGTGGTATCTGCGTGGCATTGGTTCCAAGCCCACCCACCACCAAGGATGCCAAAAAACACAGAAATATTTAACACTATACATGGTCCATGGCTTCCACTAGTGGCCAGTTCTGGTAAATACATCCTGGAAATATGCATAAATACATATTTTTTATTTAGTATTTTCAGGCAGTGGATAAATGAATCAGCAGATACTGATCCTGCAGATGAGGGGGTCCTACTGTATATACTGGAGCAAATGCTTGTAGAGGGCTGCAGTGGGATTTATTTTAGACCACATGTACACAAGATTGTGCTTGTTGCATATTCTGATTTAGAAGCACTTTTGGAGAATCTAACTAAAGTGACTTTCTGCATTGTGAAAATCCGAAAAGCACGGAGCTCAAATCCATCTGTGTATAGCACGTCTACCTTTGTGGAAGCTTTTCAACAACATTCTGTGGTTCACTGGATAGGAAGTCAGGAAAGCTAACTAGACTGAAAGGAAATGAAAGGGAAGCACAATGAGAGTTTTTCATATAATTGGGACACAAGCATTTGCAGAGAAAAAGCAGGGGGCGAACCTTCAGGAAACAAGCATGTTTTTTATCGCTCTGCTTCAAAAGCCCAGTTGCCTTTTTACTAAATCAGGCACCACAACAGAAAGAGAACGCGGTGGATAGAATTATCCTGCACAGATGAGTTGACCTACTTCTAATTTTTTTCAGATGGGTTTTTGATATAAGACTTTTTATACAGCAAAATATACAAGAACGGCAGAACAACTGATACTGTTCATAAATTCTATCTATAGGGTTCTCCATAATCACTGTTGTTCATCCTGATCATAATATTTCTTCCCCCACTTAGCTCAGGTTACTATATGCAGGGTTCATATCCAATAGCCATATGCATCATTTTTGGGAAAAGTACAAAAACAGACTGAAACAAAGGTATCTGTGTGACTCCAGAGTCACTATGAAATGGAGCAAGGAGTCGTTGTTCACTGGTGTGGCAAAGCAACACCACAGTGGATCTGTCCATGCCTCGGAGTAGAAGGCACAACACTGTTGTATCTTCTGCTTTGAATATCTTAGGTAAATATTTGCACAGGTTATATGACTGTTAATTTTATTCACTTAATTATAAAAGGGCAATATGTTTCCCAACATAATTAAGTGCTGGACTGGCTTTTGGATTTAATATATTTGACCAGTCTCTTTCAGTATCTTGTTCTATATCATGCAGTAAGAAGACTTCTCATGGTGTCATTTATTTCAGTTTTCTGCTTCTGTCTGAGTTTGGGAATTCCAAATTCATTGGAATAAGAAATTGTCCAATTTTAGAGGAAAGGCTTGAAATGTGGATAAATACAACTAAATAAAAACAAAGGATATGCACTGGCTAGGGGCAATGATATTTATGCATTTCCAGATCAGCTACAGGAAGCTCCCACTTGTCCTTGTGTTGAGTTGTCACTAAAGTTTGTTCCAGTGATTTCTCAAGCAAGAAATGCTCATGTGCTTATTTGGTTTTGTTTTTTTTAAAAAAATCTTAGTGCCAGTTGTTGTAGCACAAGATAGTAGTGCCAAAGAATAAGAAGACTGACAGCAGAAGCCTCAGTGAAAGCCAAAACCTCTCCGGATAATCCAAAAGCTGAGCCACTGGGAAGGGCTGAGACCAAGCTCACCGGATTCTATACATTCTCATCCACGGAAATGAGCAGCCATTTTCATCCAGATGGGACAAAGAGAGAGTGCTGCATCACTTACTGAACAGGCCATGCTCTAGAATTTTCTTCCTGTTGGCTTTTTAATTTTATTTATTTATTTATTTATTTATTATTAGATTTCTATCCCGCCCTTTTAGACAGAGTCTACTCAGGGTGGGTTCCATTAAACATTATAAAACTAAAATATTTTAAACAGTTCAATACAATAATATTAGTAGTGCTCAAGATGGAAAAACAGAAAATTATAATAAAAATAAAGTCAAGTATTGACAGGAGGGAAGGCCTGCCTGAAGAGCCAAGTTTTTAATTGGCTCTTAAAAACACCCAGCGAAGGAGCCAGGCGGATCACTGATGGAAGCCTATTCCAGAGCCGAGGGACCACTGCCGAGAAGGCCCGGTTTCTTGTTCTTTCTTTCCGGGCCTCTCTCGGCATTAGGCCCCTCAACCATCCCTCCTGGCTATGACGAGTGATTCGGGTAGATCTAGGTGGGAGAAGGCGATCTGCCAAGTATCAAGGTCCTAAACCGTTTAGGGCTTTATACGTCATCATCAACACTTTGAAGTCAATGCGGAAGCGAATGGGCAGCCAATGCAAGGCAGCCAGAGTGGGAGATATATGCTGGTATTTTCTCACCCCACTAAGGAGTCTGGCCGCCGCATTCTGCACCATTTGAAGCTTCCGCATCAATCTCAAAGGTAGCCCCACGTAGAGCGCATTACAGTGGTCTAATCTCGAGATTACGAGTGCATGGACGAGAGTGGTGAGGACCCCGCCATCAAGATAGGGTCGCAGCTGGGCAATCCGCCACAGATGGAAATAGGCGGAGTGGGCCACGGACGCCACCTGAGTTTCCATGGTAAGCGCCGGGTCCAGATGTATCCCCAAGCTGCGCACCACACTCTTAGCGGTGAGAGTCACCCCCCCAAAAGAGAGGGAGTTTCCCAAACCACCCATGGAGGGGCCACCCACCCTCAAGACCTCCATCTTGTCCGGGTTCAACCTCAACCCATTCAGCTGCATCCATTGCAGCACGGCCTCCAGACAGCGCTAAAGGGACGGAACGGCATCCACTGAGGTAGGTGAAAAGGAGATGTAGAGCTGGGTGTCATCAGCATACTGATGGCACGAAGCCCCACATCCCCTGATGACCCCACCCAGTGGCCTCATATTAAACAGCATTGGGGAGATGATCGACCCCTGCGGAACCCCACAATTGAGGCTCCACGGGGCCGATACCCTCTCCCCAAGCTGTACTCTCTGAGGACGGTCCTCCAAGAAGGATCGGAACCAGGCAAGCGCCTGGCCACCGATTCCCAGCTCGGAGAGCCTCCCCAGGAGGATACCGTGGTCGACGGTATCGAAGGCGGCTGAGATATCGAGGAGGACCAACAAGGACATTTTGCCCCGGTCAGCCTCCCTCAACAGGTCATCCAACAGTCCGACCAGTGCAGTTTCCGTGCCATGGCGCGGCCTGAAGCCCGACTGGAACGGATCCAGGGCATTGGTTTCATCCAAAAGAGCCTGAAGCTGATCAGCCACCACCCTCTCCACCACTTTGCTAAGGAAACATTTTAAAGATCTTAAAAAGACTTGATCTTTTAAAGATCGAGTCTTTGAGAGAATGCAGTTTGGATAACTGATTCTGTTTAGTGATTTTTGACTTAATAGGTCAGAGGGACTATCTCCAAGCTGCCACCACTCCCATTGTTATCGGTGTTCCTTAACTGTTAAATGGCTGTTGCTGAGGAGATTCATGGAAGGGGTGGAGAAGGGCAAGGATTAAACTGCACAACTCTTGGGAAAGGAATGGAAGGAAAGAAGGAAGCTGAAAGGAACTTTACCTACCCAGTGAAACTCCAACACATTACCGATATTGATGGCACTGTGCAGTGTGGTCTTCGCTTTTGGTTTTCCCCCCTTTGCAGTTCCTCCTCCCCTCCTCAATTTAAAAGTATAGAAATGCCTGTGAGAACCCACAAACAAATTGATTAAGGCCACCTCCAAACCAACTTGGGGTGTGTAGGTCCTGTTCTATACAGCAAACATTTGGATACAAACTGGATTAGATTGCACATGCACACACCCTAAAAACAATTCAAATCAAGTGCACTCAGAGGATACCAGTATTCTGAACCATCCCATTTAAATTCACATTAAGACTATGATCAAGCAAGAAGAACACACACTCACACCTACTCATTTACTCAGCCATGGCTAAATGAAGAAGCCGCTGCTGAGCCTTGACTTCAGCAGCGTGACTTACCTTTGCCATCTTCCCCGGAGGAGGCGAGATCTCTGTCAAGTCTCACGTGAGCAGCTTTAGAAGAAGGGGGAACAATAGGCTATTTAAGGGCTGTTCCCCCTTCTTCGCTTCCTCTTTCTTACTGGCATTTGTAGAAAGAAGGAGACTTGCTGTTCCGACCTTGTTCAACTGCTTCAGGGTTGCAAGGTCCTTGCAGTGCATCAGTGGATCAGGGGTAGCATCGGCTTCCCCCCTCGGTTTTGTTTCTTTACATTTATAGCTCCTTTAAATCTCTTTAAAGTTCTTTGTATTATTAAGATTATTGTTTTAATTAATTTTGTATTGATTGGGTGCTTGCATGTTAAAAGGGGGGGTGCGACAACGGTACTCGAGCCAGCCGTGCGGCCGAGCGAGCGGCTTTCCTGGTCGTAAATAGTTCCTTTTAATTTTAAAAATAAATAAACAAATAAATAAACAGGAATAGGTGGGATTTTCAGTATTAATAATTCAATTGATGATCTGTTGGTTCTTGATTCATGGAGTGGTGGGGAGCGCGCTTAGCTGTTAGGCTTCTAAAGAGCAGCGTGCCTTTTTTCCTACCACCCCCCCTTTCCTCTTCCCCCTTTGCTTTAGTGTCAAGCGTCTATTGGCTGCCTGTTCTTGAATTAGAATTGGTGATTGACTGTAGATGAGTTTTGGGGGAGGGGTTAGAACAAAATTGATTATTCAATAGACTTTTTTATTTGGTGATAATTTTAATTGATCTGATTGAGGTGAAAATTATGTAATTTAGGATAAGCTGGTTTTAGTTTACCTAAGTAGGACTGATTGATCAGATACTGTAGTAATTTGAATAATTAATTCATTAGAGTAATTTCAGTAATCATCTAAAGTGCTAGGATTGTAATTATAGAGTATTAATTAATTAATTGTATAATTGAATGTGATTCAGATTATAGGTAGTATATACCTATACCAGATTATAGTTATAGATAATAAATTAATTTGAGTTTCATGTGTAGGGTTCTTAGAGGCTTATACAGATAAGAGGTATTTTTTAAAAAAAGAAAAGGAAGAAGAATATAAATTAAAGTAAGAACAATAATAATAGAATTATAATCAAAATATCCATAATAATAATAATAATAATAATAATAATAATAATAATAATAATAATAATAATAATAATAATAATAATAATAATAATAATAATAATAATAATAATAATAATAATAATAATAATAAATAGGAAGAGGTTGCAATAGTAGGAGTACTCCTAGTGGTATAGGACTCCAGGAACTGCACGGTTGCAGATTCCTGTAGCTAGACCCAGTTTTTAGGTTTACTTAAGTAAGCCTAAGGTCGCTTCGCGAATAAGGGGCTTGGATACCGAGGTTTGGGTTTTTTCTTCAGGAGCCTAAGGGCAAACTTAGATCGAAAAATTGCATCGAGGAAGGGTCAAGGCAATAAGAAACGAAAACAGCCGGCCAAAAAACGGCCAGTACTGCAGGTCTCACCGCCCCAGTCCTCTTCAGATGAGGAATCATGGCCTATTTGGGAGCAGCTCCAGAGTAAGATCGCAGCTCTGGAAGCTGCCAGGTCGGCTAAGACAACCCTGCAAGCGGCTGAGGCGCAGCTGCACCAGTCAGCTAGGGAATCCATGGGTCATCGTAGAGCTAAGCTTAGGGCTCTGGCCGACAGCTTAATGACCAGATTTGCTGTTTTAGAAGCCGAGCAGCAGCTTGAGAACACAGCCAGAATTGAAGCCGAGGGGACGTCGGGGCAGGCAACACGCAGGAACACTGATGATGACAGGTCTATGCCAACTACGGTAGTGGCTGCTACGCAGGCCGTGGGTAGGCAGGAGGCATCAGGGGAAGTTTGTTGGGATGACACAGATGGCAGGGATGAACCTTTGCCCTTGTCAGGTGAGTCCCCTTCTATACATGACACTTCATCACATTTCCCTGCATGGCCTGGGCCGAGCATGGGGCACACACATGCACAGGACATGGCTATGCCATTTTTAGCGTGGCCTTGGGCAGGCAGCAGTTTAATTTCTATGCCCGGCTTGTCATCAACAAGCTTGGTAGTGGCCAATTTAATGTTCAGCCCTATCTGGCAGGTAATTCACAGGCGCCTGGGGCTTTTAGTACATCTTGGCCTTATATGAGTACCCATTTAGGTGGTTGGGCTGCTCCATTTGTACAACCTCCAGTGCCAGCCCTGGTAACTCCAGCTCCTGGCATGGGGGTTTAGCCGTACCCTTCGGTTCCAGACACGGGCTACAATACCGTGCCTTTACAAGCTTTGCCATTTGGGGATCGTGCGATGTCCCTGGGGGACCACTTGCACCAGCGACTAAGGAGAAGATCTGAAAAGGAAAGTACGTAGATTTGTTCGAGCTACTGAATAGAAACGTAGAAAAGAAGGATTTGGACAAGGAAGATGAGAAGGACAAGGAGAGACGTAGGCGGAAGAGGCCAGACAGAACATGGTCCAATTGGCTGTCCGGTTTCTTGATCTACGCAGGGGTGGTAGTAAGGGCGCAGCCTTGGCGGGCATTGTCCCTATTCCAATATTTAGACCTTATTAGGAAGACTGCACTAAATCTGACTCTCTGTTTAAGCGCGGGGCAGGTGGTTCGGCCCCGCCTGCTCTGCTGGGAGTACAACTTTAGAGGTGGGTGCTCCAAGAAGCCTTGCAGGTTTCGGCACAAGTGTACAGTGTTGGGGGGGGCAGCATCCCAGTACCACATGCTTCAGGGCTGGTGCACCGAGGCAGGCCAAGGGCCCCAGTAGTGTGAAGAGATGCAATGGGGGCAGGGGTAACCCTGGTAAAAGGGCCCAGCCCAATTAAGTTCTTAGTCTTAGAAGCATGGCAGCACAATTATCCCAGTAAGGATGTCGCCAGTTATTAGAAAGTTTTAAGGAAGGCTTTAGGATACCAGCGGCTGGGGAGCGCAAGGCATTCTTTGCCTGAAACCTTAAATCAGTAAACGGCATGGAAAAGATTGTTCAAGAAAAAATAGCCAAGGAGGTACGCGAAGGGAGGGTGTTGGGACCATTCGCAACAACTCCTTTGGAGACATTGTTGGTCTCGCCTTTAGGAATAGTACCAGAGAAGGCACCAGGTGAGTTCAGACTGATCCATCATCTGTCTTATCCTGAAGGGGGCTGGGTTAACGATGCCATCCCGCAGGATCTTTGTACCGTACATTATACCGCCTTTGATGAGGCAGTTAACATGGTACGTGGGTGTGATGTAGGGGCAGAATTATCGAAATGTGACTTAAAATCAGCATTTCGGATTTTGCCAGTCCACCCGCAGGATTTTGACTTGTTAGGATTTTATTTTCAAGGTTGTTTCTATATAAATATAGCATTAACTATGGGCTGCTCATGGGCAGGATAGCTCAATGATTTAGGTATCTAGCTGTGGAGCCAAAGGTTGGGAGTTTGATTCCCCACTGTACCTACTGCGCATGGAGCCAGCCTGGGTGGCTTTGGGCAAGCTGCTCAATCACAGGGTGCCCCCAAAAGAAGGGAATGCTATTCTTGGTTTCAGGTGCAGCATTTGAACGTTACAGTTCTTTCCTTGAATGGAAGCTGAGGAGTGGAGTGGGAAGTAAAAACACGGCCCATTGCCTTGATGATTATCTTTTTGTGGTGAACGGAATATGGGAAGGTGTAAATTTATCCTAGATACCTTCCGTGCAATGACGGACGAATTGGGTTTACCTCTGGCGGAAGAAAAAACAGAGGGGCCGACTACGTCTTTGACGTTTTTTAGGTATCGATTTAGACACGGTACATCAAACGTCTAAGCTACTAGAAGTAAAATTAGCTGACCTTAAGGCCAGGATAGCTTCACTGCTGCAAATGAAAAAAGTGACCCTGAGGGAGCTACAGGAGATGGTTGAACATTTATGTTTTGCCTGCAGAGTGGTAGCGCCTGGGCGCGCCTTTCTGCATGGGCTTTGCAACGCAATGAATGAACTACATCGGCCATTTCACAGAACTAGAGTTACATATGGCATGCGGGAGGAATTGAAAGTTTAACGGCATTTCCTTTTGGAAGGATGATAGGATGCTTGGAGCGGAGTTCCAGGTCCAGTCGGACGCTGCAGGCTCCTTGGGGTTCGGAATACATTTTGCAGGCAGATGGTGCACCTTCAAGTGGCTGGGGAATGGCGCCACGCCGGGGTCACCAGAGACCCAACATTTTTAGTTTTTTTCCCATAGTTGGCGCATTGTGGCTTTGGGCAAGCAAATAGGCTGACTCTGGGGTACGTTCCTGGTGCAACAATCTGACGGTGGTCTGTATAATTAATAACCCCATGTGCATTCAGACCGTGTCGCAACACAGGTGCAGGCTAGACACAGATCAGGTGTAGATAATAGCTTAGCCGAGGCATTATCACGCTAACAGATCGAGTGGTTCAGGGAGTTAGATCTAGGAGCCAATGAATCCACAGAAACTCTTCCCCCCGGGGCTTAGCAATTTGGCGTGGTGATGTGAAGGGACAATATGACCGGCCCTGGCACTGGGGGCAGGATAAGTGTTCTCAGCAGTGAATATAGAGTTTCTGGAGCTTAGGAACTTAGTGGATTTAGACCCTATGTGGCCAGGACCTATACAAGGTAGGTTATTGGCGCAGGCTTTCTACCGTACAGTTCATGGTATCAGAATTATTCTTCAGACTACTGCCCTCTGAAAATGAGTGGAGGTTGGTATAAGTAAAGAGGTAGATCTAAGGATCCAAGAGTACCTACCTGTATCACTCGATCTAGCCAGGAGATGAGGCTGAGGAGCCTAACGCCAAGGGAGGCCCGGAAGGAAAAAACAAGAAACCGGGCCTTCTCGGCAGTGGCTCCTCGCCTTTGGAATAATCTCCCTCCGGAGATCCGCATGGCCCCTTCGCTGGGCATCTTTAAAAGTCAATTGAAAACCTGGCTGTTTAGGCAGGCCTTCCCTCCAACCACTACTTGATTTACTCTTTTCACCTTTTCCATCTTGAATCAGTTTGATTATGATGTCTTATATCATTGTTATATTTTAAATTGTTTTATTTTATATGTTGTTCGTCGCCCAGAGTAGTCTATTGACTAGATGGGCGGGATATAAATTCAATAAATAAATAAATGAATAAAATACCTATATCACTGGGACTAGTAGAAAGCATTTGTAAGCAGTGGTAGGTTATATGTAGAGATGATTATAAAGTTGTTTTATTCAGGGCCGCATCCTTAATAACTTTTTGGCACCATTAGGATTAGTGAAGAGGTAGCCACTGGAAGGAGAGATAGAACCGGAGTGGATTTACAAAGGCAGGATGTTTGGATAGTTATTGGGACAGTGCAGATTCACATCCACCGATCCAAGGCCAATTAGCGAGGCACCCCCTGAAGTCTAGGTAGGGGCCTGGTTTGTTTACCTTGCAGATACCATAGCGATGATGAGAAGGAGCATGGGCCGCAGCTATGTTTTTTGGGCAGCTCAGTATGCTGCCACGTCCCCATGGGGGAGCAGTCTTGGACTTCGAGCTAGAGCCCTTATTGAATGAAAAGGACGCCGTGGGATGCTGCGAGGCCAACTTTGCCATGCGGCTGCCTTTAGTCAACATCCCCCATATGTGTGGGTAATACACTTGGGTGGTAACGATCTGACCAGGATCTGCAGAAAAGCCTGATCCTTGATGTGATTCCTGACATCACATGGTTGAGGGTTACGTACCCTACTATGGACATCATATGGTCAATGATCATCCCTCGGCCGGCATGGAGGGATGTGAGAGAATTTTGGCCCGCTAACACTGCACAAAAAAGTGTTAGCAGGGTGATCTGCAGAGCTGTCTGCAGCGGCCTGAATCGGTGATTGGTCACCAGAGGATCCACAGATATTTATTTATTTATTTATTTATTTATTTATTTATTTATTTATTTATTTATTTATTGCATTTATACCCCACCCATCTAGTCAATTGACTACTCTGGGCGGCTTCCAACATATATAATAATAATATAAAATATAACAACATTTAGACATCAATAGTAGAGTTATTCAAGATGGAAAGAGAAAAAAAAATCAAATAATAGCTGAAGGGAAGGCCTGCCTAAACATCCAAGTTTTCAGTTGGTTTTTAAAGATGCCCTGCGAAGGGGCCGCACAGATCTCCGGAGGGAGATTATTCCAGAGGCGAGGAGCTACTGCCGAGAAGGCCCGGTTTCTTGTTTTTTCCTTCCGGACCTCCCTCGGTGTCAGGCTCCTCAGCCTCACCTCCTGACTAGATCGGGTGATACGGGTAGATTTTGGTGGGAGTAGGCATTCCGCCAAGTATCGAGGCCCTAAACCGTTTAGGGCTTTGTACGTAAGCATTAAAACTTTGAAGTCAACGCGGAACTGAATGGGCAGCCAATGCAAAGCAGCCAGAGTGGGGGAGATATGATGATATTTTCTCACTCCACTAAGGAGTCTGGCCGCTGCATTCTGCACCATTTTGAGTTTCCGCATCAACCTCAAAGGTAGCCCCACGTAGAGCGCATTACAGTGGTCTAATCTCGAGATTACAAGTGCATGTACCAAGGTGGTGAGCGCCCCCAACATCAAGATAGGGACGCAGCTGGGCTATCCGCCAAAGATGAAAAAAGGCGGTACAGATCACTGATGCCACCTGAGTTTCCATGGTGAGCACCGGGTCCAGATGGATCCCCAAGCTGCGAACCTCACTCTTTGCGGTAAGATACACCCCCCCAAATGAGAGAGAGTTTCCCAGACCACTGATGGTGGGGCCACCCACCCTCAGGACCTCCGTCTTGTCCGGGTTCAGCCTCAGCCCATTTTCCTGCATCCATTGCAGCACAGACTCCAAGCAGCGCTGAAGGGACAGAACGGCATCCACTGCAGTTGGTGAAAAGGAGATGTAGAGCTGAGTGTCATCAGCGTACTGATGGCACGATGCCCCCACACCCCCTGATGACCCCGCCCAGCGGCCTCATGTAGATATTAAACAGCATTGGGGAGATGATCGACCCCTGCAGAACCCCACAATTGAGGCTCCACGGGGCCGATACCCTCTCCCCAAGCTGTACTCTCTGAGAACGGTCCCCGAGGAAGGATCGGAACCAGGCAAACGGCAGGCCACCAATTCCCAACTCGGAGAGCCTCCTCAGGAAGATACCGTGGTCGACGGTATCAAAGGCCGCCGAGATATCGAGGAGGACCAACAGATATGTTTTACCCCTGTCAGCCTCCCTCAGTAGGTCATCATACAGGGCGACCAATGCCTTTTCTGTACCATGGCGCAGCCTGAAACCCGACTGGAATGATAGGCCTGAGTTTTCCGATCGGTGATGGCACGGTAACCTGCTATGAGCAATGTATGGCCGATGATCATCCCTCGGCTGGCACGATGGGATGTGAGGCATTTTTTGGCCCGCTAACACTGCATGAAAGAGTGTTAGCAGGGTAGTCTGCAGACCTATCTGCAGCGGCCTGGATCGGTGATTGGTCACCAGAAGATCCACAGATAGGCCTGAGTTTTCCAATCGGTGAAGGTACCGTATCATGCTATGAACACTGTATGACCGATGACCGTCCCTCAGCTGGTATGGAGGGATGTGAGGCATTTTTTTGGCCCGCAATACGCTGCATGAAGTAGTATTAGCAGGGTAGGCTGCAGAGCTGATTGCAGCGGCCATGATTCAGTGATTGGTCACCAGACGATCCGCATGGATAGGCCAGAATTTTTCCGGTCAGATGGTGTACATCAGTCCAAACGAGGTTTGGATGTCTTCCTGGAAGACATCAAGGGGGGGTCGGCTGCTGGACCTTGGTGAGCTCAATGGCGGGCATGGGACTTAGCTTGGCTAGTCCCTATGTTGTGGCGGTTAGTGCGGATTAAACAGGTATTTTGGGGAGTCCCATAGCAATAGCAGGTAATTATAGCTCATCTGAACTTCCAGCACTGCGGATCATGCAATTACAGTGCTTGGGGGGGGGGAAGATGTGCTGGGGCCACACCCAGACCAACAGTCAACAAGGAGAGACTGGCTCGAGGTCCAGGGTAGTCAAATTTGGGCCGGCAGAGTTTCTCACTGTCTTCATGGCTGGGAGAACTTGGGCCAGGGACTCGCACATTGGTTGGTTAGAAGGGTCCGTTTAGTCATACATTTTGAAACTTGAATCCGCACTACGGCAGGACCCCTCTTTGCCAAATGATTGGCAACAATGATTATATTCAATAAAGTGTTGGCCCGTGTTTAATCCATATTTCTGGTCTCACGTATTTATTCCGGGGTAAGGGGGCAACGAAGAAGCCGCTGCTGAGCCTTGGCTTCAGCAGCGTGGCTTACCTTTGCCGTCTTCCCCGGAGGATGCGAGATCTCTGTCAAGTCTCACATGAGCAGCTTTAGAAGAGGTGGGAACAATAGGCTATTTAAGGGCTGTTACCCCCTCTTCGCTTCCTCTTTCTTACTGGCATCCCACCCGCCCCGCCCTATAATCTAGTGTGAGTTTATCTGGTCACCTTTGGGGCCGGATAGGAATTTTTGACCCGTCTCCTAATTGGCTCTTGGAGGCGGGAATTTTTTGCCTATCCCACACTAGAGAATGTGCACTGGCAATTTTGAGGTGGAAATTCGGTCACACTGGCAGTTAGTGCAGATTAAACAGGTATTTTGGGGAGTCCCATAGCAATAGCAGGTAATTATAGCTCATCTGAACTCCCAGCACTGCGGATCGTGCGATTACAGTGCTTGGGGGGAAAGATGTGCTGGGGACACACCCGGACCAACAGTCAACAAGGAGAGACTGGCTCGAGGTCCGGGCTGGTCAAATTTGGGCCGGCAGAGTTTCTCACTGTCTTCATGGCTGGGTAAGGGGGCAATGATGCCACATTGAGGAATCCCACCTGTTGAATCTGAGTCATACTAAGTTGGGGTGAACTGTTGAACGTGACTGGGTATAATTCAGCTTACACTGAAGGCATGGAGAGAAGAGGACAGAGACTAAAACAGCTCCTTGGGTTTCCTAGGTTGTGCTTCATCTGCTTTGACCTAAGTTGACCTTCCTTCATACAAGACTTACTGATGTCACTTCCTTCCTTCTTACATTTCTGTGTTGACCCTTCCTCAGAGAGGGAAAAAAAGAGGCATCTTCCCTTTCTTTCTGAGAGTTAAGGGAAGACTCCCTGTGTCTACACCACAGTTAGCTAGAATTAGGATTCCTATCATTTTTCCTACCTCAACATATATCTCTAATGAGCACTAGCTTTCTTACTTTCTTAGAATACTAAGTGTGGATGTGATATCTTTTCAAAGAGGAAAGTGTGCTTTTCCAGCTATTTGATTTTTAGGGTCTGAATTCACAAGTTAACTTGGCTGGTGCCTCCTGCTGCTTACTCTGCTAACATGGGGAAGGTTCAGCTTGCAGGAAGGAATTAGTAAATAATACAGAAGGGACTTTCATTTGGAAATGAATGAAACCCTCCACACTTGCATGGTTTTGTTGTTTTCCAAAAAGGATCATCTTGAACACAAATGCTTCATTTAAACCAGTGGTTTTCAACCTTGGGTTCCCAGATGTTCTTGGACTAAAACATCCAGAAGCCTTCGGTACTAGTTGTGCTAACCAGGATTTCTGGGGACCAAAGGCTGGGAGCTGCTCGTTTAAATGAAAGAGAAGTAAATAACAATTTTGTATCTTTTTTGTTTCCTCTCTTTCACTTGGTATTTCCTTCACTCAGTGTCCATCAAATGACCCAGGAAATGTTACCAAATAGGGTCCTGAGGGCTGTTCTCAACAGACAATCAGAACTACAATTTAAGAAATACCTTTAGGGACTGGAGTGTAGGGGAATTCTAGTTTTCTCCCCACAGGCAAGCTTGCTCAGTCAACTTCCCCACACCTGCTACCAGCCTATCCTCCCACCCCTTCAGAGTAGAATTCCAGTCCAGCAGCCCCTCTTCATTATTCATCAGCCAGTCCTTTTTCTTGGTGGTTTGGCACCTCATATGCACCAGATAAGCATGGACCCAGTGCTGAGCTGACAACAAGTAGCTAGTGAGGCTCACTTGGAAGGTAAGCCAAGAGAATGATTAGGAGAATTTCCAGCAGGTTGGGTCTAGGAACTCAGTAGGATTTAAGATAATCATGAATAGTTCAAGCCTCACTAAAATCAGTCTAACATACTATTTTCCCATATCCCAACTCCAGCAGAATTGAGGACGTAATATAGGTGGATGAGGGATGTGAGTCAGAAATAGACAGAAGGTGGGAAGGAAGGGAAGGAAGGAAAAGAGAAAAGAGGAGAGAGGTAAGTAAGAGGTATGCAGAGTAAGAAGGAGGTATGGATAGAATCCCTATTTCAAAGAAAGAAGGAACAAAATAAAGAGAAACAGGGGCTGATACAACAACCAGATAAGGAATTTAGTGACTCATGAAGATGAGGAGAAGGGTTTGGATTCTGTTGCACTGTTATTCTTATCAGGAATGAACTATGATCTGGTTAATTTTCTTGAGTTAGTATTAGGCATCCTTCAGTCTCGAAAGACTATGGTAACGTGCTCTGTATGGAGGACTTGGAACAGCGTCTAGTGTGGCTGAGAAGGCCAATTCGAGAGTGACAATCCCTTCCACACTGAAGACAAATACAATCTGTCCCCTGTCCAGCTCCCTGATTTTGCTGCTTCCGTGACTGCCTCTTTGCCTCGGTCTGCTGGACAAGGGTCTCTTCAAATTGGGAGAGGCCGTGATGCAACGCCTGCCTCCAGGCTGAACGCTCCGATGTCAGGGTTTCCCATCTGTTGAGGTCCATTCCTAAGGCCTTCAGATCCCGCTTGCAGATGTCCTTGTATCGCAGCTGTGGCCTCCCTCTGGGGCGATTTCCCTCCACTAATTCTCCATACAGGAGATCTTTTGGAATCCGACCATCAGCCATTCTCACGACATGCCCAAGCCAACGTAGACGTCGCTGTTTCAGTAATGTATACATGCTAAAAATTCCAGCTCGTTCTAGGACTACTCTGTTTGGAACTTTGTCCTGCCAGGTGATACCAAAAATGCGTCGGAGGCAACGCATGTGGAAGGTGTTCAGCTTCCTCTCCTGCCATGCACAAAGGGTCCAGGACTCACTGCAGTACAGGAGTGTGCTCAGGACACAGGCTCTATAGACCTGGATCTTGGTATATGTCGTCAGCTTCTTATTGAGCCATACTCTCTTTGTGAGTCTAGAGAACATGGTAGCTGCTTTGCCAATGCGCTTATCCAGCTCGACATCTAGAGAGAGAGTGTCAGAGATCGTTGAGCCAAGGTACACAAAGTCATGAACAACCTCCAATTCTTGTGTAGAGATGGTAATAGAGGGAGGTGAGTCCACACCCTGGCCCATGACTTGTGTTTTCTTCAGGCTGATTGTTAGTCCAAAGTCTTGGCAGGCCTTGCTAAAACGATTCATGAGTTGTTGGAGGTCTTCAGCAGAGTGGGCAACAATGGCTGCATCATCGGCGAAAAGGAAGTCCCGCATGCATTTCAGCTGGACTTTGGTCTTCGCTCTCAATCTAGAGAGATTAAAGAGCTTTCCGTCTGATCTAGTCCGGAGATAGACACCTTCTGTTGCAGTTCCAAAGGCGTGCTTCAGCATGACAGCAAAAAAGATCCCAAAAAGGGTTGGTGCGAGGACACAGCCCTGTTTCACTCTGCTTCGGATGTCAAAGGGATCTGATGTTGAACCATCAAAAACTACAGTGCCCTTCATTCCCTCATGGAAGGACCTGATGATGTTAAGGAGTCGAGGTGGACATCCAATCTTGGGAAGTATTTTAAAAAGGGCATCCCTGCTAACCAAATCAAAGGCCTTTGTGAGATCTATGAAGGCGACAAAGAGTGGCTGTTGTTGTTCCCTACATTTCTCCTGCAACTGTCTGAGGGAGAATACCATGTCAGTGGTGGATCTATTAGCTCGAAATCCACACTGTGATTCTGGATAGACTCTGTCTGCGAGCACCTGGAGCCTCTTCAGCACAACACGGGCAAGCAGCTTCCCTACAATGCTGAGAAGAGAGATGCCACGGTAGTTATTGCAGTCGCCCCTGTCTCCTTTGTTCTTGTACAATGTGACGATGTTTGCATCCTTCATGTCCTGTGGTACTCCACCTTCCCTCCAGCAAAGGCAAAAGATTTCATACAGCTCGGTAGTGATGGTCTCTTTACAGCACTTCAGCACTTCAACAGGGATGTTATCCTTTCTAGGTGCCTTGCCGGAGGCGAGGGAATCCAAGGCCGCTTTTACTTCTGCTAAGGTTGGTTCACTGTCCAACTCTTCCAAGACAGGCAGGCACTCAATGTTATTTAATGCTTCTTCGGTTACTACATTCTCTCTGGAATATAGCTCAGAGAAGTGCTGCACCCAGCGGTCCATCTGCTGTGCTCAGTCCTGGATGATCACGCCTGTAGCAGACTTCAAGGGAGCAGATTTCTTCTGTATTGGACCTAAAGCCTGCCTGATACTGTCATACATTCCTTTGATGTTACCTGTGTCGGCTGCTATCTGTATCTGAGAGCAGAGCTGAAGCCAATAATCGTTGGAACATCTCCTGGCAGCCTGTTGGACTTGGCTATGAGCAGCTCGAAGAGCTTGCAAGTTGTACTCGCTAGGACAGGCTTTGTATGCTGCTAGAGCTCTCCTCTTATCCTCGATGGTTGGCATCAGCTCCTCCGAATGGGCTTCGAACCAGTCGGCCGTCTTTTTGGTCTTCTTGCCAAATGTGGACAAGGCGGTGTTATACACAGCGTTCTTGAAATGTTCCCATCGTTCAGGTGCATTTGCATCAGCCGGGGCTGGAAGGGTTTCCTCAAGCACTTGGGCAAATTCCTCCACTTTTCTTTGATCGCGAGTCTTGCTGATGTCAATACGTGGTCTTCCTTCCTTTTTCGTGTGATATAATCTCTTTGTTCGCAGTTTTACTCTACTACACACCAGGGAGTGATCAGTATCGCAATCAGCACTCTGGTAGCTGCGTGTGATCGTAATACTAGGAAGGCTAGAACGTCTAGTGAGGATCAAATCGAGCTGATGCCAATGCTTGGATCTTGGATGTCTCCAGGAAACTCTGTGTTGAGGCTTTGTATTAAAGAATGTGTTGCTGACGCAAAGACCATAATAACAGCAAAACTCCAGCAAGCGTTGGCCATTTTCGTTCATCTTTCCAATGCCAAAACGGCCTAGACAAGTGGGCCAAGAATTGTGATCAGCACCAACTCTAGCGTTAAAGTCTCTGAGAATGAACAGTGCCTCTCTTTCAGGGACTTTTTTGATAGTAGCTGCCAGATCGTCGTAGAATTTGTCTTTCACTTCTGTAGTGGATGACAGTGTTGGTGCATATGCACTAATGAGGGTGACCGGTCCCGCTGATGAGTGGAGCTGCAGAGACAGGATTCTTTCACTCCCCACAGTAGGTGGAACAATGGATCTCAGCAGAGTATTTCTGACTGCAAAGCCAACACCATATTCCCTGGTCTCATTCAATGGTTTTCCCTGCCAGAAGAATGAGAAGTGTTTTTCTTTGACAGATCCCGAGTCTGGCAATCTTGTCTCTTGCAGGGCAACAATGTCCATCTGCAGTCTACTCAGTTCCATGTCGATGACAGCTGTCTTGCGCACATCGTCTATTTCCTGCAGGTCGTCAGAAAAGCCGTGGTCAGAAAAGCCAGGGGTCATTGTCCGTACATTCCAGGTGCCCAGCTTTAGGGCAGAAGTTTTCTTATGATTGTTGCATGGTGCAGGGTTATCGATCTGCTTGTCGGCTTTCACCCTAAACCCCACGCACCCCGTGAGGTTAACAGACCGTGGCGAGGTAGCACCTTACTGGCTGGGGGCTGCCCAGCTTAAGGCGGGCGGTATCTACCTACTGAGGTGCAATGACCTCTCCCACCGACAGAAGTAGCCCCTGGCGTCATGCTCTATGCCAATCGAGCAAAGACTTATAACCAGTAGCTGCTACTTCCTGTGTTGTTTCGACGCTGTATGCAAAGCTGGAGTGTCCTCTCCAGAGCACGAAGCCTGGGTAAAATAATATGGAGGATAGGCTGTTACCCAAGCAGCAAATCCCCCCTCTCCATGTCACTGAGATAGTCCAGTGGAAAGGCAAGAGCCAATACAACTGGTTCCAGCGACGTCGCAGGAGTTGCCAGAACGACACGAACTGCCTCCGGGACTCCGGCTCCGGGTTTTGCCTCGAGGTTAACTCCTGAAGCCTTTTCCATCAGTGGATATAGCCACAAGGCAGTGGAGGTTTGAGATCAGAGTTTTCCTTCTCCTAGATGGGCTGCCTTCCAGGGCTGACGAGCCCCACCTACCCGGCCTGCTCTCTAATAGTGCGGAAGTATGATCTGACCCTTAAAAGATTCCTACCCCAGGTGTATGTAATGCTAATTGGCTTTCTTATTTACCAAAATAGGGTCAAAAATAGAATTAAAGAATTTCGCGCGCAGTTAGGGGCACGCTTCTGCAACCTTTTAAAAAGCTGAAACCCCGCCCCCTCAGCCCATGCGGTTAGAAAGAGCAACGGTCAGCCTGAAAAAACATCACACCAAAGAAAATATCTACCCAAAACATACCTCACTTCCTCCCTCAGCTTCTCCTTCAAGAAAGGGGCTTAAGTATTTCTGCAACCTTTTAAAAAGCTGAAACCCCGCCCCCTCAGCCCATGCGGTTAGAAAGAGCAAGGGTCAGCCTGAAAAAACATCACACCAAAGAAAATATCTACCCAAAACATACCTCACTTCCTCCCTCAGCTTCTCCTTCAAGAAAGGGGCTTAAGTATTTCTGCAACCCCCTTTTAAAAGCTGAAACCCCGCCCCCTCAGCCCATGAGGTTAGAAAAAGCAAGGGTCAGCCTGAAAAATTTTCTTGAGTTATACACCAGAATTTTGTATTGCCATTTTTTAAGAGCGTGTTTGCTGACCCAAATGCCAAATCGTAATGGAGCTAGTTTGTATAGTATTAGTAATACTACAGAGTACTGATTCTGTGTTGTTTGACTCTTGGCAGTCCATCCATATTGCACAGTTAGTTCTGTTTGCTTGCTCTTTAGAGATAAAGTAATTCCCACCCACCCCCTTTCCAATCTATTTCATGTTCCTCATTTGATTCTGCTCTTTCCCCCATTCTATTATCAAATAAAATTACATCTCTTTGGTCTAGCCTGACTCTTCATCTGTCTGGCTTTACTGATATATATGTCTGAGAAACTGATAACTTCAGATGGTCTAGCTTTGGATATTATAATAGAAGACAGTCTGATCTCTCTCTCTCTCTCTCTCTTTCTCTCTCTCTCTCTCTCTCTCTCTCTCTCTTAAGGTTCTTATTAATGAGTTTTGTAGCTAAAGGTTTGGTACAGTGCTTTTTCTTCATTGTTG
Organism: Intellagama lesueurii; assembly: GCA_037013535.1. NCBI lineage: Eukaryota > Metazoa > Chordata > Lepidosauria > Squamata > Agamidae > Intellagama > Intellagama lesueurii. The sequence continues at coordinate 197,105,033 of JBAJHW010000002.1, read as the reverse complement.
TAACTAATTCTTGTCAGGCTAGGGAATTTGTCATTGGAATCCTGATAATGTCCTTTATTCTTTAGTGCTCAAGAAACATGGAAGTGGATTATACCAAATCTGTTCAATTAATAAATTTCAAACTAGCCAGTCAATCAATGAATTTAAAGAGGGCTCCTCATCCCCTGCACTCAGGATTGACACAGAGGGTTTCAAAAGCTTTGTTTTGTATAATCAAGTGTTTGTGGGGGATTTTGTTGCCTGAAGACAAGAGCTGACACTTCTCATCTCGACAAAACAATGTAAAAGAACTGTAGGCATTAATTTCTCACATTATGAAATTAGAAAGCGGAAATGGTGGTGGTGACACTATGAATACATATGAACATGATTCACATTATCTGTCCATCTAAGATTTATTTGATGATGCACCCATAATTCAGTGAAACTCATTATAGAAAGCATCGGCCAGAATTCTACTGGCATTTGCATCAAGTCGATGTACCTTACCATAACTTGTTGGTTGTGCAGTTGTGCACATGACCAGACACCTATGTGAGATGTGTCCCTGAACCTGCATCTGTTAGCTGCAATTTGCCACGTTACACAAATCTTACATGAACACCAGTAGGCTTCTGGCCAATATAAAAGTTTCATATTTCTTCAAGGGGGAATCCCAGAGCTGATGAGAATGTCAAATGAATTGCTTTCTGCATCATATTCTACATTCTCTTTTCGGCAGTTAGTAATGGGGAGGTGAAGGAAAGCTGGAATGAAACTCTCAGATTTTTTTTCATCTGCCAGAGTAGCTGCTACTAGAATTACTAGAGTAACCAAAGATCCTCCTTGTTCTAGCAAGTGGATATAGGGATAATGAGGCTTTGACACTGCAATATTTGTGGCAGATTAGCTTTTCTTTGATGAGGCTCCTACTTCATAATAGCCAAAATGCAACTGGTAATTTTCATTTATATAAGTGAAATGGGATAATTTGCTGTGACAAATTGCCACTAATTAACTAATGGTTGCATAACCAGCCTGATCAAGCTAAGGAATGCAACCAGCAACTTGTTAATTAGCAGCAAACTTCTGTGGGCAAATTGCCAATTTGATTCTGGACAACATTTCTTTGCACAATTATTTACCTTTCTAATTAAAAGCTACTAATTGATTTTCAAATGGCTGAAGATCATTTGTTGAAGCTCGGTGTGTTTTATTATTTGTACTTATGCAGTCAGAAATACCCACCATTTACTTCAGATAAGCTTACCTATAGGTAACTATGCAGAGACTGCAGTCATGATCCACACGTTTCTTTGAGATTCGATTAGTAGCTTGTTTCTTTGCAAAAGTAGATGAATGGATGCATTTTAGTTGAGTTAGCTCCTTTGAATATAAATAACATCTTGCACAACAGGAATGATGTCACTGTCAGCAGCAGTTTGTTGCTAATTAAAGACTTCCTTTTTTATTTTAGAGTATGCATGGTTCATCGCAATGAGACAAAATGGTGGGCATCTTGAAATTGAATAAACAAGTCTTTAACATTGATTACATCATTCCCATTGCACAGGTGGAACTTGCTTGGAAAGCTTGTGTCTCTTTCTCCTGGGGTGTCACAATAGATTCTCTTTAGGGCCCTCCTGTGTCCTACAGTGGCCTTTCTCATGAGTTCTGGTACCTCAGAACTCACCAGACCAGCACTGTCTAAGTTCCTTAGCATGCTCTACTGCACAGGGAAAATGACTACAGAAGAATTCATAACTTTAATGCTGAAAAAGAAGAAATCAAAATAGTTGAAGATTTTGGATCCCTTGGTTTTGTCATCAAACCAAATAGAAACGTCAGACAAAGAATCAAGTAGAAGGCTGAGATGTGGACAGGTGGGTATGAAGCAACTACAAAAGATCCTTAAGAGAAAGGATGTGTCCTAGGACATCAAGACCAAGATCATGAATACTATACTATATCTGATTATTATATACAGATGTGACAGGAAAAATGGATTCAATTTTTGTGCATGTTGGATAAGAACTTTATGAGTTCCATGGACTGCCTGAAAGATAAATTGGTGGGTGCTGCATCAAAATGAAGACTGAACTCTCACTAAAAGATGACTCAGCTGTTTTATCATACTTTGGAGATATCCTGAGAAGATAAGGTTCAATGGAAAAGAAAATAGAATTAGAAAAAATGCTAGGCAGTAGAAAAAGAGGAAGACCAAATATAAAGTGGACTGAGTCAATAAATATAAGACAAGAAACAAAACAAAACTGAAGCAAAAACAAATAAATATAAAAATGATAAAAAGGTGGTGGCACCTTAAAGACTAACTGTTATGTGTTAATGTGAGCTTTCATGAACATAGTATACTTCTTAAAACATAAGAGTGAAAAGAGCCATGACCATGACTTTGCAAGACCTGAGCAGGACTGTCAATAATACTGTTGGACAGTAAGCACATAGCAGCATAAAAGCAATGTCAACCTGTGGATTCAGCTCTTTGAAACTCAAAATGATTCCCTTTCTAAAAGAATCATGTCTACACTTCTTTCTAAGAAAATATGAAACCCTATATTTATTAGAGAAATACACTCATAATAGGAAAGCAGATAGAAGTCCTAGATCTAACTATTTGAAGCCGTGGGGAGCCATAGTTCCCTCTTTCGTCTCTAGAAAATGAAGTGTCCCCCTGTGAAGGTTCGAATGTAGCCTCCGTCTTTTGATCTAATAAAACAGGAGTCACTTTATGATTATAATCCAAACGATTCTTTATTTTGTTAATCAACAGTGAAACTTCTTTTAACGTGTCTTGAGGCAACATCTCTTGCGGTGTCAACGGGCGCCGCAAGGGTATCCAAAGACTTGTGTCAAACGGGTTTAGGGACTTATCTTCCCACGGACCTGGCAAGAACGGGTTGTAACTTGGGATATCTGGTTCTTCGTCCTCGTTTCCTAATAATGGTAAAGTCTCTTCGTCTCCATCGTCTCTCCAGACCGAGTCTCCCTCACTCTCAAAGGTACTCCACGGTCCCGGAGATACGCCATTCTCCGCGCCTCCTCCGCACGCCGTGCCTGACGCTCCTCCGCCTCTCTGGCCACTATTTCCCTTTCCTCTTTCAACCGCCTCCTCCACTCTCTCGCCTCAGACTCTCCCCAGTATGACGGTCGCTGAGGAAGCCCCTTTCTCCGGTGATAATCTGCTTCTTCGCGTGGGACCTTTACCTTTTCCCATTCCCCCGTCCACGGGTCTTCTACCCAGATGAGTTCCCAACCCCCTGGTATATTATCGCGCTCCCCTTTAATATCCCCCATTCCCGCCTCTATTACGGACCTCCCCTTTTCTGCTTTTCCCGCCAAAACTCCTTCTGTCTGAGTTGCTACGGTCAAGCCCCGTAGATTTGCTTCCAGCTCCCGAGTGTCTACTCCCTGGTGTACACTTTCACGAGGGGTTGGCGGTGGAGTGGTCTGCACCTCTTTAGATATCTTATGGGTGGACGGCACTCCAACGAGAGTTTCTATACTCTCCTCTCGCTTGTCACACACACACACCCAGGAGGGACAATAGAAAAGTGTGAGAGGGAAAGAAGTGACACCAATAGCCTAAGAATAACAATCTAAGGTTGAAGGAAGCATAGATCAGGTAACATTTGGACTAGGAAGTATGAGGAAGTCTTGTCTCTGCTGTTCCCCATGCAAAGACATACATCTTCTTGAGAGTATGATGAGTTGCACCTAGTCATTTCCAACAGGTGGAACCTTTTGCAGCTCACTAATTCATAGGTTTGTTGTTAGTCAGAAGCACCTTGCACATAAATGGCAACCACAAGTGCACCATTGAGGGGAAGGCTGGTGACTTGACTAGAGAATAGGGCAACAAACCTTGGCATGCATAGTTGATATAGACTTGTACAAAACTTCCAAAGAAGTAGCCATGTTGGCATAACATTTTAGTAAAAATAAAGGCAAGGGATTGGGGTGGGGGGTGGGGGGAGAGAGAGTAAATTACTGTGGCACCTTAAAGACTAACATATTTATTTTAATGTGAGCTTTCATGGATCAGGGATCAGAATCCTTTTCTCCAAACATAACTCCTTGTGTCTGAAGAAGTGGATTCTGATCCACGAAAGCTCACACCGAAATAAATCTGGCAGTGTTCAAAGTGCTACAGTGTTTTGCCTTCATTTTTCCTCTTTTCTCCCCTTCATTTTTATCACTCTGTATAGAAAACATTCATGTCATCTTGTGTCATCTGAAACAGTTTGAAATGGTTTAGAACTCTAAACCTACCTGCTTTGCCTTGTACAAATGAATCAGCTCTTAGCCATTGATTGCAATATGCTACATCCTCTGGTTTCCTTTCATAGCAGTCTGATTCCCACTTAGCTTCCATTTAGTTCAGTGGAGATTTCAAACTCCTCCCAATCCAGGAGTTTATATTGTTCTTGGAAGATAGTAGCATAATCTACATGAAAAAAAAAAAAAAACACCTGACAACAAGCTATTTCAATTACTTCCCATTCTTGAAAGGTTTGTTAGGGTTGGTTACAGCCTCTCGTATCTCACCCCGCCTAATGAGCTATCTGCAGCCTAAGTGCATTGTTGTTAAAATAATATGTGAGCTAACATTGGAAAACCACTGATAATTTACAACTTTAATATGCCAGTTAGGGCTTCTTTGATTCAATGTTACAGCAGGTCTCTGTGTTGGGAGTATTGTAGTCCAATGATTTTTTAAAATGGCTGCCCTTTCTTTCTTTTTATGTGCACAGATCATATTTGTTTGTTCTATTACTTCCTGTGTACCTTCTTTGACTATATTATCAATCTGCTTCATCAAACTAAATAGCTCACAATATGTAGAGAGAGAGACGTAGTGAAATTAAAATCCAGGAAACAGATAGTAAAATACTTTACTGTGTACCGTATTTGCCGGCGTATAAGACGACTGGGCATATAAGACGACCCCCCAACATTTCCACTCAAAATATAGAGTTTGTTATATACCCTTTCCCCTTGCCTTTGGTAAGGCTCCGAATGGAAAAAGGGGGGGGGAAGCCTTTTTCCGTTCTGAGCCTTACTGAAGGCAAGGGGAAAGGGCCCGATCTTCAAAAATGGTGCTGGGCTAGCCTCTGCAAGCGCCCCTCGCCAGCTTTGGGGGTCCCCCAGGGCTTACCTTGCACCATCCCAGGACTCACAGGGGTCCCTCCGCGCGGCGATGGGCATTTGCAGAGGTTTGCCCGGCACCATTTTTGAAGTTCCCGCCCTTGCCTTCGGCAAGCCTCGGAAGGTTAAAAAGAAAAAAAAGAAAGCCTTTTTACCTTCCGAGGCTTGCCGAAGGCAGGGGGAAAGGGCGGGAACTTCAAAAATGGTGCTGGGCTAGCCTCTGCAAGCGCCCCTCGCCGGCTTTGGAGGTCCCCCGCCAGTCCTCTGATGGTGCAGGAAAAGCCTCCGAAGTGCTCTGAAGCCGGCGCGCGTGGTTGCGGGGCACCCCCACCAGTGTTCCGATGGTGCAGAGAAAGCCATCGGAACACTGGCGGGGGTGCCCCGCAACCGCGCGCACCGGCTTCAGAGCACTTCGGAGGCTTTTCCTGCACCATCAGAGGACTGGCGGGGGACCTCCAAAACCAGCGAGGGGCGCTTGCAGAGGCTATCCCAACTGAAGTGCACCCGGCGTATAAGACAACCCCCCCACTTGGAGGCATGTTTTTCAGGGCAAAAAAGTCATCTTATATGCCGGCAAATACATGTATTCCTTATTTCCACTAATTTCTTTTGTACTTCTTCCTGATCATTTTATTGATTTTTTACTTTATTATGAAATGTCCTGCCAAATTAAGAAGTGCTGGTCAGTGTCTGGCATCTATATGATAACTAACCATCCAGAAAAGAGTCATGAAAGCCCCTATGGTGCTCTGAAGAAGCCACTTCCTTTTTAGAGAAGAAGTGACTCTTTTTTTTAGCATTCTCCATTTTATTTTAATGGCCATGGCAGCACCTTGCATCAATCTTCTTGCCTAACAGGATTGTGGCTTTTCCAAAGAAGCCAGACTAATTCTTGGGATGCATTTGTTAGCAGTTGACTGAGCAATGACTTCATACATTAAAAAAGCAATAGACACTTGTTCATTCACTTAAACACACACACACACACACACAACCATTGAGATATGTTTCTGTAGTCAGCTCTGATTAGTTCTAATCTAGTTCTTCAGAGGGGAAGGACATGACACTGAGACATTGAGTTTCCCTCTTCCAAGAGGCTTATTCTTAATAGCATGGATAGGGGAGGCGAGTGTGTGTGAGTGTGTGTGTGTGTGTGAAGCTTCTTTTGATCTTGTATTTTAATCTTAAATTTTAATTTGCAGCATAAAAATTTAATCACTGTCCTCCTAGGTTTCAAAGAGAACAGCACTAAGTATTTCATGCACGCTGCACATTACACATGTAAGACCAGATCCTTTTGTATTTGCCGCAGATTTGAGGGCGGCTTATTAAATTAGTAATGACCATCCGTCAGAGACTGTCAGTACCTTTCGGCAGATTCCGTGTCCTGAGCTGCCACTAAATTGCATAATAACATTAGAGAGGTTTGTTTTCATAAATACCGCTCCACTGCCGAGTGATTCTACTTATTGTGGCCACAGGGAATTCTGCATTCCTTTAGTATATTCCCTGCATTTTATCATGCTTAAGAAGGTTAAAGTGCAAAGCACTCGCCTTAATATTCTGAAAACAGTCTTTGAGCTCTGGTGCCCCTCCACCCCCATCCCCCAAAAGCCAATAGTAGATTTCACATGGTGCAAGCAGAATGCCATAATTCTCCTCAGTAATGGGCAGCAATCCTTCTTTCCTTAACTGTGAGCCCAAGGGGAAGCAAGGTTAATTCACTTAAGAGGCAGTTATTACAACCTGAGGATTTGTTCTGGCTTTCTTAAAAGTGACCAAGGGCTCTATTTTCTAGGGCAGAGAAGCAATTTTTCTCAGGGTAAAGAGAGATAAAATGGTACTTAAGCTGCTGCACATTCCGGCTCATAACTTGCAATTGTTCCAGGCCAGAACAAGGTGCTTTAGGTTCAAGCTTCTGCTCTTCTTCCTGGTAATGGTCAGAGGGCTGCCCATACTGAAAGGTAATAATCTTTCTTTCTTTCTTTCTTTCTTTCTTTCTTTCTTTCTTTCTTTCTTTCTTTCTTTCTTTCTTTCTTTCTTTCTTTCTATTAGGGTGTGACACAATTTAAAGTTATGGACGTATGCAAAAATAGGTAAAATTAAAAACAAATTAAAATGTTAAGGTAATTAGACCATTTGTGACCAGAAGCTAGGTACTTCAATAGCGATATCTCGGCCATTTGCTAGACCTTCTTTTGTACACATGGTGGGGCATAAATTGCATGCACATAAGTGCTGCATTGATTGAATTTCTCCTCAGTCACAGAAAATTTGTCTTGTATCCAAGCAGCCCCATTTAACTTGATTCTTTCTTTTTAAAAAATCTTTCTACTTTCCTTCAAAAGTGGCTTCCAGATGATCTACCTCGAGTCTTGTCCTGATGGGAGAAACTCTTCAGGATTCATTTTAGATAGCGCAACACACATTCTATAGTTCCTGTAGCTGAAATGTGCTAAAACATTGCAGCTAGAGTAGGCCCAGGCAATCACTGGGACTTATGGAGGAGTTGACTCACCAGAGAATCAATGAGCAGATTCCAGTTATGACTTACTATGGGACTTCAGGCTATGGTTATAATAAATATGACCACAGACTGAAGAATCCTACCTATGAACAGAAGACAAATTCACTGACAAAATGGCACTATCAATGCACAAGGGGGGGGGTGATATTTGGAGGCCTGAGAAAACTCAACATTTATAGAATTGCAAACTAAACCTTTAGGAAAAACCTGTGAAGGAGGACCAAAGAGTCCAGTGAACTCAGGGGGCACAGGATGTTGACTGAAGCAGTGGAGGGAAATCAAGAAAACAGGAATGAGAGTAAAATCAGGCATAGAATGAAGTATCGTGGAGGACAGAACAGCTGCCTAGTTAAAATCCTGAGTGGAAGCAATTCTTGTGGTGATGATGATGCAAGTACTATTTCTTACATAAGTAACACAACTAATTACTTAAAAGAAAGCCGTATTCTGTTTCACTTCAGAGTAAAACAGAGACAATTTTCTCCCTTTCCAAGATGAAAAGGACATGTTTGGCATCTTATATTTGCAAAATGCAAGAGTAGGAGAAGGCAAAAGAGACATCTAGGGCAGTAAAGGTTCCTTCATTTCTTATTCCCTTTCATGCTTGTTGTTATTCATTACCAACTTTCCTTCCACTTCTTTTTAGCAAATTGTGCAGCCCGTTCTCTCTCCCTCTTTCTCCTTCTCAAAAGTTTGCCTAAGGGGGGAAATGTTATAACTTGGTCCTTCTGACATGGCCTTTTATGGAGCCAAATGAGGTTCCCACAGTTAGAATAAATGTCTCTGATGCTTGTCATCTTGTTTATTTGCATTGCTCGTAGTGCACATGTATGAGTTCACGGCAGGCATGTATGTGCAGTGACATCCGTCTGCAGGCTGTTGTCTGAGATGACTCACAATGGACATGGTTTTCCTCAGCTGGACGTTTTGGGGGGCTTTCTGATAGTAATCCAATTTGCCTTGCAGGTATCAGAGAAGAGTGCCAGAGTTCTGTCAACGCCCAAAAGAGAACAAGTAGCAAGCGAAAGTACCACATTTTGTAATAATTGTTCCAAAGCAGTGTTCTCCAACAGTGGAGAAGAAACACAGGAGTTTGGAACCACAGCATTAACAGAGTTTGGCAGCAACCATTACAAATATTAAGTAATTTGATATTTCCAATAACTAAGCTGTAAATGTATTATGTTAGAGCTGTAATTAGAGATGGGGACGACTCACCATTTTGGCGAGTCGTCCCGCTTCGTGAGTCGTCAAAAGTTGACGACTCACGAAGTACGAAGTTGCCCCCATGAAGTGATGAATAATGAAGTTATTCATCAATTCGTGGGGGTTTATTTTTTTAAAAAAACACCCCACCCCACCCCCTCCACTTCCCCCAGCCCCGCTGACACCCCCTTCCTATTACAAAAAAACCCCACACCATTCTGCCTACTGGCCGCCGATCAACAGATAGGCAACCCCCCCAGCCACCCAACCCCACAGCATACCCCCACCCCTTCCTCTCCCTACCTTAGGCCCCACCCCAACCCCACCGACACCCCCTTACCTTAATCGCCACTGCCGAGGTCTCCTTCTGGCCTCCCAGCCACGGCATGTAAAAAGGGAAACTGGCTGCCTTTTGTAAAGATGGCGGCAGCAGCTTCGTTTAGTCCAGAAAGGTCTCTCCCAGCCACACCTTCTCCAGGCACATGTGAAGTTGTAAAAGTCCAACAGAGTTTGGTACATAAGGTCTAAAAATGGGAAAATTAACTCCTTGCCATTAACATTTTAAATAAAAAAATAACTCATTAAATTAATGTTATAAACACATTCATGAAAGTATTAGCCTCTGCACAGGATGCATACTGCCCCCAAACCAGATGAAAAACATCTGTATTTTCCTTTTAAAACTAGATGGGCTTCTGGGATGTACAGTATAAGACCATCAGGAGTCCAAAAGTTAAGCATCTTTTATCTATAAAGAATAAAATAATCACTCCCAGCCACATGTATATAAAAATCTTTTTAGTAAACCACAGACCTGGTTAGAACCTGCCTCACAGCCTGCTTACCTCATCCAAAACAGCTACAGAGACCATGGTAACCAGCTCCTTTTACACCTAAATCTTTTCAACACAAGTGCTCAACAGCTGGGAGGGGGGAAAAAACCCAGATTCAGCCCCCCACCCCACCCCATGAATAATTTTATGAAAATAATGTTATCTGGAGCAAAACCAATAACCAACACCCTCTATGCAAGATGAACCTGGGATGACTTGCATGATCACTCTTCCAAAGTTAAATAATAATGAAAGCCCAAACCACTGAATTTGTCTTTCTGTAGGTGGCTGCAAATCTGCCTCTTTGAATGAATCAGAAAATGAAATAAATGTGAAAAAGCCACAGCTTACACAACACCATCCCTGTTTGAAGGGGGAATAGTGAGATATAAGGAAGCATAGGGGGACTTAATTCATTTCAGTTTTTCTGTAGTTAGGCAAAAAAAAAGGAGCCCTATTTCTGACATTGGTCCAAAAGGTAACAAAGTTAATGTTAATTCATTAATTCTAGTGTGTTATTTCCAAGCTCTGTTTCTAACAGTTGCTTCTAAAAGGTCATGTGTGAAGTGGCTTATATGTGAGCTATTGTGAAGTGGCACATGTAAAAGTTCAGGGAGCAGATGAAATTTGGTTATATCTCCAGCTTGTTCCAAAGTTGAAATGGGATTGCTTGACTCATTTTGATGTCTACTAATGCTTTAATGCAGTCAGTTTTTCACTGGAGAAAAAAACCCTATCAATACCGGAAGTTTCAGAACCCACAGACCCATTTGACCATGCTCGCTGGAATATTCCATGCTTCATAGTTAGAGATGGTGTTTTGTGCCAGTTCATTTATCGAATGAACAGGTGTTCGGCGCTTCCCAGCCCTGCCTCCTCTGTTGGACGCCCACTCAGAGGCAGTGCCCAGAGGATGTGGGGCAGGGAAGCCAGGCACTGCCTCTGAGTGGACGCCCACCAGAGGAGGCAGGGCTGGGAAGTGCCAAACACCTGTTCCACCAATAAACAAATAGGCATGAACTGCTGAACTGGTGGTTCATGCCCATCTCTATTTGTAGTCCAAGAATAATTTCTTCCAGGCTCTGGACATGACCTAATTGAGCTATTCACCATCATTGTCATCAGATGATATTTCTGCTCCCTCTGAAGGCTCATACTGAATTAGCCAGGTATTTTGCTAAGCACAGCCACTAATGATGAGATATTGTCCACTTGAGGGGAAAGGCCTAGCTGGGAAGGCTTCAACACCTACATCCATCCAGTTTCCTGTGCTGAAAAGGTAAGACATATTTTGGTGTCTATAGGTCTATAGGTCTGTCAGGTTGAACTGCCAGAGTGGAGAATTAAGGAATTGGAGTCCAATTTTTTTTAAAAAAATCCCACGCCTAACAGCCACTTGCTCCCCCTTCTTTTGCTACTTAGCAATCCTTGCATTACAACTAGAGATGGGCACAAATATAAAAACGGATCGGCTTTTTCGACGAAAATAGCCGATTCGTTAAATATTCATCCCTTCATATCCGTGGGTTCCAGAGACCCCCACGACTACGAAGGGATGAATATTTACCCGTTTTTATTCGTCCTTTGTATTAGAAAAAAACCAAAAAAACACAAAACATTCTGCCTACCCGCCACCAATCAGCTGATCGGTGGCAGATAGGCAGCCACCTCCCCCACAACCACCCAACCCCACAGCCTACTCCCCACCCCCTTCCTCTCCCTACCTTAGCCCCCACCCCCATCAACACCCCCTTTACCTTTATCGCCGCTGCTGAGGTCTCCTTCTGGCCTCCGCAGCCACAGTGTGTAAAATGGGAGACTGGCTGCCCTTTGCAAAGATGGCGGTTGCGGCTTCCCTACCCTGAATGAAGGTTTTTTGTAATTTTTTTATTTAAAATGTTAATGGAAAGGAGTTAATTTTCCCATTTTTAGACCTTATGTACCAAACTCTGTTGGACTTTTACAACCTCACATGCTGCCTGGAGAAGGTGTGGCTGGGAGAGACCTTTCTGGACTGGGGTAAGTGACAATCACTAATAGCACTAACCAATACTTCTTTCCCTGCCTCTGATTCAAAGAGAGCTCTGCCTCTCTACTCTGCCTTTTCCCCTCTATTTTGTCTATTGGAAGTCAGTGAGTCTGTTGAGGCCTTATTCGTTGTTTGATCAGTTCACAATTACAAGCAAAGAAAATGATTTTTATTCTTTCTTCTACTAATGTCTCTGAATGAGCTGTTGACAATGTAAGTGCCAGCTGATTAGAAAAACCATTTGGTCTAATCTGGAGAACTCGAAGCTGTTATGCTCTGTGAATCCCTGCACTTCTGCTGCACAGCTAGAGGAATTTAACCAAAAATTCAAAACTCTACAACAAACTCTAGTTAGAAAAGGACCACCATGCAGGTCTTGACTAATAGGCAGTCATTACAAGGTCATCTTTTATTATTTTGTTTATGTGTGTTGTATGTTTGTACACATCTGCATTTCTACTGTGTGTTTATTTAATAAATAACTTGGCTAGACATATAGATTATTCATAAGAATGTATAAACACTTTTCTTCTTAACATACAGAGTCATTTACCATGACTTTCTTTAGGAGAAACATGTTGGTTTTTGCTTGTTGAGCAGAGAAGAACAAACCCTGGCAGCTTCACAGGGTGACCTTTTCTTGAGGTTATTAGAAAAAAGTAAACAAACAGCTTGATTTGCTACCATCTATGCAAATTCTGGGGAGACTTGCATGTTGATTGTCTAAAGTGATTGTTTTCTGATCAGGTATTGACACAAACACTTCATTCTCTCACTTTAAAATTATGTTATTTGTTGCGTGGTGTCTGGAAGACTACATAACCGAGAGTGAAGGATTAACGATTATGCATTTTAAACCTCTACAATATTGATTACAGAAGCTGGCTCTGATGACACAACATTTTGTTATTTAGTAGTATAGGAACATTTCAAAGTCAGAGTTTGTTGAAGGTGAACCAAAATGTTCCACTCACCAAAAGTGATAACCATGCTTCTGTAAAGGGAGATCTCCCTTCCTCTTTACTCCAGAGAACAATAACAAAGAGAGGCAGGCAATGAAGTATAATGGCTAAGAAAAGGTAAGTGATGTGCTGTAAGTGTTGTCTGAGGCCATACTCACACATGGTTGCTCTCTGTACTACATAGCTGTTGTTCATAATGATTAATGTCTGTGCACCTTTTAACCCAGGATACTGCATTTCAACTAGCAGCACAGAGGATTCTATTAGAAATGGGGGTATTTGTATTTGTAAGGTAAAGGTAAAGGTTCCCCTTGACATTTAGTCCAGTCGTGTCCGACTCTAGGGGGCGGTGCTCATCCCCGTCTCCAAGCTGTAGAGCCAGTGTTTGTCCGTAGACCATTTCCATGGTCACGTGGCCAGCGTGACTAGACACAGAACGCCGTTACCTTCCCACCGCAGTGGTACCTATTTATCTACTCGCATTTACATGCTTTCAAACTGCTAGGTTGGCAGGAGCTGGGACAAGCGATGGGAGCTCACTTCGTCACGTGGATTCGATCTTATGACTGCTGGTCTTCTGACCTTGCAGCACAGAGGCTTCTGCGGTTTAACCCGCAGCACCACCACGTCCCACATTTGTTTTTGTACATGCATTTGTACATGAATGCAAATATCCCTGTGCAGCTGGACTTAATGAGGGTCTGGTCCCCAGTGCCAGACTGTCCACTCATGTGTCCTGCTGCGGTGTTGGCTCCACTCATCCTTCCAATCAAACCTGGAGCACCGCTCTTGTCCCGCTCAGCTGGCCACTTGGCCAGGGTTCCCTCTCTGCAGCATGCAGAGAAACTGGAAATAAGTGCTATAGGGATACTTTGGGTGAGTGGGGGGAAGGGTTAGAAGGGGAAAGATGAGAGGATTCCATAGCACTCCTGGGTGGGTTTGCTGGCATCCCATGATGCCACGGCACATAGTTTGGGAACCACTGGTGGTAGCTGGAAATGTTTTAGTTGCTCTTTCTTCTGTTTCTTTTTTTTTTCTTTTTTGCCTGCTAGTTTTCTTTTTTCTTTTTTGTTATATTGTATGGATTTGAGGAATATTTTTTTTGTCCTGGGAAGATCAATAGAAATATTTTGACTCATTAACTAGTTAAATAAAAGGCAGTATAATATACAAATATCCTAAGCTTGGGTTTGTCGGATAAGTTATTGTAGAGAGACACAAGAAAAATCTCTGAATACCATCAGGCAAAAATCATTTTATAGTGAGGTCATCAGGGTTGTATGAAACCACACTACTTGCTCTTTAGGAAAAGTTATTACTCTTAGATTAGCAGTCAAAGGGGGAAAACAAAAGCAACAATAGAAACAAAATCCAGAATATGCACCTGTCAAAAAAACTTCAATTCAAATCAAGTCTTGCATCTTTCACTCTCCTTGCTTGTGATGTGTTTGTATGTGTTTGCCATAAATATTTATTGTGGGTGCTCAATATGTTCCCTGTGCAAGACACTATTTTTTTTCTATTTTTCTCATCACAATTGTTCTGCTATAGTTTAATTGAATATTAGGAAGACCATAGAGGGGAACAGGAATGAAAAACACACTTGACTAACTTGTTCAGTTCTAACTATCAGAAAAAATGGCTTTTTATTCCTAATCACCCTACAATGAATTCCGGGGCTGGAATCCTGCCTTTTGAGAGTAAACTACGAATACCTCTTTTCCAACAATATTCACATCGGGAGCGCTTTAATTTTCCACACTCAAGCACTGTTGACCTTGAAAACCTAGCAAAGTAAAGTATTCATGATCTTCTGTATTTTTTTTAAATGTTTCAATATTTTTGTAACATTTTTATTTCTTGCTGATGTTTTTTGGCCTTAAAAATCACTCAAGCTGTGCTGGAATATAATAATGTTCACTGAACCATAGTACAAAAGGATAATTCAGTTCATGGAGGTTATTCTAGCTCATCATGTACACAAAAGCTTGAAAGAAAATGCAGAGGAATCTAAGTTCTTGACATGTGCTCTATTCAATCTCTATTTAAGACAAGGAAGATTCACTTATATATAGAAATGTGGTGGTGTACATCTGCAGAGAAAACCAGCTGAAGTGGCATTCAAGATGCATGCACAGCAGTACCTCATTTGCTCTTCCTAAAAACACACTTTCTTTTACTGTAATCTCATCAACAAAAAACCAAAATGATGTATGTCTTTTATTCTTGTGACAACATCCCTATGGTATAGCAGTGTCCATGATGTTTCTTGCTACCACATCAAAATCCATAGTAGGGGTTTCTCTCTGTGTGTCTCTCTCTCTTTTTCTTTCTTCTTTTTTGTGTTTGATTCTATCTCCTTCTTTTGCTCATCGCTTGCCCAGATTTATTCCCTTCTCACCACCTCCTTCAATTCCCTTTCTTACTCATTTGTTCCTGCTTGTCATTTGTTTTACTTGCAACAGCACAAAAAGGGTGTAGAAGAGGCAAGACAGACTAAGAACAGATTTGTAGACCCTTCTCTATCTCTCATCTTCTGTAATAAATTCCAAAATAACAGCACAAACATAGTGACAATCATGAACTACTAGAGTAATAAACGTGCAGCAAATTGCTTCAAAATTCTTATGGAGATTATGTGTGGTCAATGGCACAGTAGAAGATTCCATAACTAAAAATAAGTATGGTGTTTAATAGCTGACCATGGTTATCTTCATCCAAAAGGATCTCAGTAGAAGGACCACTAGCTTGAGGTTTTGAAGTCCCTCAGCCAGTCAAGGGAGACACATCCTGATCTTCCTTCCAAAGCAAACGGTAACAGAGGGGAAACATTTTTGTATATACTTTGTGGAAAGGTGGATAAAAATCAATGTTTTTTTAAAAAAATTAAATTGATTTAAATCATGATTTAAATCGCTATTTAAATATATAAAAATCATTTTTAAAATTTAAATCAAATCCACTCTGCTTTGTGGATATTTTATTGTTATCATTCCTATCAGTGGGCTAGTTAGCACTCATAAAAGGTCTTGTTCCATCATAAACTATCTTTGGACTCCAATTGTCCAACAGTTTCATTCATGCTGAGAAGAGTCTAAATTCTACATATGGGGGGGGGGGGGGGACCCATTAGAGACCACACCTTAAAAAAAAGTTCCAAAGTGTTCAAACAGATGTTAGCCTAGGTGTTAGCTCTGTGGCTACAAGGGCTGAAACAACCACCAGGATATATAGGTTAAAATGTATCTCCTTGGAAAATACTTTGTATTAAGTTTGAATGAAGTGTCCTTGATGTATGCTGTATGTATGCTAGATGCTGCTGGCTAAGAACAGAGCATAGTTATTACAATATTCTCATCTTGGCTGTCCAGCTGTGGTCTGAACCAATGTGTCAATTCCTAGAGCACATGTGGACAGTCTATCAGCTGCAGGCTACATGGACCCCATATACACTTTACTGTGGTCCATTGGTACCCTATCATTCCCCCCTTCAAACTTGACACTGTGAAGAGCTCAGGAGGACATTGATTGATGTATATCTAATGCTTTTTGCAGCAGTAGTAATATTAGCAGAGATAGGGAGAATTCCAATTCTAATGGGAGCAACAGTACATAGGAAGGTAAAGGATATCTAGATTAACCTCACATAGGATAAAATTTAGTTTCTTCAGAGGGCCATTGGTGTTGCCAATGTCAGCATGTAGATGATGATAGAGATGTTGCAGATGTCAATCCCATTTAGATAACCTCATTTAGTTAGTTGGTTTTCTGATGTGGTTCTAAATATGATTTGGTTATGATGTGCATTTAAAGGTGTGGCTACAATGCCAGTAACCCTGCAGTTTGTGCTGGAGCTGGCATGGTTAATTTCATATATTTTAAATTGACTACATGACATATAGCTAATCATGTAAAAGCATCCTTTATTCATGGGCATTCGTTGTTTTTTGTTCATCAGGCAAGGGCTACTGTTTTTTCTAGTGATTCCACTTACATCACCTTTTTTCAGTTTCTGGTGCGCTTGATCTGGGTCTAAAGGGCAGTGGTGGATATGTCCCAAGGTGACACTGACAGGGGGGTATATTTTTTAAAAAAGTTCAAATGGCATAGCACTGAATGGATATAAGAATTTGTGAAATGGCAATACTTAACTGACATAGCACTAAATTGGGGGAAAATAATTTAAACAAATATCTGAAAGAGAGACAAGAGCCTCTCACTTGAGAGGACTGTCCCCTCTGACATAGTGTGCTGTGCTGAAAGCTATGTCATTACAGCAGGAACATCCCCTCAAGGGGGTGCCTCTTGTCTCTCCTCTGAACAATTATTTTTATTATGTTTTTTCCAATGTAGTGCTATTTCAGGTAAGCACTGCAGCTTCACAAGTTGTTATATCAGTTCAGCACTATGTCACTTTCATTTTTTAAAAAAAGGCAAGGAAGAGGGCAGTGTTAATGACAGGGGTGGTTTGGCAACCTGTGATGTAGGTGAGAGTTGTAGCAGTTTCAGATGTGGTGTGGACTTTTGCACCAAAAATACCCCAGTATATTTAAACATCCATGGGAATGACAATAGCAATTTCACTGCCGTAGGAAACTTTGAATTAACCTGAATCAAACATGGACAGCCTCCCTGTCTAGTCACACCCTAAGATGGTTTGATTCATTTTCAAACTTGGTGGAGTCTTAAGATGTTGGAGAAACCCCCCTGCTGAGCAAAATGTCAGGTTCTGGTTATCTAAATCATTTATCGTTGAACTCATTGCTGAAGAGTGCTTCACATGGAAGACACCTTGCCCTGGAGATACAGATGGTCACCCTGGAAATGGTGGCAAAGTAAGCATACCACTTACCTTTCTAGATAGTTGCCATCCTTCCATGCAGTTTGTAAAAAGCCCTCCAGTGTGAGCAATCAGTTGACTTAAAATAACTTTCAAGGCCACACTTTTGTGGCACCTCTGTGTGTGTTTTCCCCTCCCTTTTTTGTAGCATTTCACTAGACAGAATCCTTACAGCCCAGTTTAGAGCCACAATAAAGGATATGGGGTGCATTTTCTGCTCCTTCCCTTTGAAACACCTTCATCTTCTGCGGAATCCCTACTTCTTTCCTGGGGAACATTTAAAAGAGAACCTGTATTGAACATTTCATGATTATAGTTTTGCTTTGGGTTCATAAAGGGACTGAACAGCTGCACACTTTATAAGAGCTAATCTAAATACCTGCTTCTCGTATGCGAGTATAGGGAGATATTTATATTATCTATCCAGCTTTCCACTAACCGTTGGGCTGAATGCTCCCTGCAGCTTTGCTGACTCAAAATAATGACTTGTAGGGGAGCTCTAATGACAGAACAAGGGGCAATTATAGACACAGCATGAGGCTTGGAATAACTGTGTGATGTATTTTGTGCAGTTGATTGACCTCGTGTTCAAGTTCATTTGTGCTTCACTGGCGTAGATATAGCCTGTGCCTCAGGGTATATGGCTTGTTAATTTCAATATAAGAAGACAGAGCAGATTAGATCAGATCATGCTGCTCCCAGAAAAACAAAAGCAGCAGCACTGAAAAGAGGATAAGTGAGAGCAAGGTGCGTGGGCTGCAGCAAAGAAATCACTGAATGGCTTCAAAGGACACAGCACAAGGTTATTATAGCACCCGAGATCGTCTTATCACTGATCTTGGCATATCAAAAACCAGAGGAGGTAGCACTGTTCTTTTTCTTTACATATTCAGAGCATTTGGGTTTTTGTTTTTTTCCTTCCTTCAGGTACTTTTAGAAGTCAGGATAAATACTTTTTTTGAAAAGTTTCTGGAAGAATCCGTCTGGGAAATTGAGCATTTCAGAGCCAAGTTGTTCCTGGGTGCTCTCTCCCTCCCTCCTTGTTGGACTATTCTTCTACATTTGTTGTACAATAGAAATCTTTAGCAGAAACAAGAGGTTTGGTTTGGTTTGATTTGGTTTGCTTTTCCAACTCTGAACTTGTACAGTGTTGTTGTTGTTTGCTAATAAAAAACAGGGAGGACAATAAAAATGTTGTGTGTGACCAGTTACTGAATTACCAAGTCCACATACATTTGCCAGAGCAATTACTTCCTGTTGCTCCATCAAAATTCATACAACACCCCCTTCAGAATTTATTGTAGCCCTATCCATGCTGGGCTAAATGGGTTGTGGGGGAAAAAATGAGTTGCCAGAGTGTTCAGCTGAACAAGCCTATAGGCTCCTTTGCAAAACCTGACATTAAGCATGTGAAACTTGAAGAGGCTTCCATCCGAGGTGGGGATGGAAGAGCAGAGCTTATGTGCAGGGCTCTAACTAGGGCAAGAAAGCTGGAGCTTTGTCCCAGAGCACCAAAATTTAAAGGGCACCAAAATCAAGTGACAAAGCTCCATTTGAGTGTTAACAACATCTAAATGGCAACACAATTTAATGTCCATGGTACATTTTCATTTTCTGAGAACATACGTTTTCCATATCTTTGAAGGGAGGATACCATGTTCTCCTCCTCTTTTTTTCCTTGGTGTGTGTGTGGGTGCCGATGATTCAAGTTGGAATGGATGGGAGATAGTGCCACCTGCCCCAGGAGTCATCATTGCTAGTTACACCTCTGTTTATTTGCACACACCCCTCCCCACAAACCATTTAACCTTACAAAGATTCAGATGCAATATCTAACTAAGACCTGTGGCGGGCCACAGCCCACAGTGTCAGGAACATGAAATATCATGAAGCAATAGATTCAGGCATAACAAACCGGTCATCTGCAATATATTGTTCATGATCCTTCGATAGGGAACAACACAGTAAGACATTTGAAAACAGTCGACAGCAGCTGATTTTATTTTCTGTTTGTTTGTTTGTTTGTTGCATTTAGTTTAAATTATATCCTGCCTTTCTGTCTTGCAGGACCCAAAAGGACTTACAAAATCAAATTACTATGTTATTATGTCATATACATTAAGCAAAATAAACAAGAATTACAGCTCTAAAAATGCTGGAATTGTGAAATATTTCTTTGTTCTTTGAAAGGAAAGGAAAAAATTACAGATTCTGGGCTATAACCTCTTAAGCCCTAAAACTGTCACAAAAAATGCACATATTCCAAAGGCAGCGAATTAGCTTCATATTGTGTAATAAATGTTAGCTTTGCATCTTACAAGACAGTGGAAACCAAGATTGTACTTTTAAAACAATGGTTATACAAATTAAGCCAATATGCTTTAGTGTTAAAATTCATGTGCTGTAGACCTGTGGAGGAAAGTGGAGATCAAAACACTCAGAATATTTCCTTTTAAAAACCCAGAGCCATGAATTAATTTTGGTAGTAAATATGAGTTCACAAGACTCATTAGGGGATTTGATTTGAAATCATGACAACCATTCCATCCCATTGATCCCACTTCTACTTGTAGGGGCAAGGATTAGTCACTTTAACAGTTTAACGTGAACCCACATTTGTCAGGAAACAGATAACAGTCCGTATATTGAGATCCTTCTACAGCATTTTGCTAACTCTTCAGATCTTGTTTCAGGTGCTGCATAGCTATGGAAATACCGTATTTGCCGGCGTATAAGACGACTGGGCGTATAAGACGACCCCCCAACATTTCCACTCAAAATATAGAGTTTGTTATATACTCGCCCTATAAGACGAGCAATTCAACTTTCTAACTATAGGTGGCGCCGAGGCTGCTTCTTGGTGCTTTAGGTCTGTCGGCCATTACTGTATAGGGTGTGTGGCAGTTGAGAGAGTTCCGGCTTTCCGAGTGAGCCTGTGTGTGTGTGTCTGCAAGGAGGTAAGCTGCTGTTTTCTCCTTTTAAAAAACTTCTGGGTGGGTTTTGGCTGGGGCGGATATGTTTCTGTGCTGTTTTGTTGGTGGCTTTTTTTCCCTTAATGCCTCAGCAAGGGAGCTGAGTTTACTGTGTGGTGTTGGAAGTTTTAAGTGCCTTCCTTTTCTTCGGCCTGAACGGATTAATTGGTTTTCAATTCATTCCTATGGGAAATGGTGCTTCGACCTACGAACATTGAAAAAGAGGACGAAATGGCTGAAAAGCCTCCAGGCAGCCTTGTGGCTGCGGCCATTTTGTCTTCTCCTCCACTCCTCCCCCCTCCCCTCTCCCCTCTCCCGACGATCAGCTGATAGGCGGGCTATTAGGAGGCTTGCTGAGGCTTTCTCTGCACTGGAAATTCAGGGGGAAAAGGTGGAAGCTACCCGTATGTCTATTCCAACTGAAGTGCACCCGGCGTACAAGACGACCCCCCCACTTTGAGGCATGTATTTCAGGGTAAAAAAAGTAGTCTTATACGCCGGCAAATACGGTATACACTTTGTGCTATATTGCTAGTAAATAGGGCTGAGTTATGAATTCAGACAAATCACTAAACCGATTGACCTCAATTGGATATTTCTCATGATCTCCTGGTTGACCAGAAGATAAGATATGGGCTGAAAATATTAAGTGGATCCACTGTGGGTTGAATAACCATCATCAACAAGTGCTGATAATATGCTCCTGCAGGTGGGTCCTGAGTGATGTTTTGTCCTGGGCCCTGTGCTGGTCTATATTTTAGTCCTTGATAAGCACTTAGAACAGTTGAAACAAATCTGCAGATGTCAGAAAGCAAAGAGGAATAGCCAGCACCACAGCAGTCATGGTCAAGACTGAAAAGGATATAGACTGGCTAGAGCACAGGGCTGATCCCAGCAACATGAGATTTTGGATGGAAAAATGTGAACTCTCTTGCATTTGTGTGGTTATTACATTTATATCCCACCTATCCTTCAATGACGAAAGGCAGCATGCAGGTGTTTCCTCCTCCCTGCTTTATCCTTACAAGAACCCTCAGAAAGCAGTTCAGGCTATGACAAAGCAGGCTATGACAAAGTGGCTAGCCCAAGGTTGCCCACTGCGTTTCTTGGCTTACCTGTGTCTCCTGAGTTCTAACCATTGCCCCACACTGGCTAAAAATCAGAATTTTAGCTACAAGTAACTTTAACTCAATCTATACCTGGAACCTATTCAGTTTTAAAACACAGGGGCTAGAATCCTACTGGTGTTCATGTAAGGTTTGTGTAACTTGCCACAGCTAATCATGACTAATTACTGAGGTGCTGGCACATATTTCAGTTGTGCAATTGGGTCTGTGACCACATTCACAACTAAGGCGTGTCGTGGCACTTTGTCAATTAGCTGCAGGAAGTTTCTTGAATACCCATAGGATTCTTGCCATGACATCTGGGCTAGTTGATGTGAAAGCAGCACTGATAAACTTTTCTTGGATACAGATCTGACCATGAAGCATGCTAGGGTGATTTGGTTAAGAGGTCTAAAGACAGTATTGTATGGATTGAGAGCCAGCTATTCAACATGCTCAGCTGATCTTAGTACTCATCTGATACATTTCAGTGAGACTGTGATGTTTAGAAAAGTCATCTTTGCACTTGTGTTGTATCCCAATTACATAGATAAATTCTACAATGCAGCACTCTGGAACCAGTTTTCTTTTTATTCCTGTCATGAGAATGTCAGTGAGACTATTTCTTTTGTTGTAAAAGGTCAACTCCTGATTACCATCTGTATTTGAAACAAAATAATTTAATGAAACATATCCCAAAGATATGGTATCTTAAAAATAATAATAATACTCTTTCTCTAATCTGACATATGCTATGGTGTTGTACATACGCTGACCTTTCTTGCAGCTAATGAGGATAAGATCTCAGTATGTACAATTTTGATTTACCATGTACATAAGTCAATAGTGACAAGATAAAGTGGGGGAAATGCCTTTGTAGGTTTTTCGTCTGCTGTTTATTTGCTTCACTGTGTGTAGCTTGACTGGTCAGGTTCGTCTTGTAAGCAACAACCCTAATGAGACCCTTCCTGAAAAGTTTCTGAGACTGTTAAGAAAAGGAAAGTTAAAAATAAAATAAAATGTGTTGATCCATGATGGCATGCGATCTGGGTAACATGCTCGAAATACAATACAGTGCAATAAAGCTGAAAGGGCCCTTTCCCAAGGAGCTTAACATTTTAATTTTGACAATGGAGGGAACAGTAGGGAAGTAGCATGGAAAAGAAGACAGGGAGAGAAAAAAGGAATAAAAGTAATGGGAGAAGACAGGCAAAAATATACATGCTTATCATAGGCTTGTTTCAGCAAGGGATCAACAGGAACAATTCAAAATAGACTGAGTAACCCAAGTTTATTTTTTGGAGGTAAAGGGAGGGTAACTGGATTTAAATTTATTTTCTTAAGATACCAGCTGGCACACACTGGAACTTAAACTTCTCTCCACTTACATTACATTATCACACTGAAAAAAAGACCGGAGAAGCAATGCTCATAGATTCCAAGTGCCTTCTGCTGCAATCCCTATTGGCAACATTTCTAGGGAAATGGGATCAACATCTCCCAAACCTCATCCCATCTCATCCCTCTGCTGAAGGCCACACAGTTTAAGAACCAAAAGCTGCAGGCAGATTCCATCCCCTCTCTTTCCCCCCTTTCCCCATGTGCTTCAACCCTGGGTTTGGTTTTGATACAAGGGAGACATTTTGGAGTTCAATGACATTTAACTAATCATAAGAATGCCAAGTTAAACCTCAGAGCTACCAGCTTGATACCTCTGGTCCTCCTTCACATTTCCCTAGAGGTATGGGAAAGAATAGTAATGTAGAGGCTTTCAAGTGCCATCTGACCAATGCATCATGTGATTCCCCTCTTAAAAAAAGAAGAACATTCTTGAATGTGGAAAGGGGTGGACTCCTCTGGACAAGAGAAGGGCAGGAGAGGTAACAGTCAGCTGACCCAGGGAGAGGCATAGCAAAATGGTGCCTTCATTTGTCATCCCTTCCAAGTTCTCTGAGGTGGCATGGCAGCGGTTCTTACGTAACTGCAGGCAAAGAGATTAGAAAAACAGCAAAACGAAAGTCTGCTGCAAATTCTTCTATGGTGAAACATAAGGTTGTGCCATGTATTATGGACGATGAACTAACATTTGCCATCAAGTTCTGCAAGAGGTCAGAAAAATCACTTTTTTGCACTACAGCTTCCCAAAATCTTCAGCAGCATGGCAACTGTCCATGCTGGCCAGGGAATTCTAGGAGCCATGGTCTAAAAAAGGTAACTTCTCCAAACTAGAACGCCTAGAAACTACCAGCCAACCTGGCCATAAACTATGTTGGCTGAGGAGATCTATGGAGAAATAGTCCTTGAAAAGTAATTTTCCCCCAAACTCTAGAGCATACAATAAAAAGAGAGTCACACCCAAACCAAACTGTCACATATTGTAAACCACCCAGAAAGCAGCAGTGGGGTGGTACAGAAATAGAAACAAGCAAATGAACTACCGGAGAGCTGTAATAGATGTGAAGCAGGAGATCTGGCACTGTTTTAAAGGATTAAAAGTCATCAAGGGAAAGATACACCCTGCACTGCCAGTGGGATGAACCATTAATGTGTTTGCTCAATGAAAATATTGTCCTGTCACTTCCCCTGAAATGACTGTGTACCCTCTCTAGCAGTACATATAGCTTGGTTGTGATATATAAGCCTTGCATTTTGTGGGACATACCGGTACCTCTTTGGTACATTTAAGTATGTAATGTGCAAAGAAACTTCAGAGTGAAATGAGCACACACACACACACACTCCCGAGGTCCAAGATGATTCTTTTGCTCTTAGAGAAAGACGGGCACACTACAGAACCTTGAAAAAAAGATGACACGGTATTTGGCTTTAGGACCGCTGAATGTTCTCTGCCTGCCAATTACCAGCTCAAATAAAAGCCTTCCTCATTTTTCTGCAGGTGTGGGCGCTCTTAGAACAGCTACAGCTAATGCCTAACCACACTGTATTGTCAGTGGCTTTCATGGGAGTAATAACATTAATGCAAATGGCAAATAACCGAAAGTACAATCTCTGCTCATTTTGCGAATTACAGCTTGTGGCATAATAAAAAGGAAATCAGCAGCTCTCCAAGATTTGAAAAGAAAGATCATGTCGTTGGCGGAAAAGGTGAGAAATTATGTTGACAAAGGCTAAGTAGGGTACATTCCAAAGTCAATTAGGAACCTGCTTTTATTTCTTTTACAAGTGACACTATGAAATTAAAAGTAAACCTTACCAGCAATGAGGTTTTCAAACACTTGGGAAAATTCGGTGCCATTGGGTTTGTGAAGTGTGCAGAAGATTTTAAAAAAACTGCCTGAACTTCATTTTCATTTTCCGTACTTCCTAGGATTACTGATGCAGAGCAATAGAATTACACAGGGCCACAATAGCTTAAAAGAGGCAGAACAACCCAGTAGGAATCAGGAACCAGTAGCAGATTTTGTCCACTTCATTGTGTTCTACAGGTACTAACACTACCACAAGAGATATAAGCAAGAGAGATTCTGGCCATTAGTAACAATTTTAGAAAAACAATGGTTTGAGCTAAAATCCCAGATTCCTGCAACCTGTATGGCCAATGGCCTAATGGCTAGGGGATTCTGGGCACTGTAGTACAAAAGACAAAACAAAATAAGGCACCAAAATCCACCAAAAAAAGACCAGCGATTTGCAGCAAATGCCCAAAGGTACTCATTGGTGAACCACAAGGTATGCTCACAGCAAATGGTGGGCAGAACCCTGGGTGACAGGCAGAGCCAGGGGAGAAGATGAGTATTCACAGACACAGACACACAAAGACCTTCACACAAAGAGTCATATGTCCTCATGCATGCACAAGAGAGAGAGAGAGAGAGAGAGAGAGAATCAGGCAGGCAGGTAGATTTGCATATGTGCTGGAGGAAAGGAAACAGGAGTGGGCTGACTGGGGGTACCCTCATTTGCCTTAATGGATCAGTATGCTGCTAGGGCCTTGGCTGAAGTCCTAGGGAACTGCTGTGCTTTTCCTTATCTCCAGACAGGGAGACATCATCAGAACAAGTAGTTCTGGAGGAGGTTTGAATTTAGGGCATGAGGTAGCTTTTAAGACCAGTGGATCATATCTGCTGCAGGTACATGGGTGTCTTCATTGACTCCCCCACCCTGTCCCTCCCATCTGGTCCAGAAGATTGAAGAACTCTCCAAAGGTATGGGAAAGCTTTACTCTGGGCTGCAGAGAGAGAGGGACTGACAAACTTTGCTTCTTCATCCCCCATTTCTGCTGATAGCATTCTGAGTGAAATCCTACCCTGGGAACGCTCACCAGTGCAGGGGAAAAGCTGAATCCACACTTCTTTTCAGCTCTACGCTAAAAACAAAAAACCAACAATCTATTAGCAAAATGTAAGTACACAAATTCCACAAATAAGGATAGATCTTGTTGTTCCATCCATGCCATTTATTTACCTCATGTAATATAGAAATATTTCTGTCTCCCACACATGCACACACACACACACAAACACACACATCCATCATCATCATCATCATAATGCATAATGCATAATTAAAATGGCAAGGGAAACCCAATAAAATGTTTTTTAAAAAAACACCCTTGGTTAAAAGATGCCCTCTGCTTGCTTGACTGAGTTTATTTGTTGTTTCTGAAGATGACTGAAAGAGCACTAAAGTGGCAGGAGATAATAACAGGGAAGCAACCTCCAAGATGCTTTATAGATTCCCCCCAAACCCTCTTTAGTGATATGATTTTGAAGAGTCCTTTCAGGCACATTGTTCAATTGCTGTAAGGAATAGAACGCAGGCACCCGGTGAGAATGACAGATGGCATCCAAGGTGACTTGTCTGACAAACAGGTAAGCATTCATTCATTTGTAAATGGCAATCATTTATCAGGGTCCCTGCAGCAGAGCATCATGATGGGGGAAATAAAAATTTAAGGAAAGACACCTTTTTTTGCCTCTCAGCAAAGCTGCATCTATTAGCGCTTCATTTAGAATTATCAGCCATGTGTGTGTGCACACGCATACGTATGAGTATGTGTGTTTTAAAGGAGCTCCTCATTTTGCATTTTAGATGAATAATTTTAAGAGGAGGAAAGAGTCATAATGTTGGCTTCCATAGACACTACGGTGTAGAAGTAGCTGATCGCCTTCCCTCCCTCCCTCCCTCTCTTTTTCAACCAACAGGAATGTTAAGAAATATATTAGTGCAGGTGGCAGAAATGTGACATGGCAAATAGCTATTTGCAGCCCTACCCCAAAACGTCTAATGGTCACATCAGATGTCCACTACAGGCAAATTCCAAAAGACCTTTGCAAAATGACATCCTGTAAGTGATGGGCTTTATAGGCAGTTATAGGTTAACATTTCCTACATTCTTGCAATGACAGAGAAGCCTAATAGCAATACAACAGGTTTAGCTTCACTTAGAGAGAAGAGTTCTAAGACTGAAGGGGTGACTGCATGGGTGAAGCCCACCCAGGGCAGGTACTGAAGGAAGTTGCTCTGCAGTAGAAAGAGAGATAAGTGGCAGATCTTTCAGAATCTGTCCCTCCAATCACCTTTTTTCAACACCCAGAGCCTAATTTTAGAAAAGCAACCTGAAGCTTTGTCTGGAAATGCACTCTACACACCATTACAAAATTGTTATGGAAGCCATTAATTCTTACCATGGGCGTTGACAGCATGGGCAGGTTTACCACTCTGTTATGCTTGCTGAAGAAAAACACAGTGAACGCCAGTACAATCAATGATACCTTCTTTGCCCTATGCTTCTCTGAGGTCACAAAACTGTCTCAGAAAAGATGTCTGTGGCTGATGAAAGGGTCTATTCCTATGAACATGGAGCCATAATCCATTTTTAACCTCCGGAATCACTGTTCTCTTGTCCCTGTGGCTTATCACCCAATAATAGAGGGAAGGAATGCAGACAGAGAGCAAGGATCAGTACACCTTGCAGAGAAGTCAATACAAACAACATCCCCATAGTGGATGGGCTTCAGTGGGTTTTTGGGTGGGGGGACATGGTCTTCCAGACCTCCTAGCAGTATTTTCTTAATTCATACTTTGGTTCTCTCCAATCTAAATGTTTACTCAGACGTTAGATGTCAATCCTCAGTTTTTAGGAGTGTTTTATTCTTCATTTTTATATGTAAAGCCTGATTGGCTGTTGAGTAACAAAGAACTGAATTGAAATCCAAATGCATCAAAAAGAACATCCATAGACAACCTTAGAAGACCTATTTTATGCAATGTATTTTCCTCGAAAAGATTCATGGTGCAGTCTGCGGTATGCCTGTTTGGGATTATTCTTGGGATTCATATTAGATTTTTGCCTCACCTTTCTATGTATGGGTGTATGTAAATGATAATCTTATGGCATGATGGTCATTGTTTGTCCAAACAGATCTACAAGCAGTAGCAAAGCAGCAGGCCTGAAACAATACTGGAACAAAATGCTTTCCTGGCAGAGGAATCAGTAGGACATCCCATCTGAAGCACTGGCACATCTTTGTACTGGAAACCAGAGCTGTACACAGGTACCCTTTTGAAACAAACCTCAACTACAAAGATCAGGGACCAAATGGGCAGGTCCACTGTTTCCAAATGGAAGCTCATAGTTATCATGCTTACTTTTCAAAAAATACTCTTTATATGCCACCTCAGGAGAGGGAATGGGGTAAAACTGTACACATACTACCTTTTTCTTTTGTGGGGGGAGCAGTGATACTTGTTAAATTACATTTTTGGACTACAGTTCCTAAAATTCCAAGATAGTCTGAACACTGACCATGATCAGGCTTCTTAGAAACTGTGGGAGTCAGAGCCCCACCAAAGTAACTTCTCCAAACTCTGATCTGTTTGAACACGATTGCTAAAAAGCCTGGCATGAAACTGTATGACAACTTGGGAAGCCTTTTTTTAAAAAAAAGGCTATCTAATTATAGTTGCAGGGCCACAAAAAGTAGAATGTTACTATTTAGTTATATTTTTTTCAAGTAACTTCACCTTTCTATTCTCTCAATGTAACTAAATAGTTCCTTTTCATCATTTTTTTTAAAAAAATCTGAATTCTGCAAACCATTGACCTGTGGTAAAAAGACATTGTCCTCCTGATTGGCACCTGCACAGGCATACCAAATCATATTTTAGCAGTGCAGGCCAGCACATGATCCAGAGAGATCCTTCATCCACCATGTAGTGGGACCACACCTTTAGAACTACATAAGTGGCAGAAAAGTTACACACTGCAAAAAGATTGAGGTTACTACTTCAATAACACCTGAAATAATATAGCTATGGAGAAAGGAAGTAAAAAAGTGTGCTGCTTTGTAACGAAAGCAGTAAGTTAGAAACAATTGATTGTTTGTAACTAATTACTTTCAGGGACTCCTATCTATACAACTGCCAGAGAGCTTGCAAAGTTAATCAAGAAAAATACGAACGTGGTCGTAGCAATCTGATGACTAAATATGTACTATGGTGTAAGCTTGTGTGCACTTAAGTCTATTTCATCACTTGTTCCTCCATCAGTTAGATACAACTGTAGATACATTCAGAAATCCTCCTTCTGGCTATATACTATATTGTCACAGCAGAAATACTGGGATTTATAATCTCCATAATCTATGAGTGTTGGATATTAGCAGGTATTCTGCTGTGTTCTTTTGTGGAGCAATAGGTGAAGAGAAAGGGGGAGCTTCACAATATACATCTTTTTTCCCTTTCTTTCTTTCTTTCTTTCTTTCTTTCTTTCTTTCTTTCTTTCTTTCTTTCTTTCTTTCTTTCTTTCTTTCTTTCTTTCTTTCTTTCTTTCTTCTTTCTTTCTTTCTTTCTTTCATTCATTCATTCATTCATTCATTCATGTGTATATGGAGGGTTCATTAAAATGTGTATATGGAGGGGGTGTCAAAGAATCATGATTTTGTGCTATTAAGTGATGTTTCGATGACAAACATCCAGCAACACAAAAGCCACCTCTATTCCCCCCCACCCATTTCCCTCCCTGCCTTGTTATTCTTGAAACATCCCAATTCATCTGTCAAAACAATTGCTGATGTACTACAAGGGGGCTACATTATCATCTGCTCCACAGTCTGCCTCCAAGCGATCTTGAGCCACCGATTTGCATAGCCAAAGATTATGACATCCTTGCCAGGCCTTTTGATATGTCTGTCAGCAAGATGTCAGTCGAATCAGCTAGATCCCTTCCTGATAGACCCACAAATAGCTGTGAGGCACTGAAGCAATCATTTCAACATGAGACAAAGTTTGTTTTCTCTGGAAGAAAGTCACGGGGGTTGGGGGGAACTCTAACAAATTATTTGAAGAAGAGAAATCACACATGCATAAAATAGGAAAAGGGAGTTGGTATATTTTCCTTGGGGCTCGAGGTGAGCTACTTTTCAAAATAGTATTTAAATCCTGCATGTAATCTCTAAAAGAACAACAATAACATTGACATCAGCCCCGTTATATTTTGCAGTCTTTTTCTACAACCGCTACATTAAGTGGCTGCTTTATTTATCCATTTATTTATCTACTTATTTATTTATTTATTCAAAAGCCCCATGTAAACCATAGGTTTTGAAACACTCTAACATCAACAGAGATTTCAAACATGTCAACATCAACCAACATTGGAACATCAACCAAGAGCTCATATATATTGGAGCACATTTGTGTATAAAATGAAATTTGGATAGTGTTGCATTGGTCTTTATTTGGTTGAGCATCTGAGTTAATCCAGTAATTTAAAAAACAAATAAACAGTGCCTATTTAAGACCAGAGTGGAGGCTATCTCACGTTGACTCATGCTCCACAAAACTGAAAAATTTAAAGCTTAGGCATGATGTTGTCTGCTGTCACAAATGTTTACTTACAATTTATCCTCTGTGAATCCATTATTATTGAACTTTGCCTTGGTTTTTCAGGTCCAAATCCGGTTTGGGAGGATAGAGTGCATAGGTCCAATAACAATGTTCTATCATTTCCTGCTCACTGGAAGGACAGATCCTGAAGCTGAGGCTCCAATACTTTGGCCATCTCATGAGAAGAGAAAATTCCCTGGAAAAGACCCTGATGCTGGGAAAGTGTGAAGGCAAGAGGAGAAGGGGACGACAGAGGACAAGATGGATGGACGGTGTCATCGATGCGACCAACATGGATTTCGCCCGGCTCCAGGAGGCAGTGGAGGACAGGAGGGCCTGGCGTGCTCTGGTCCATGGGGTCACGAAGAGTCGGACACGACTTAACGACTAAACAACAAGAATCATTTCCTGGTCTTCTGTAGTCAGAGGAAACATCTAAATGTTACTGTACAGAGAGTTGATCCATGCTTGTTTATTTAGTATGTCAGCAGCAACGGGAAATGTAGATAATTGTGTGAGAGCTTTTTCACTGTGTGATATGGAACAAAACACTGTGATACATTAATCAAATATGTTAGGACCAGGGCCTAGTCCAACACCTAGCTGTGCAGAAGCATGTAGCCTTTTCAAATTAAATGATTCAGATGTGCAATCATATAAACAAAGCTAAAATTCATCCAGGTGGGATAAAAGAGAAGATGTCATGATGTTACGCTACATTTTCAAAGACATAAACAGTTAATCTGGTGCATTGGGTAAAGTGTTGTGTTTTGATGTGGCAAACCTATATTCAAGTTCTCCCTCAGCTGCAAAGAAACAAATCACTATCTCCCTGGTCAAAATACTTTTCAGGAAAATCAGTTTTGATTAACAGGGAAAGCCACCACCCCCATGGGTGGGAGATGGTTTCCGTCTTTAGGTGGCAAGTGTCCAGTGAATTCAGACTGCATGGAACTGAAAAAAGAGGGGAGCAACGCTAAAGCACCTGCCTTATGTATAGGAACAGCTGGATAGGGTCATTCAGTCTGTACCTATTCTACATTAGGAGGCGTAATGTGTGCTCAGCATTTTATTTTATTTTTTTAACCCAGTGCATTTTGACATTTCACCTCAGCAGAAATCCCTTTGGATCCCCCAAGGAGACCAGGAGAGCAACAACAGAGAGAAATGCTGAGGACTGTTTTCTATTTATTTTTGCTGTTCCTGCCAATTCCCTACTCTGCACTCCTTGTTCCTGAAGTATTATCCTCTACAGCAGTGCTCTCAACCTTAGGTCCCCAGATGTTCTTGGATTAAAACTCCCAGAAGCCTTCAACACTAGGTGTACTGGCCAGGGGTTCTGTAAATTGTAGTCCAAGAACATCTGGGGAGTCAAAGTTGAGAACCACTGAGCTACAGGATTTTTTTATATCTCTCTTGTCAGTTTTAGGCTGGTACACTGGTTAGTTTCAAATGGCTGTGTTACAGCTGCAAGGGAAGGCACACAACCATTTGAAACTGACCAGTGTAAAACGCCTGAAATTGATAAGAGCAACAATGCTGAAGACAATATTTCAAATACAAGCAGCTCAGGACTGCCAAACTTAATCCAACACAGAAAATCAGTGAGAAGGGGAAAAATGCTTCTGTCCTGAAGCCTAGATAGGAAGCCAGACAGGTAGCATAATCATAACTACAAAGTGCTATGTGATAACAACAAGCTGAATTTTTTAATGCAGAATAAGTCATGGGGAAAAATCCATGATTGTCACCTAGATGGATTCTCCTTTGCAAAGTGAGGGTCTTCACAGTCTTCATAATTTGCTGTTCTGTTCTTAATGGTCAGATAACAGCCCATAATGATGAATGTTCAGAGACAATTTGATTAACATTCATGGTTTGCTTCCGCATCAGTAGGTAAGTTTTCTTTAAGTGTAGATAAGATATCTTGAAGAAAACGGGGTGAATTCCTGTATTGTATCTAAAGCATTATGCACAAAATTTCACCACAGGAAACCATTTTGCTAGCTAGAAAATCCCAGTAAAAGGGGGAAAAGGCAGAAAATCCTGTAGAAACCTGCATGAATAAGGATCTAGATTCACAGCCCTACATTGTACACAAATTTCTGATCTGTACACTTATCCATTTGGGAACATGTAAAGAAAAAAATGTTTCTGCTCATGCAAGGATTTCTAGTTGATGTTCCAGTACCATTTTGCCCATCAAAAGGCTCTCCATCACTTGTAAAAACAGCAGATGGGATATTGTAACTTGTACATTGGTTTTATAATATTGAGGATCAGCAATAAAAATAAGAAGTGGTTTTATCTTGAGTAACCAGAATATTTGAGAAAAAAACTGAATTTTTTGAAAGGTTGCTCATTTTCTACACAAAAATAAGTCCTAGTATGTTCCATAGGGCTTAACATAGTGTTGTATCCTCTGAAAAATTATTATTAGTTTTACAAATCAATTATAATTATATGTAAGCCAGTTGAGTATATGTATAAAAAGATTCTCTCTCCCCACAACAAAGCACCACTTTAAAATGGAGAAAACTGAATTAAAACATAAGGAACAATATTTATAGAAGAGAGTTAATTTTAAAACATGGGTAGAGAGGGAAGAAAGCAATTATAACAATTCAGATAATTGTATGATTAAAAAAAACCAATCAAACAAACAAAAAAGCCCCACACAAAAAAAATGAAGATGATTATGTCAATAATTAATGTATCTATTTAAGCCTGTCTGTTTCTTGAACCTGAATGCAGCTTGTAGCCTGTTGTCTCAGTCTATTGCTCTCCAAAGATTGTTCTAGAATTGTGGCAGTCTCTTGTAGATTACATGGAACTACAAGAATGCAGAAATACGCCATTTATAGTTCAGAAAGCACATTCCTAGTGGTAGCATCACTGCTGCAGAAGCTTTTGGAGGTAACACAGTATCTCTAGCCATTTCAGTCTAGATTGGGGATGGAATTGGCCTTGGTCATTCTGATGGATGAACTTCTGTTGAAGAGGATAAGGAGCTTGACCGTGATGCTCTTCCTTGATTTCTCAGAAATTTTTGATGCTATTGACCATGGTATCATAAAGATAAAGCATTGCAGGGGTTCTGCTCTTCCCTGGTTCCAAAGATTGGCATTGGGTGGTTTTCTGCCTTGGCAATTGTGCTGTGGATAGCAATCTATCAATTTTCAGCACAATTTAACTTGCTGTAATTCTGGCAGTGCTTATATCAGTCTGAAATTTGGCATACTTGTAGTCCTCATCAAGTAGATCATGCATGCCAAGTATTTAATTAGCTCAACAAGTGTCTGTTTTAAGCAATCAGATTTTGAGACTCACAATAGCATGACTTTTTCGTGTGCCGCTTTCCTTAACCATATATCCCTTTATTTTCAAACTACTCGTCATTGCACCATTATAAAGAGGTACCTGTCTGAGCATTAGAACTCCCAATTCAAGGCCCAATTGCTCACAGTTGGTTAACTTGCACTTAATGTGGAAAGATATGAAGGCTGGGCCATCAAAACTTTTGCAGGCTAACTACGTTCTTGATCCCAAATGTTCAATTATGGCCTGGCTCCAAATAACCTTCTGAATAGTTCCATACTTTCAAAAATGCTGTAGATTTCTGTGTCTCAAGCAGCAACTCCTCCATGCAACACAGTAACCTCTTTGGAAATTATAGACAAGTTCTAATACAGCTTGAGACATGCCATGGGACTAGAGGACATCTGTTCAGAGGGAAAAGCCTAACACCTTCACTGGGCATGCCTAACCTTTTGGGTGCATGTGAAGCAGGTATGTGTGTTTGTTTTATTTTGGTTTGGTTTGGTTAGTTTTTCTAATCATGACCACTAAGAAAAATACCTTGCTGGCAAAGAAGAAGAAGACACCATCACCACCCACATGTGCATAGGAAGCCCACTGGACTGGCAACTGACTCTTAACCAACACTGTTGACTGAAGAGTGTCTTCTACTACAATTGGTACCCAGTGTGGTATAGTGGATATAGTGATGGATTAGGACTCAGGAGACCTGGGTTCACATCTCCCCTCAGCCATGGAAATTTACTGAGGGTAGAACCACTCCTTCAATATCACACTTACTGCGAAAGGCTATTAGGGTTGCTATAAGTCAGCTCAGGCTTGATGGCACGTAACACACACACCAAAATGGAGGCAGCTCAAGACAGGCTGTGTGGCATACATAACTCTGCACTCCAACAGAAGGGAGCAGGAGGAGATCTCAGGAGATAAAGCTGGAAGGCTTTTCTTCCTGAAAAGCCTGTCCCTTCATCTCTTAGCATCTGTACCTGACGCACCTGCTTCACTCTCCCAGGTGGTAGGGTGGTACGATATTGCCATAAGCAATGAGTTGAACAACAGCAACATGGCACTGTTCTTGATGAGGTGGCTATTGACGTCATCAGCAACTTCCCTTCTTTTACCCCCCTTGAACCTTTTGTTTAGTGAGACCATGTTAAGCATTCTGTCAACCATGCATGTCCCCTATATATGATTGTTCCTGACATCCTCCCTTTGACTGAACTGTCAGCTTTAAATCCTCCCTAACAATTTGAAAGCTTTTTCCCATCAACGTACAGACATCTGACACTATATTATATGTGCAAGGGAAAGACAAAGATGTTTTGACAGATATTAAATATCATCACTCAGCCAAAGTTGGGAGGACCCTGCCTGGCCAAAATTGTCAAAAACCTTTGAACAGATGCTGCAGATATTCCAGTTATTACCTCAATTTCACACCCTATGTATTCACTGTGACAGCAAGTTTTGACAGGCTGCTCTCCTCTTTTCAGTGCTTTTGTCAGCTGTAGACATGAAATAGCTGGGTAACTGCTTAAACAATAGTGATTAGATCTGCTAGAGGAGGAAGTTCAGTGGCAATAAAAATTAAGATGCTTCAGCAAACGTTCAAAATCAAAGCTCTTCAGTTCCAGACAACTTTGGTCAATGCCACCCTGTGAAGCATAGCTTGGAAAGTTTCTTTTGAGATAAACGGATATGGTGGCAAACGAGAACCTTCCATAACAGTGCAGCTGTAGGACAATGCTTCAGGACCCAGAGCATACTGCTAGCATTGCCCAGCTAGTGGGAGCTTCAGTATGTTGATAGAGCCATTCTCCTTAAAGTGGCTTTCCAAACTCTTTGGTCTGGCATGCGTTTTTTAGAGAGGAAAAAGTTTTTTTTTAAAAAAAAAAAACCAGAATTATGTTTGCTACTTAGTCCTTTTATCCCCAAATTCTATCCATACCTACCAGGGGTCAAGTCCCATTAAGTTTAGTCGTGCTTAGTTCACAACGACCATGCAGGGGATTGGCCTGTCATAAGGCTAGGTGACCACCAGAATCCCAAGATCCTTTTCCTTGTCACCTATCACAAGCTCTCACCCCATCAGCCTCCATTTGAAATTATGTAGGGATGTATGTTGCCAAGTGTGCCACTTCACATGTGCCACTAAATTGCCAACAGTTTGAACAGAGTTTGTTAGATGATCCATGATAGGAAGGGCATTTGAGAGCATAGGTTCCACTACTGTAAACACCCTTTTTCTTGAGGAATAGTAGTTGGGTGCTCCGATTCTCCCATGGGCTGATAATGTGACTTAGTGTTCTCCTGAAGCAAGCCTGTTCTGCTGTGCGACTGTCAGTGGCTGAGAGTCTGCAGTCCACCAGCAAGGGTGAGAAACCAGTTCCCATGAGCCCCATCCAGCACGGTCAATATTTGGGCATGATGCCAGTTGGAGTCAACCATCTCTGGAGATGCACAGGTTCATCACCTGTGCAGTACAGCAAAATCTATATGTATCCAGGATTGTGCTACCTTATCCATCTTCTGGTAGTTCAAGGCATTGGACATAGCATAGGTGTGAATCTAATATGAATTTATCTCCTTTGTCAGGTACATCGAAGTACAACAAAAGATTTGGTAATGCTATGGGGCCCCGTCAATTGGACAACGCTTAGGACCTTCACATGTCTTAATTCGGCTCTGTATATATCTATTTCACCCCACATGGTGCCTCTTCTCTGTGGTATTTGAGGGCAGTAGGGCTTGGTGAGGTAACACTGATGCATACTGAAGTATGGCAGAAGAAACTAGGTCAGTTCACATTGCTGGCTGAGAAAGTTCCTCTAGCTGAAAAGCAGGCATTGATCTTCTTATTCTCCTACTCAATGCAGTGGCTAATAAATGATAAATGACAAATGAAGGGTTAATTTATCTGATCACTCGATTCCACAGTGAATGCAATTGTTTGGGTTTTACATGATGATGCCCCCATAAAGCATGCTGTACCTCTGCTAACAAGACTGCCATTCATTTTTCGATAAATCCGGCACTGAGGTATTAGAGTCTGTGAACTGACAATTGATTTACCACCTGGAAAATTATTCTTTATTGATTTATATTATATGGAGTTGACTACAAGCCTATAGCAGTCCTAATCAGAAAGAAAACACTGAAGTTAGTGTCATTCTTATTTAGTCAGGCAATTATAAGAGAGAATTGCTTTAGTACCTCTAGGTGACTTCTACACATTATTCAATTATGAATTTCAGTAATCCATGAATTATAATACATAAAAGAGAGTGAGATCAGGGTAATTAATTTTTGGTAATATGAGCAGTGTCATTTGTACAAGCAAGTATTTTAAATGTCAGTTCAGGGTTCTATAATGGTGCATTATATTTAAAGGAGATTTATTTTAATGGATGTTCTTTGCTTCTATGGGCTGCAAAACCAGTAATTCTCTCTCTCTTTGTGTGTGTGTGTGTGTGTGTGTGTGTGTGTGTGTGTGTGTGTGTGTGTGTGTGTGAGAGAGAGAGAGAGAGAGAGAGAGAGAGAGAGAGAGAGAGAGAGAGAGAGAATAAATTATGAGAAAGGGGCAGAATTTTAGAGTAAACTCAGGGTTCACATTGATTTACAATGACTTGGATGCCATGTTTGATGTGTGAAACAAATAGGTGACTTCACACCTGTTTCTGGAATCATGACAAGCAACAAAGCAGATAAGAATTTGAGCATATTGTTGCCAAATGTATCATTGTAGATGACTGCAGACTTAGAAATATCTGACAGAAAAGCTATCCAGTTCTCAAACACTAGAAGCAACTTTTGTCTATACAGAATGAAAGCTCAGAAACCTTAATATTGAAGATGATAGGTTAAAATTTCTGTTTTGTTTGTTAAATATTTTCTGTTTTTGTCCACTATCTTTTTGTCAGAGGACATCCTTGAAAATTCTGTTGCAGTTTTATTTGCAACTTTGCATGCAATCCGTGTGACTCGGGGGGGGGGGGGACTTTTCTAGGCTGGGATTATTATCTGATTATCCAGCAATAACCAATCATTCCTTCCAGTATTTGAATTCAAAGAGAGCCCCACCTCTCTTCCGAGACTTTCTTTCTCTCTCTTTCCTCTGGTGGTGGCAGTTGTCTGTTTGGTGTTGATCAGTACAGTTGCTGAAAATGTGTGCAGTAAAGAAATCAGCATACCCAAGTCTGTAACTTCACACAACTGTAAGTAAATAAATATTTTTATTGTATTCTCAAAGGCTTTCACAGCCAGGATCTGATGGTTGTTGTAGGTTTTTCGGGCTGTTTGGCCGTGTTCTGGAGAACACGGCCAAACAGCCCAAAAAACCTACAACAACCAATATTTTTATTCTTTTTCCTACAAATGTCTCGGAGTAAGTTATTGAGACTTTCAGTGCCAGTTAATGAGAAAGAGGTGGGCTCTGGAGAACTTGATGCTCTGTGGATCTCTGGACTTCTACTGCATAAAAAAAAAGGAATTTTACCAGAAAATCAAAACTCTGCAACAAATTCTACTTTCATCAATATTCTACGAACAATGACTTTGTCTTAAAGATAAATCCACTGCACCTTAAAGATTTTAGAAAGGTGGAATTGTTATATTGCTTGTGTACTTATGTTCTTTCCAGCTTCAGGACTACCCTGTTTCCATGAAAATAAGACCTAACCTGAAAATAAGCCCTAGTATGTTTTTTCAGGATGCTTGTAATATAAGCCCTACCCCAAAAATAAGCCCCAGTTAAGTGAAATCTCACCTTCCACCATTGTGCAGCAACCAGAAGATGACATGACTGTATTTGAATAAATGTAGATTGTTGTACAAAACATCCCCTGAAAATAAGCCCTAGTGTGTTTTTTGGAGCAAAAATTAATATAAGACCCTGTCTTATTTTCGGGCAAACACGGTAGTAAACTATGATGAATTTACCATTTCTCTGTGGCCTATTGGATTCAAAAAAAGTGTACTGTTGCAAACATTTTTTCCTCAACATAGATTGCATCCAGTTCTTTGAGCAGATATTTCTCAAATTATCAGTATTTGGAAAAGGAGATCTAATACTTCATGGCAATTTCAGTGTTATTCTGAATAATTCTAAAGGCAAGATAACACTGGGTATCAGCTCATTCAAAAATTAGGCAGTGCTCTTAGAGATCTTGCACCTTCCGCACAATTTATCCCAGGACAAAAGGTAATACTTTCCATTTCACATGTACTGTATGTTATTCTTCTGTCCCATGGTTTTGCCAAGGACCTTCAGTATTCCTATAGAAATCCAATCACTTGGTCTGATCATGCATGAATCTCAGCTACCTTGCTCTCATCACATCAAGTGAAACAAACCAATGCATGCAGATTAAATATGCTTCTCCTTCAGAAACAATGTTCAGCTAATGGATTCAAATGCAGAGGTGCTCAAACCAAAATGATGGCCATAAACATCATATCACTGTGAGTGATAGGTGAACATTTCATTTCATTTTTGATCAAAATTAACCCATGTTTGTAAAATTCAAAGGTAGTGAAAGGTGAAACTGTTAGATTTACTCATGCTAGGAAGAAAGAAGAATCTATTCTGTACTCTTGAAATACTGTGAGGACTTAAGAAGTTGCAAGGACTGAAATCCTAGTTTGGGATTTTAAACATATAATCATAGAAACAAATAATAAATGCCCACTGCTGAACCAAGTACAGGCCTTGCTAGATTCTTGAAAATACTGCCTCTGAACATAAGGCAGTTTCAGAAGAAGGCATAGACCAAGTTGTTAAGAAACCTAGAAACATCCACATCTCCTGAGAACAATATATTTTCATTAGAAATGAATACATCTTCCAGATTGTATCTGCCCATATTGCTTACAGAGCTACTCACTTGTTTTATGAAAGAATGTTAGACTCCATTCGTGTTGTTCAGTGGTGAGGTTTATTAGGCACACAACAATAAGACAAGAATCCTGTCATTTCTACTTCTTCCAGGCCTGTATCTCTACTAGCTGGGACACTTCACCATCGATTTTCATCTGTTTCACATATAGTACAATAAACTATGCCATAATAAGTGACTGAGTATATTATACTATGTTATATTGTTGTAGGATAGAGTAAGATAGGGTAGGACATTATTATAGGATAGAATATGAATGCTAGCTTAGCATAGTAAGTCAGACCAAACAGGACCCTCTGTGTGCAAACCTTCAGGAAACAAGGTATAAAGCACAGTAAGTCTTTTACAAAAAGCTCAGATGGACAAAATTCCAGTCCTGCACCTGTGCCTAGATGCAGAAAATATCTCCAATGACATTGAATGGCCTCCTCTTAAACACCTGTTCTGAAAGATGGGTGGTGACACAACATGCATCACAGTGGTCAAACACTGCAGTTGAGGCCCTAAAGCAAAGATATTCCAGCTGCAAATGGGCACGTGGCAAAGGTTCTCCTTGTCTCTATTACTATATGTTTCCCTGTTGAACTCTTTGCTATTGCTTTGCGTGCTAGTCAACTTGTCACAAGCCTTGTTCAGATTCATTATACAAAACCTAAACTAGGCCTTGATGACACAGGATTTTACATACCGAGTCCAATGTCAGCATTACTCCAAATAATCACAATAAGGCTTGGATTTGGGTTTGAAAAGTGATCAGGTGTTTGGGTTTTTGCTTTTTATGTTTCTGGATGAGAAACTGATGTAGTTGCAGGTACAGATGAAATCTGAAGAGTTACAGCTGGTCAGTGTTAACTCCTCTACAAATGTACAGTTCAAGCTGGAAATAAAATCGGCTTACTGACCTTGGTAACACTCAAAGTTCACATCTCCAGTACACTCCATGAATTACATAGAGTCAACAATCAGCTCTTTGATTGGAACTAAAAAGGGAAAGTTATAGTATGTGCCAGTTGGTTGGATAGCTCAGTGGTTTAGGTTTCTGGCTGCAGAGCTAGAGTTTGGGAGCTTGATTTCCTGCTGTGCCTGCTGTGAGAAGAGCCAGCCTGTGTGGCTTTGGGCAAGCTGCACAGTCACAGAAGGTGCCCGCAGAAGAAGAGAAACGACTTCTGAGTATTCTCTACCTGGAAAACCCTGAAAAAGGTTGCCATAAGTCAGAGTCAACTTATTGTATCATGCACCATCAGGACAAAACTGATATAGTAATCATAATAGGGCTTTTAAGGCAAGTGAAATATTTAAGGAGTAACTTTGCCTGTTCAGTTATTTCAGTGAGTTTCCATGGCTGAGCAAGGATTTGAACCCAGGTTTCCTGAGTCTTAGTATGTCACTGTATCCACTACACCATACTGGGTGTCCCTCCATAAGAAAGTTAAAGATTAAATGTAGAACGTAGAATGGGCATCTACCATCTAGATGCTATGATATGGGCCAGACCCAGTGAAAGATCTAAACACATCTTTGAGCACTTTTTGGCAGCTTAAAGACTAAAGACTTAGTGTAAGCTTTTGTGGACTTCTACGTACTTGATCAGATGTAGCCCCCTAGGAAATCTGAGTGCCTGCTGATGAGAAACACTGTCCTAAATTGGGAATACTGGTAATGAAAAATATGTTTCTTGTCTATCTCCACTAATGCCAGTGCTGCTACAACCAGGATTTGCAGCACACAACAATCTCCAGGCTTTCATGCTTGAGCAGAAGCAAAGGTTTATAAAGTGTTTGATATGTTAATGAAAACAGATTCAATTCTTAAAAGAAAAAAAAACTCTTCAGTTTATGAATGTAGGATATTGTGCTTCTGTATCCATGATTCAAAATGCTAGGAAATGGCCTGATATCGCTGCACAATATTGTGGCTGTGTTGCTAGTAGGAAAAAAGATGCCAAGTTTTACATAGCAAAGGGCAGCCTGACTAATGCCAATGGCAGTAGTCAAGATGGTCTACAGCAGTGGTTCTTAACCTTGGGTAACCCAAGTGTTCTTGGACTACAAATCCCAGAAGCCCCAACCAGCATAGCTGGTGGTGAAGGCTTCTGGGAATTGCAGTCCAAGAACACCTGGGTTACCCAAGGTTAAGAACCACTTGTCTACAGGATACCCTCTTGTGCTCACTGCCATTCACAAAGTGACACCAAGCAAGGGAAAACTGCTAAAGTTTACTCATTTTTCCTTAAGTTAACAACTTCTCACTATCACCATGGTGCCCTTCCCCCACCTCTAATCCAACAATCTGATGTTACTGATGAAAGCTGAAATATTACTAGGCTAAGCACTTCTCCTTTGCTTTATGGAAGGCATGCTATTTTCTGGAACTGCCTTTGGCAGTTACATCATCAAACTTCATGGAAGAGAGGAACTTCTTAACATAGCCAAATGTCAAATGGGGAACGGGGTGAAGGATGAAGTGATACAAAAGTACAAAGATAAGGAAAAATTAAGATAGCATTAGGATACGTATAGGGGCAGCATATGTTTTTGTCTTTCCAAGATAGGAGCAGGGAGAGTGAGAATTTTATTTTAATTTGTAGTTGATCAGAAATTCTGGAAGCACACCCAGCAAAACACATTCATTCATTCATTCATTCATTCATTCATTCATTCATAATGTTTTTACCCTGCTTGTCTCTTTAAGAAGAACCCAAGGCAGGTTGCATCATTAATTACAGGTAAAAACAAAATAAAAGTAAAAAAAAAAAAAGACAAAAACGTGGTGGCACCTTAAAGACTAAGCATTTTTTTAATGTGAGCATGCCTGATGAAGTCCACTTCATCAAAAGCTCACATTAAAATTTA
This sequence comes from Intellagama lesueurii, assembly GCA_037013535.1. NCBI lineage: Eukaryota > Metazoa > Chordata > Lepidosauria > Squamata > Agamidae > Intellagama > Intellagama lesueurii. The sequence continues at coordinate 197,062,499 of JBAJHW010000002.1, read as the reverse complement.
TAAAAGTTAGTCTTTAAGATGCCATCACATTTTTGGCCGTTTATTTGTTCTTTTTATATATATAACTTTTATTATATATATATATATATATATATATATATATAGGTAAAAACAAAATAAAAGTTAAATATAACTTTTATATATATAACTTTTATTTTGTTTTTACCTATAATGCTTGCCAGACTAACACAGCTACCTCTTCTACATTTGATTCATTAAAAACAGTATTTAAAGCTAAAAACAGTAACTATACGAATACTAAAACAGGATTTTGAAAATACCACACTAAAAGACAGTAAACAAAAGCAACACCAGGGACTTCCGGCTTGATGCTGCAATGAGACAATAGCAGGACGACAGAGCTCTGTCCCCTGGGCTGAATTCCGACCTGTTTGGGACCCCTAGGGGGTTAAAACCACCCTGAAGAGGTGGTGAATTGGGGGAGAAGCCTGTTGATCACAGGGGGGGGTGGCGGTTACCCACGTTTGATCCAGGAAACTCTCCAATCAACCAGAGGGCAGAAACAAGCAGCTGAATTAGCTTGCTTGCAAGTCGCCGTCAGCCGGCAAATGAAGAAGCAATAAATCAGCCAATTTAACATTGTCGTTACCACTGGGTGAGATACAAAATCTTAACTATACTGCTCTATGTTTATCCCTGGACGGAATCATCCCTTTAACAGAAATAAGCGTCTCTTAGCCCCAACACTAAAATAGAGCAGCGGTGGATCTGGAGAAGGGGAAAGAGATGCAAAGAGACACAAAGAAAATAAATTGGACATTAATTAAACACTTAATTATACTTCAAGGAAAGAAGTTTGGTATTACTTTGGCGTTAAACTTAAGAATTTTTTCTCTTAAAAGTATTTTAGCCAAACAACGCCGGGAGTAAAACTGTTTGTTATGGCTATCTCACAGTGTTGGCAAAAAGCCCAGAACATGACCTTGAATACTCAAACTTGGAACTCTGTTTTGACTTTCCTTTTTCCCCCCCTGAGAACTGACTAAAACATAGACAATTAACTTTGGAAAGTCTAATACAAACATCGAGTGAACGGGGCTCTCAACTTATGTCAGAGACTGGATTCAAAATTAACCCTAAAGGTGATCAATTTACTAAAGTGGACTATTTGAAGCAATTATTGATGGAATTGGACTGACTGCTCTAAGCTACTGGACGTCTTTCACTTGAAATACAAGTACTTGGCATCTTGGGACATAATGCTACAACAAGGGAAATTTTGGGATGAAACAATCTACCCTTCAAGCAATCTTAGAAATAGTGAGATCCCATAACGAAGAGGTGAAATCATTCAAGGAGCAACTAAAGAAGGACTATATTCAACAGGAGACATGGAATAATGAACAAGGAAATGTGAGGGTGGTGGATGATGTATGACAACCAAAGGAAGGGCTGGAGGAAATCAGAGGAGAAAATTTAGGAGATTTAATTCTAACCCTCGAGCCGAGGAGAATTTTAGCTTTGTTAAGGGAAGATAAGGGGAGAAAATCAGCAGAATTAATTAAAAATAGCCTGGAAGATCTATTGGAGATAGATCAAGTGCATAAAGATCTATTGGATATAGATCAAGTATATAAAATGTTTTCAGATGACACAGGGGATGGCAGAATGTTTAGAGAGATAGAATTGGGAAAAGACAAATAAGAGAAGGAGTTTCTTAGAAAGATGAAAAAGGGAAAAATATTAAAGTGGCCCTCAACGTTGAAAGCATGTATATGGAATTGTAAAGGGGCATATCTTATATATTTAAAAAGGGAATTAAACTGAAATAAGGGATCACTAATCAGGGTAAAGGCATAACACGGTGGTTTTTAAGGTAAATTGAAGCTAGATATAAGGATGGGGCAAAACAAATAGTACTTAATGAATATACATTAGATATGATATTGATATAGACATGATAGAAAATGTGGAGATAGAAATGGCTAAACAATTATATAAAGAAAATCTGTATAAAATGCTTTACATAACATCTATTATGTGTTAGGAACCTACTCAGTTATTATTGGTATAAAATACAAAGTTTGTCGGTTAAATCACCTCAAAATTATATAGATTTGGAAGTGGAATTACTTTTATTAGGTATGTTATTAGAGGATTTTGGGAACATTCTATACTATGAGAGCAATACTATGATAGTAGCCAATACTGTATACTAAAATACACATATGAACGGTTTAAATGTTTAAAAAAGGTATAGATTTTGAAGGGACAACTAAGAAGACACCAAGAGGCAAAAAACAAATAATTATAAGCAACCCATGTAACACGATGTTTAACAAGCACGAATTGAATGCAGATAGATTGAAAAACTAATAAAATGTTTTTTTAAAAAGCAACACCAAAAACCACATTCAAAGCAGTAAGGCACAACAATCCAGACCACCAGTCATTAAGGAAAAGACTGCCTGAAGAGAAAGGTCTTTGCCTGCCTGCAGAAGGACAGCAAAGAGGGGGCCAGCCTGGCTTCCTATGGGAGGGAGTTCCAAAGTCTGGAAGCAGTAACAGAGAAGGCCCTCTCCTGTATCCCCACCAAGCGCGTCTGTGAGGGTAGTGGGACCAAGAGAAAGGCCCCTCCTGGCCATTCTCATGAAGGGGGATGCAGTTCTTAAGATAGCTTGGACGCAAGACATTTAGCGCTTTATAGGTCAGAACCAACACTTTGAATTGTGCTCAGAAATGGATCAGCAACCACTTCAGACCTTTGTACTCATTGCAGACTTCACTGACATGGGGGGGCATTGAGGGGGGACTTGCATGTATCTCGGCACCCCCACTATAGTTACAGCACTTAATATTTTCAAGCTACAACATCTGATTCGGGTGTATTCCATTTCTACATAGAGATCTGGCAAGATACAGAGAGATACTGAGGAATGGGGTTGGGAGAGGGGAGAAATAAATTGTTTGGGCTCCAGCCACACAGAGTACTTTTCTCTTCCACCTTTTCCAAAGGCAAGGCAATTCCAAATAAGGTCAGAGTCTCAAAAATTCACCCTGTTGCTCAGCTTTTGGCTGCATGAAACGTCACTTTGTTTGAGACTCCCTCATCGCATGCCTTTTCATGAAAACTGAGGTATTTAGGCTTTAAACATAGAAAAAGTAGGATTTTTTGTTGTTGTTGTAGACAAGCAATTTAATGAAAATGATATTGAAATGCCTTTTCTACGAAAAGTAGTAAATCAATTACAAAAGCAATTTCCTTACCCAGAGTGATTTTATTGTGTTTGACCAGCGCATTTGATAAGAATTAGTTCTTGCTGGGAGCAAAGAGTAAATTTTATTTCAAGCTTGGCTTTTAAGTATGGAAATGGCTGCATGAGAAGGGCAGTTTGGTTGAATGTTGAGTTTCTTTATATGTTTTACTTATCTATAGCTCTGTGCGTGTGTGTGCAGTAGTGCAACCATGTTGTTCCACTGATGGAACTGCTTCAGTCAGTGGAACTCAAAGGAGGTGATCCCCCACCCCTGTTACCAACTGTGTCCCCTTCAGAGGGTTTTCAGGTCAGACAAATCAGATATGAGGCCCTATGGATGCAAACAGAAGAAATCTACCTCCTGATCTTGCAAGAGGTCAAGCTCAAATCCAAGTTGCCAGTCTGAAGGAGCAGAATCAGACCTCAAAGACTGTTTCTGGGGCATATATAGGTGTGTATGCTTAACTGGTTTCAGTCCATAAGTTTCAGTAGCACCTAGGCTAAATATATAGGGCTGCAAGCAAACAAAACGTTTCATCTGCTGTTTTCTGATTTAAGCTTTTCCCATTTTTCACTTCATGGGAAACATGGGTTAGGGCAGCGATGGCAAACCTATGGCACGCATGCTACAGCGGGCACATGTAGCCCTTTCTGCCAGCATACAAGCTATAAGTCGCCAGATCGCTACTCCCCCCTCCCCCCCCCACAGCCAAACCTGAGCAGGCGGCTGCAACCGCGGTGCTGGTGTCCGGACAGGCGGCGGGTCAGGATCCGGAGCAGCTGGTGCTGGCGGCGGATCCGGAGTGGGGTCTCGAGGCACCTCCGTGCCCGGGATTCCCCCTTCCGCCGCCACTTCCAGTTCCACCGCCGCCACTTCCGGTTCTGCTGCCACCGCAGCACACCACCCCATTTTTTTTTCCCGTTTGGGCACGCAAGCCCCAAAAGGTTCGCCACCACTGGGTTAGGGTAATGGAAGCTGGTTTCTCTGGTACCAATGAGGTGGTGGGGAATCCACTCTGAGTTTTATGCTGACTTTAGGGATAGGATCAAGCAACCTGGAGGCTGCCTATATAGCTCAGGCTAAACTCCTGAGTAGATTCACCACTCCACTGATGTTAGAGCCTCCACTGGGTAAGGGCCAAGTCTTAAATAGGGTAGCAGCTTGAAGTTTTGCTTAAGGATGGACTCCTAACTTAACTACTGCAAGTTTCACTGACACTTGTGGTAAGACCATGAACAAAAAATGCATACAACCAGGGCCATGCTAGCTTGTTCCACAAACAACAGTTAAGAGATGGGCATTTGGAGGCAGTCAAAGGAACTAAAAATGTATTTAAATCCAATACTCTGATTTATCTCATCTGTGGGCTAGGGACCCTTTTTATATTAATACAAAATATTTTTCTTTGAGTGAACAGGAAGCTTCAGTAAGGCCTTTGCATATACCTCCTTATTATATGTTTCTGCCACACGACCCGTACCTCATTTCCTTTGAAAGCAATTATACTAGAGAAAAGTCTGCTTGTCTATCTGCCCCAATACTAATTTAATACCAGGCATTTCTCTGATAGATTCATTCTTTATTTGATCCTATCTATTTTTATTAACAGTTGAAAGGAGACACCTCATTTCACAAATGATTATCTTCTCATTCATGTTGCTTGCTCAGTCTCTATAGCTGACAATGGTAACATAATGTATGAAAATTGTATTTATACATTTGTGGATATGGAGGTTCCAAAAGAGAAGCCAGCTGATATTTGATATTATTTCCTTCTTTGTCATTGAAATGTTATCTTTCTCTCCATCCCTCCCTCTTAAAAATGGCATCATGACATATGGATTGTTTCTTAAAGGATATTCTTATCCTGCTTCTTGCAGGGCATTGGTGGCGGGGGGGGGGGGGAGAGACTCTAAGGAAAGAGAAACAAAAGCATAATCCCAAAACACGACATATCCATTTTCTCAATTTTATTGTATCCTCAGAAAAGGGAGAGCCACAGTGAGCATTTCAGGAGATGTAATCATTTGTGGAAATTCTGTCCTCAAATTTAATTTGCTTCCATAAAAACACACTAAAATGAAATGATAGTACAGCATATTGGCAAAAAAATATGATTCATTGATTTTAATTTTAAAATTGCTTGCTGAGACTCACCCGAAAAACCACCTAGTGTGACAATAGTGAAGGTGCTTCAAAGAAACACTCAGAGCAATTTTCCTTTGTCTTCTCTTCTGTGAATTCAATATTCTGGGTACACCCATAAAGTTAATGGAAACTTTATTTGATTGTGGATGTGTTTGATTTATGGTAGATGTTTTTGTCAGTTATTTGAACGAGAACCAAGTAAGACATGCTTCTTTCTAATGGGTATGTCAGGCAATAATCCCCACACACACACCTTTGCCATTTAAAAAGGATCACATTATAGCATGAATGCTCAAGTTGCTGCTGGGCCATGCTCCGGTGGCGTGGCTTGTCTTTGCCTCCCTCCCCAGAGGATCGTGAGAATCTAAGTCTCTTGAGAATATCCTGGGAGGAGAGGGCGGAACAATGGGTTATTTAAGGGCCGTTCCCCCCTCTCTCCTCCCTCTTCCTTGGCTGGCACCCACCTGCCTGCCCGCCCTATATTCTAGTGTGAGTTTACCTGGTCGCATTTTGGAGCCAAATAGGAATTTTTGACCCGTATCTGGAACAGGTGTGTTGGCACATTTAGAGGTGGAATTTGGTCACACTGGCGGGTAGTGCGGATAAAACAGGTTTTTGGTGAGTCCCATTGCAATTGACCTCCCAGCGCTGCGGGATCGTGAGATTACAATGCTTGGGGGGAAAGATGCGCTGGGGCCACACCCGGACCAACAGTCAACAAGGAAAAGGTGGCTTGAGGTCCGGGGGTGGTCAAATTGGGGCCAGCCGGGTTCTTGCTGTCTTTATGACCATGAGAACTTGGGGCCAGGGACTCGCCCATTTGTTGGCTAAGGGGTCCGGTGAGACCTCTGTGCTTAAACCTGATTCCACACTACGGCAGGACTTCCCTTTGCCAAAGGATGGCAACAATTATGGCTTTCAATAAAGTGTGGACCGTGTTTAACCCATATTTCTTGTCTCACGTCTTTATTCCGGGGAAGGGTGGGCAAAGTAAATACTTGGTTTTTTGCTGCCCTAAAAGACAAGACTAGATCCATATTCATGTGTCATTTTTGCATGTTGATAAAAATACAGGAAGGGGAGCACGTTAGCCCCCTTCCCCATTTCACTGTCAATGAAGATACTCTTCCATCTGTGGAGGATCCTCATATGGGTTGGTACCCTGGACAAGTAAGGTGAGAAGTCGCCCCAGATAGCAGGAGACTGTCCCAGTCCTGTGACAGTAGGGTTGGTAGACAAACCAGCAGTGTACATGCCCTCCTGTCCATGGAAGATATTGGGAGTCATAGTCACACTGCCCAACAAGCTCTATAGAGGTTGCCTCACAAGAAGTGCTCCAGCAGCTTTCTTCTTTTGAAAAAAAAAATTACAAAAGAAAGAAGTGTCACAGTGTCAGAGGTAAGCCTTTCTCTAGGGTGGCAAAATCTAGAGGTTTACAGATTGGGGGGAGGGCTGGGACTCCTAGATTTTTACCTAGAGAATTCTTGGAGAATTCTGGGGACTGAAGTACAAAACCATATTATTGTAGGCATCCTTCAGTCTCAAGAGACTATGGTAACGTGCTCTGAATAGAGGACTTGGAACAGCATCTAGTGTGGCTGAGAAGGCCAATTCGAGAGTGACAATCCCTTCCACACTGAAGACAAATACAATCTGTCCCCTGTCCAGCTCCCTGATTTTGCTGGTTTGGGTACTGCCTCTTTGCCTCAGCCTGCTGAACAAGCGTCTCTTCAAATTGGGAGAGGCCATGCTGCACCGCCTGCCTCCAGGCTGAACGCTCAGATGTCAAAGTTTCCCATCTGTTGAGGTCCATTCCTAAGGCCTTCAGATTCCACTTGCAGATATCCTTGTATCGCAGCTGTGGTCTCCCTCTGGGGCGAATTCCCTGCACTAATTCTCCATACAGGAGATCTTTTGGAATCCGATTGTCAGCCATTCTCACGACATGCCTGAGCCAATGTAGACGTCGCTGTTTCAGTAATGTATACATGCTAAAAATTCCAGCTCATTCTAGGACTACTCTATTTGGAACTTTGTCCTGCCAGGTGATACCAAAAATGCGTCGGAGACAACGCATATGGAACATGTTCAGCTTCCTCTCCTGCTGTGCACAAAGGGTCCAGGACTCACTGCAGTACAGGAGTGTACTCAGGACACAGGCTCTATAGACCTGGATCCTGGTATATGCCGTCAGCTTCTTATTAAGCCATACTCTCTTTGTGAGTCTAGAGAACATGGTAGCTGCTTTGCCAATGCATTTATCCAGCTCGACATCTAGAGAGAGGGTGTTGGAGATCGTTGAGCCAAGGTACACGAAATCATGAACAACATCCAATTCTTGTGTGGAGATGGTAATAGAAGGAGGTGAGTTCACGCCCTGGCCCATGACTTGTGTTTTCTTCAGGCTGATTGTTAGTCCAAAATCTTGGTGGGCATTACTAAAAAGATTCATAAGTTGTTGGAGCTCTTCAGCAGAATAGGCAACAACAGCTGCATCATCGGTGAAGAGGAAGTCCCACATGCATTTCAGCTGGAGTTTGGTCTTCACTCTCAATCTAGAGAGATTAAAGAGCTTTCCGTCTGATGTAGTCCGGAGATAGACACCTTCTGTTGCAGTTCCAAAGGCGTGCTTCAGCATGACAGCAAAAAAGATCCCAAACAGAGTCGGCACAAGGACACAGCCCTGTTTCACTCCGCTTCAGATGTCAAAGGGATCTGATGTTGAGCCATCAAAAACTACAGTGCCCTTCATTTCCTTGTGAAAGGACCTGAAGATGTTAAGGAGTCGAGGTGGACATCCAATCTTGGGAAGTATTTTTAAAAGGCCGTCCCTGCTAACCAAATCAAAGGCCTTTGTAAGATCTATGTATGAAGGCCACAAAGAGTGGCTGTTGTTGTTCCCTACATTCCTCCTGCAACTGTCTGAGGGAAAATACCATGTCAATGGTGGATCTATTAGCTCGAAATCCACACTGTGATTCTGGATAGACTCTGTCTGCAAACACCTGGAGCCTCTTCAGCACAACACGGGCAAGCAGCTTCCCTACAACGCTGAGAAGAGAGATACCACGGTAGTTATTGCAGTCGCCCCTGTCACCTTTGTTCTTGTACAATGTGACGATGTTTGCATCCTTCATGTCCTGTGGTACTCCACCTTTCCTCCAGCAAAGACAAAAGATTTCATACAGCTCAGTGGTGATGGTCTCTTTACAGCACTTCAGCAGTTCAACAGGGATGTTATCCTTCCCAGGTGCCTTGCCAGAGGCGAGGGAATCCAAGGCCGTTTTTATTTCTGCTAAAGTTGGTTCGCTGTCCAACTCTTCCAAGACAGGCAGGCACTCGATGTTATTTAATGCCTCTTCGGTTACTACATTCTCTCTGGAATATAGCTCAGAGTAGTGCTGCACCCAGCGTTCCATCTGCTGTGCTCAGTCCTGGATGATCACGCCTGTAGCAGTCTTCAAAGGAGCAGATTTCTTCTGTATAGGACCTAAAGCCTGCTTGATACCGTCATACATTCCCTTGATGTTACCTGTGTCCGCTGCTATCTGTATCTGAGAGCAGAGTTGAAGCCAATAATCGTTAGAACATCTCCTGGCAGTCTGTTGGACTTTGCTATGAGCAACTCGAAGAATCTGAAAGTTGTACTCACTAGGACAGGCTTTATATGCTGCTAGAGCTCTCCTCTTTTCCTCGATGGCTGGCATCACTCATAAAAGAGCTTGTATTTCTTTAATAGGTGTCTTAAGATTGTTGCAAAACCCCTGTTTGCAACTATCTTAAGACACCTATTAAAGAAATATGAACTTAAGAAAAGAAACCTAATTCCATAGCAGCAAAATCAAAATATTTATCTTCTCTGCACACCCTAAAATCCAACCCAATTCACATGTGAACAGCAGAGTATTCATCAGTTTGCATAAAGTTCTAAAGACAGATAAGGAAACAGCCTGAGAGAATCCATCAACTGGACTTTCTTCTTGGGTAAGGATTTCCCAGAATTCTACAATCCAGAGCAGTGATTCCCAACCTGGGGTACAGGTACCCTCAGGGGTCTGAACCAAGACATTTAGGAGTATACAAAGAAATTGAATAACGGCAGAAAAAGGCACATGTATCACTACAGTAAGATTAGAGACAAGTCAATAAGTTATGAACTTAATTGAACATTATGACAAGTGGCAGAGCAGGTTTTCTTCATTGTTTAACCTTGAGACAAGCCCCATTCCCTCACTTTGTTATTTTGGCAAAATGGTGGTGGTGGAGGAGCCCCTCTCTAAACAATGTATTGTGAACACACCACTACAGTGTGCACGCTCAGCAGTGTGTCCCTCACAGGCTCAGCTTCACTCTCCTCCACTTCACAAACGTTTGTGTGCTGTTGCACCACTACTGGTGTATATATAAGTGGGCACCTGAGTTAGTCTTGTGAGGAGTATTCAATGAGTGAGTTCTTTCAGGACTTCTCTATGTCTCCTCTCTTTGTCATTGTTTTGAGTTTTAAAATATTTTTTCAATTTGCATATTATCAGATATGTATCTGTGGTTGAAGACCAGTAGAGTAGAAAAGCTCTAATCCAGGACATATTTACTTGAATTCATTGTATCTTTTGAGTTTTTAATGTAAATACATGTGCACTGTCTGTTCACCTTATTGTTTCATTGCTTTTTAATTCTATTATTGGGCTATTTAATTACTGTTACAACATATAAATTTGAAATAAAAGCAACCATACTAATTACAAACATTTTGGTAATACGAAGGGTACAATGTATGGTCATACGCTGCCAAGGGGTACAGAAGTGGAAAAAAAAAAGGTTAGGAATTACTGATCTAAAGCATAGCTCCAGATGTGGGCTGGATAGATCAAGTGACACAATTGGTTAGAGAATCGTACTCAGAGGGTGATGATTAATGGCTCCTTCTCCAACTGGGAGGAGGTAACAAGTGGGATACCCCAAGGCTCAGTCCTGAACCCAGTGCTCTACAACATGTATTTAAATGACTTGGATGAGGGAGTGCAGGGAATGCTTGTCAAATTTGCGGATGACACAAAATTGGGTGAGATAGCTAATACCCTGGACGACAGAAACAAAATTCAAAATGATCCTGATAGGCTGGAGCACTGGGCTGAAAACAACAGAATGAAATTCAACAAGGATAAGTGCAAAGTACTGCACCTCAGAAAAAGAAAACAAATGCGCAGTTACAAGATGGGGGATACCTGGCTCAGCAGTACTATAAGTGAGAAGGATCTTGGGATTCTCATAGACCACAAGCTGAATATGAGCCAAAGTGTGATGTAGCTACAAAAAAGGCAAATGCTATTTTAGGCTGCATTAACAGAAGTATACTTTCCAAATTCCGTGAGGTGCTAGTTCCCCTCTATTCATCACTAGTTAGGCCTCACCTTGAGTATTGTGTCCAGTTCTGGACACCACACTTCAAGAAGGATGCTGACAAATTGGAACAAGTTCAGAGGAGGGTGACAAGGATGATCAGGGGGCTGGAAACCAAGCCTTATGAGGAAAGGCTGAAAGAATTGGGCATGTTTAGCCTTGAGAAAAGAAGACTGAGGGGTGATATAATAATACTTTTCAAATACTTGAAAGGCTGTCATACAGAGGAGGGGCACGATCTGTTCCCGATCAACCCAGAGTGCAGGACACTAAATAATGGGCTCAAGATACTGGAAGCTAAATTTCGATTGAATATAAGGAAAAACTTCCTAATTGTTAGAGCAGTAAGACAGTGGAACCAATTACCTCAAGAGTTATTGAGTGCTCCAACACTGGAGGCATTCAAGAGAAACTTAGGCAACCACCTGGCAGATAGCCTTTGATTTATATTCCTGCATCAAGCAGGGGGTTGGACTCGATGGCCTTATTGGCCCCTTCAAACTTCACTATTCTATGATTCTATGAAACAGTCAAAGGTAGGGGCTATAGATGATGCTGCATGCCTTGGTTTTTAAAGATACAATGACATCTGCTACATAATAGGTTTCCTGTGTCCAGAAGCATGTTCAGGCACTTTTCTATTAGCTGTTCATTTCTCAGTGGTTGGAAGTGACAGGATTTGTTGTTGCTGCTCTGCTATTGTTATGGATGCTTCTATGGATGTTGTTATGACTGTTTTAATTGCTAGTGTTAGTCTTTAAAATTCTTTCATTGTTACACTTTTATTGGCATTTTAAGACATCATACTTTGCCTAAGCGAGTGCCTGGTGGCAGAGAATGAAAAATGAAGTATACCATTAGACGCTGTAAAATTTATACAGCTTTGCTTGGAATACAAACTATGGTGATTCATTCTGTTCATTCTGAATACCAGGTAAGCACTGGAGACTTCTGACTCCCATCTCAACCAGAAATGCCACCATTATTAGAAACAGCTTATCTCTCAGTCCCAGTTGCCTTCATTTCTTCCTCATGGGATGAAATGCTGGATGGGAGACACCTTTGGTCAAAGCTAGAGATGGGGGTATTCATATTCGTATACTAATACGAACACCCCCGCACAGCTGGATGTAACGAGGGTTTAGCCCTCTGGGGCCGGACCTTCTACTCATGTGTCCGCCGCCGCTGCCTACTCCGCTCTCCCTTCCAGTCACTCCGGAGCTCCCGATTGACTATCCACTTCCGGCAGAAGGAGGGAAGATGAGTCTCCCTGCCAGGCTGACAAGTGGATAGCTAACCAGGATCTCTGGAGTGATTGGAAGGGATAGCAGAGCTGGTGGCGGTGGCGGACACATGAGTGGAAGGGTCGGCCCCACGGGGCTGGACCCTCATTATGTCCAGCTGTGTGGGGGTATTCGTATATGAATACGAATATCCCCATCTCTAGTCATAACCAAGAAGAATCTTGGAATTGTTGTAGATCAGAAGCTGAATATTAGACAACAGTGTGATATGGCTACAAAAAAAGGCAAATGTTGTTTAACATGCATTAACAGAAATATAGTATCCAAATCCCATGAGGTACTAGTCCCCCTCTATTCAGTACTGGTTAGGACTCATCTACAGTACTGTGTTCAGTTCTGGACACCACAATTTAAGAAGGATGTCAACAAATTGCAGCAAGTTCAGAGGAGGACAACGGGAATGATCAGGGGACTGGAAACCAAGCCCTATGAGGCAAGACTGAAAGAATTGGGCATGTTTAGCCTTGAGAAAAGAAGAGTGAGAGGAGATACAACATCACTTTTCATGTACTTGAAAAGTAATCATACAGAGGAGTGGTAGGATCTGTTCTTGATCATCTGAGTGCTGGACATGTAACAGAAAGCTACAGGAAGCCAGATTTAGGTTGAATATCAGGGGAAAAATTCTTAACTGTTAGAGCAGTATGACAGTGGAACCAATTACCTCATGAAGTGGTAAGCGCTCCAATGCTGGAGGCATTCAGGAGAAAATTGGACAACCATCTGTCACACCTGCTTTGAGTTGGATGCATTAAGCAGGGGGTTGGACTTGATGGCCTTATAAGCCCCTTCCAACTCAATTATTCTATGATTCTATAACCCAAATGGCCCTTCTTACATTCTTGGAACATGTCAGTCCTGACGTTTTATGTCTGATCAATTTCATATAATTACTATATGTTAATATTAAAGACAAAAAACTCTTCAATTAATCACCACTTTGGCATCCACATAGGGACAAGTGAGTTATTTTTTAACTAGGCAAAAATGTATAAACAACAGAATTATATAAACAGATTTTTAAAATAAATCATGAAGTCACTAAACTTTTAGACCTCTAGTTATTGAGCAACACTTTGGATGTATTTATTAGTCCAAAAACTTTAAGGTCCAGTAAGGACCTCAGAAAGCCTGATGTTCATCTCAGTGACAGAATCTCCTCTTAAAATATTCACATCTTTCTTTTCCCTTGAGATGTATTAATATGCAATTAAGTTGTTACATAATGAATGTATTATGCTATTAAAACACTAATTGCATTACAAATGCATTGTCTTATTTTTGAAATATTTATGATCTAATTGTCTTTGCTTAAATTAACGGCCCTATACAGTTACCAATCATTTGGCAAATATACAGTGTAATCCTGTACATGTGCACTCAGAAGCAACGGGACTTACTACTGTCCCTTGTAAGTGTGTATAGGAGGGCAGCCTTTATTTTATGCCAAACAAGCATAAAATAAAGGCAGTGTTCTATTACGTTAGGCTCCAGCCCTTATTAAATGAAGGGTAGTGAAGCTGAGCTGATATTGTGTCTTATCACAAGCCTTATGTGAGCCTCGTGGCGCAGTGGTTAAACTGCTGTACTGCAGCCAAAACTGTGCTCACGACCCGGGGTTCAATCCCAGGTAGCAGGCTCAAGGTTGATTCAGCCTTCCATCCTTCCGAGGTCGGTAAAATGAGTACCCAGCTCACTGGGGGGGGGGGCAATGTGTAGCCTGCATAATTAACTTGTAAACCGCCCAGAGAGTGCTTGAAGCGCTATGGGGCGGTATATAAGCAGCACACTTTGCTTTGCTTTGCTTTAAACTGTTGCCACTACTCAATAGATTTTATTTTGGTGTGTACTATCAGACAGTAGCCCTTTACTGGTTAATATATGATATAAAAAAGACCTTTGATGTATGAGACTTTATTTCACTGGCACTTTTGTTCAGATAAATATCCTTAGAATTGTCACCTCAAGGAGTCAGGTACTCACACAAGCTCATCCAAGGCCATGCAGACAAGCAAAAAGGGTATTTCATGGGAATGAAGGTTGGTTATTCAAGCAAGCTTCACACCAGAAAGGCTTGCAGAAAAGTATATATGTGAGTGACACATATGTATTGTCAGCACAGTGGCACCATGATGACAGTCCTGGCTTTTTACAACCTCCCCAATAATTTCTACCAACAAGGAGGGGGGGTCACCCCAAAATAGAAAAAAGGCAAAAGGACAAAGCAAGTTTCAGATCAAAAAAGAGTCAAGAACCAGCATGAATTCAACAGAGAAACTCCACTCAGGACTGGATTTGATGACTACTTTCAAGGTTGACCTGAAATGCCTATGGTCAAAATCCTGTTGGGAGCTGAGGAGTGTGTGTGTGTGTGTGTTGGACTCATAATGACCCTAATAGGGTTTTCAAGACAAATAAGATATTTAAGGAATGGTTTTACCAGTTCCTCCACCACCACCACCTCTTGAGTTTCCATGGCCAAGCAGGGCACATACATGAGGGACCATCTACACTGCCATTAATAAATGACAAGATGCCATATATGTGATCAGCATGCACCTATCACACTTCTGCAACACACCCAGCACATTCCAATTAGCCACAGCAACTTCAGTGATTCCTCTTGTGTGTACATACAATCCCAACAGGATTTTGGTCTATATCTCTTTGAAGCACAGGCCAAAGTCAGCCCACAACCCTCACAGGTATATAGAAGTCAAAGTACATAGGAAGCTGCCTTGTTAAGTCAGCCTCTTTGTTCATCTAATTCAATCTTGTCTCCATTGACCACAGCAAAACAGAAAGTAGAATTCCTTTAGCTCTGTTAGGAAATGTCAGGGGCTTGCTCTGGCATTTGCTTCCTGTGAAGTATGCACTCCAGGACTGAACTATCCCTCTTTCCCTACAAAGCAGTTAACCCCACTTGTCCTATGAAACATTTTCTTTATTAAAACATCTAAGGAATTTTCCTTACCACCAGATATGGCACTGATTAGGGTGTGCAAACACAGTCTGATGTAATTTGTAGCCAAATATTTGTCTTACAAATTGAGACTGACCCATGCCAAACTGATTTTGAAGTAGCCTGAACTGAGTACATCTTGAGTTTCTGCATGTGTTTATATGTATTTGTATGTTTCCTGATCAGGAGGGTAGAAAAAAAACTTGAATATATGAAAAATAACAGATTATAACCTGACATGGAGGAGGGGGATGCTATTCAGCACTGTCAACTCTGGTAATGTGAGAGACCTTCAGTTTGTAGGTTAAACTCCTACCAGCATTCCTCCTTCCTTCCACCTTCCCAGGGATCCATAGTCATGGAAAATGTGCTTTGGGAGTGTGGAAGATGTCCCCCTTGTGTACCTAATCAGTAGCTTTGTCAAGGTATATATGACATTCAAACAAGGTCTCAGAACACTGTAAAACGCAAGGGAAATCTTGTATGTACATTATTCAGTACAAAGAGCTATTTTGCTGGCAATGTTAACCTGTCTAGGTACAGAATGTTTATATATAGCTAGGCATATATGTGTGTGTGTGTGTGTGTGTGTGTAGGCATCCTTCAGTCTCGAGAGACTATGGTAACGTGCTCTGAATAGAGGTCTTGGAACAGCGTCTAGTGTGGCTGAGAAGGCCAATTCGAGAGTGACAATCCCTTCCACACTGAAGACAAATACAATCTGTCCCCTGTCCAGCTCCCTGATTTTGCTGGTTTGGGTACTGCCTCTTTGCCTCAGCCTGCTGAACAAGTGTCTCTTCAAATTGGGAGAGGCCATGCTGCACTGCCTGCCTCCAGGCTGAACGCTCAGATGTCATAAGTTATTGAGACCTGACAATGAGTGCAATGAATTCCATTTTTTAAATCAGCATCTTGCATTTTTATAAGCAACTTATCTGAGAAACATCTGCACAGCATAATTTTCTAGGAATTCTCAGTAAATGCCCCCGAGAACCCACAATGCTGTTTAAATTCAAGACAAATTACTAGTCTTCCATGGTCACTCTGCCAGTGTATTCATCTTTCATATAGAGATCTATTAAATACCTGCAAGCAAAAATTATGTTATGTAATTCTATTTCATAACAAAATTATGTTATGTAATTCTATTTCCATACAAAATATTAAAATATAATACAGGTTGCAAAGATTTTAAAGTTAGAGAGGTCCTCTCCATTTATTTGTTAACTTGTGTAAAGGACCAAGTCTCATATGGAAAACAGTAATGAATGGTTTATGTGGTAAAACTAGTTGCTCTAAAACTTAATTTCCTGGGTGAAAAAAAAAGGAAATATTCAATTCTAAACCACGTTGTCTACAGAGCACCCTGTCAAGACTATTTCTGATATGGTTACTCAGACTCTGGGGCAGACATGTAGGTAGTTTTTACTTACAATGGATTTCCTTGTAACTTGGGCTCCATGTAGTACAAATTCTTCTTTTCCTGCTATAATTGAGCCAGACCGCTTCAATGGTCAGAGGTTCAATATGCATGTTACTGGTGCAAATGGACTCAGCATTTCAGAAACACAAAGACAGCTGGTAGCATGAAGTCTTCTTTAGCAGACTGCCATCTACCCATGGTAGAACTTCATATCTTTCAATAATGTGTGAAAAATTCACCTAGATGAGAGTTTTAAATAGATTATAGCTGCATGGTAGTGCAGTATATTACTGGGTAGCAGAGCAAATCAACAACCTACAAGGCAATTCTAAAAATGGGGGTAACCAAAGCAAAACATTTTAACTTTAGAATTAAGCATTAGCTCAGCACCAAATTTGTCACAGATGCATCTGGTAGTCTGTTCTTCCTCTGTGCCAAATTTGAGGAAGTTTGGGCAAAGGGCTTTTGAGTTATTCCACCACCCATGCAGACTCAAGTGACCCTAAACGTCACCAGATTTAAAATAGCTCATACAAATTGAAAAGACAAATCTTGCTTCTCTTGAAAGAGAAGGGTTAGTCACAACCACTTTTTTTTTTTAAGAATTGAATCTACCTAATCTGTGTCCCCCAGGTCAAACACAGAATGGGTGCCATTTGCAGCTGAAATCTGTATATCCAGGTTTGGGATTCATTCGAAGGAAGGAAGGAAGGAAGGAAGGAAGGAAGGAAGGAAGGAAGGAAGGAAGGAAGGAAGGAAGGAAGGAAGGAAGGAAGGAAGGAAGGAAGGAAGGAAGGAAGGAAGGACGGACGGACGGACGGACGGACGGACGGACGGACCTGGAAGGCAGGCAAAATACAGAGTGACCTGTTAGAGGCTATGATTATCTTTAAGTCTGGGTAAAGCTATATGCACTGATTTACACAGCTAAGGATATAAATTCTGATCTAATTTGCCCTTGCTAACCAAGAAAGTGCGAGAAAACAATTATCTTCCTCTGTATCTGTGAAGATTCTCAGTCATCCAGGTGTGGTTATCTGGAAGTTGAGACATGGCAACTGGACTTCTTTCTTGTTAGGTGATCTTTCTTGTGTGTGTCCCTAATCATTCTGGGGACGGATGAAAGGGCAGCATGACAAATAGGATTCATCCATCCCCAGAAGAATTAGGGAAATATCACTGTTAACAACCGTCAACGACCCATGACAATGGGTGGAGAAGGACTGCAGAAGTGGGATTATCTCTCACCCCCAGTCCTTTGTCCTTCTAATGAGCCTATTCAGACCAGGGGGAAGTGAAACCAATGTGGAGGATATGTCAGCGATCTCCTACCAACTCTCCTCAAACTGAATAAGCTGCTTGGATGAGTAGCAAAACGTTTTAACCTAACAAGAAAGAAGTCCAGTTGCCATGACTCAACTTCCAGAATTCTCTTCCTCATGAGACATGGTAGGAATGCTGCTGGTTGGTTGGTTGGTTGGTTGGTTGGTTGGTTGGTTGGTTGGTTGGTTGATTTGGGAGTTTTGTTAAAGAATTTGTCTAAGAGAGAATTTGCTCATCTGCAAGATCAATTTTTGCACATTTCCATAAATGTGCAAAACTTTAAACTATGTAACCGTTGCCTTATTGCATGTTCTGTTAAAAAGTAAATGCATGGATTGTACTTTGTGCATGTGTCTTTTGTGCCCTTTTGTGCCTTCTCTGAGGGTTTAAATTCTCCCAGAGAAAAGACCCTAGAGAGAACAAGTTGAACAAATCACAGAAGGGGGGGGGGGCAGAGAAGAAGGACTACTGTCTATAAAATGTGAAGACAATTTGCCAGCACCTTTCTGTGATTGTACTAGTGATGAAAGAGATCTAGATCTCAGGGTACAGACCCTGAAGGAGATCTAGATTTTGGTCTCATGCTGGTATCTAGATCTCTTTCAGCGTCTGTATTGCCATCACTAGCACAATCACAGAAAGGTGCTGGCAAAATGTCTTCATGTCTTCGTACACTGTAGTTCTTTAGTCTCAGGGATCTTCTATCTAGTGCAGTAAGGAGCAAAACTCTCTTTCCAGCAAAAGAAGAGAGAACCAACTATAGATGGCTATCGGGAACATAGTCCATAGTACATAAAGGACATGATCACACCCGGTACTGGAACATTTTGGAAAATCTCCTGCCAGTCTTCCAAAGAGTTTGCTGAACAAAACTTTGTCTTAAATATGAGCTAATCTTTATCTTCAGCACCAATTTATTCAATGCCCTGGTTAAATTTAAGGCTGTGGGGAGTACAGAGATGTTATTCGTAGACTCTATGGTATCTCTCAATACATACGCCCTGTGGGTTGAATAAAGATTACCCCCCTTTCACCTTCTATCATTATTAGCTTCTGGAGTGGAAACCACTACCTGGCATATCTGGGAAGTTTCTGATTGATTTGCCTGCTGCTTCCACTCAGGGGTTTGCTGAGATTGCACCACTTCAGACTTCCTTTGAGAAACAGAAGTTTTCTGTTTCCAACACTGCCACCTTCTAATTTGACAAACACAAATATTGCCCCATAAAGAACAATGAAATGTCACCTAGCAGAACCTAGAAGCCATAACAGAGACAAACGCCTTGCATTTAATCTCTTATCTTTTTTAAAAGCCTCAAGAATGTGTTCCGTTTCATGCTGCTGGCTCTTATTTATGGGCACAGATTGCTTAAGTGAGCAAATTCCCTAAATAGCTACAAAGCCATTATGATAAGAACAGCAAGTGGCCAGTAAAATCTTGACATTTTGTATAGCTCCAAGGAGGAGGATGTGTTTGGCATGTGGATCATCTCACTTACCAAACACTTTAGTTTGCAATGGGATGGGTTTTCCAAATTGGATTTCACCAGTAGCAAGGAACAGAGAGTAAGAAAGGCATAGTTCATGTACAAGAAGACAGACAGACAGCCCAGCGGTAAAGTTTACCCACCATCCACCTGACTATTGTAGCTGAAGCGGCACCCTCCCTCCCACAGCCAAATCCACCTCCTAAAATTATGATTTTGAACAACACTGTTCTTTTTCATTAGCGGTGGTGACCATAACTGCCTGACTTGTCTCTCAATGGCTGCATGGGTCAGGTTGCCAGATATATGTAATACAGGAGTGGATAATGATAGAAAGTGAAAGGGGGTAATCTTTACTCCTCCTGCTTGCCTCTGGTCTTTATGCTTCTATAGAGGACTTCTGATAAGAAAAGGCTTGCTCCCACTGCTACCTGTGGGTGAAGGCTAACCAGCCTGTTTCCTCTGGTCCTAGGGTACCATAGGCATTTCTGTTAATGCTGCCCAGAGGTCTGATTATTGATGGAATCAAAGTAGTTATCATGTATTGTGGCAACATAATAGCACCCATAATTGTATTGATATTTGTGTGTGGTGTGCATAACTTGCCACAATACATTGCAGCTAATTGACAAGGTGCTGGAGTGCCTCTTGACGGTGTACTAGAGCCCATGACCAAGAGGCTCTCTGGGACCTCATCAGTTAGCTACGCAAACTTACAGGATAACCAGTAGGATTCTGGGCAGCAGTTGTTGAATTAAGGAGCATCTTAAGGTGGTGTGACTGAGAAGGGAAGGGACGGAGCTAGGTTTTGCTCATTGACAGCTCTGATATGCAATCTGAGGTAAGGGTTTCAGCATCACTTTTCAGTCTGAGTACTTGTGGGATGTATATATAGACAGACACAGATATATTTTGAAATAATATAATGTTGAAATACTGAACAGATAGAATAGGTTGGAAACTAAATGTACTTATTTGCTCACACAAATATGAAAGATATAAGCCATAAAAATAATGGTGCTACTTGTTCTTCACATTCACAATATGAATTAAACATGTAATATAAGCATAATATTCATGCTTTGTGAATAAAATAAATATGCTTTCTGGTAGAATTCAAATGAAAGCAGAATAACTTTCTCACATAAAGGCAAATGAGCGGATGCATGCATATGTACACACACACACACACACACATACACATTCAATAAAGGGAGTTTTTTAAAAGAAAGAAAGACAGACAGACAGACAAACAAACAAACAAACAAGCCCAATGGAGCAAGTGGGAGAAACTCATTTCACTACCAGAAATGCCCACAGACTCACACACAGTAAACAGACTACTATGAAAAGAAAGGCAAACAGAGGATTGTACTAAATTACTCTTAATTAACAAGTCCAAAGTATTGGGAAAAGAAATGAGATTAGCTTGTAGAAATCAATAGCAAACCCAAACCTTTCATCCCAAAAGCTTTCATCTGAACATCTGAACCTGAGCCTGGATCAATGTGCACAACAGGACACCACTGTGAAGCTACAACGTGGACATCCTAGCACCATGCTGCATTGAAAATCCATTGAGCAACATTGCATGCCTCCAGCTTCGGTCCTGAGTGCACCACAATATCTGTTGTCTATAGCCAAACCTTTAGATATCATCTCATCTGCCCGGACCCACAAAATAGAGACTCCAAATTCAGGCATCTAGAAAAGGCATTTCTCAGATGACAATGTGCATTGTCATCCAGAAGAGAAAATGACCAAACACCACTAGTTGTCACCATCAGCCCACAACTGACATCACTCACATGCATCATTAATGATCTTCAGCCCATTCTTAACAAGAATACTTCACTTTGACCCTTGCTGGCAGCCCTATAATTGCTTGCAGACAACCCCACGATCTCAAGCAACTATTGACACACAACACTGATAAAAACATGGGAATTAAATCCTGCTACAAACCCAGATGCCAGTGCAGTCCCCACATCTACTCTGGCAACACAATTACAGACCCCAACACAACATCAGGGGCACATTTATTTGTTCCTCTGCTAATGCGATCTTTGACTTCCTTTGCCAACAATCCCCTCTTGCACGTTACATAGGACAATCTCTGTGCCAAAGAATTAATGGACATGAATCTAACATCAGGAATGGCAACACCCAAAAACCCGTTTCAGAAGATTTCAGTCTACCTGGATACTCTCCGAATGACTTGAAAGTCATTGTTCTAGGGTGGGGGGAAGATGCTACAAAATAATACTTGAAACAGAAACAGGGGATAAAGCGTTACAGATGCTGGAGAATCACTTAAAACAACTGAATATCAATCAAGGGTTCTTAATTACCAAGTGTGAGATGCTACATTAATACACACAGTTTTTCACTTGTGTCAACGATACTATTGTTACCTTGTAGGCTGATAATTGACATTATTCACAGCCTGAGAGCGTATGCCTTTACTAATAAACCATTGTCACCGTGTCCATTATCTGTATCCCCAGTTGGCCATGGGGCCATATTTAATTCTTCAAAACACCTACGGTTTGTGAATATGGGATATTGTGCTTCTGTAGCCATGATTCAAAAATCCAGGAAATGACCCAATATTGCTGCACAATACTGTATTGTGCTTGCATTGTCAGCAGGAAAAAGGATGCCAAGCTTGACATAGCAAAGGGCAGCTTGAATGTTGACAACACCAATGGCAGATGGTCTACAGCAGTGGTTCTTAACCTTGGGTTACTCAGGTGTTTTTGGACTGCAACTCCCAGAAGCCTTCACCACCAGCTGTGCTGGCTGGGGTTTCTGGGAGTTGCAGTTCAAAAACACCTGAGTAACCCAAGGTTAAGAACCACTGGTCTACAGGATAATCTCTTCTGCTCACTACTACGAGTAGTGTATTCACACTTGTTGAAAAACAGCCCTGATAATTGCTTTGTGTCTAACTTATGGAAAAAAAGGAGTTAGCTTCTGGGATTTTCCCCTGTGTGGTGTCATTTTGTGAATGGTAAACTCACATGTTTTGTTCCTTTAAAATCGCTACTTTGAAACTATCAATTAGAGCCATGAATAACTTAGTTGCCACAAAATAACAAAAGGCGGGATGCACTGAGTATTTTCTTTTTAGGTATGCCTTTTATTTTTTTAAAAAAATCAACATATTTGATCTGTTTCAAATCAACTGGAGTCACAAGTCTCTTGGTTCTACATGGAGTAAAAACAGTGTTACTTTTTTTAAAATCATAATGTGAAAACCCTTTGCCCAAACATCCCCAAATTTGGCACAGAGCAAGAGCAGTTTTTCTGCTACAACTGTACCAAACTTGGTTCTGATCTGAGGTCCAGTTTTATAGTCATACATTTTTATTTGGGGCATCCATATTTTTTGTTGTTGCGTTATGGAATACTAAATACTGCTATCACTTGTGCAGCAATAATATGGCAGTCATATAGTCATAGAATCATAGAATCATAGAAAAGTGAAGTTGGAAGGGGCCTACAAGGCCATCAAGTCCAACCCCCTCATTTTTATGTCTCAGGAAGTGGACAAGATCTACAAAAACTCACATTGAAATATAGCAGTTAGTCTTTATGGAGCCACAACAATTTTCTCTTGTTTTGTTTTTGTATTTTTGTTTTTGGCTTTTTGTTTCACATGCTTGCACAGTCTCAAAAGCCTACTCCTTCAAAACCCCAAACTGTTTACCACCAGTTCTGTCATCTGCTAAGTACTGTGCTAACAGCTAAATGAATGCTGCATTTATCTCTGAATGAAATAATTCACAATATAACTTCAGTGATCTCACACAACCTCTATCTGCAAGCACAGACCGGAGAGTTGTGATGACATTCTGGCCTCAGACCCCCATCAACTCTCAATGACTGAAGTCCAGCTCTCCTCCTTCTCTTTCCAATCACCCTTATTTAGCTATGTTGGAGACACAATGTCTGCCCTCCCAGCCCACTCGTTGTAGACGTCCAAACCTCCGAATTTCTCCAGACCAGTTCAGACTCTGTTGCTTCTTTCTGGAAACAAACCTGAGATTCTTCATAAAAATCCATCCCAGTTAGGATCATATGGTTCAGGATCTGGCTGAAGTGCATGCACAGCCCTAATAACAAATGGCTGCTCCACTGGCAAGCTTGCTTTGCCGAGTGGAGCCTCTTTGCCCTCCCTCCCACGATAGCGCCAGATGAGTTAATCTCACAGCAGCAACCCAGGAGGGGAGGGGGAAAGAGTGCCTTATTTAAAGATGCTCCCCCCCCCCTAGTCTTGGCCTCTTTCGAGACTTGCAACCCGCCCGCCCACCCTCGGTACTAGTCTGAGTTTTACTGGTAGCCTTCGGGGGCTGGATAGGAATTTTGGACCCGCTTCCTGATTGGCTGGTGGTAGCAGGGTGGTTTTTTTGCCTATCCCACCCTGGCAGGGGTGTGTAGGCTGTTAATCGGGTGGTAATTAATTGCCGTCACACTGGCGGGTACTATGGAATGAAGATGGATTAGCGAGTCCCCTTGAGAGCACAGGGGAGGTTATGGCCCATCCAACCTCCTAGCACTGCGGATCGTGAGATTACAGTGGGAGAAGAGGATTACAGCTGGGGCCACACCCGTATTGATGGTCCAGGGGTGGTTAGATCATGGCTGGCTGGGATTGTGCTGTATTCAGGACCGCACGATGTCTGGGCATGAGACTTGCCCATTTTCATGAGCAAGCGGTCCAGTGAGACCCCAGTTACAAACCTGATTCCACACTACAGCAGGCCCCTCTCTTTTGATTGGATGTTGAAGTTAATATCATGGTTAATAATAAAGTGTGGCCCTTGGTTTATCCATCACCTTTGTCTTTCCTCCTTATTCCAGGGTAGGAAGGCAATCAATGTTAAAGAGAATAGGTATTGCCTACTGGGGTATTGGCTTAATGAACTGGAATTTTCTTATCATCATACCTGAAACTGATCAAGGATTTTCCCTCAAGGCTGAAAGTAAAAATTCTCCCAGGAGCCCAATCCTGACATCATAGAGTGACCCCTCCATGTCAATTGGCACAGAGAAATATATGAACCTATTGCTCCACGTCTTCATCAAGAAAAGTATGGTTTGTGCTTTTTAGGAAAGGGAAATCTCTGGGAAATCTCTGAATGGGGAGGGTGTTCCTCATCTAATCCACAAGATTTTCCTTTGAGAAAACGAAACTCCCCTTTCTCAACCCTACCAAAAAAAAAACCTCTTTCACTCTTCCCTTATTCCATACAAAGAGCGACATGGAACAATTTATTCCATCCCCTTTCTGGATCAGTTTGTGATTTTTCTTTTAAATTGGACTTATTTAAATAAGCATTCCAAAAAATATACATTTTTCACTAGCAGGTCATATTTTTCCATAATACACATATCTGTGCACATTTTTTAAACTGAAGAGCTGCATCACAGCATTCAAAGAGGTGTGAGTGCCAAAGGATAACTTTTTGTCCATGTATTGGCTTGGAAATGTGCTAGGTTTGCATTATTGTGAGCAGAACAACTCCCTCGCTACCCCTAGAATGCTTAAATACGTGTAAGGATTCATATCTCATGGTAGAAGTTCAGCTAGATGCCCCCCATATTTCCTTCCAACTCGTATTATCTATAATTATGTGTTCTATAGCAATGAATCTCAGAGACTAATTATACCCTGCCTGAAAACAGATCAGAGATATTGTGTGGATGAAGGTTAATTAACATCAGCATCTCTACACACTTTTTTCTCTTTTTTTACTTTCACAAGAATTTAAGTCTTAAAAAGGATGCAGTTAAGACCCTTGCATCTTCAGACCTAAGTAAGAACTGGAGTGAATGGGTAATAGTGCAGTCTCATATGTTCTACTTAGAATAAAGTTTCATTTAGTGGGACTTACTCCCTAATAGCCATGGACTGCAACTCATAGCTCATAATTGGCTATGCTGCCAAGAACTGATAGGAGTTACAGTCTAATAATGTCTAGAAGACTACAGGTACTGTAACATCTGCTTAACCTGACTACACATGCTTACCTGAAGTAAATCTCAGATATATGTTCCCACCACAGGTTTAGAGCACTGCAGCCTAAGCATCTCATGTAAAACAGGCACTTTCCCAAGCTCTGACAGTTACCATGTTTGCAAAACCATGTTAATATGCAACCCAGTGGAGACGAATATTTAATAAATGCCACATCTGAGCACACAGCAAGAAACGGCAATGCTTCTATCTGCATATTTGCTCAGGATAATTGATAGAATTGTTAATTAAATATTTTAAAAGGCAATGATCTCATTTACTATGAGAAGGAAAATGGAACTAAGGTGGTTGCTTATTGGTCTGAATCATTGGGATAGTCAAGCTAGTGCACATAAGCAGCCACACGTTCTTGGAGAAGCTCTTCTTGGGCAGAACTTCATGACAGATGAGTCTCAGTGGAGAGTGTGCCATTTAAATTAAGCCTCACAACCCGCTATTTGTCCTGCTTCCACTAAAGTTTCCCTTTGTGTGAAAGTGTAATTTGCCTTCAGAAAAGGCTGGCTCTATTCCTATGCATATTTATGTGGCAGAAGGCTCTATTGCATAATGTGAGGAATACTTCTGCTCTGAATAAGCTTGGGCTGTCCATTCTTTAACAAAGATGCCTTATTGGAAGCCATCTTCTGCAGAGTCAGGTTACCTGTCCAATGAGATCAGGATTGTCTTCACCAAGGGGAGAAACTGGTGGTCCTCCAGATATAATAACAGGTTGCCCACCATGGATCCACACTGGGTTGGGCAAGCTCATAGGGCTGGAGGTGAAATTTGTGCCCATATCCCCCTCTGGCTGCAAGAATCCCCAAAATGGCTGCTTTAATTCCCGCTTTTTAAAAAGAAACCAGAAGGACCAGATAGGCACTTTTTATTTTGTTGTTTGTTTAGATTTTAGGGACAAGGGGTTTGTGAGGAAAGGGACAAGAAGTGAATGACCACAAATTTTGATCTAAAAGCCACATCTGGGTGATGCAGAAATGCCCCTGGAGAGGTACATGGGGCTCATGGGCCACGTTTTGTGACACCTAGTCTACACTGACAGGTGGCAGCTCTTCTAGATTCTAGGCAGAAGTCTTTCTCAGCCCTGGTTGGTGATTCAATGAATTAAATCTGTGGCCACCTGCATGCAAAGCAGGTATAACAACATTGAGCTCCTGCTTTCTTGTAACACTTGATTCGAATCCTCCTTCTTCCATATACCACCATTCAAATTAACAAACATTTAAAGCTCTCCTGTTCCTGTATCACCCATTTGTTGTTGTTTAGTTGTTAAGTCGTGTCCGACTCTTCGTGACCCCATGGACCAGAGCACGCCAGGCCCTCCTGTCTTCCACTGCCTCCCGGAGTTGGGTCAAATTCATGTTGGTAGCTTCGATGACACTGTCCAGCCATCTCGTCCTCTGTCGTCCCCTTCTCCTCTTGCCTTCACACTTTCCCAACATCAGGGGCTTTTCCAGGGAGTCTTCTCTTCTCATGAGATGGCCAAAGTATTGGAGCCTCAGCTTCAGGATCTGTCCTTCCAGTGAGCACTCAGGGTTGATTTCCTTCAGAATTAATAGGTTTGTTCTCCTTGCAGTCCAGGGAAGTTTCTCCAGCACCACAATTCAAAAGCATCAATTCTTCAGCGGTCAGCCTTCTTTATGGTCCAGCTCTCACTTCCATACATCGCTACTGGAAAAACCATAGCTTTGACTATGCGGACCTTTGTCGGCAAGGTGATGTCTCTGCTTTTTAAGATGCTGTCTAGGTTTGTCATTGCTTTCATCCCAAGAAGCAGGCATCTTTTAATTTCATGGCTGCTGTCACCATCTGCAGTGATCATGGAGTCCAAGAAGGTAAAATCTGTCACTGCCTCCACATCTTCCCCTTCTATTTGCCAGGAGGTGATGGGACCAGTGGCCATGATCTTAGTTTTTTTGATGTTGAGCTTCAGACCATTTTTTGTGCTCTCCTCTTTCACCCTCATTAAGAGATTCTTTAATTCCTCCTCACTTTCTGCCATCAGGGTGGTATCTTCTGCATATCTGAGGTTGTTGATATTTCTTCCAGCAATCTTAATTCCGGCTTGGGATTCATCCAGTCCTGCCTTTTGCGTATAAGTTAAATAAGCAGGGAGACAATATACAGCCTTGTCATACTCCTTTCCCAATTTTGAACCAATCAGTTGTTCCATATCCAGTTCTAACTGTTGCTTCCTGTCCCACATATAGATTACTTAGGAGGTAGATAAGGCGGTCAGGCACTCCCATTTCTTTAAGAACTTGGCATAGTTTGCTGTGGTCCACATAGTCAAAGGCTTTTGCATAGTCAATGAAGCAGAAGTAGATGTTTTTCTGGAACTCTCTGGCTTTCTCCATAATCCAGCGCATGTTAGCAATTTGGTCTCTAGTTCCTCTGCCCCTTCGAAATTCAGTTTGTACTTCTGGGGGTTCTCGGTCCACATACTGCTGAAGCCTACCTTGTAGGATTTTGAGCATAACCTTGCTAGCGTGTGAAATGAGTGCAATTGTACGGTAGTTGGAGCATTCTTTGGCACTGCCCTTCTTTGGGATTGGGATGTAGACTGATCTTTTCCAATCCTCTGGCCACTGCTGAGTTTTCCAAACCTGCTGGCATATTGAGTGTAGCACCTTAACAGAGTCATCTTTTAAGATTTTAAATAGTTCAACTGGAATGCCATCACCTCCACTGGCCTTGTTGTTAGCCATGCTTTCTAAGGCCCACTTGACTTCACTCTCCAGGATGCCTGGCTCAAGGTCAGCAACCACACTATCTGGATTGTCCGGGACATCCAGATCTTTCTAGTATAATTCCTTTGTGTATTCTTGCCATCTCTTCTTGATGTCTTCTGCTTCTGTAAGGTCTCTACCATTTTTTCCTTTATCATGTCCATCTTTGCACAAAATGTTCCTTTAATAGCTCCAATTTTCTCGAACAGATCTCTGGTTTTTCCCTTTCTATTATTTTCCTCTACATCTTTGCACTGTTCATTTAAGAAGGCCCTCTTGTCTCTCCTTGCTATTCTTTGGAAGTCAGCATTCCATTTTCTGTAACTTTCCCTATCTCACTTGCATTTTGTTTCCCTTCTCTTCTCTGCTATTTGTAAGGCCTCATTGGACAGCCACTTTGCTTTCTTGCATTTCCTTTTCTTCGGGATGGTTTTTGTTGCTGCCTCCTGTACAATGTTATGAGCCTCCATCCATAGTTCTTCAGGCACTCTGTCCACCAAATCTAGTTCCTTAAATCTGTTCTTCACTTCCACTGTGTATTCATAAGGGATTTGATTTAGATTATACCTGACTCTCCTGCCAACCTAGCAGTTCGAAAGCATGTACATGCAAGTAGATAAATAGGTACCACCACGGTTGGAAGGTAACGGCGTTCTGTGTCTAGTCGCGCTGGCCACGTGACCACGGAAACTGTCTACAGACAAACGCTGGCTCTACGGCTTGGAGACGGGGATGAGCACCGCGCCCTAGAGTCGGACACGACTGGACTAAATGTCAAGGGGAACCTTTACCTTTATACCTGACTAGCCCAGTGGTTTTTCCTACTTTCTTCAGTTTAAGCTTGAATTTTGCTATAAGAAGCTGATGATCAGAGCCACAATCAGCTCCAGGTCTTGTTTTTGCTGACTGTATAGAGCTTTTCCATCTTTGGCTGCAGAGAATATAATCAATCTGATTTCGGTATTGCCCATCTGGTAATGTCCATGTGTAGAGTCGCCTCTTGTGTTGTTGGAAAAGAGTGTTTTTGATGACCAGCTTGTTCTCTTGACAAAACTCTATTAGCCTTTGCCCTGCATCGTTTTGAACTCCAAGGCCAAACTTACCTGTTGTTCCTTTTATCTCTTGACTCCGTACTTTAGCGTTCCAATCCCCTATAATGAGAAGAACATCTTTCTTTGGTGTCAGTTCTAGAAGGTGTTGTAAGTCTTCATAGAATTGGTCAATTTCAGCCTCTTCAGCATTGGTGGTTGGTGCATAAACTTGGATTACTGTGATGTTGAAAGGTCTGCCTTGGATTCGTATTGAAATCATTCCATCATTTTTGAGATTGTATCCCAATACAGCTTTTCCCACTCTTTTGTTGACTATGAGGGCTACTCCATTTCTTCTACGGGATTCTTGCCCACAATAGTAGATATGGTAATCGTCTGAATTGAATTCGCCCATTCCCGTCCATTTTAGTTCACTGACGCCCAGGATGTCAATGTTGATTCTTGCCATCTCCTGTTTGACCACATCCAGCTTACCAAGGTTCATAGATCTTACATTCCAGGTTCCTATGCAGTATTTTTCTTTGCAGCATCGGACTTTCCTTTCACTTCCAGGCACACCCGCAGCTGAGCATCCTTTCGGCTTTGGCCCAACCACTTCATTAGCTCTGGAGCTACTTGTACTTGTTCTCTGCTCTTCCTCAGTAGGGTTTCTTTGTGGGATTGTATCAGATTTGACTGTTCTTCTCTGTT
Source organism: Intellagama lesueurii (assembly GCA_037013535.1). Classification (NCBI taxonomy): domain Eukaryota; kingdom Metazoa; phylum Chordata; class Lepidosauria; order Squamata; family Agamidae; genus Intellagama; species Intellagama lesueurii. Next base: position 197,032,725 of record JBAJHW010000002.1, on the reverse strand, counting down.
TTTTTGTGTTGTTCCAACTCAAACCAAAGAAATGAACATATGAGTAGCAAAATATTTGAAACTGCAACAATTTTCTGAGAGAAGGGTTGCATTTTCTGACAGAATTTCAAGGGTGCCAATATTTTGGCCATGACTGTAATGGTGGCCATGGTCATTTAATTCCTTTGATTTTGGAAATGTACAGAATGTACAGTAAGTCCTATATATTGAAGAGTATGTTTTAATAAGGGAATCAGGGAAGAACAAATAAGAATAAATAAATTCCTGAGTCACAAGAAGGAAGCAGGTAGCATGCTGGTACCTAATGTGAATCATAGTTTCCCCATGCAGTTTAAATGTAAAGCATTCCCTCTGCTTTAAAGTCATTGGACAACCAACTGAGCAGATTGTTTTCTCTCGTACAGCTATGAACCAATTTAATCAGCTAAAAATTGCATTGATTCTTTTGTTCTTTTATCCACTAGAGTCAAGGAACAGAGGTAGTTTGTTACAATTAATTTCATTTGGCACATTAGCCAGCTGATTTCATTATCTTTAATTTGCACATATGGTTGAAAGCTACATTCACATATCTGGATTCAATTTCCTTTCATATATCTCTTTATTTGTTAAAGTGCTGCATTTGGAACAATTTTATTAATTAGCCACCTTGATACCGCCTTAGCTAACATCTCATTCTTTAAACTCTCTTCATGATCTCTTTTAAAGATAATTTAGTTTCTTCTCTGTCGGCTTCAAAAGACCACACTATGATCATTACTATTTCATGTACTTCTAATTTCCTTTAGTCTCTTCACTTTTACACATAATCACTTCCCTTCTGGAAATATGATGGTTATACTGCTCAGTGTCTCAGAAATGTAGTCAGGGAGACATGATAAGTGCCCCTTTGCTTACAGTGCTTCTAATCTTTGTCTTACTAGCCTTAATTTTATTCATTTTTCCCTAGAGGGATGCCAAAATTTTCGTAGTTTCCTTTGTTTGCCAACACAGCCATATGTTCCTTAATGGCACATTAAGCAGATGAGAGAGGTTGTATCTGAGCAGGTAAGCTTAACCCTTCTTCCTTTTATACCTTTTCAGCTCAAAATATCAGTCACTTTCACCCAGATTTGAATGTTTATTGCCCCCCTATCCCGGAATAAAGACGCGAGGCCAAGATTATGGATTAAACACGGGCGACACTTTATTGTATAAACAATATTGCCAATCCTTTGGCAAAGGGGGGTCCTGCTGTAGTGCGGAATCAGGTTTAAGCACGGAGGTCCCCCCGGACAATGCAGGGTACATGGCCCTCAACCACTTGATATCTCGTAGCACATCAAGATTTAAGGCCTTTCCACCATGCCTATCCAGATTGTTACTGCCCAGGTGTATGACCAACACATCTGGGGGGTGTTGGCCGAAAGCAGCCACTTGACACATCTGGCTCCACAGCATTCCGCGTAAGCCCTTCCATTCAATATGGGCTCTAGCTCCAAGGCCCAGACTACTCCCCCATGGAGATGTAGCAGCGTGGCGTGCCGCCCAAAAAACGTAACTATGGCCAACAATCATGATGTGCCTTCTTTCCACCGGCGCCACGGGACCTGCAATGAGAGAAACAAGACCAGGCCCCTACCTCGACATTAGGGAATGTCCTGATGTACCTACGATAAGTAGAAGACCACTGACCTATCCGCTTAATGTCATCTGTGTGGTATCCCAATGCCACTGCAGTAGATGCAGCGCCGATTCTAAAAGAGTGTGTGCCAAATTTCAATCCCTGCACGCCTACCTTATTGAGTGCCAGGTCTGTCAGCCTCCAAAACTGGTACTTCATCAATGGGGAACTATCCTTATGAATAAAGAAATATTCCTGCCCGGCTCCCCTAATCCTCAAATATGATGTTATGGCTTTCACTGGGCAAAGATCTTCCACATGGCAACTCCCTAAAGTAAGGTAAACTCCCTTACCACGCTGATCTGCCTTGGATCGGCGGATATGAATCTGAATTGACCCTGCAAGTAAACGAACATTCTGCCACTGCAATGCTAATTTGGATGTGTCTCCCTTCCCAGTGGCCACCAGCTCACTGATCCTAAGAGCTCCAAAAAATGTCAGCAAAGACACTGCCTTAAATAGGACAGTTTCATAATCATCCCTACAAAGCACCTCCCATTGCTTACAAATATATTCCAATAACTCTGGCAATATAGGTGCCCTCGTATCTCTAACCCTACCTCTTTCCTTAGACCAACCTTCAATCATCTTTTTAATGCGGTAGTCTGAAGAATGATCCTGATAACCATGGACCCTAGTGTAAAAGGCTAGTGCCGACAATTTGCCCTGTATAAATCCAGGTGCCAACCCCTTCCTGTTCAAAAACACAATGAATTGCTGAAGATGCTCAACTGGCCTCATTGGCTCTAATTCAACTAGCTTTCTAAACTTCTCGAATTATATACTGACGGCCAGGTACCCTTTCCGTGTCCTTGGTGCCAAGGCCAAGCCTATTGCCCTTTCAGCATCTTCTGGCCAATTTGCCAGATCTCTGGGGGAAGAATTTCTGGGAACTCGTTGGCTCCTGGATCTAGCTCCCTGAACTGCTCGATCTGTTGGCGTGATAATGCGTCAGCTAAGCTGTTACCTATCCCCGGCACGTGTCGGGCCTGAACCCAAATATTAAATTTCAAAGCCCGCAGCGTAAATGCCCTAACTAAAGTCATAACCCGTTCTGAATGCGACGTAAGGTTGTTTATGATGTAAACCACCGCCTGATTGTCACACCAAAACCGCACAACAGAGTTTGCCCATTCTTCTGCCCAGAGCCACAATGCCCCAACTATTGGGAAAAATTCCAGGAATGTAAAATCCCTGGTAATCCCGGCCTGGTGCCATTCTTTTGGCCAATGACCAGCACACCATCTGCCCCTAAAATAGATTCCAAACCCTAATGAACCAGCAGCGTCCGACTGGACCTGAAAGTCCGCCTTAAGCCCCAGGTCCCCTCTCCAGAAGGATACTCCATTAAACTTAGATAGGAACTGACTCCAAACTTGCAAGTCTTCCCTCATGCCACGCGTAACTCTAGACCTATGCAAGGGACAACTGAGGCCCTTCATTGCCATGCAAAGCCTATGCAAAAAGGCACATTCAGGCACCACCACTCTACAAGCAAAGTTTAGATGGCCCACAATCTCCTGAAGCTCCCTCAGGACACCTTTTTCTTCTTCAACTTCCCTGCTATCCTGCCCTTAAGGTCAGCTAATTTACTCTCAGGCAGTCTAGATGTCTGCTTCACCGTGTCCAGCTCAATACCTAGGAATGTCAGAGACATGGCTGGTCCCTCGGTCTTTTCCTCCACCAAAGGTAGCGCAAGCTCACTCGCCATTGATTGAAAATTGTTCAGAACCAATCTGCACCTACCTGAATTCTTCTCACCACAAAAAAATAGTCATCCAAATAATGGGCCATAGACTTACAGCCCACCCTGTGCCTGAGCTTCCACTCGAGGAACAAGCTAAAACACTCAAATGCTTCGTATGAAACAGAGCAGCCCATGGGCAGTGCTCTATCTATGTAAAAGGATCCCTGGAAATAAAAACCTAACAGGTCAAAATCCAGCGGATGAACTGGCAAAATCCAGAAAGCCGATTTTATATCACATTTTGCCACCTCCGCCCCTACACCACACTTTCGTACCATGCGAACTGCCTCATCAAAGGAGGTGTAGCGCACGGTACAAAGCTCCTGAGGGATGGCATCGTTAACCAATGCCCCCTCTGGGTAGGACAAGTGGTGAATTAATCAAAACTCACCTTGAGACTTTTTTGGAACTATTCCCAAAGATGAAACCCTCAAGGTCTCTAAAGGGAGTGTCGCAAAGGGTCCTAATACTCTCCCTTCCTTCACTTCTTTAGCAATCTTCATCTGAACAATACCCTCCATGCCACAGACAGATTTCAGGTTTTGCGCAAAGAAGGCTTTACGCTCACCAACCGCCGGTATCCTAAAACCGTACCTAAAACCTTCCAATAAATAACTGGCATCCTCTCTAATGGGATAATCACGCAACCAAACTTCCAAAACTGTAACTCTAATTGGGCTGGGGCCCTTTTCCAGGGTTACCCCCACCGCTATTGGGTTTTTTACCTCCTCCTGGACCCTTGCTCTGGCGTTGCGCCCCAGCTCTGAAACAGGAGGCACTGGGATGCTGTCCCCCACACACCTAACACTCGTGTCTAAAATGGCATGGCTTCCTGGAACAGGCACCCATGTAGTTGTAATCCCAGCAGAGCAGACGGGGTTGAACCACCTGCCCCGCTCCAGCATGGGGACTTTGATTCAAAACAGTATTCCTAATGAGATGCCCACTATTGCACCTATCTCCAAAATGGGGCCTAGCTGGCATCATAGATTGCAGCCAAAGCCCAGGAAGGGGCTCATCCCAGTGCAGGTTAGGTTGAATCGCACTGCGCATATGGAATGATTCGTCATAGGCAAGCCATGCTTGACCTGCGAAGTCTACATAGACCCTATAGATTATATCTAGATATTTAAAGAGAGATTGAGCCCACCAAGGTTGAGCCTTTACTACAACCCCAGCATAAATTATAAAACCAGGTAGCCAATTCGACCATGTCCTATCAGGCTTCTTCCTCCTTCGCCTCTCCTTATTTTTCTCATCCTCCTTATCCAAATCCTTCTTCTCTATATATATCTATTTAGTAGGTCAAAGAAGTCTACGTATTAACCATTTCAAATTTTTTCCTTAGTTGCCGGGGTGAGGTGGTTGCCCAGCGGCGTTGAGTAATCCCCTGCTGGTAAAGCTTGCAAAGGAACCATATTAAACCCGGTGTCTGGAACCACTGGGTATGGCCAAATTCCAGCACCCCCTGTCGAATTTAGTGGGGATGAGAATGCAACCTGCGGGTAGGCTGCAGCCCAGCCGCCGAAGTGTACGCTCGAGCAAGGCCAAGGGGAACAAGAGGCCCGAAAACTCTGCCCTTCATATGGATTGTAATAGGGGGAACTAAATTGCCCCATGCCTGGCCAAGGCCAGACAGGTGTAGGTGAAGCAGTGTCTGGTGCAACAGTTGACTCACCAGTCATAGGAGGCATTGCAGTTGGTTCTTCCCTGCCGTACTGGCAATCTGGACTAGACCCGTCTCACGCTTCCGGCACTCCATGAATTGCTGCCGCTGACACCACTGCCAACAGAATTGGTGTCACACTACCTTCCTCGGCCTGATGGCGCACTGGCATGGCCACTGACCCATCTGAGTCTCGCCTGGACATCCCTGCTGACTGCTGCTCAGCTTCTAAGACAGCAAACCTAGACATTAGATTGTTAGCCATGACTCTGAGCTTAGCCTGGCGATGGCTCTTAGCCTCCTTAGCTGAGTGACGTGGTTGCAGCTGGCTGGACTGTGGGGCCTGACTTGCCGCTCTTTCAGCTTCTAAGGCAGATATTTTTTCCTGCAATTGTTGCCAAATGGGCCAAGATTCTTCATCCGATGAAGACTGAGGTGGCGATACCTGAGAGACTGACCGTTTTTTGGCAGGCTGCTTTCCCTTCCTGGTCCCCTGACCTTTCCTCGAAGCCATTATCACCAAGCTCAGTTCCAAATAAGAAGCTCCACAGGCCTCACTGCCAAGGCCCTCCCACAAATTGCAAGGTCTTCCTCTGCTGTAACTGCTGATGTAGCTAATGCAAGTAACTACCTATGCAGCTATTGCAATCAATCACCTAATTAGGAACCCCTGAATATTTATTATATCTATTGAACCAATGTAATTAATTACCTATATAGCTACTTTGTAATGAACACCTATCTAATAAGCTCTAAAATTATTTATCGAATTTGAATATACTATGTAATATTACAAAAGAGTCAATATGCCACAATATTTATGTGCAATAAGTAACCTGTTAATTCAGGATACTACTAAATTTTATAATTAATTATCAATTCCAGTTAATTAGCTCTAACTAATATGATTCAAATACTGCCTATTAATTTAAATTACTATTAAAGTTTATTAATAAATAATAGCCCACCCCTTAGTTAATTAAAATATTATTTAATTGTTGCTTATCTAATTATAATTATTCTAATATCAAGAACTGATGTATCCTTAATGATGTAAAATTATTGAGCAATTGATACTAATTCAACTATCCAAACTAATAACGTAATTAATTAAATCCCTTTTCTTTTTTTTCTTTTTTTTCCAGCCACCCAAGAACTGAACTTAGCCTAGGAAATACTTATGACTCCCAAATGAAAAAAGATGGCCGACCACCAAACGTGCCTGGCCCAACTGCCAGGCATGTGGCCTGATTCAAATTCAAGCACCCCCTACCTCCACCAGGTTCTCTCTAGCCAAAGTAATGAGGTGGGGGTGGGGGGGAGCGAAGCACCAAATGGCTAAAGAGCCGAATGGCCTATGCGCGTCGCTGCCGCTTCCAGAAAGCAACCTTGGCAATAAGGCACCTGGCAGAAAAAGTTGGGTTTTTTTGTTTTTTAAAAAACAATAATAAAAGAAACAGCTATTACCAGGCTAATCAGCCTTGGCAACAATCCGCTCGATTAAAATGAGCCAACCAAGGCAGGTCGCGTCCCAGCGTGGCTAGCGCGAGCCGCACTGACTTATCCCCCCCCCTTTGTTTAGTATTAAAGAAAACTAAAACCAAAATCCTAATTAATTAAAAACTGTCGTTGATCAATCAAAAGCGGCACATTGAAAAGATAAGCAAACCGAGGGAGGGAGCCGATGCTACCCTCCCTAATCCCGAGCTCCAAGCAGCACCGGCCTTGCAGCCAAGTACGCAGTTTGCCAGGAACCGATCCACAGGACTCCTTCTCCAACCGATGCCAGTGAAGGAAGAGGAAGAGGAGAGGGGGGAACGGCCCTTAAATAACCTGCCGTTCACCCCTCTCCCAGGAAATGCTGTTGCAAGACTTGAGAGGTCTTGCAATTTCCGGGGACGGAGGCAAAGATGAGCTGCGCCGCCGAAGCGTCCAACAAAGTATGAAATCATATCCAACCTGATGTTGTGACTTGTGAAATCCATTCACATGCTTTCAGATGGTGTGATTGCTTGAACTGAACCAGAAAATTGTGATCCTGTACATACTTCACACTCTGCTAATCCCCCCCAAGGCAAAATAATGCAATTTTTCTTTTTAAAAACCATTTGGTTCCAGCCCTGTTGCACCTAGACATCCCCATCCACCCACTCCAAAAAAGAAAGAAATGAGAAAAATAAATGTGAGGAGGAAATTGCCATGCAACCGTTGTTTACAGGTTATTAAGGCAGTTCTGTAGCCATGTCTCCTGCAAATCAGGAGACCTGAAGGACAGCTACATTAACAAGCTGCAAACAGGGATATTTAGCTAGTTTCTTCCTCTCTGCCTATGTTGGCAGTTCGTTTGAATTCATCTGAGGAAACACAAATTCCCAGTTGTGACTTCACAGCAAGTGAATTCCCATTTTTCCTGCTGAGTAGTCAGATTCCCAGGCTCTTTCAAACCCACAGAGAGAGAAGAATCATGGAACACATTTCTGTCATTTTAGCGAAATCACATTTAGAGAAATGTTGTTTTTGCTCTTACAGCATTTTCTCCAGAATTATACATGCAAAGGAAGCCATTGTTAACATTCCAAAAGATAATCCAGAGATACAGCACAGATAACCCACATCACATATATGCTTATTTTAACTACACCTTTTCACAATTACATCTTCACCACTTCAGGGAGGAAGAGAACAAATCCTACTAGAAGCTGATTTCTCAGACAAGTGCTTTGGCCCTCACTGTCAGGTATTTAACTGAATTACAGACAAGAGACTGCCATATGTGCAAATCCAGGGCATTTATTATCTGCCTTTTGTGTTTCAGCATTGTACCTGTCGAATAGGTTGCACTGTACAAGAAAGAGAAGGAAACAATGATAACCCCTTTGGGGGATGATTGGCAGTCTGGACATTTGGTCAAACCATCAGCTGCCACTTTGATGTGGGCAAAATGCAGCTCATAATTGCTATTCCCCTGCCTTCCATAGCAACACCTTCTTCTCATGACACACCGGGCTTTTTGGACTTGCCTATACGAACCGGTCCATGCTGCTCTCCCAGTTGCTATGGCACAGCTGAAATACAGACAAACCTCCCTCCAGTGCCTTCCTTTGTGCAGGCCAATTACTGCATTAACTCACACAAACTGTTTTGAACAAGCAAAACATCTCATATTTAGAAGCCTTTCTTTTTTAGACACTTCAGAGCCCCTCATCTGAGCTACGTGTCAGTCACTCACTAGCAAAAAAAGACACTGATCTCCCATACAGGCTTATCCCCCTGAAGTGGTAGGGCTAGATTCTGATGCTCATTTTCCCTACCAGTAGCAAGGCCCCCAGAATAAATTAGGACCCGTTTCCAAGAAAATCTGGTATTAAAGCCGTATTACACAGCTCCTACTTTACCCCAGAGAGGGGTGGGGGACTTCTTGGCATGTATGGACATCTGAGAAAAATTTGTGAATACGTTACCTAGCCCTTCAGCCAAAACGTTTCCTGGCTGAGAGGGATGTGGTGTTTGTTGGGAACCAATGTTTGGAATAAGGAAGGTGGAGTAGGATACAACCTGGCTTCTTTTATGGAGAACATCACTACAACTGGCTTTAACAGCCACTTCTTATTTTTCTCTTCCACTTTGGGGACAGGGGAAAAAGGAACCAGAGAAGATACAATAACCTTTTTGTTTTGTTTTGTTTTTAAACACTGTTAGGAAAAGGTTTCCAGATCAACAAAATAATTAAATAAGAGATTATAGGCCACACGTATAGGCCATTCTGACCTCACCCAATACGAGGGACCTTCTTTGAATGTCTCCACCACAGCTGAAGGTTGCACAAAGAACTATTTGAAAGTGTGGATCCTGCAGATCTATGCTTCCAAAGGACATCTTTGTGAATGTGTCTGTATGGGTGAAAGACAGGGAGAGGGAGGGAAAGACAGAGAGGGTGGGAGGAAGGGAGGATGGATGGATGGATGGATGGATGGATGGATGGATGGATGGAAGTGTTTGTGTATGTGTCTGAGTATGTATGTGTGCTTGCATGATTGAAACAAGAGATAGGGATTGAGAAAGAGGGAGTGAGTTAAAATGAATTTATAGATGTGTGTGAGGGAGAAAGAGAGGAGTAGTGGAGGATGGATGTGTGGACTGATATGTGTGTGTGTGTTTATCTGCACAGTAACAGAAAGATGGAGGGAGGGCTAAAGTGAATGGATGAATGTTTTGTTGTGGGGAAATATATAGATTTCTACCCTATGACTGGGTGTGGCGTATGAATGCCTGGGATTGAATGTACTGCTCACTGGCTTCATCTGTTCTGATCCTGAGGAAAGTACTTTGCTTACTAGATTTCTAGGAATACAAAATGGCTACCCACTCCAGGTTTAAATGAAGCCTAATACTCAGAAGCTACCATTGGACAAAATATGGAAAGATAGAATGGTTTCCTATAGACAAAGGCTGCATTTTATCCCCTTATATGTTCAGTCTATATGCAGAACATATCCTATGGAAAGTCAGACTAGATTCAGATGAAAAAACAGTGAAAACTGGTGGAAGAAACATCAATAATTTAAGATATGCAGATGACACCATCTTACTGGCAGAAAGCAGCAGTAGATTGAAACAACTTTTTTAAAAAGTGAAAGAAAAAAGTGCCAAAGCAGGACTGCAGTTGAACATGAAGATAAAAACCATGACTACAGAAGAATTACACAACTTTAGCATTGCCAATGAACAAGTTTAAATAGTGCAAGATTTTGTATACCTTAGTTCAATTATCAATTAAAATGGAGACTGCACCCAAGGAACCAGAAGAAGACTGAGACTAGGAAGGGCAGGAATGAAGAAATTAGAAGAGATAATCAAGTGTAAGGATGTGTCACTGGAAACTAAGACTAAGCTCATCTACAGTCTTGTATTTCTTATCACCATGTATGGGTGTGAAAGCTGGGCAGTTAAAAAAGCTAATGGGGGGGGAATGATTTATTTGAAATGTGGGGCTGTAGAAGAGCTTCGTGGATATGCTGGACTGCCAGAAAGACAAACACGTGGCTCCTAGATCAAATCAAGCCTGAACTTTCTCTGGAGGCAAAAGTATTGCAACTGAGGCTGGGGCACATAATGAGATGGCAGGATTCTGTAGAGGACAATACTGTTGGGAAAGGTGGAAAGCATCAGGAAAGGAGGAAGACCAATTATGGACAGACTCCCTAAAGGAAGCCACAGGCTTGAGTTTACAAGAGCTGAGCAGAGCAATTATGGACAGGACATTTGGGAAATCACTCATTCATAGGGTCATCATAAGTTGGAAGAGACTTGATGGCACATAACAACAATAATACCAAACACAAGAGTATTAAGTTTCTGCCTGTCTGAAAATAAGGCTACTACTGTTAGAAAACTGATAACTGACAATATTTTTGGATAAAATACTCTATGGAGTCCATACTGTTTTTGATTTATGGACTTCTTAAACACAGGCATAAATTTTATAATCAAAGGGGGAAGTTTTAATTTACACACATTTGTAGTGTGCAGTTGGGCATGTCGGAGGGTGGGTGGCTTGTACAGAATATTATCCCCTAATCTGCTGTATCCATCAGGCTATGAACATATATTTTCTTAGAGAGTGATTTTTTTTTATTAATAACTCCATCTTGTGACTGTTTTTATAACATGAATTCAGCCTGGAAGAAGGAATAAAACACTTGCTACCTATGACTGATTTGACAACTCCCTAGTATTATGAAGACTGTGTTATTAAAATCCTTTCCCAAGAAGAGTTACTTCACATCTGAACGGTTTCTTAATGCATCATGATATGAGTGTGTTCCCTTCACTTTTGACTAATGCATCTCTGATTAGGATATGGAAATGTTACTTTGGATAACTTTCCGAACAGCTTCCAGCTACACAATTTAAATCTATGCCAGCATAATACTTTCCTGAAGTTTACCACACCAGTGTATCTTGCAGGCCTGCAGTGAGGCCTAGGAGTTACATGGAGAGAAGTGTATTATGGGGCAATGGACAGTACATTTGCCATGCCTTTTTCCCCAGAGGTATTTCTTGGGGTGATACCCAGTGTGGTGTAGTGGATAGAGTGATGGACCAGGATTCAGGAGTCTGGGTTCAAATCCCCACTCAGCCATGGAAACTCACAGGGGAGTGGAAATGATACAACCACTCCTTAAATATCTCACCTTGAAAGCCCTATCAGGGTCACTATATGTCAATTCCAACTTGACAGCACATAACAACAAAGTTCATGAGGTGGTGAAAGAATCATGTGATTTTCCTGACTACATGTCTTGCCTTTAGTGTGCTTTGTCTTGTGATTCCTCATTGCACCATAGACACAGTTTAATCATAAGGAATTCACATCTACCTTAACAACTACCTTTACCCTGAGAAATTGTGAGTTTTAGCATGAACCATTGTGGTATCATTAAAGAAAGTGAAGCAATTGCCTCAGAGAGCACATGCAGGGTGCACTGGGAAGACCCTGGCTGTTCCTATTTCCCTTCCAAGTTGTAGTTCTGTGTCACACAACTTGTCAAAGAGACATTAAACCAGCCTGAGATCTTTGCATGTCACCAGTGTTGAAGTGAGATTAAATTGCCAAACTAGCTTCCACACATGGCTTCTGTACATGAAATGAAGTGGATGTGTCTTCTTGTGCTCTTCTTGTGCCTCTCCTCAGGCAGCAAATTATTGTCGGTCAACCTGATCATCTGCAATAGTACTAGTAAGTGGGAAAAGCTGAACTAAACATTACAAGGGAAGATGGAAGGAGAGATTCAACAAAGGGCTGGTACTTGCAGTCTTCCCAAGGTGCAGTTCAAACTCTCAGATCAAAAATTCCAAATAGGAAGTAGATTATGGTGTGTGTGTGTGTGCATCTGTACACATATATACAGTATATCACAGAAGTGAGTACACCCCCTCACATTTCATAAATATTTTAGTATATCTTTTCATGTGACAACACTGAAGAAATGACACTTGGCTACAATGTAAAGCAGTGAGTATACAGCTTGTATAACAATGTAAATGTGCTGTCCCCTCAAAATAACGCAACACACAGCCATTAATGTCTAAACCACTGGCAACAAAAGTGAGTACACCCCTAAGTGACAATGTCCAAATTGGGCACAACGTGTCAATATTTTGTGTGGCCACCATTATTTTCCAGCACTGCCTTAACCCTTTTGGGCATAGAGTTCACCAGAGCTTCACAGGTTGCCACTGGAGTCCTCTTCCACTCCTCCATGATGACATCACAGAGCTGGTGGATGTTAGAGACCTTGTGCACCTCCACCTTCCATTTCAGGATGCCCCACAGAGGCTCAGTAGGGTTTAGGTCTGGAGACATGCTTGGCCAGTCCATCACTTTTACCCTCAGCTTCTTTAGCAAGGCAGTGGTCGTTTTGGAGGTGTGTTTGGCGTCGTTATCATGTTGGAATACTGCCCTGCGGCCCAGTCTCCGAAGGGAGGGGATCATGCTCTGCTTCAGTATGTCACAGTACATGTTGGCATTCATGGTTCCCTCAATAAACTGTAGTTCCTCAGTGCCGGCAGCACTCATGCAGCCCCAGACCATGACACTCCCACCACCACGCTTGACTGTAGGCACGACACACTTGTCTTTGTTCTCGTCACCTGGTTGCCACCACACACGCTTGACACCATCTGAACCAAATCAGTTTATCTTGGTCTCATCGGACCACAGGATATAGTTCCAGAAATCCATGTCCTTAGTCTGCTTGTCTGCAGCAAACCGTATGCGGGCTTTCTTGTGCATCATCTTTAGAAGAGGCTTCCTTCTGGGATGACAGCTTTGGAGACCAATTTGATGCAGTGTGCGGCGTATGGTCTGAGCACTGACAGGCTGACCCCCCACCTCTTCAACCTCTGCAGCAATGCTGGCAGCACTCATACATCTATTTCCCAAAGCCAACCTCTGGATATGATGCTGAGCACGGGCACTCAATTTCTTTGGTTGAACATGGCGAGGCCTGTTCTGAGTGAAACCTGTCCTGTTAAACCGCTGTATGGTCTTGGCCACTGTGCTGCAGCTCAGTTTCAGGGTTTTGGCAATCTTCTTATAGCCTAGGCCATCTTTATGTAGAGCAACAATTCGTTTTTTCAGATCCTCAGATAGTTCATTACCATGAGGTGCCATGTGGAACTTCCAGTGACCAGTCTGAGAGAGTGAGAGCGATAACACCTGCTCCCCCTTCACACCTGAGACTTGTGACACTAACGGGTCTCATGACACCAGGGAGGGAAAACGGCTACTTGGGCCCAATTTGGACATTGTCACTTAGGGGTGTACTCACTTTTGTTGCCAGTGGTTTAGACATTAATGGCTGTGTGTTGCATTATTTTGAGTGGACGGCACATTTACACTGTTATACAAGCTGTATACTCACTGCTTTCCATTGTAGCCAAGTGTCATTTCTACAGTGTTGTCACATGAAAAGTTATACTAAAATATTTATGAAATGTGAGGGGGTGTACTCATTTCTGTGATATACTGTAGCTAGAAATCCATCTGGAAAGCATTCCAATAAATGCTCATGTACTTGTGTGTCATCAAAACAACACAAAGCGCTGGGGGTGAAGTGGGCAGGCAGGCAAGAGTCCCAGTCCTTATCTTCCAGCATGTACTAAACAGAGTTGTATTCTACAAACTGACTTTGCACCCCAAGATAATTGCCATTCTGGACTGCTGCGTATTGGCACAGCAAACTGGCAAACAGCCTGAACATGTCTCTGAGATTGTCTCTCTATTACAGCGTAGCTGTGTTTGAAGGAGCACATTGGGGATTTGTTAAATTGAAAAAAGCAACTCTTTTAAAGGTTCAAGGAAGAGATGCAATTAGCCTCCTAATTCAAACCCGATGATTGAAGTCAGATTATCCTTTGATTTAGAACAATCCTGAAAGACATTTTAATGGATGGATGTGTCCACTGGTGAACAATTAGAACTGTCAGGATAAGTGGTCAATTGAAGAAGTAGGTTAAACTGCACCTTTTCAGATGCTCCACGACCTTGTGCTTTGAAATCTTCCTCTGGAATCGCAGTCACTGGCATTGACTGCCTAACTGGAGTGTCAGAAACTAATTATAGCAGAAGAACCTATTTTTGAAGGGCTATGTTCTTTTCACCTGTCTCACAAACAGAGAACTGCAAAAAAGGGCAGTGGATGGATGAGGAAGTCCAACAGTGTAGTAATAACTGAAACTATTGGACAATGACAATGATCTGACCATTAGTATGCAAACAAGCCCCTTGAGTCAAACTGTGCCTCACCCAATCAGTCAGTCAACCCATCCATCAATGTTGAAAAATGGGGAAAGGACTTTCAAATGAAGACCTTCTTGGCTCTATCAGCACAAATAGATGGAGTTGAAGCAAGCGGGCTACTTGGAAAGATTTGACAATAGATCATGGGCAGTCATTGAGGCAACTTGGAGCCCTAATAATACATGCCACCCCGGGCCTGGTTTTTGAAATCAAGAACCAGTTTAAACCTCTGGCAGAAGTGATCTCTCCGTCCCCCACTGCCTCCTTGGTGGAGAAGAAGATGTAATAGACAGGGAAAAGAAGGAAAGGAAGAGACTAGCAGAAGCTCATTGACCCAGTAGCAGAAACCACTACATACTTGGGAGACATTGGCTTCCAGCTGCCAAAACGGTGTAGGATCTCCCTAGCTAGTCCCTCCACCACCTTTCTAAGTAGAAAGCCATCAGTTGGATTCCTCACTCCTTTTTAGACTCCCATATCTTTGGAGTGATGAGAAAGAAATAATAAATAATGGGTCCCTCAAATAGTCTTAAGGTGAGTCTTGGCATTATATGTGATCAATACTTTTGACCAGGGAAAGAAATACAAATCTCCAAAGAAACCCTATCCATCTGCTACATGAGTCCTGTATCATGACAAGACCTGCAGACAGTAAGGATTTTGGCTTGTCTCAACCCTGAGCACAAGGAGCTGCAAAATTATTCCTGCAAAAGAGTTGAGGCTTTGATGTCACTCTTGACAAGCAAAGCTAAATTGTTCCAATCATTCAAATAGCATTTAATGCAAATTGAGCAAAATTACAATGGCCACTGTTTTGTTGCATAGAGCTGTTCAAATGAGAAGAATTGCAGAGCTTGGTTGATTCTTTTTAAAACAATCAGCTAGTCATTCTATGCATGCTACCTCTCTCTCTCTGTTTCTGCACATATACATGCTTTGCTTTGCAAAGAGAAGAACTAGATTTGCACAGAGATAGTCTGTGCAAATTGCACTCCCACCTGAAGGTGAAGAATCTTGCAGGGCTTGAAAATTCCTTGTTAAGGTGTTATCAAGATGTTCTGTTGAACTGAGATAGTCCAGAATGTAGGCCCTAAATTATGAAGAATTTAGTAAGCATTCTTTACTTTCATTGCAAATGCTAAGAGGTAGATGTCACATTGGGAGTAAAATATGCCACAATAAGGTTTATATTTAACTAAGAAACTTCCAAAAACTGCACTGAACTCAGGACAAAGAGGAATGAGACCTGTTTAATTTCCAAGTCTGAAAATCAAACAGCATACCCAAGGAATGCTCTTCGTGGTTTTGCTGTCATACCACAATAATAATTCCTTGAGCCTTCTAGTGCAATCCTGATCTATATGACCTAATAAGCACACCTTTCCTCCATTTTAGGAATACAAAGTACATCTTCCAACCATCAAATCAGTGAATGGTGGGGACTGTAGTGGCTGAAATGGACAGGCAGCAGGCTGGGAACAGCCCAGTTCTGGATACCATTCCCTCCCTACACAGAGATAACCACATACAGTATACTGGGTTATGATCTGTCACAAGCCAATTTACTCAAGTCATTAGGCACTTCCCCCTAATTCTACAGGCAAGTTACCTTCCTGGTTTCCATACAGAGCAACCAGATTAGACAAAGTTTCTCCTCTCAAAGGAAACGTTTGTGGATCATGCTGCCTGCCTAACCCCCCCCCCCCAAACGACTGAGCACAAGCACAACATGACCTATACAGAGCTGAATGGCTAATTCTGAACCATTGCAAGACTCCATTCATCAACTCCATCATGTACCAAGGCCTCAGGAAGTGCCTGCCTTCCTGAACCACTCCAGTTTGCCATCTCTATGCTGCAGGGGTGAAGAGCTCATTTGACTTTATAAAAATGAAGAGTGGAGGAAAAGTGCCCTCCACTCTTTTCTACAAGCAAGCCTGTTGAGCTAATTTACAGGGAGCTGCCTCTTCAGTGTGTAGTTGATATCAAGGTTCTGGCAAAAGACACTGTGAGTGGTGCTGGACATACTTCCAGTGGTGCTGGTGGCAGCTGAGTCCCCCAGCAATAATTCCATGGTCTCCAGGTTGTGTGAATGATCAAGAACAGACTTTATTGCAACCAAGGAAACAACAGAAACAGAAACACTGCCCTCAACTCTCTCTCCAGGAGGTTTTCGTGCACTAACTGCCTCCCCTCAGGGAAGGTCCTTTTAAGAGGGTCGTCTGTTAAAGCCACAAGGCTGTTTTCCCTGGCAAGATTCTCATCTGATCACAGGTCTGTCCATAGCCAAAATCCACATGCCTAAATCTTTTAATGGTTGGGCTCATTTCCAGTTTTTTTATTTGTTTATTTGTTTGTTTTGTTTTGTTTTTGGTCACAAGGAACTTCAGGAACTCATACTTCTATATCCTTCACTCTTTTGCAAGTTATTTTCAAAAGGAATTTTAAAATACTTCAGGGATTTATTTGTTTGTTTTTGTATGACTGCTTTTCAATGTCTCAAGAAAGGTGACATTGCCATCTCAGGACCAATAACAACTAGCACATTCACTCACACCACAAGGAATTGCCCACAGGGACAGCTGAAAGAATGGAGATTTCCCTGATTGGTGGACCACTATAGCCTTGACAAACAGGCCACCTGGCTCCACCCAACAATCTTTGGTGTTGAGTGTAGATTGTCTGCAGAGATCCATAAAACTGCCAGACATGCAGAAGCCATTACCTCAGTTATAAATGGAGCCTCCTATTCTCTTCAACCTCTCAAAGGTCAGGGTACTTTAGGAGACAAGAAAGCCCTAAAGATCAGACTGTTAGAAGGATATGTTGTTCTAGTGCATGGGTGTTGCTTTCTTTTCCATGACCCTGTGGTCTCTCAGAGAGTCAGGCTGGTGGCTACTCCAGTTTGTGTCTTGTCTCTGCCCTCTCTTTGCCCAAATCCCTGTCCCATTTGAGGTCTGGGCACTTGCCACCAAGTCGGGTACAGTGTTTCCAAAGCAGTTACACACTTGGACCCTCTTTGCAAATTTATCTTCCACATGAGGATGATGAAAACTGTGAAACTGGAAAGTGTGGCTAATGTGTTCCACTGCTGCTTTATGTTTAGACCTTGGACTTACTGTTCCTTAGAATGTAGTTTAATTTTTTAAAAAACAAAACAAAAGATTTTGTTTCCATTTTTATTTTTCATATTCAGTTCTTACTATAAATAAATGAGGAAAAGGCATTAGTAATATAGGACCATTAATGAATGTTGGCAATCATGAAAAACTTGCAATGTGAAGACCCCCCCCCCCCCATGTTTATGGTTTGAGCCAACCATCCCATACTCTCTTCCAAAATATTTCTTCATGGAGACTGTAGCCAAGAAATCAGAAAAAGACTGAAACTCAGAAGAAGACTGGAACTCACACAAATGGATTCATTTCAAATATGGTGCTGGAGGACAGTTTTGCAGATATCCTGGACTGCCAGAAAGACAAACAAGTGGATCCTGGATCAAATCAAGCCTGAACGATCTCTGAAGGGAAAAATGATGAAACTGAGGTTGTCCTGCTTTGGGAACATCATGAGAAGGCAAGATTTGCTGAAAAAGGCAATAATGCTGGGAAGGGCATCTCCGTGAGGCGCGAAGAAACAAATTCTTCAAACTAAGGATCTAACTTAATTAAACTATGAACAATTAGATAAATGGACTAAAGAATGGATAAAGAATAATAATAAAAATAGAGAGTATACGAAATATGAACAATTCCTTTCAACCAATGAAGATATACAAAAGGATGATTCAGTGAAAGGTGTAGTAAGTAAAACATATCAAATAATTTTGGAGTTAGAGGAAGATGAGACTGAGGATGAAGGATTGAAACAAGTATGGGAGCAAGACTTTAAAAAAGAAATAAAACAAGAAGACTGGGAAATGATATGGAAAATGAGGATCTTACGATGTATGTCAGTAAGAATAAAAGAAAATTTCTATAAAATAGTTTTAAGATGGTACTTAACACCGGTTAAATTGAGTAAAGGAAATACTAAATACTCGAATGTTTTTTGGAACTCTGGTAACGTAATTGGTACATATTTTCATTTGTGGTGGGAGTGTGAAAGGGTACAAAAATTGAAATCCACAAACACCAGCAGAGCTTCAACAAAAAAGAAGAAAGTCTAAAACTCAACAAAGCCTGGCTCCCAGCACTGAAAAATATAGCCTGCAAAAGGTCAACGAACTCTACCCAGCCACAAGGACCGGTGATCACTACACACAAAATACCAGCTAATGACACCCATCAATCACAGTGACAGATCATCTCTCCCCCTTATCACAACAATTCACCCACAACAAAAAACACGCTGATCACCATAATCACCCAATCTCCTGAAAAGGACAAAAAGCTGATCCCACAGCTATAAATACTCAACTATCCCACAAACTTCACCAGAGCACAGACAGAGTTCTGACTCCTGTCCTCTGAAGATGCCGACCACAGAGACTGGCGAAACGTTAGGAACAAAAACCTTAAGAACACAGCCAAACAGCCCGAAAAACAACCATCGGATCCTGGCCGTGAAAGCCTTCGAGAATACATTGAATTAAAAGTTATTTTTGATAGAGATATAAAGTTGAATCCAAAAATGGCTTTGTTATCAATATTTGATACTGAAGGTTATGATGTTACAACTAGAGAATTGATTGCTAATTTATTGTTTGCTGCGAAATTAATTATAGATAGGAATTGGAAATCTAAACATGAATTTCAACTGGAAGAATGGTACAATGAAGTTTGGAATCTTCCTGTAAATGATATTTAGAACTAAAAGTTAAGAAAGGGGAGATAAAAAAAGACATTTGTTATGATATATGGGGTAGATTTATTGAATTTGTGTTAATAAGAGGAAAAGGAAAAGTCCCAATACAAGGCTCAATGCAATTCTGGGAAGGAGGACAATGAGAAGAAGAGTTCTCCAGAAGGTCCCGATGGTGGTGGGGAGCACAATTATTATAGTTTGTATTTTGTATCTTGTACCTTGTATTTTGTATTTTATATTAGGTTTTTTTTTAAAAAAGACCCCATCTTAGAAGAAGATTGTCTCTGGGAATGAAAGAGGACTTGAGGGTTTGGTTACAGTTTTTAAAGGAGCTCAACGGAGTTTCATTTTGGAGAGAGGAGCTACGTTTAGGAGCTGACCTTCAGGTTGGCGGTTTGGGACGCATTCCTTCAGAATTGGTGCTGCATCCATGGCAGCTGCCCTGGGATATGATGTTGAAGATATAAAACGAGTGGGCAGATGGTTGTCTCGCAAATATCATGCCTATGTTCGCCCATTACCACAATGTTAGGTGCTGCTGTGGTGGTGTTTGTTACTTATCGTTGCAGATCCTGAGAAGCCGTTGGCCTGAGTTTGAGTTCTGTTGTGCGAGCACAGTTACATTTTTTGGGCAGCCAGATATGCCAGTCGGAGCAGTTGGGGTCACAATCTGGGCCTCAGAGATGTGGCTGCAGTAGAATGGAGGGGACAGAGAGGCATGCTCTGGGATGGGTTCTTCGATCTGGCATCCTGGGGTACTCCGGATGTGCCCCCCTGACATTCTGGTGATGCATTTGGGACTCAACGACTTAGCCCAAAGGTCAGGCAAGTCACTGATCCTCCAGGTCATAGGGTCATAGTGGAACTAAGGGCATTTGTGGCACGGTGCCACAAAACATGCATCATTTGGTCAGCAATTATCCCATGTTTTGTGTGGAGAGATGCATATGACCCTAGGCGGATCGACAAGGCCCAGAAGGGTGTCAACAGAGGGGTTGGCAGGGCTGTACAGCAAGGCCTGGGGTCAGTTGTTGCACATCCTCAGGTTACAGTTTCCCGGCCGGAGTTATACAGAGAGGATGGTGTGCATCTGTCAGATCTGGGACTGGACATTTTCCTAAAGGATTTACAAGGGGGTCTTAGGGCCAAATTTTCAGCATGGGGGGGGCATGGGACATGCTAAGTAGTCCCTATGCCGTGGCGGATAGTGCTAAAAGATAAAGGTTAGCTGAATTCCAAAGAAGGCACCCAGGGGGTGCAAAGCAACCCCCCCCCTTAGAAGGGCAGCAGCAGAGGTTTAGCTGAGAGGAGGGAAGCTGGGGACCCCAGGGGATGCTGAGCACTTAAGGTTTGGCGGCCCGGATGGGGCAGACTATGGTAGGCCCCCTTGTTAAAGGGAAGTTCTAAGTTCTAAATAAATTAATAAAGTTGTGGCCCTAGTTTATTCCATATATCTGTGTCTGTCTTGTTATTTCTGGACTGGATGGGCAAAGGGTGTAGAGAGCAGGAAGAGAGGAAGATTAAATAAGAGATGGATTGATTACTTGAAGTAATGCATAGGCTTGAGTTTACAAAAGCTGAGCAGGACTGCTGAGAAGATATTTTGGAGAGAATTCATTCATAGGCTCACCAAAAGTTGGAAGTGACTTGATAGCAAATAACAACACTGACTTTCTGTCCTCTACCCCAATAGTCAGTCAGCATTACCTGGTCAATGAACATGCTCAGTCTTCATTGCATTGTTTTGGCTCCTTCCTTTAGGATTCTTTTCTACCTTTTAGTATGTGTGTTGGGATATGTACTTCCACAAAACTTGGGGCTCTCCCAAAAATGGCAATATCCCTGTTTTTGTGTGGAAGTTACTGTTTTGGCTTTATCAATATACACACTCAGAAAATGTGTCTGCTATAGAGATGAGGGTATTCGTATTCATATATGAATATGAATATCCCTGCACAGGTGGCGATAACAAGGGTCCTGCCCCATGGGGTGGGACGGTCCACTCACCGATCTGCTGCTGCCGTGGATGCCGCAATTCTTCCAATGGCTCTGCAGATCGCGATCTGCGAGCCACTCTTCAACCTTGCAGTGAGGCTTGTCCTCCCGCCTCCTGCCAGGAGTGGCTAGCTGAGCGCGATCTGCGAAGCCATTGGAAAAATCACAGCATCTGCAGCAGCAGTGGATCAGTGAGTGGACCGTCCAGCCCCATGGGGCTGGACCCTCGTTATCGCCACCTGTGCGGGGATATTCGTATTTGTATACGAATACCCCCATCTCTAGTTTGCTATTAATACCCATTAGGTCAAGGGCTGATTAAGGAATCAATGCCCAAGGTGGAAATAGGGGCAGTAAACTTAAAAGCTCATTCTGGTTCTCCTGTTGAGGAACTAAAGTTGATGACATGCTACTATTTCTTTTAGGCAGAGATGTGTGCTCACAGAAAAGATGTTTGAAAGCAAAAGTGATTTTGCATTAGTTCACTGCAACCCTCTTAGTATAAAATACACAAAATGACTGGTGAACAAATAATGGCACTTGGAAATTATTAAGAGCTTGAAGGCAAAGTTCTCTGATCAGCATTGCAGAGCCCCTCATTACTCAGCATGTATGCCTTTCAGAATACCATTTCTTCATTCATCTAGAAATCAATCCCACCCACCACGAGCTGAAGGATTTTCAACTTGTACACAGTCCCCTTTGGATCACAGGTCAAATGTCTACTTTTAGCTCTGTCTCGTATGATGCTATTGATGTTCCCGGGTTATACAGGCAGCAAGGCGAGACACGTAGAAGCTGATTCCTGCTCTTTACTGACTTATTTTAACCTCGCCTCCTCTTTTCTGCAGAAGCTGTTGACTCACTGAATGTCATTATACTGCATTTCATAATGACAGCAAAGCATCTACTTGAGATGGGCCTAATGACCTGGAAGTAATTGGAAGAGTTGGCAAACAAAGATAACTGCCAGATCCCAAACAGCCTGATATTTTATTCACACAAGCTTCTAGCTACTACAATAAATCTGGATCAGCTACTGTACTCATTAAGAGAAAGGATAATTACAGCTTGAGAGAGCCTGGATAAACCCACCTGGCAATACAACACTAGAGAAAAGGAGAATGAACTCAATTAAAATAATGGGCTGCCGCTTTGAAAGGAACAACTGCCCTCTTGTCTTCAGTGTGCTACACACAGCAAATGAAGGGATGGAGGAAAAGTGATTTTGGATAATGGGTACCCATGGAAAGTGCAAGTTTTAGCACAGCTCTCATTTGTTTATCTGTTTTGCAAGCCAATGGCTAACAGCCTGTCATTCAACATGTTCTGTTGTTAACTGCATTTTCTTTTGGCTTTAAGAGGCACTCTCTCTGTGTGTGTGTCTCTCTCTTTTTTTTAACCAACCCATTTAAACAGAATTTGGTAAACCTGAAAGCAAGTCAATGACATATATGCTGACTTCCATTGTCAACCACCTTTGGCTAATCCTTAGTCTCCAAATTGGTTCAGCATCTTGGGTGTGCAGAAAAACAGCAATAACAAAATGTATGTCTTTTATTTGGTTGGTTTGTTTGCCACGTTCCCTTTCCATTTTCTTTCATTTTCTTGCTTTTAGCATGCCAGCCAATCCACAAAAGGAAAGGCCTCTTTCACGTTCCTATATTCCAGGTTTCCCTTTCATGTTTCCTGGCACTTCAGAAGCCCTAAAACCACTTTGCAACTACTCCAAAAAAGTAGTAGGGCAAGGCAACTGGGAATCAATCTACTCCAAAAGAGGTCAACAGTACACCAGAAAGAAAAAAGCATCAAAGCCCCCCACAAACCAAAACAGAGCCAAAGACTCCTACCATTTGATGCCTTCTCTTGCCCTCTCTCCTTTGAGTTTGGTGGACCAGACCAGACAGAAAAAAAATTATTCAAGGAAGGAAAGGACCAGAGAGAGACACACAGAGAGAGTGGAAAAATCCTCAAAGAAATTGGAACAGAGGAAAAAATATCCAAAAATTAATACCAAGGAAGCATGTGGCACAGACAGTAAAAATTAATACCAAGGAGGCATGTGCCTGACAACAGCAAAACTAATTCAATAAAATGGGGAAAATGCCCCAAAATCAAGTCAAACGAAGGCAAGCAAGGAGACAACCCAAGATGGAGGCATGATCAGGCAAGCAACAAAGGCAATCCAAGATGGAGGGCCTCAACAGCACACAGTAATCACACCTCCAAGGAATGACTGTGAAACAAAAAGAATGTTGGGCTCCAGGCCTGGCTTACAGATTCAGCATTCCCCTTCTCACCAGATGTTCTGATTGGCTGCTGACAGCCTTCATAGTTCACACCACCATGTCTTTGTAACAGTCCTCAGAATATTATTGGATGAAAATTTTATCAGGTGATTTGATACACAGTGGCTGAAATCCAGTAATAAGTCACAACTAGAGAAGGCCCATTGAATCAGTTTAAGGAGGAGTTGACTCATCAAATCCACACTGATTCAATGGGCCTACTCTAGTTACAACTTACTGCGGGGTTTTAGCCAAGGGGTGAATGAATGCACAAAGAAACGTGAAAGTATAAAAAAAATAAAAGAGTAGTACAGAAAAGTTTTGTGTTTATTATGTGTTCACTATTTTATGTACCGCTTCTTTTGTTAATATGAATCATTCATGTTTTAGAGGCTTTGGTTTAAGAATCATCACATTAATACAAAAAAGAGTCTCTTCCCTTTTTTAAAATGTAAATGTCACTCTACTCAGATATTGATGGCTATCATATTGCCTCTCAGTTTTCCTAGTCTTCTTTTTTCCAGGCTAAAAGTAACAAGCTCCCTTAACCATTCCTCATAGGGCTTGGTTTCCAGACTTTCTGCCATCCTGGTCACCCTCCTTTGGATTTGTTCCAGTTTGTCAATATCCTTCTTAAACACAATAAAATATTCTAGATGAGGTCTGACCAAAGTAGAATAGAATGATACTATTACTTCCTTTGATTTGGAATCTATATTTCTTTTGATACAACCTAGTAGTGCATCTGCTTTTTACAACTACATCATAATTTTTACTCATATTTAGGTTGTGGTCCATTAAAACCTCTAGATCCTTTTCACACACACTACTGCCTAACTAGGTACAGTGGTGCCTCGACTTATGAACTTAATTGGTTCCGGAACTCCGGTTGTAACTCGAAATGGTCGTAAGTCGAAGCACCATTTCCCATAGGAATGCATTGAAATGCAATTAATCCGTTCCGGACGAAGAAAATATCACCAAAAAAAAAAAAAAAAAAAACACCACCACCACTGCAAGACCCATTGGAAATGCGATTAATCCGTTCCGGCCGAAGGGGTGGGTGGGAAGAAAAGCAAACAAACCGTGCAAGACCCATCGGAAATGCAAAAAAAGCAAAGTAGAAAGCAAACAAACCCCACAAGACCCATCGGAAATGGGGAAAAAAAACACCCAAAAAGCAAACAAACCTCGCAAGACCCATCGGAAATGGGGGGAAAAAAACCCCAAAAAGCAAACAAACCCCCCAAGACCCATCGGAAATGGGGGGAAAAAACCCAAAAAGCAAACAAAGCCCGCAAGACCCATCAGAAATGGGAAAACAAATAAAAAAGCAAACAAACCCCGCAAGACCCATCACAGCATAGAAACATAATCCCACCACCCAGCCCAAAACCACGCTGCAAAACCCACCCAGAACAGTTTTTAAAAAGCAGAAAGCAGCACCTTACCTTACCAGGCAGTCCGAAGTCTCCTCCGATTGCACTCACTCTAACCGTTGGGGCGAAAGAGCTACAAAGAAGCAGCCTCTTCGCCTACCAACGGTTAGCAATTTGAATTCCCCGCCTTTTTTCCCTGCCTTTTTCTGTTCGTAACTGGAAGCTCCGGCCGCAAGTCGAAGCAAAATTTTGCAGCTGGAGCTGGTCGTAACTCGAAATGGTTGTATGTCGGGACGTTCATAAGTCGAGGCACCACTGTATCACCCATCCTGTATTAGTGCATCTCTGTTTGTTTGTTTTCCTGCTTAAATGTAGAACTTTATATTTCTCCTTGTCAAAAACCCATTTTTTTCAGTATGCCCCAATTCTCTGTCTGATTAGGTTACAGTGAATCTTGATTCTGTCTTCTGAAGTATTAGTTACTCTTCCCACTTTGGTGCCATCTGCAAATATGATGAGCATTTGCTCCTCACCCTCATCCATGTTATTTTTAAGGATGTTGAACAAGATGGAAAAGAACAGAGCCCCAATTCTCACTTCTCTCCAGGATGATGGGGAACAATTTGTGAGCACTCTTTGGGTATGTATGTATGTATGTATGTATGTATGTATGTATGTATGTATGTATGTATTTATGTATGTATTTATTTATTTATTTATTTATTTATTTATTTATTTATTTATTTATTTATTTATTGGGTTTCTATCCCGCCCATCTAGACCAAAGGTCTACTTGGTATAGCCAATCAGCTAGCTGCAAATCCACTTAACAGTAGGTCATCTAGTCCACATTTTACCAGCTGAACTGCAAGAATAGAGAAATACAGAATTGACACATCCCATTGTACACCTGGAATAGACCCCAAGGGCCATCGAGTCCAGCTCCCTACAGGAAATTGCCAACTAAAGCATCCCTGATAAGTGGTCATCCAACCCCTTCTTTGAAACCCCCAGTACAGGAGAGTCCATCACCCACCCACCCTGAAAGCAGTTGTCTCCATTGTTAGGAAGTTCTGTCTAAAGTTTTGTTGAAATCTTTCTTGAAACTTATATCAATTACTTCTGGTCCTATCCTTTTGTGCTGCACAAACAAGCATGAGAGACCTTGTCAATAAAACTTACTGAAATAAAGACATGCTTTGGGTCCCTTGTTGGGAGAAATGTGGCATATAAATAAAACTAATAATAATAATAATAATATTTCCTGGCATTGATGTCATGCCAACCCAGGCAGTAGTTTCCCAGATCTTCTCCCGCTCCCCTTTTGAAGGCGGAGACAGTATTTGCTTGCCTCCAGTCTTTAGGTACCTCACCTATGCTCCAAGAACGCTCAAAGAGTATAGATAGAAGCTCCAGAAACATATCTGCAACTTTTTGTAATATCCTTATTTGCATCCCATCTGGCCCTGGAGGCTTTAATTAATTAACTCATTCATTCGTTCTTTCATTTTATTTTATTTTCATTGACATTTGAAGTGTCTAGATGTTTCTGTACCACCTTTTCACCTGTCTGCAGGTAGCTCCCTCCCTTCCTCTTTATTTTACCTGCACTAGATTCAACATTGCTTTCCTTTTGGGAGCAAACAGAGGCAACTCTGTTAAACTCTCAACAGCAGAACTACCAAATTCTTTGAAAATGGGGAAGAACTGATGCCACTTGTAAGATGTTATGTAATGAAGTTGCATAATCTTCCACATGCATTATTAAGACAAAAAGAAAAGAAAATGCCATCCACGTGGGCAGTCCATTAAGGCAGCTATCTCTTTGTCTCAAAAATGTGTGTGGAAAGATGCCTACATCATTAGCATCTCCCATTTTCAAAGTGCACTATAGCTTTTTAAAGGAGAATAATAATAGGGTGCGGAGGGAATGGACCTGCCACACAGAATTCCATTTCTGTGCCAAGAGTAACCCAACATCTACATCTCTCCCACTGAGACATCTACTCTCTCCAAATCCACAGGAACATTTTCTCATATAAGCACCCATGACTTTCCTTAATGTGGAGAAGTGGAGAGGGTCAGTCAGACATTTGAATCAGCAAATGTTGCCATGCAGGAGAAATTCCATTCAAGATTGTAATGCTGGATTTGAATCTCAGTTGCTAGCTTTTGAATTGTAATGGGGTCAGTCGACCCATCACAAGTTTCCATCTGCATGCTCAAAGAGCCATGTTCATTGACCCAAACTCAATCCAAAGAGCACCATGAATTCAACAACTAATAGAGATGGACAGGTGATGAAACAGTTGACAGACTAGACTCTTTGCTGTTGACTGCAGATAGACATGGAGAAAGAAAAGTTGTATTTCAGTTATATTATTGTAATACAAGTAGAGAAACTTTGGAAAAAGTCAAACACTATAGACAATAACAGCTCAATACATAATGGGAACATATCTGCTTTATTCCAAAAACTATCTAAACGGCTTCACAGCTAGAAGCCCAATTGCTTTTAACCTTCTCTAGGCAGAATTACATGATACAAGAGCAAAGCATTGAACTATTAAATAGAAATAGATATATTTCAGAATATTGTCATATTTCTCTCTTAGCCTGTGTTCTTCCACGCTTGCATGCATGGCACAGTTCATGACCAGAGGCCTTCTTTATTTGTTCTAGAGATTTCTTACTATGGGACCTGAAATTGGCATCTATAAGATGATCTTATCACCGTTAAACGAAAAACTTGTTATGAAGTGAGTTCATTCACACATCCCTCATATTCATCATTCATAAGAGTGATCTGATTGTAAGGACATTAGGGATAGTTAAGAATTTTATTGGGATTTTGCGGGGGTTTTGTTTTTGTTTTTTGTTTTGTTTTTGCTAAGAACTCTTACAGCATATGTGGAAGTCTTCATAAATTCAACTGAAAATACTTGATTTTGTTTTTAAGAGAAAAAAAATCAAGGTGAGAAAAATTACAACTGACAGGTTTGTCCACCAAGAGAAGGGGCTTTGAAAGTTTTGTTCTTGAAAAATTTGCTTTGTTTATTCTTGTCTGTATTCAGCCAACTTTCTTTAAAGATGTTGTTACTGTTGTATGCCATCAAGTCACCTGTGACGTATGGAGGCCGTATGAATGAATGATCTCCAAAATGTCTTCTCCTCAACAGCCCTGCTCAGCTCTTGCAAACTCAAGCCTGTCACTTTATTTAGGGAGTCAATCCATCACATATTTGGTCTTCTTCTTTTCCTGCTGCCTTCCATCTTTCCCAGCATTATTGTCTTTTCCAGCAAATCTTACCTTCCATGATGTGCCCCAAGAAGGACAGCCTCAGTTTCAACATTTATGCCTCTAGAGAAGATTCAAGCTTGAATTGATCTAGGACCCACTTATTTTTCTTTCTGGCAGTCCAAGGTATCCCCAAAAGCATTCCTCCAACACCACATTTCAAATTAATCAATATTTTTCCTGTTAGCTTTCTTCATGGTCCAGCTTTTTCAATTGTTGTTGTTTAGTCTTTAAGTCGTGTCCGACTCTTCGTGACCCCATGGACCAGAGCACGCCAGGCCCTCCTGTCTTCCACTGCCTCCCGGAGTTTGGTCAAATTCATGTTGGTCGCTTCGATGACACTGTCCAACCATCTCGTCCTCTGTCGTCCCCTTCTCCTCTTGCCTTCACACTTTCCCAACATCAGGGGCTTTTCCAGGGAGTCTTCTCTTCTCATGAGATGGCCAAAGTATTGGAGCCTCAGCTTCAGGATCTGTCCTTCCAGTGAGCACTCAGGGTTGATTTCCTTCAGAATTGATAGGTTTGTTCTCCTTGCAGTCCAGGGGACTCTCAAGAGTCTCCTCCAGCACCACAATTCAAAAGCATCAATTCTTCGGCGGTCAGCCTTCTTTATGGTCCAGCTCTCACTTCCATACATCGCTACTGGAAAAACCATAGCTTTGACAATGCGGACCTTTGTCGGCAAAGTGATGTCTCTGCTTTTTAAGATGCTGTCTAGGTTTGTCATGGTTTTCCTCCCAAGAAGCAGATGTCTTTTAATTTTGTGGCTGCTGTCACCATCTGCAGTGATCATGGAGCCCAAGAAGGTAAAATCTGTCACTGCCTCCATATCTTCCCCTTCTATTTGCCAGGAGGTGATGGGGCCAGTGGTCATGATCTTAGTTTTTTTGATATTGAGCTTCAGACCATTTTTTGCACTCTCCTCTTTCACCCTCATTAAGAGGTTCTTTAGTTCATCCTCACTTTCTGCCATCAGAGTGGTATCATCTGCATATCTGAGGTTGTTGATATTTCTTCCGGCAATCTTAATTCCGGTTTGGGATTCATCCAGTCCAGCCTTTCACATGATGTATTCTGCATATAAGTTAAATAAGCAGGGGGACAATATACAGCCTTGTGGTACTCCTTTCCCAATTTTGAACCAATCAGTTGTTCCATATCCAGTTCTAACTGTTGCTTCCTGTCCCACATATAGATTTCTCAGGAGGTAGATAAGGTGGTCAGGCACTCCCATTTCTCAGTACATAGTACTATTTCTCAATAGTACATAGTAATTGAAAATAGACAAATGTGGATGATCTTGGCAAGCTGTGTAGCCTTGGGCAAGCTGCAAAGTTCCAGGGTGTCCTGAAAAGAAGGGAATGGTAAACCACTTCTGAGTATTCTCTACCTGAAAAATGCTGAAAAAGGTCACCATAAGTCAGAATTGACTTGATGGCACATGAGTATTATCATTATGTTCAACTGCAGTCCTGTTTTGGCACTTTCTTTTTTCACTTTCATCAGAAGTTGTTTCAATTTGTTGCTGCTTTCTGCCAGTAAGATGGTGTCATCTGCATATCTTAAATTACTTAAGTTTCTTCCATCATTTTTCATGCCACCTTCTTCTGATTGTACTCCAGTTTTCCGTATGTTATGTTCTACACACAGATTGGATAGGGAGATAAAATGCACCCTTATCTGACTTCTTCACCTTCTTCTGTCTCTCCATATTCTCTCTTAACAGTAACTTCTTGTCAACAATGCAGTTTATGCATCAGGACAATTAAGACTCATTTCTTTCAGAATAATGCATAGTTTCTCATGATCAACACACTCAAAGGCTTTGCTGTACTCTCTAAAACATGAACCAATCTTCTGAAATTCCTCAGTATGCTCGAGTAGTCAGAATGTATGATCTAGAGCAGTAGTCCCCAACCTTGGGCCTCCAGATGTTCTTGGACTTCATCTCCCAGAAATCCTGACCAGCAGAGGTGGTGGTGAAGGCTTCTGGGAGTTGTAGTCCAAGAACATCTGGAGGCCCAAGGTTGGGGACCACTGATCTAGATAGCCTCTTCCTTTTTAGAGTCCAGCTTGAAAATCAGGCATTTCTCACTCCATTTAAGGTAAAAACCTTTATTGCAATACCTTGAGCATCACTTTTCTTACATGGGAAATTAAAGCAACGGTTCTATAGTTACTGCACTCCTTGGAATCTCCTTTCTGAGAGACTGGAATGTATATTGAACATTTCTAATCTGTTGGCCATTGTTTTGTTTTCCATATTTGTTGGTTATGCTTGTTAGAATCTAAGCTAAAATTTCGAGAATACACTAAAATTTCCCCTTGATTTTTTTTATCTTCCATGATCAATTGAGTTTAGTAATGCAAATCTATTCTTTATGTGGATATTAAATTAATTAGAAATGTTGTTTAAATTATATTTTGGCAGTGGGATTCTTTTAGAGTTCTTCTTCAGCTTTACTCTAATGTTTGGTATCAGCAATTCATGATCTGTACCACAGTATGCTCCTGATTTCATTTTAGTGGAGAGAATACGGCTTCTCCATCTCTTCTTTCCAATTACACAGTCTATTTGATTTCTATATTGCTGTCTGGTGATGTCCATGTGTACAGTCCGTATGACTGCTTGAAGCATGTATTTGCAATAAACAGATTGTTGACTTCACAGAGCTTTACATGTCATTCTCCTGCTTCGTTTCTGAACCCTAGGCCACATTTTTCAACTACATTTGTTTCTGCTTTGTTTCCTGCTTTTGAATTTTAGTCACCTATGATTATAAACATGTCTTGTATTGGTGTGTGACCAATTTTTTCCTGGATGTTTCAATAAAAGCTATCCATTTCATCTTCTTTGACATCTGTAGTTGGAGCACAGACTTGAATGATGGTTTTCCCAGAAGTAGAATGGATATTATTTGGTCAGACTTTGCATTATAGCCACTAACTGTCTGTGCTACATCTTGCCTCAGTATTAGAGACACTCAGTTTCTTCTGAGTTTGTCATTTCCAGAGTAAAATACTTTGCAGTTGTCTGACTAAAAATGTCCCATTCCAGCCCCCTTTAGTTCACTGATATCAAACAGTACAATGTTTCAATGTTCCATTTCTTGCTTTATATTTTCCAGTTTACCTTGATTCATACTTCTCATGTTCCATGTTTCAATTGTGTGTGTTGTGCAGCATTGGACTTTCCTTTCACCTCTATATGTGAGCCACTAGACACCCTTCTGGCTTTAGCCTAGTGGTGTCATCAGTGACAATGCTAATTGTAGTTGTTGTAGTTGTGCTTTGCTCTTTCCCAGGAGCTGTTTTAGTGCTTTCCAACCTGGGAGTCTCCTCTCTTTTTTTATTTTGGACTGTCTAATCATAGGGTTTTCAAGGCAAGAA
The DNA here is from genome assembly GCA_037013535.1 of Intellagama lesueurii. Taxonomy (NCBI): domain Eukaryota; kingdom Metazoa; phylum Chordata; class Lepidosauria; order Squamata; family Agamidae; genus Intellagama; species Intellagama lesueurii. The sequence goes on along the minus strand of JBAJHW010000002.1, from coordinate 197,001,189 downwards.
AGGTTCAGCAGTGATTTACCGTGGCCACCTTCTACTCAGTAGTAACAAAAATTAGCTTGAGTGTTGCTGCTGTTGTCTATGAAAGATCCTTTAACAGCTTCACCTTCAGCTACTGTTTCTGCTCTGCAGTTGCCCATCAGAAGTTTCTCTGGCCCCATTAGATTCAAACTAATCATTCTCCTCTGCTGATTTTATTTTATTTTATTTTTATAGCACTCATCCAATGGAAAGACACTGCCCTGGGTGGTTTACAGCAATGCTAAAAACACAACCACCCCTCAATCATAAACTATAACATTAAATTTGAAAACAACAAAATAATGAAGATGGTGACAATAAAGCCATGTGGTGACAACTAAGGTAAAAGATACAGCTGAGGGTCAACAGGAAACTACCACAGGGGAAGGGTACTACTACAGGATTCTTTACAATGCTCCATCTTCACTAACTTATGAAAGGCCTGGAAGGAAGGGCCTGGTGAATCTCTGGTGGAAGTGAGTTCCACAAAAATGGCTGATGTGCCCATTACTCCTGAAGCAGGTGGATGGATCTTAGTTTGGTGTCTCAGCTGTGAACATTCCACCTTGTGTGGCACTGCTAAGAGTCCAGGCTTGTAATGGAGTCTAGTCTCCATTTCTCTCAGCTTCTCTGACACATTCAAGCCCCAGTCACCATGTTAAGGTTTGCAATAAGGGGTTATACTTAATACATCTCTGTGTATTCAATTACATTTGTGACACAGGATTAGAGTTGTCCCCAGGTGTTTTTTTTTCTCATATACTTCTCATTTTTAACAATGATATGATAGGCTGATACAATATGATTAGAGATGGGGACGACTCACCATTTTGGTGAGTCGTCTGACTTCATGAGTTGTCAAAGGTTGATGACTCACGAAGCACAAAGTTGCCCCATGAAGCAACGAATAACGAATATATTCGTTGATTCATGGGGGGTTATTTTTTTTAAAAAAACACCCCTGCTGCCCCCCTCCACCCCCCCAGCCCTGCCGACACCCCCTTCCTATTTAAAACAAAAAACAAAAAACACCATTCTGCCTACCGGCCGCCGATCAACTGATTGACGGCAGAAAAGCAGCCACCTCCCCACAGCCACCCAATTTACAGCCTACCCCCACCCCCTTCCTTTCCCTACCTTAGCCCTCCCCCACCAACACCCCCTTACCTTAATCGCAGCTGCCGAGGTCTGCTTCTGGCCTCCCAGCCACGCATGTAAAGAGGGAGAGTGGCTGCCCTTTGCAAAGATACCCTAAATGAAGCTGCAGCCGCCATCTTTGTAAAGCTAAGGAAGGGGTTGGGGATAGATTGTGGGGTGAGTGGCTGTGGGGGGGTGGCTGCCTTTCTGCCGCCAATCAGCTGATTGGCGGCCAGTAGGCAGAATGGTGTTTTTTGGGGTTTTTTAAATAGGAAGGGGGTGTTGGTGAGGGCTAAGGTAGGGAAAGAAGGGGGGTGGGGTAGGCTGTAGGGTTGGGTGACTGTGGGGAGGTGTGGCTCCATTTCTGCTGCTGATCAGCTGATCGGTGGCCGGTAGGCAGATTGGTGTTTTTTGGTTTTTTAAAATAGGAAGGGGGTGTCGGTGGGGGTGGGGGAGGGCTAAGGTATGGAAAGGAAAGGGTGGGGGTAGATTGTGGGGGGGGGTTGGCTGTGGGGGGGTAGCTGCCTATTGGCCGCCGATCAACTGATCGGCGGCCAGTAGGCAGAATGGTTGTTGTTGTTTTTAAATACGGACTAATAAAAATGGGTCAATATTCGTCCCTTCGTATTCGTGGGGGTCTCTGGAACCCACGAATATGAAGGGATGAATATTTAACAAATCGGCTATTTTCGTCGAAAAAGCCAATCCGTTTTTATATTCATCCCCATCTCTAAATATGATCATTCTTATATGGAATATCATAACCTACTGAATTTGACCGGTACAGAGGATTGAGAAATTGAAATATTACAAAAAAATTATCAAAATTCATAAATTTCTTTTTAAATTTGAAGGGAAGAATTTGTGATTAAAGGAATTCTAAAGTGGGAGAAATCCAAAGTAACCTATTAGTCCTTCCCAAATGAAAGCATAATGTTTATATTGAAGGAAGAACATTCACTGCACTTGAAAAGCCATGACTTCCTTCTGGCACTGAATATCTTTCATCAAATACTAAAGGTACCTTAGCTTAAGTTTAGGGTATCCCCGGTTAAGTTGCATTCCCATTTTCTGAGTATGACTTTAACTTTGGGCAGTTTATTTCAAAAAGTGTTATGCACATTTTTCCCTATAATTTACACGTCATCATGCTCATTATGGAAATAGCATTCTGAATCTTTCTAATGGAAATAATTAGTATAAATTGTTTGGAACAATCAAATATGTGGGATGAAGCTTCCAGTTGAGCAGCAGTTCTATATAATCATATTTGAGAGCAATTTTTAAGGATCCATTTCCCCCGTCAATTAAAATGTAAAACACAATAATGCCACTGATTTTGCTGTCAGATAATCAACACCACTGACTTGAGGGGGTTTTGGTGGGAGGGAGATGCCAAATTGCTGATGAAAAACATAGGCACCTGTAGTCTCAGTAAACCATGTAGATTAACATGTATGGAGTAGTAGTCAATGGGCAGTTGCATATTATAACTCTTTCTTGTCCATTTTTCTACAAAACAAATTTATTTTATTTTATTTCATTTTATTTTACTTTTTGCTGCATCAAGATTCCAGCCTGCCAGCCATCCCATTCCATTTGATTCCTAAAAGTCTGGAACATCTTTTTTTCCCATCATTTCCCCTAAGCGTTTTGCATTTCAACAGCTTTTGAAACCTGCTGCCACAGCTAAAATGGTGATGACAAAGATTCCAATAATTTTGCAGATAAAATATACAAAAACAAACAATGCATAATATGAAGCAAGACCTCCTCCCAACACAAATCAATAATCAATTCTCAGAAGCCAATATTTGAGAATTATGTGACATTGCTCTCATGAGGATTCATGAGGATCCACACTTGGGGAATGAATATGCACCAAGACTTTACTTCTCCCCTTTTAAAAGAAACTGGGGAATAAGTTTTATATTTGCATATAGTAATTTTGAGAGAATGGTTAAATAATCTCTCAATTGCCACATGTGTATGGTATATTAGATTATCTGGATCAAATATTTTTTTAAAAAAAAAAGCCCTCCCAGCCAGTGATATAATGTAACATGCATGAAAGAGCTTGACAAGACTCTTTCATGCATGTTAACCTGTTGCCAGGAAATGTAGGTATAACTGGGACAAAGAGACCACAGACATTTAGCAGTCATCTTTGTGGCCCATTTGTAAGGCTGAACTCTTTCTGCTGAATAAGCTTAATGGATCCCAATGGGCCTTATCTCTGAAGAGATTGTCAAGATTTGTTCCTTTAAGTGAACAAGAGGTTAAATTTAATATTGTAGTGAGAATGCAAAGTCATGCCTGTAAACGTCAAGTCAATGGATGACTGATGGCATGCAGCTGGAACAAGCTTAGGTAGTGCTTGTTAACCACGTTCAGCTGCTATGTCTGCAGTGATAGGCTGCTCTCACTATTTAAGCAAGGGAGTGAGAACAGTACTTTGCCACTCAGTTGTGAGTCTGGTGGTCATTACTTTACTTCTGTGAATGTTATGTTGCTCTGAGAGATCTATGCACAAGCCTATGTATATAATGCCATGTATATATGTCTGACCAATGCTAATATATCAAGTCTAATATATTATGCTATAAGTCTTATCAGAACTCTCTCCGTGTTTTTCCTTATACGCCCACGTCTTTACTCTGCTTATAAAGGGGAGGATTTGAAGCTACCAGATAAGAGACTCTGTGTAACTTGTTATCTTGGGCTCCGAGGTTTGTTTTCCCTAACAGAGTGTTCTTGGAAGTTTCATTATCCAAACCTGACTCCAAGCTTCTGGAGAGGCAAACGCCACATCCGCCTTTGGAATTGGACTCATGCCAAAAGAGATTTGCCTAAGATTGTACTACAGATGTCTGATACAAACACAGAGCTCCTGCTCATTCAATTCTATGGATCATGTACTTTGTTTTCCAAAAATATGAATATATCATATATAAATGTATGTGAACACAAAAACATGAGCTGAGTGTCTCAGTGTGAGAGAGGAGTAGATGTTGAGAGTGCGCCGTCTCCTCAAATAAAGGAATCTGTAACAGAAATATCAAAAGAGGGAACAGAAGGAGTGGTTGAAAAAGTGAAGGAGGAAAGGGAAATGAAGACAGAGATTTGTTTGGTTGAGGAAGGAAAGGGAAAGGAAGGGGAGGAGTTAATATTGCTGGTATGGGAGGAGGATAAAAAGGAGGAAGGGGGGATGAGAGTTTTCAGAATTCCAGAAGGGGAGATGAAAGAAGGAGGAGAGAGAGAGTACAAAAAAGCGTGCAATCTCCTAGAGGATTTTCCTAATTTGAAAGTGGGAGGACTATTGCCAGACCCGACTTTGAAGAAAGAAGGAGTGACCGTGACTGAGACCACAGAATGGGCAGTGGTGGTGTTCCCGAGGGGCCAGGGTCACTTGAGGAAGGTGATTCGTCCAGATGCGTCGTTCAACAAACCACCACTTGAGGGGGACTGGGCACGCCACCCATGTTGTGGCACGATCTGCGCGGTGAGGAGTGCTCCTTTAAGGAAACCCTCAGACAAGGAGCGTTTTGGTCCGGCTCCTCAGTAAAAAAGGACGATTCTTTTCTGAACACTTTTCCAGAATCTTACGGACATCTTCCAGAGTTAAGTTGTTTTGAGCCTACTGAAGTTGTTATTGATTCACCTAATACCAAGTTTAATAAACCTGTTAATGTTCAAAATGAAGCCTCCTGGTTATTTCCCGCCCAAAAACATGAGCTGTTCCAAACCTATTCCGAACCCAATCACACTCAGGCAGGGCAAGGGAGAATAGAATGGAAGCATAAGAAGGAACCATGCACCTCTAAGACAGGGATGGAGAACATGAGATCTTCCAGATGCAACACCAATCAACCTCAACCAGTACAAGCAAGGGTGATGGGAGAAAGGAGTCATTGTTTAACAATATCTGGAAGGCCACACATTCCCCCTCCATCTGTAAGCGGATGATCCTTAACAAACTTGAGCAATGCCGGTGTATCTCTAATAGAAAACAATCACTGGTCTATCAGCCTTTATGTAAAGGCTACTGTCCTCTTCCTTCCTTCTTCTTTCTCCATCCTTCCATCCATCAGATGGGCTGCTATTTCAATTTTGCTGTGAATCAAGGTCCTCCCTAGCTGCAAAATGCCAAAGTTGATTTGGAGGCTGCATGAAATGAAAGTTATGGCTAATTTGCATCCTCTTGCCTTCTGAATGGACTCTTCTTCCTCTCTCTCAGCCTTCTAATGCATTTGCTATGCCTTTCAAAGACATTGTTTTGAAAACCTAGCATCACAAACCCAGGAAGTAGGTGTTCCCACCACCACCTGCTTGGTCCCAAGCCTCCTATTGCTTATTTCCTTAATGAAAGGAGAGCTTCAGTGCTCTTCCAGCTTGTTTTGTAGTTTCCTGTTTCCATGTAAATCATAGTGCAGTTCATTGTGTGGCTATTCAACATGGCAGTATTTTATGATTTTAATTTGTTTGAAACCTCTGAATATTGTTAGTGTGTCCCATTTGGCGCTTAGGATTTTTACTGTTAACAGATGTTCACTCAATAGGACCTCATGTTGAGCTAATTATGGTGCCTCTTCTCCCCGGGAATTAGTGCAATCAAAGATGCCAACCCCTATGGGAGCCACAGTGGTTCACTTCCAAGCTAGATGGGAGCTGAAGCAATAGTTAAAAAAACAAACCAAACAAACAAAAGAAAAAAACCACCCTGCCCTCTCTCATAGCAGGCCCCCTGCAATGTTTGTTTGCCTTTTAATAAATTCCTTTGGAATATGCTCTACTAATGCATTGGTAATGCCATTGCCTCCCACCCCACCTCCTGCCGCACCTCGATGCCTTGTTAGTGATCTGCTGCAGAGCCTGAAGCCACAGACCACAGTTCAGAAATAAGCCAACTAACATGGCTTTATGAAAAACAATGTTGTTGCTGGATCAATATTTTCATGGCCTCGAGCTATTGGAAATGATGGTGTGTTTTTTTTTAATGCTGCCTGTACAAGGTAGTATCATTTGCTAAAGCATGTGCCAGATTCTGATTCCAACAGGGGGAGAGGGAGGGAAAATAGGTTTCTTAAGGATTTGCTTCAATGTAGAAGATAAGGATCCAACTGAGCCTCTTTTTTTAAAAAAAAAAAATCTTCTTTTTTTCAAAAGAGGGAGAGGTCTCCAAATTCTTACGGGAAAGCATCTTGCCAATACACCTACATTTTCTTAGTGCAGCTGCTATCTCTTCCTAATTCTCTGTTGACCAGATTTTCATGCCGTCTGCTGAACTGCCTGCTGTAATGGTGCAACACGGCAGCAAAACGGCATAATCGAAAGAGCTGCATCATCATCTTGATAATAACTCTGAGCAGGGAAGACAGTTCCCATCAAGTTTGTTTGGCATAGTTTTGAACTAAAGGCTTAAGAAGAATGTCTCTTGCTCTTCTTCCTACAAGCGCAGCAAAGGGAAATAAAATCTGAAATGGCTTCGATAATAGGAGAAAGTGAGCTGAAAATAACATCCTGCAATTCAAGCAAGAGAACAGGGGTTTTTGAAATGGGGTGGGAATCAAAGGCACAGGTACAGAATGGAGGATAGCTGTGTAGCAGTAAAGATCCCAAGGATCTCTCAGAAACATATAAGGATCTCAGGACTGCAGCTGATCGTAAGTTGAACATGAACAGCATCCCTCTTGGATGATGGAAATATGTTCTTTTTAAGGGTGTTTTTAAAGTTTTTTAATCTTTGGATAATCATTTTAATTATTATTATACAGTAGTACCTCGGTTTACAAATTCAATGCATTCTCTGGAACGTTACGTAATGCGGAAAATTCGTAAACCCAAATGCGGATTGCCATAGGAACGGGGGCGGTGCTACAAACCTCCAGGCAAAATGCATCCTGGGTGAACTTCCTTCACAAACCAAAAAAACCCAGTAAACCGAGACATTATTTTCAACAGATTTCCGTTCATAAACTGAAAATTACATAAACCGGGGCATTCGTAAACCGAGGTACTACTGTATGTTTATATTTTTAAAAACTTTGTAAGTTATTATGCTTTTAGCCTAAGTTGTTTTAATCATTGTGAGCCATTCTGGGTCCCCTCATGAGGAAAAAAATGGCCTACAAATAATTAAAACAAACAGACAGACAGACAAATGAAGCTACGAAAAAAAAATCCAATTTTAAGAATCATAGTTTCCAAATCAGGCAAAGTAAGGGGTCTAATTTTTATCCTACACAAACAAATCTTCAGCCAGAGCGTTGTGTCTGAGTGGCATGTTTCCAGAAGCTTGTAGACTAACTGGGACAGAAGCTGGAAAGAACAATGAGGAAAGTCAAGAGCACATGGTGGTGGTAAGAATGTCCTGTAAGGAGAAGTTTGGTTGGGTGTGTGTGGTCTGCAAAAGGGGAAAAGGAAGCCTGGAGGACCTCTCTTCAAACATCCAAAGACTGTCCCACAGAAGAGTGCAAAGACGGTTGTCTGCTGTGCCAGAAGTCATGATTAGATCTAATGGCCAAGATCAATACAGCGCTGGCAGAATGAAAAGCCCCACTAGTGTACTGGCATGGATCATCAGCCTTGAGGAGGAAGACAGAGGCATTCAGCAGCAGCCAGAATGGCGGCAGGCTGTTTTGGCATCAAGTGATCCAGCTGTAGGATCTCCCCCCCCCCCCCGCCCCGAGCCAAATCAGTCTCTGTCTCAGCTCCTGGCAGGATAGATTCACACCCCCAATCAGCATATAAGTGGAAGAACAATTTGTGCAAGTACTTTATCAGAGGTCTCCTTGTGCAAGTGCTGAAAAGGGGGAGACACACACCCACAGTCATGTCAGGGGTCTATCATGTTTAAATAAACCAAGGTTTACACTAAGTAGGGTTTCTCTGACTTTAGAGGTAGCAAAAAACTTTAATTAGTTTGGAAGCAGTAGCAGAAGCTTCTGATCTCTTCCTCCTGGCTATGGCTGAGAAACATAGGCAAGAGAGTTGTATAAGGCTCAGATTTAGCATGACACATGAAACGCTCCACTTTCTCTTCAATTATAAGCAAGCCCATAACAAAAGGAAAACAGACGTTAGGAACATAGAAAAAAAAACTGGAGGGAAAAAAAAACTCTTCCATGCAGTACCTGAAAAGATTAAAATAGCTGCATTTAAGAACTGAGATTCTCCCTTCCGTTGGTTTCCTTTTCAATGGATGTATCTGATTAAATATGATAAACATGGCATAAAAATATGTTACAAGAAAATAAAACTAAAGGTAAATCAGAAAGGCTAATATGAAATACTTGTATATTTCTGAAGACTATGCAGATGTGAAAGGAGAACAAGAATACTTTTGATCATATTTTGTTGTGTTTTTTTAAGTGCTGGACTCAGCCTGCTTAGGCTGTGGTCTTCTATGTCTGAGGGGAGAAAAAAAAAACAGCCCTCAGGAGTATTTATATTTTTTTGTTCATGACCATGTGGTTTAGTTTTAATTGGTACCAAGCTAGCCAGCCAAGAATTCTAAATGAAATTTCATTTCTCTGTGTACAGCTGATCAATATTCACTCAACACACAACGGCTCTTTGTATCTCAGAGGAATAAAGTAAATTGTCAGTCAGCAGTGTGGTTTTTGTTGTCACAGGGTCATTTTCTCCCCCTCAGCTAAATTATTCACCTTCTCAAAAGGCAATTTGAGAAATGTTTATTTCTTCATAATGCATTCTAACAATCACTGATTTGTGACACTGGCTGTGAATAGAATTTAAATTCATAACGGACGCTTTCTCTCACTCTCTCTCTTTTTCTCTCACTCTCAGTTTCCAAGAAGATGCTAAGAGAGATGAATGAGAAACGGCTCTTGGAAGGTTGCCTCTTTTCCATTTCAGATATTGTGGTGGCCTCCCATGGTAAAAGGGGCACTAATTGAATTTAAGGGATGTAATAAGTGAGAAGCGCACCCATTCACATTGCGTCAGAATAAGAGCCAGCTCAATGGATTTGGCAGAAGCAGCAGCACCGGGACAGCGCATAAGCACCAATTTGACAGCAAAGCGGGAAAGATGCTGGAGCGGTAGGGTTCACTGATGAGCTCCAACAGAGGGCAGAGAGAGAAAGAGAGAAAGATCGGGAGATGAAACTTTTTCCGGTACAGAGCTATTTGAAAAAGAAATCACCAGAGATACATTTGGGCTTGGGTGGATATTTAGAAGCATACTCAAATGAAATTAATATTTATTTCTCCTTTACAGATATCGTGTAATATTTTGTCTGCCATTGTTTATCACAGCATCAGCATCACTTGGTTGATGTTATTCCTCCTTTTCATCTTCTGATTGTATTTGAAAAATATTGCCCTATTCTGACAGTTTAAAGGAAGTAGGGATTTGATTTAGGAAAATATGTGCATTTTTCACCATCAGTTTGATTCTCCACTGTGCCTCCTTGACAGGGGTTGGACCTGATGATCCATAGGGTCCCTTCTAGCTCTGCAGTTCTAAGGTGGTGGTAGTAGTAGTAGTTGTTGTTGTAGTTGTAGTTGTTTAAATGTACATGGCAATCGCAAACACACAAACAGAGAGAAAAAACCAGCTATGATGGGCACAATAAAGGTGAGTTGAAACTAATTCTAATTTGAAGACAAGGGAAAAGTTCTCATCACTCAAAGGTTTTCTGGTTGTGACAGATCTCAGGAAATCCTGAGCCTCCAGGTAGCATTGTTGTATGTTCTAATTCTCCTATATACAAATGTAAATACTAATACTGTGCCATCGTCAATTCTGACTTACAGTGGCCCTTTTCAGGCTTTTCTAAGTAGAGAGGACTCAGAAGTGCTTTACCATTCCCTTCTCCTTGAGATGGTCTCAGTCTGAGCAACTTTCCCAAGGCTACATAGGCTGGCTCTGTTCATGGAGGGCACAGTGGGGAACCCCCAATCTCTGGCTCTTCAGTCAGATACCTAACTTACTATAGTACCTATGAAATGTATCACAGCTACCAAAGAATTATCTTACATAGTTCCCAAGCTTTTTAACAGGAACTGTGCAGGAGATCGATCTATTATGAACAACTCTTTTATAAAGATTTTGATAATGCAAAGCACACATTATAAGCCCCATTGCATATGGTGCATATTGCTAGCTCCGCTGCCAAGCGCGCTTTGGCAGCACGGAGCACCATTGCCGCCCTCCCGGGATATGGCGAGACATGCTTAGTATCGCGAACACAACCCGGGAGGGGAGGGGGAATGAGTGCGCTATTTAGGGAGTGATTCCCCCCTCCCTTCAGCCTCTTCCTTTCTTGTCAAGAACAATGACAGAGCTCCACTGCTTGGGCAGTTTTTTCATCTGCGTAGCTCCTATCGTTGGGCTTGGAAGGGGGGGGTTGCATCAGCAGCACCACCACCACACCACCCCCATGGTTTGAATGCAGCATTTCTTGGCTCCTAAATATCAGGAGCTAACTCATGGGAAAGGGGTTTCATTTTATTACTAATTTTAAAAAAAAAGGGAAAGAAAAGCTAAAATAAGTGCGAGGAAGGAGTACCGCACAGCGTGAGCGTGAGGCGCAGCCACAAGGGTCTGGCCGGGCCGGGCCTGGGTGCTACATAGGTCTCCCAGAGTGGAGAGGGAAATGATCTCATAGTTAATTTAGGATCGTCAATTATATGTATAAATAAATAAATAAACAATAAAATTAAAAATAATATAATATTAATTAATTTTAAGGGACATAACAATTTATTAAACCAGCCTGCGTCCTGGTTTAATCAGGAACTACGAGCGATGAAGCAAACTAGGAGAAGACTAGAGAGCAAATGGAGACGGAAACCGACGGATTACAATAAGGAAGCTGTCAGGGCCGCGACTAACCTTTATCTTGCTAAGATAAGGGCTGCTAGTCGAGCTCACCTCGCTGACCGGATAAGCGAGGATTCAAATCAGCAGGCGGAACTTTTCCGTATAGTTCGCGACCTATCCGGAATTGGTCGAGGTGATGGGCCTCCTTCTAGTATCTCACCTGACCAATTTGCAGCATTTTTTAAATCTAAAGTGGAGGCCATCTGCCGGGAGCTTTCTCCTTTTTTGGAGACAGTGGATCGAGCAGAGATGTCCAGCTCTCCGCCTTGCCCGGTGAGTTTTGATCATTTTCAGCCGGTGACGCCAGACAAGGTGGACAAGGCGCTAGTTCGCTGTCGGGCCACCACCTCCTCCCTTGACCCTTGCCCGGCCTGGCTAATCAAAGCAGCCAGGCCCATAACAACTGAATGGGCCACAGCGATAATTAATGGGTCTTTCTGGGAGGGCAGGGTTCCCCCTGCCCTCAAGGAGACACTCATTAGGCCCATTCGAAAGAAACTGAATTTGGCGGCGGACGACATTGGCAATTATAGGCCCGTCGCCAATGTTTCTTTCATTAGTAAAGTGGTCGAGAGGGTGGTGGCCGATCAGCTTCAGGCGCATTTGGATGAAACAAACGCCCTGGATCCGTTCCAGTCGGGCTTCAGGCCGCGCCATGGTACAGAAACGGCATTGGTCACCCTGTTAGATGACCTATTGAGGGAGGCCGACAGGGGAAAAACGTCTCTGTTGGTCCTCCTCAATATCTCACCCGCCTTTGATACCATCGACCACGGTATCCTCCTGAGGAGGATCTCCGGGTTGGGAATTGGTGGCCTGGCACTGGCCTGGCTCCAATCCTTCCTGGGGGATCATCCTCAGAGAGTTCAGCTTGGGGAGAGTGACTCAGCCCCGTGGAGCCTCAATTGTGGAGTTCCGCAGGGCTCGACTATCTCCCCAATGCTGTTTAATATCTATATGAGGCCGCTGGGTGAGGTTATCAGGGGGTGTGGAGCATCGTGCCATCAGTATGCTGATGACACGCAGCTCTACATCTCCTTTTTTCCAACTACAGTGGATGCTGTTCTGTCCCTGCAGCGCTGTTTGGAGGCTGTATTGCAATGGATGCAGGAAAATGGGCTGAGGCTGAACCCGGACAAGACGGAGGTCCTAAGGGTGGGCGGACCCACCATCAGCGGTCTGGGAAACTCCCTCTCTTTTGGGGGGTGACTCTTACTGCGAAGAGTGAGGTTCGCAGCTTGGGGATCCATCTGGACCAGGCGCTCACCATGGAAACCCAGGTGGCGTCAGTGGTCCGCACCGCCTATTTCCACCTTTGGCGGATTGCCCAGCTGCATCCCTATCTTGATGTTCGGTTGCTCACCACTCTGGTCCCATGCGCTCGTAATCTCGAGATTAGACCACTGTAATGTGCTCTACATGGGGCTACCTTTGAGATTGATGCGGAAACTCCAAATGGTGCAGAATGCGGCGGCCAGACTTCTTAGTGGGGTGAGGAAACACCAACATATCACTCCCACCCTGGCCGCCTTGCATTGGCTGCCCGTTCGGTTCCGTGTTGATTTCAAAGTATTAATGATTACATACAAAGCCCTAAACGGTTTAGGACCTCGATACTTGGCGGAACGCCTCCTCCCACCTAGATCTACTCGTATCACCCGTTCTAGTCAGGAGGGGCGACTGAGGAGCCTAACGCCAAGGGAGGTCCGGAAAGAAAGAATGAGACACCAGGCCTTCTTGGCTGTGGCTCCCTGTCTCTGGAACAAACTCCCCTCTGAGATCCATTTGGCCCCCTCGCTGGGCATTTTTAAAAACCAATTTAAGACCTGGTTATTCAGACAGGCCTTCCCTCCGGGCACTACTTAATTTTTCTTTTTATTCTCTCCATCTTGAATTATTGTCTATGTGCTGTTAATTGCTATTTTATTTTAATTGTTTTACTTTGTGTTCTGTGAGCCGCCCAGAGTAGACTATGTCTAGATGGGCGGCATACAAGTTCAAGAAATAAAATAAATAAATAAATAAATAATTCTAATCATAAACAAGGAAGGCTGACTAGCGGAGCAGTGCGATACTGCTTTGTGAATGGGACGCTCAGCCCACCTGGCCAACAGGATCAGGCGCGTAATTTATTGTATAATAATAATAATAATAATAATATAGTATAAGTATAATAATAACAGTTTATATATAGATATCTATGTATAATTCCTTGTTAATAAATAACCTAATAGTTTTAGTTCCTGGCTGTGGGTCAGGCCTTTGGGAGTTCGATGCCATACCCATTGGGTGATGCTGGACTCATTGACCCATAGGGTACCTTACAGTTCAGTGGAGTTAAATTTATGAACTAGTAATTTGGGTAGTATTAATTCCTCAAAAAAGAAAAAGAAAAAAAGGAAGAAGAAGAAGAGGGTGCAGGAAGGTGATATATATATATATAAAGAGAAGAGAGAGAGAGGAAAAGGAAAGAATAGGATAGCAGGGGGAAAAGAAAGCGAAAGGGTTTTTTCTGTGCATAGGTGGCAACTGGGCAAGGCTTTTGTAGGCCTTTTTTGCCAGAACGATTTAATTGCATAGCCCCGGTTAATTAGATTAATAACTAAAGCTAATCGATAGTAATTGTTTCATTTTAGATAATTAATTATAATTAAGTTTAATTGAGCATAATTAACAGGTGGCAAAACAATTTGGTAGGTTGGATGGACAAAGGGCCTAGGCTGCGTAGTTCTAATGGCTCCTGAGAAGGGCTAGGGAAACAGTAAGGCAAGCAGCCTGCTAAGAAGCCCCTCAGGTATCACCCCACAGTTATCCTTGGACCAGGAGAGCTGGCCTATCTGGGAGCAGCTGTGGTACAAGATTGCAGCCTTTGAAGCTGAGCGAGTGGCGCCGGGGGGTGCGAAACATGGTGATCAGCAAACGCGTCGGTCAGCTAGAGAGGCAGAGCGGGCTAAGCTTAAGGCTCTGGCAGAAAATTTATGTCTCGTTTTATTGCCCTAGAAGCCACCCAGCAGGCAGCAGGACTGTCGAGAAGTGCACCTGATCCCTCAATGACATCACATCAATGTCAGAGTGAGGAGGAAGGACAAAGGACAGAGACAACAGAGGTCGCTGGGCCATCTGCAGCAGTCAGGGGTCTGCAGGAGGGAGGCACAGAGATTGTTGTTTGTTGTTTAGTCGTTTAGTCGTGTCCGACTCTTCATGACCCCATGGACCAGAGCACGCCAGGCCCTCCTGTCTTCCACTGCCTCCCGAAGTTGGGTCAAATTCATCTTGGTCGCTTCGGTAACACTGTCCAACCATCTCATCCTCTGTCGTCCCCTTCTCCTCTTGCCTTCACACTTTCCCAACATCAGGGTCTTTTCCAGGGAGTCTTCTCTTCTCATGAGATGGCCAAAGTATTGGAGCCTCAGCTTCAGGATCTGTCCTTCCAGTGAACACTCAGGGTTGATTTCCTTCAAAATGGATAGGTTTGTTCTCCTTGCAGTCCAGGGGACTCTCAAGAGTCTCCTCCAGCACCACAATTCAAAAGCATCAATTCTTCGGCGGTCAGCCTTCTGCGGCACAGAGATAGCGGCTGGTAATCAGCTGTGCAGGGTACAGCAGGACTCAACACTGGTTGCCATAGCAGGTGAGCTGGCGGTTACACTGGACACCTGCCCAACCTTGGCTGCTTGGCCCTGGTCTGGCTATGGACAAAGTAGTGCACCTTTCAACACAACACATGACTTACAAGGATAAAACTAGGGCCCCGGCCATTCAATGGCCTACTACAAGCACACCGGCGGGAAGCCGGATGGCTCCCTACCCACAAATCACATTCCCTGCACCTATGGGTTCAACATCTGGGGTAGGGGTTTGGCCCTACCTGTCTGTGCCTGACACAGGCTATAATTCGGTTACCTTAAAGGCTTTTGCCTTTTGGAGATCACTCCAGCCACTAAGGAGAAAATATGAAGGGGAGACTATGTAGATCTGTTGAGCACCTTAATGGAGACGTTGACAACAAGGATTTGGAAAAAGGATGAGGGGGAGAAAGAGAGACGTAGGAAGCGAGACGTGGACCTGGGCCACCTGGCTTCCGGGCTTTCTAATTTATGCTGGGATGGTGGTAAAGGTACAGCCTTGGAGGGCTCAGTCAGTGTTTCAATACCTTGATTTGATTTATAGGGCATATGTAGATTTCCTACAATTCAAGAGGCGCAGGCTCTCACAAAGCATGCCAATATAGGCATGAGTGCTAGGCGTGTTGAGGGCAGCACCCTAGTTTGACATGTTTTATAGCCAGGACACAGAGGACTAATTTAAAAAAAAAACAACGGAGGAAATAGGAAGGCGAACGGTGGGGGAGGCCACCCTACTAAAGGGACCCAGCCTAATTAAGATTGCCATGCTAGAGGCATGGCTGCATGACTATCCAAGGCAGGCCAATGCGGTTTACCTTTGAAGGTTTTAAGAATGGCTTTAGGATCCTGGCTGTGTGGGAGCATGTGGGGGTTTTGCCAAAACCTGAAGTCTTTAAAGGGATGGAAGGTATAGTCCAGGACAAAATGGAGAAGGAAATCAGGGAGGGTAGAGTGCTGGGTCCTTTTCCACACACCCAGAAGGATAATTTGCGTATTCTCCCACTGGGAATGGTGCCGAGAAAGAATCAAGGTGAGTTTAGGCTCAAACACCAGCTGTCATTTACGGAGGGAGAGTCAGTAAATGACGCCATTCCCCCAGAATTATGCACAGGGCGCTATACCTCATTTGATGAGGCGGTGCGTATGGTACGTAGGTGTGGCATAGTGGCGGAGCTTGCAAAATGTGACATTACATCAGCATTTCATATTCTTCCATTCATTCACTGGACTTTAAATTATTGGGTTTTATTTTCAAGGATTTATTTTATTGCTCGGATCGTGCCTATGGGTTGTTCCATCTCATGTGCTGCATTTGAGTGTTCCAGTTCCTTTTGGAATGGAAACTCAGGCTGGGTAGGACTCAAGAGCACGGCCCATTACTCAGAGGATTATCTTTTGTGGAGAGCACCATTGGGAGATGTAAATATATATTAGAATTATTTCAATCAATGGCATGTGTACTGGGCTTGCCTTTAGCGGACAAAAAGACTGAGGGATTACTCACTTCCCTCACATTTTTGGGGATAGAACTCAATGCGAAGACGCGGGCTTCCAGATTACCAGACAATAAATTGAACAACCTCAAGGTTTGGCTCAGTTGGCTATTCAAAAAAAAAAAAAAAAAAAAGGTGTCACTCAAAGAGTTGCAGGAGATTGTAGGACACCTAAGTTGTACACGTAGGGTAGTGGTGCCTGGTTGCGCCGTTTTGAGAAGATTATGCGATGCTACGAAGGGGCTCCATCGCCCATTGCGTAGGACTAGAGTGACATTGGGCATGAAGCAGGATTTGCAGGTTTGGAGCCAGTTTTTGGATGGGTTTAACAAAGTCTCCCTTGGAGATCTGAGGCGAACCTCAGGACCGATTTCCAGGTCCAGACAGATGCTGCAGGCTCATCGGGCTGTGGAATTATTTTAAAGGTAGGTGGTGCAGAGGTTTGGCCAGAGGAATGGCACCATCAGGGGATCACCTTGGACCTTGCATTCTTGGAATTTTTCCCTATGGTAGGTTCTTTGTGGCTGTGGGTGCACGACTGGACTAATTCAGTGGTGTGCTTCTGGTGTGAAAGCCTGGCAGTGGTTTACATCATTAACAACCTCACTTAGCATGCTGAATGTGTGATGACGTTAGTGCGCGCATTTACATTGCGCGCCCTAAGATTCAACATTCTGGTTTAAGCGAAGCATATCCCTGGCCTGACAACAGCTTAGCTGATGCCCTCTACCGCCAATAGATTGATCAGTTGAGGGAATTAGATACGGGAGCCAACGAATATCCAGAGACACTCCCCCCAGAGGTTTGGCTAATCGGCAGGATGATACAGGCAGAGCGATAGGTTTGGCCTTGGCCTCAAGGACACGAAAGGGTATGTGGCAGTGAGTATAGAATTCCAGGAGTTCAGAAACCTTGGAGTTAATATGGCCTGCTCTGGTTGAACACCTGCAGCAGTTTATAGTTTATTTGTACAGCAAAAGGTTGTCACCTGGATCCATTCAGGGCAGGATGCCCGCGTTAGCTTTTATGCCAGGGTTCAGGGATATCAGGGTCATACCTCTAACATCCGCATTCTGAAGATGATTGAGGGCTGGAGTAAGGAACAGGGTCAGGTCAAGGACACAAGGGCACTCATCTCCCTGGCATTATGGGAAAAAATTGCCAACAATGGCATTTTTTCTTTGTAAAGATGAGTATAAGGCAACATTATTTAGGGCCGCTTCATTGCTAACATTTGTGGAGCGTTGAGGGAAGCAAAGTGATGGCTACAGGAAAGAGTGACCTGACTAGGCTACCTATACAGAGGCATGACGTTAGGCTGGAGGATAATAAATTTCAGATTTATATTCGCCGATCCAAGGCCGATTGGTGTGACAGAGGAGCCGATCTTACATTAGCTCCATGCTCCATAGTGGAGTTACGCCTAGTAAGAGCGGTGGTCAGCTAATTGGGAGTTAGAGGACAGTGACTAGATTGCTTCTTTGTGCACGAGAATGGTTCCCCTTTAACAAGATACCAGTTCTGGGAAATGACAGACCGGGCATTGAACAAGGTGGGCATTCAAGGCTTGAGGTTTCGCACACATTCCTTTAGAATTGGTGCGGTTTCAACTGCAGCTGCCTTGGGCTACCATCCTGAGGATATTAAGAGGTTAGGGCTGTGGTCATCGAACACTTAACGTAGATATGTACGAACCCTTCCTCATGTCTAGGCAGGTGCCTGGCTCTTTCTTTCACTGCAGGTATGGTAGTGGCAAAGAGGCGGCTGCACATTATGGTAATCGGCCATAGTTACATTTTTGGGCGGCACAATATGCTGATAATTCGGCTTGGGGTAGCAATTTGGGCCATGGAGCCAGAGCCCAGATCGAATGGAAAGGGCTTCGAGGAATGCTATGGAGCCAACTTTGCAGAGTGGCTGCATTTGGCTCGCTGCCCCCAGATGTGTTGCTAATACATCTTGGTGGAAATGATATAGCCAAGCGAGGTGGCAAGGCTTTGATATTGGACGTGATAAGTGACCTCAGATGGCTAGGGCAGCATATTCCAATATGCGGATCGTGTGGTCCATGATTGTCCCACGGCTTGTGTGAAATTGGACTGCCATGCACAGCGGGTTAACACTGCGCAGAGGAGTGTTAACAGAGAAGTGTATTGGGCAGTATGCAATGGCCTTGGATTGGTGAAAAGTCACCAGGAGATCCGCATGGATAGGCCTGAGCTCTTTTGGTGCAATGGAGTGCACCTCTCGGATAAAGGGTTGGATATATTCTTTAAGGACATCAAGGAGGGGCTGCTTCTGGAGCTGGATAGGATGGATGGTGAGCATGGGACGTAGCGTTGCTAGTCCCTATGCTGTGGTGGGTAGTGCAGATAGAACAGGTTTTGGTGAGTCCCCTCGCAATCACAGGTAATGTAGAGCTCATCTGACCTCCCAGCGCTGCGGATCGTGCAATTACAGTGCTTGGGGGGGAAGATGTGCTGGGGCCACACCCGGACCGATGGTCACCAAGGGGAAGGTGGCTCGAGGTCTGGGGGTGGTCAAATTTGAGCAGGCCGGGCTCTCGCTGTCTTCACGATCATGAGACCTCGGGGCTAGGGACTCACCCATTTTTTTGGTAATGGGTCCGTTGAGACCCTTGTGCAAAACCTGATTCTGCACTACAGCATGACCCCCCTTTTATGGTGGGCAATAATTAATATTCAATAAAGTGTGGCCGATGTTCTCATGTCATTATTCCGGGGTAGGGGTGCAATGTACAATAAAAAAGGAGGAGGAGGATGTACAGAAATTAAATCATTATGTGCTGAGAAAAGATTGGCCCTAAATGACAATTATTAAATTACAGTTATTAAAAATCCAGTAATGGGAAACCTGCTTTGAATATTGGGAAGTCTACCAGCTGACACAACGTTAACATGGCTTAAAATCCTAATAACCATCATCCTATTTTGCAGAGGTCTAGCAGGCAATTTAACAATTAAAAACAATGAGATTGAAAGGCAGAGAACGGTAGGATTACACATGTAAAAATATCAATGGAAAACAAATTGCAATGAACTAATTACCTATGCAGGAAGGGAAAAGCTGGAAGTACCTGTCAAAGATCAACAGTGCCCTTGAAAACCTAGCCAGTTCTCTGTGCTTCACATGCAAGAAAGGAATAGAGAACTCACTGACACAAACTGAGGGGAGAGAGCTTTTCCATTTTTAAATTTTAAGGTGGATAACAGGGAGAAATTGCCATTTTGCCTTCACTAATCTGTTTTTTTAAAAGGGGATGGAAATCGGTATAACACAGAGAAATATCCCTATGCCATTAATACACACAAACATAAAAAAGGATGGACAACTTCTTTGAGTTGAATATGTTGCATGCCTTCAAAAAGTGCAGTTTTCCCACAACAGTTCCACCAAAATTCAGCAACAGTGGCCATAGGTTGACAACACAGGAGGCTGCTAGAGCACCATAAAGCCCTGGCAGAGTTTCTCTCCTTCTCTCTGGCAAAAGGCTCCTTTCCCTCTTCTGGTCCAGATTGGCCTATGTCTAAAGATGGCTCAGGACCGTATCATGGGGCATCATCCTGATTTTTTTGGATGAAGCAAGGCACCTCCTGCTTGGCTCATAAACCACCCCGTTTAGCTCTCTAATAGCCTCAGAACGTCTTCAATTTGCACATGTTTTCATAAGTTCTGTGGAAAGAATTTGAGATTTCAGCCATTCAGATGAAGAAAGCCAATAGACTTGTCCATTGTTACAAGCAGGAGTGAGTAGAAGCCTTCGGACCTACTCTATAGCTGAATAAATTGCATATAGATTGGGAACAACTCATCCTGTACCCTATAGGACCTGCTCCATCCACAGCTCTGTGACATTATCAGTGGATTTCTGGCTCTTTATTCAGAAAAAAATTTGAGCATCTGCCTTGATCCCTTCATAAACCTATATGAATGAATCATCCACTCTGTGCTGCTTAATTAGAACTTCATTACTTTCCAGCCTTGTGAAAGCATCAGAATTGAACATTGTTGGGCTCCTGTAGTAGTCCTCCCCATGCCTGTTCCTTCATGTGGAGCAGAGGAGTAAGGAAGAGAGAGAGCAAGAGGGAGCAGCTAACATCCTGTGTTCATTTGCCCCCATTCTCTCTCCTCATGCAAGAATGCAATCAGTTGAGAACAGTGGGAGCAACAGGGCCTTCTCATCCTCCTAGCTGTTGCCTTCTTGACCACCCACTTTCTCATTGTGACTACAGACACTTGCCCTTCTGCTTTTAGTAGGCCCATGGAGAGTAGAGAGCTGTCCATATTTTACATGAGATCAATAAAGGCATCTTGCCCTCGGTCCTCTCCAAAACCCTGGCAATGGAATGTGAGAAACCTGTATTATCCAGCTTTTAAACTGAGCTGCCACACCATGGGTGCTGTGAATGGGCTTCTAGCTTTCTCCCTGTTGACTTTGTGCTGGAAAAGAGGGAACAAAGGAAGCACTTGTAGTGCTGGCAGGAATACTTTGAAGCAAGTTCTGAAGAACATGATGGTATCAGAGTTCATCCCATCCTTCGTGTTAGATCTCAAAGACACCATGCCTGCTCTTCTCTTGTGGGATAAGACAGTCCTGGAACATACAGGGAGAAGCACACAGAGAGGTTTGACAGGTAAATGACAAAGATGATTAGTAAGAAATGGCCTAAAGCATCTCTGCAGCTGCTATCAACAGACTGCTGGGAAAGCCGCCGACCATGAAAGAATGTTTTCTAGTAAGTGAAAAGTGCTAAAGAAGGTAAAACTCAAAATGGAGAAAAGGTATAAGCCCGTAATATTCATTGCACGCAGAGGGAAGCTATTTGTACTAATGGCCAGTACCACCCTCCATTCCCCCCCCCTCCTCAAATACACATACACATATAGGCTGAAAGAGATTCACTTTTCTTCTTACAATTTAGTTTGCTGCCCTGCTGGTCCCCTTTGTTTCCCATCCTAGCCCTATTACATTTGTCTCCAGAGGTTCCTTGCTGCTTCACTGCACTCCATTCTTTGTCCATGAGGTCCTAATGAACGCAGGGACAATTCAAATGTAAAATAGGGCAGGGCCAGTGAAATGAATGCCACAGCCTCTCCTGCCTTTTCTTCCACTTTTTCTTTTTTGAAAAGCATATTTTGATGCAGGGAAAATTTCTCCTTCCTTTTCCATAATTCCACGCTTCTGCTGCTCATTACTCTACCTTGTTTCTTTACCTTGATCCATTCTTTTCCTTTATTTTCTAAGACTCATTACTACGTAGAAGACCTTAAATTTCTCTGCCAGCTAAATAAAACAAAACAGAATACACCACACCCCAATTCCAGCAACACATTTGTGGCGTTTACCAATGTACACGAACAATCACACTCAGTAATTGCTAAGAAAATTCTGTCCCCCTCCTTTTTGTATTTCTGGCAAATACGCTTTCTCCTTCTGCGTCTCCCTCCCTCTCTCTTCTTTCCCCTGCTGAGCCAGTGAACTCTGATAATCATGCGAGTAACACTGAGATAGAGATCAAGTGATGCAGCCAGCTCCATCTCAATGTTGACTTTCAAGTCCACATTTACGGGAATGCATGCATTACCGTCTGTGGAAACAAGAAGTCATTCTTCCTCAAACGAAAACTGCTTTTAGCCGATGGTATAAGGTGCCCCAGATTTCAAGAAGCAAAAAATATATTCCTCCTTGGTCCTAAAAATGGCACAAGTATTCATTCTGTGAGCTCTTTTTAAGTTTGCGTCATTGCCTAGTGTGGAGGTGGGGTTGTCTACATTTAGACAAACTATATTAAGTCTTGAAGTGAAGATGTAAACCGAAGGCCAATGTTTATTGAGGGTAGAATCTAGCACCAGAAGTGAAACATGGTTTGAATATTTAATTCAGATCAATAATATCTATGTATTAGGGATATAAAGGTTAAATTTATTTAAAGTCTATCCATAATTTTTTTAAGTGTGGTATTTTAAGACTGTAAAATTACAAAGGGAATGCCTTTGGCATTAGATGAAACAGGTGTAACATTCATACAAAGAGGATGACATCTATTGTAGCCTAGAAAATAGACTACCAACTTTTCACAATTACTTTTCAGTTTAATGTATCATACTATGCCTCTTTCAAAACAGACAGATTTCTGACAAGTTATGAAAAGGTTTCATTCATATTTCAAAGCCTTTGAGGTTTTAGACAAAAATATGCTGGAAGCAATCTAATGTTACTACTTGAAACAAGGCTGCATCCACTTCAGCAAGTGTTATGCTGGGACAGAGAGGGGCTGTCTGTCTGTCTTGAGTCTGTCCTTCCTTGCTCTTTTAACATCCTTTGGGGGGGAAAAAAGCAGTCTAGTTGGGGACTCACAAATACTGTAAGTTGGCAACTCACATAACCAGAACTACTCCTTTGTGTCAGGTGGGAGCCCTTTGCTGCTTAGCAGGCTATCTAGAAGAAAATATTACAAGTACAACTTAATGTAGGAGAAGATCCTGTTGGGACACCCTCCAGCCTAGAGATGAGAAAAACAGGATGAATGAAACTCTTCCCTGGTAGTCCAGCCCTTTCAGCCTGTTGTTGAACATAACAGAGAGCTGCCTTTCTAACTGTGAGTAGAGCTATTTCTGTGTTCCTTATTATGTGAGCCGAGACAATGTGCCAATTTTACAAGGGACTTTGGTATCTCGTAAAAGAAGCAGCCACATACCTGAGGAGGGAAGCACAACTATAAAGGAGTCGTTCTCGCTATGTGGGTTGCAAACCTATTTGTGACTCCTCACAATACTGCCTTTTCTGAGGGATGTTAGATTAGCAAGGAAGGCCAAATGCAACTGAAGGCCTGCTGCTGGACACTACCAAAATGGTCACCACAGTCTTCACAGAAGATAGGGCTGGACCCACCTTGTTTAGGCAGGGGGAGGCAGCTGCCCCAGGAAACAGATTTTGGATGTTAAAAACAAATGTAGCAAATCACTGCTTTTAGCTTGTTATGTCTGTATTTCTGCTTCCAGAAATGGAGAATAGATGTTTGTGGGACTTTCTCACGTACCAAAATAATTTGACTGACTTTCCTTACTGTGCACCTTGGGGTGGTGGGTGTTCTGGTGCAGGCAGCAAAATGCCTTGAGGACAATAGCCAGCGTGGATGCATGTTGTATCATTGTGCCCTCCGGTTAGAAATGTTTTCTTAAGACTTCAGATGAAGTATATCATTGTTGCATATGCCTCTGTGCATGTAATTGTGTTTTCTTTGGCTGCACACATCTGAAGAAGTGGGCAACTGTCCATGAAAGCTTATGCTGAATAAAACTCAGTAGTCTTAAAAGTCACAAGACTCTATTTTGTTTTTGCTTTGACACACTATGATAGCTAAACCCTGTCCTCCCAAAAATACTGCTAATACCTTTTTGTTAATTTAAAAAATATACTTCGGGGTTAATGAAGTGCATAGAAGTTGAATTGCATAGAACTTGAAAAATTCCATTGAAAATGACTCTCCAAATGTCTCAAAACAACCTAATAAAGTAATTTAATTGACAATACACCTCCCCCCCCCCCCCACACACACAAAATAACAGAGTTTCTAATCTCGGCATTGTCCTTGAAATATAACCTCATTATGCCCCTCATACAAAAAGTAATGAGTTATATGTAACTGCATTACTGTTAATTATTATTTTCAAACACTGGTGCTTCTGCCTGTAATCCTCTTCTTTTCCAACTTGCTCACCAACTCCTACCAACCAACTAAACAACCTCTGTTATTGTCCAAACTACTTTCTGATTGCTGTACTGTACTTCCCATGTCTCTGATTCTAACCCTATTCTCCTTCTATCTCAGAGCCTGTCCAGACAGGTATATAGCTTTTCTAGTGTGATTCAGCACATTCTTAATTATCCCATTGTGTAGTCTCTGCCAATGGTTATTTTGCACATTGGCAGTATCATGTGTACCATGCTAGGTAGATGCATTGCTGTTTCACGATGTCACTTTTACTTTATTTAACAACAAAAAAGGAAAGTCACTGCAGTCCACTGAATGACAGCCATGGGGAAAGGTGGGGTAGGGGGCTATGTCATTGACAGATGACAGAATCTCTCCCTCCCCCCCCCACCATTATTTTTGGCTTAATGGTTGTTGGGGGTGGGAAGATGTGTGGAAAGTAAATAAAAGCAATCGTTAAGAAAACCAGCTAGCTTGGAGACTCTCTCTCTCTCTCTCTCTCTCTCTCTCTCTCTCTCACACACACACACACACACACACACACACACACATTCCCAAAGAATAAATCACCTATCTTTGGGTTGCCTGCTCAGGCATGCGCCCCCCCCCCTCCCAAGGCAGTGCAGCCCAAGCACAGTCCCTGCTGAGAAAGGGGGAGGAAGGAAGGGTTACCACCCTTTTGTCTCCCCAACTTTCATTCCAGTGTTTTCCCCTCATAATGTTACTGCTGGCATTGCCTCCTTACTTGTGAGAAGACTGCATAAATGTTACACACAAGTAAACCAGCATTCCAAAAACCAATGTGGACCCATCTTGTGGGGGGAAAAACATCTCCAGTGTGAACAGAAGTGTCACTCAAGTCTGAGATAAAATAGATCACACTGAAGATAAGAACCTTTTAAGCATGAACCAGACAACTCCAAATTCCCCCATCTGGACAGGCCCTCAGTTTTACATCTTTCCTATGTGAAAACCATATAATGTGCCATGACTGTGTGCAAAAATCCTGCAAGAAAGGGATCATTCCATTGCCCCTTACACATGCACAAATGAGAGACTCTAGGATGAACCAATCTGTTAGGATTAAGCAACAGGAAGTTGCTATGTCAGAACTTGAACTTAAGACTCACACTAGGGATCAGGGTGGAAAATCAAGGGAATCTGGTGTTCTGTCTTTCTCACACTATTAAGTTTCATTTTTTGTTTCACATTTGAATCACCAATTAATCAGAGTTCTCTATGCAATCTACAGTATATTAAAAACATAAAATATGACTGCACACCAATAAAATGATTAGATACAGAAGAATACAAAATCAAGATAAAGGATAAGCAGCAAAGGAAAAGAATATTACAGAATGTAAAAAGCTGAAAACAGCAGCAATATAAGAGTGCACTTAAGATGCTTCTTGAAATGCTTGATTTTGAATTTTTGGGCTGCAGTCCTTAAAATTCTCTTTTTCCCAACAGTTATTTTAGGCTGCAATCCTATAGCTACTTAGTAAGCTTCCCTGAATTCAATGGGATTTGCTCCTGTGTAGACACACACAGAATTGGATTGCAAAAAAAAACTAAAGGGTTAGCTTGGGGAATCCAACCCACATGAACCTCCTGAAGCAATCACGACAGCTGGGTAGTAGCAGAAGCCTAAGGGAATCAACGATTCCCTAGGAATCCAGTCAATTAAACTCAGTCCGGAAGGATACCAATCTCATATCAAAGATATTGCCAAAAGGATCAGTTCCCTGGAGCATAAGGTTAATGATTTAGAGTATGTCAGCTTGGCCTGGAGCAGAGAAAATGAAACTGGAAACACACACGAACACAAAGGTCAAACTATTAATAGATATAAGAAAATGCAACCATTACAAGAATAATTTAAGGAAGATACACAAGGGCTTACTGGCATCTCAGTTTATCAGAGATGTCAGCACATTCCAATTTTTATGTAGTCCTTAATTAACGTTTCCTCCTCTCCATATTTACTGTACAACGGAGTGTCGGAGATTTCAGTCAAAGTTCAAGAGGAAATGAGAAACAGGAGGTAGTGACCTAGTTTCTCTGTATTAACAATTCCCAGTTATCATCTTTAGCTATGGGGGGTGGGGGGTGGAACAGAAATATAAAAGAAGAAAATGAGAGCTATCATTGCATCACCAAGGAACTCCTCCAGGGAAGAAAAAGCACAGGTGCCCTCAATTGCTTACATGATTATTAAATGCCCTTACTATTTCTCAGTGAAACTCTTCAGCGAGGCAGGATCTATACAGATTTTATGCAGTAAATCTTTAAACCATCTTCTTCAGAATATACATTTTAGTAAGATTTAGTAAGACTATATAGATTATGTTCCACTAAGGAGATCTGATCAAACATGTAGGGCTTCTAAGTTATGATAATGTAGGTTTTGATCCAGTGTATCTGGAGAAATTTTGATTGGGGTCAGCATCAGAGTGTAGTGTTCATGGACTTCAGTCAGTCAAGTGAAGGATCAGTTGGGGTCCCCTGCCTATCGCAGACAGAAGTCTCCTAGCCTTGCTGGCCCCTCTCCCCATGATTGTTCACCTTCCCTCTCCAAACAAATGAGCATTGAGTCACCTCAATATGTAATCACTTTCCTCTCTCTCTCTCTCTTTCATTCTCTCTCCCACACTTTTTCTCTGAGTTTGAATAAAATTAAATGAAGCAGCTGAATTGCTGTACAATTTGCATTGGTCATCCACAATACCTCATGAGTTTTTGGTCAATCAAGTGATGAAGAGCCATCAAGAGTTTTTTAATGGCATATCTGCAACTCTTGTGAAGACCTCTTTTTTTCCTCACATGAGACTCGATGTAGAATAATTACATTTTCGTTTTAGAAAACATGTGCCCCATTATCTTTGAAAGACTAAATAATTTCTTAAATGATCACTGTGAGACCACCATGGGGAAGTATGATATATCAAGCAGTTCAGCAACCTTCTCCTTTGTTCAAGAAATGAACACGTTTGTTGATTGGACTGGATTCTCATCTGCTATAACCATGCTGAGAACAAGGGTTTCTTAAAATGCAGGATAAACTAGCACATGTCTTCTCTTCAACAGCACAAAAGAGTAAAGCAGGAAGACAGCAATTGTAGCTTTAAGTCACAGATATGCTCTCCAAATCAGTGAGCATAGTAGCACGATTAGAAGACATATACACTATAACCTTATGTCAGTTTTAGTTGATCTCTTGAATAGACATGGCTTCCCCCAAAGAATTCTGGAAAATCTAATTGGCTGATCTCTAGCCCTACAAGCTTTAGCCTAACATGTAGCAATGTCCAAGGAGGTGTAGGGCTCTCTGTACATGAAAAATCTAAATTCATGCCATTCAGATTCTCAAATCTTCCTAAAGTTCAAAAATCTGTGTTTGATGTTAGAGACCAGAAAGTAAATGAAACAACGAAACAAAACAATTAAAAACACCATGATTGTTCCATCACTGGCCTTAGTTTTATTCACATATAGAGAATCCAAAATGAGGATACAATGGAGCTTTTTAAGTAGAACAGTTTGAAGAACAGGGAGGAGTGGTCATGGCTCCATCCTGTGGAATGCTGGGATATTTAGTGAGGAGTTTACAATTCTCTGCCAAAGAACTACTGTGTATTCCCTGAATTACAGAGAATTTTGCATACCTCATCTGATCCCAGCATTCCATAGGGTAGCCTTTGCTAAACTGAGAAAAAAGGAGAGCTGGCACTCCCAAAATGGAGGACGGAGGACAAGAATCACCAAAAAAAGGGTGTTTTTGCTTTAAAATGGCATATGTTAATTTAAGCTATAATTTGCAAATTTAATAATAATTAGAAATACTAGGTGTTATTAAAGCAGAATTATAATATGCAAGTCATCACAGAGCAGAAGATTGGCCAAGGATCTGCCTTGGATACCTGTATTATCAGAAAGATGGGATATAAATTAAATATATACAGTACAGTGCTGAAAAACTCTGAAATACCCTTATAACATGAATTCTTTTGCAATTCACTAAACATGAATATTCTTGAAAAACATATAATATCCATTGTGTCTTTAACATTTTATTGTCATTAAAATAAATTGATTGCATACTAAGCCATAAAACCTACCACTCTCCACTCAGAATTAATTGTTACTTACAAAGAATATGTCATTTTTAATTTGTTCAATAGTATTTACTCCTTCAATTACATTTATTACAAAATTAATTAAATGAATTGAAATGAATTAAGTACATTTCCTTCATTCAAATCAGCTAATGAATTCATCAACATTTATTTAATTTAATTCCAATTATGATTGGCTGCCCAAAATACCAAGTACAACACAGGGCAGCCCAGTCTTCCCCGCCACTATAAGCTGCATGAGTCAGGTGACCCACCATGCCTGCCATCCTTTCTGCTGCTAAGCCACCTGGGCCACCCTATTGGCACACAGTATGGCCAATCAGAGAAGAAGAGCTCAATCAGATCACCTCTTCATGATGAGATGCCTCTGGTCAGCAGCCAAAATGTCATCAGCGTCGGCGCCAGACGAATCTCAGTCGGGAGGGCATTCCATAGTCTGGGGGCAGCTGCCGAAAAGGCCCTTTGTCTACAAGCCATCCCTCTTACCTCCTTGAGGGATGGCTCTTTCAAAAGGGCCCCCTGGCTAGATCTTAACTGCCGGGTAGGTTCATATGGAAGGAGGCGGTCCTTCAGGTATCCAGGGCCCAAGCCGTTTAGGGCTTTATATGTCAAAACAAGCACTTTGAATTGGGCCCGGGCAGCAACTGGTAGCCAATGTAATTTAAACAGAATCGGCTTGATGTGTTCCCTAGCGGCCCCACCACTCACCAGCTGCGCAGCTCGATTCTGGACCAGTTGCAGTTGCCGGACCGTCTTCAAAGGCAGCCCCCCTACTACGTGAAAGTAATAGGAACAAAATGGAGGTGTTGGGTGAGAAAGAGGAGCCCAGTGAGGGTGGAAGAGGGGAAGAAGAAAATATGTTTTGATGCTAGTGACAGGGAGCAGCTGGATAGAATAGAGTTCATTAGTGAGTAGACTGTGCTTTCATCAACCTCTCCTGGTACCAGACCTCACGGACAGTGGTGTACTACCTCACTGCTGAGATGGAACAGAGGGAAAATCTTCTTACCTTGACCCAGAACCAGTGGTGATATCACAGCATCAGGCCTGGCAACTTCATCATCAAGTAGACTGAGGTTGATAGACAAGTGCCTCTGAAAGAGTGCTGTAGGCAGGATGGGGAAAAAAGTCACCTCAGCATAGACCAAGAATGGTCCAGGAAGGGTGAACAGAACCACTCCTGAGGATCCTGGGGTGTGTGTGTGGTTGGGCCATGGAGCTGGGCCAAAGGGAGCAGATAACCTGTACAAAGTTTATTTATGTATGTATATTATTTATATGCCACCTTTCTCCCCATAGGGGACCCATGGGGACAATGGATACAACTATAAAACAAACATAGTTTAAAATATTATATAAATATCATATAAAAACAGTTAAACTTATACTGAGATTAAAAAACAGATTAAAAACAATTTTAAAACATGTAAAAATCTATAAGTAAAAACCAGCATTCCTGAGAAAACTGAGTAGTCCATAACAAATGGTTAGAGCAACAGTTGACTGGCTTTTATGTCACTTCTCCAGTGAGGAATCACACACATACACACACTGCAGCCCCATACACTGAGCACCATTTAAAAAAAGAGGAAACCTTTCATTCCATCACTGCCCACTTTAGAAAAGTGGAGCTCAAAGACTACTCTTTCTATTGTGACTTGGTTCTGAAGAGCAACCTCTGGAACTGGCATTCAACAAAATGTGTCAGCTCTTTGATTCAGGAAGTATGGCTGCCTCCATGCATTTCTCTCATGGTGATACATGCTGTTGGAATTAGAAATTTGGGCTGCTGTTCTTGTTGTTTTAGGTATTCAGTGGGCAAAAAATTATTGTGTAACTTTCTGCCTGGTATAACCTGGATTAGGTGCCAGAAATATTTAATTTAAAAGCAAGGTGTGCTGCTTATATACTCTCTGGGTAGTTTAAAATTTAATTATGCAGGCTTCATATTGCCTCCCAGCAAGCTGGGGACTCAGTTTGCTAACCTCAAACAGATGGAATGCTGAGTGAACCTTGAGCCAGCTACCTGGAATTGAACCTTCATCATAAGTTATCTCAAAGGCAGAGCTGCAGGATTCCCTACCCCGCCTCTTTGTCTGAGCGGTCAGCTGCTAGAGGAGGCAAAGAAGGGAAGTCCGGGCTCCTGACTGGACTGGAAGATTGTGCGATAGGGAGGGAAGGAGCAACGTGCCCCACCTGGTGAGTGAAGATGTTGGCGAGGTGGGCGGGGACAGGAAACGTGAAGCAACTGTGCTGCCGCACAGACAATTTATGACAAAGGGGCACAAAGTACTTCTGCCTGGTGAGCAGAGTTTTGTCTGCAGTACTGCAGTTCAACCATTGGACCACGAGGCTCCTACAATTTACACTAATGGAAAGCTTCCTATCCCCCAGTTTTAGGTTCTGAAGTTTCTTAGGGCTTCCTTGTGCCCTGGGGAAGGCTTTGGGAACCACAGGACAGAGTGGGGGAAGCTTTTAGAAGTCAAAAATCTCCCCTGAATCACCACTGCTGGATCATGACTGTTGTCACTGATCAAGCAACAATTTTTGATTTTTAAAGGCTCCTCCCTCACCCCAAGGTTCCCAAAGTCTTCCGCAAGGCAAAAGGGAACCCTAGGAAACCTAGAACCTAAAACAAGGAGATAGGAAGCTTTTAATTAGTGGACCCAATTTGGGTTATGCCAGTTGCAAAGTTACACAACAGGATCTGCCCAATGCATGAGTGAGTACAGGCGATGGTCAACTTTGGGCTACCCCTGATATTTGTGCTTGATGCTAGAATTCAAAGCATATCCCCCCCTGCAGTCTAGGTCAGATCCTGAAGTCTCAGGATTAATCAGTGGGCAAAAATTTAGAAAAGGGACAGTCTGGCCAAAATTCAGACCAAGGGCCACACTTGACAGTTAAAGTGGAATCAAAATTGCTACAGCTGTGTGGTATAGATATACATTAAGACAGCTGTTTCATAGGTGGTGGTTATGACTGATTGTGCTTATGGGTAATACTGATGGAAAGTCTTCAGCTTGTCTCAGCTTCTGAAAAAGCACTAACTTAACCCTGCGCCTCAGCTGGGACAAGGCTTAGTAGAGCAGTGATTTGCTTATCGCTTTTTCAGGGTAAGTGGAGGTTTGGGACTAATCTAACCAGATGGAATTATTAATTTTTTCATGCCTTATCATTAAATCATTCAAGCCAGCCTCACCCTACCTCTGGCCAGCCCTCCTTGCTCCTGTAAGTTGAATAGGCAGCAGTCCTTGAAAGAGAGAGATAAAGGGAGCAGCAGTAGAGGGACCCTAGCTTTAATGCATGCCTTCTGAGAGAGATATTTAATGTTATCAGTAATAGTATTAGCTTGACACCTTTGAGATGTTCCTTGGGGATGCTGCTCTAAGAGAAATACTGGCTGAAACGGCTACCCTTCATCCATAAGGTCACAGGCAAAGCTATTCTCATGGACTCGGTGGAAACTGATGTGAAGGGTATGAATGAAAGCAAAGGAAAGTTGCCGACTGCATACACACCTCCAAAGTAAATAAAAAAAGAAATCTTTGAAGGAAATGGCACAGTTACGGGGTTGAGTGAAGAAAGTGGAAAAAATATAAATTATCTCAGGACACCAGATTCACTCCCACGCAATAAGTCACTGGAAGTTTGAGAGGCTGGAGCAAGAAAAGATTAGAAATTTTGGAAGGTTTTAATAAATCAAAGGCAGGATGACTTGTCCAATGCACATCCCGGGCCTTCTCTGCCTAGATCAGCCCTAGACTTGAAAGCCTTCCTGAAAGCAATTAGATAGAGACTAGAAAAGGGTGCTTTGAAAGTGTGCTGAAGTCTGGCATATGCGGTAAACACACACGACGAACAGAGAAGGGAGTCTAAAAATGGAAGAGAGCTGAAAGTCAGGCAGAAGTGCAAATGAAAGAGAGTCGCTGGGCCAGGGTTTGCTTTTATCTACACTGGCGTAAATTCTTTTCAGGTGAGACGCTCTGGATTTAGACATGCAACCTGCAAATTGGCTCAGCCTAGTTTACACAGAGAGCAAAATACAAAGTCAGAATTCAAACAGTCATCCCACAGCTTTGTTCCATGAGAAAGCGGGGTACATTTGGGTCCTCATTCCTTATAATTGAGGAGGAGGGTGGTCTGGTAATAATAAGAGAATGCTTATTTAACTAGGCAGTTCTCGTGGCTAAAGATGGTGGCAGCACTTTCTGCGGGAAGGAAGAAAGAGACAGATCTCTATGAAGAACGGATGGCACAGATTCAATAAACAGTGTTATGTACACAGTAAAATAACAGGCCAAGTGAAGCAAAGCTATATATTCCCGCTCAGTGGCATTTATCTGTTTGACTGACTGACTGACTGACTGTCTGTCTGTGATGTGATAAGTGCTGAGAGTCACAGCCAATAAATTTCAAAATGTCAAGTAATAGCCCAGGCATGGCTGTGGAGAAGGGCGGGGGGAGCGAAACAGAGGAAGATATTTGTGGGAAATCAGTATTTTGTATTGCAATGCAAACGATCAAGAGGGAAATTGACATGAAGATAATAATCCATAGACTGGGCTGGCAATGTTATGCTTCCTGCAACCCCAGGTTCAACAGCAATCATGAAAAGAGACAGACTAGATAGAGGCGTACAGCGCACATCCTCCTGTTTGTCCACAGCTGCTTTCCATCTCCTTCAAACCACCATCTCACTCTCTCATGCCCTTCTGATCTTAAATCCTGGCATACAAGAGGTTTCCTTCCAAAGCTGTAGCATTTTGCTTAAGTACTTCTCTTTGTTTGCCACTTTGGTCAGAGAGAGAGCGAGTATACATAACAACATGGGGAATGTATTCCTGCTTTTCCCAGGCTGATGTAGGCAGAAAGCCCTTTTTCCAGAATGCAGCCAACTAAGCAATGT
The DNA here is from genome assembly GCA_037013535.1 of Intellagama lesueurii. Taxonomy (NCBI): domain Eukaryota; kingdom Metazoa; phylum Chordata; class Lepidosauria; order Squamata; family Agamidae; genus Intellagama; species Intellagama lesueurii. Next base: position 196,968,285 of record JBAJHW010000002.1, on the reverse strand, counting down.
TTGCCATCTCTGTTTCAAAATATAAAAGCAAACATGATACATGTGATAGAAAATGCTCATTCAATGAAATATACTTTAGAAAAGGAAGGCAACATAATGTAAAACAAAACACTTCCTTGGCCTTTTGTTTTCATCACTGCCTGTATTGGCTGGAATTAAGAAACAGGCCTCAAAAAAGCCTCGCAGTTTCCTGCAGCATTTGCTCAAAGGACATCAAAAAAGGACATGATTGTCTTTCTCATTGTAGCTTGAGACCTGCATCTCTTGCACTGTCAGTATCAGCAGGCTGGGAAGCCCTCCAGAGGAATGTCTTGTAATGGTAATCCTAGAACTGCAGAGCTGGAAGGGACCCTCTGGATCATCGAGTCCAATCCCTGTCAAGGAGGCACAGTGGGGAATTGAACTCCCAACCTCTGGCTTCACAGCCAGATGCCTAAACCATTGAGTTATCCAGCAGTTCTGTGCTGAAAATTCTGTGCACCAGAGGGCTGGGAAACCTTTCAGGGCATGTTTTTAGGCAGAAAAGATTTCCAGGGGAAGAGGGAAAAAGTCCTATCGACCTCGGTAGACATCCTGTTAGCATGGCATTGGATTGAGGTCACTGGAAACAGGCAAAATTCAGCACAGAGGTTTATCACAAAGAAATACTTTTGCCACATGATGCATCTTCACAAGACCAAACACCTGGCACCTTAGTCACCAGAAGAGCCAAAATGGCCTTAAGCCAGTGAAAGATGGACAAGCTGGGGATGACTTCATACCCTGGAGTTCATACTTGTCCTGTAAGAAAAGAGGGTGAGCTTTGGGTAGAGCAGTAGTTCCCAGCGTTGGGTCCTCAGATGTTCTTGGGCTACAACTCCCAGAAATCCTGGCCAGCATGGCTACTAGTGAAGGGGTCTGAAATTTTTAGTCCAAGAACGTCTGGAGACCCAAGGTTGGGAATCCCTGGGGTAGACCATTTCACAAGATGAAAATGCATTCTAATTCAGGTCTTATAACCTGAATTAGGCAGGGATGTAACTGTGGTGGGGATGTGGGAGCCCTTGTCAGTCACTGCCCCAGTATCCCTCCACTTGGTCAACAAACAGGCCTTGGTGCATTCATCATTAAAGTTCATTCAGCTGAATGCACTTACATCAGTCCTCTAACTAGGAGACCTGATAAGCTAGGGCTCCCAATCTTAGAAGCACTGTGTGCACATTCAGCCATTCACACCAAGGCCTGACTGGCATCAGCAAAGGGACCTATGTGTGCACCTGTGTCCCCACTATGGTTACAACACACTGCTTTCAATGCCTACACGGGGTTCCTATGTAAGGGGTTAGTGCCGGCTAGCTTGCTCCCATCTCTGATGCAGAGCCATACACTCCACCTATGAATTTAGCAACAGGAGAATGGGACATTGGCATATAAGGCTTTTTCCCCAGAGGGGGAACTCTTTCATGCATGGTGGTTACCTAGGTCTATATGTCTGCACCTACAGAGGGCCACTTAATTCTGTTGTATGGCCACTGAAAAATGTTACCAGCATGTATGTTTGGGAGTCAACACTGATCTGCATGACATGTTTTCATGGGTAAGGGGGGGTTATGTGAACTCCTCCAGTATCTATTAACTTTCAGACAGAGTTGGACAGGCAGCCAAGGCAAGATCCACAACTTGTTTCTTAGGAGAAAGCAAGGGAAAAGTTGTAACAAGTTTTTCACTCTGTGCAACAGACATAAATAAATTGAACCTGCATAATGGTTTGAATAGAGATTACTTCTTTCCTAGCTTCGCTGATGTCTCAAATGGTGTTTGGCCACAATCAAATAGAACTATGCATGTAAAACAGTCAGCCCCCCAAAATGTTGAGTAAGAGGAAATGGATGGCCTCCAACCCCTTCCTTTCCCCCTCATCTTTTCTCTTCCTTTGTGTGTGTACATGCACACACACAGAAAACTGGCCAACAGCCTAGTTTAATTCCCTGCACATCCTCCATTTAATTCCCTGAGTTTTCTTCCCAGAAATCCCCAAAGCTATTTACACATTTACAAGATCAGTAATTCACTCTGCTTGTCCTACCCAAGCAATAAAGTGTGTGGTGCTCACTAAGTGGCAGGAGGCAAACAAGCAGATTTCATAGAATTCAAGGTCAGACAGGACACCGTTTTAAATTAAGAGAGTACTGCAGTCTACAAAATGCTTCAAGGTGGCACTTTCAAAGAGGAATACTTGTACACATATTAAGGGGGTTGCAGATATGGGGGAGAGATTGTGTTGGAAGCTTGTGAGTAGTGCTGATATGAAATCTGGAAACCAACTGGAAGAGCAGAAGATTAATATCTGGTGATTAATCATAATTGTTTTAATCAATTGTGAAATTTGATTAAATTTAAATATTTACCAAATACTCCATGCGGTGGTCTTTATTCACAGACAATGCAGAAGAAGGCCATATTAATTTTCTATTGTTAGGTATGGATTATCAAATATTCCTGTTTTGCCACTGAAATAGACACATCTCTAAGAAAAGGGCACTAGGTGCTTTGGACCAAGGAGGAAGCTTAAAGCTCATTATTCATTCTTTCTGGTATGAACTTTTAGGGACCCTATACTTTTAACATTGGTAAAGAGAGTGGTACACTGTAACTCTTCATCTTCCCTGCTCTGTCTTGCCATCCTGCAGTTCTGAATACATTTCTTTTCACTCTCCCATTGCTAATAATAGGTTTTTTAAATGTTTGTATGTGGGATGGGGTGGGTGGGTTTGTTGCTCTTCTAGTTCTCTACATCAACACACACACACACACACACACACACACACATGCACGCACACACAAATCATCACCATCATCTTAGAGCTTCCTGAGTGTTTAGTTAAATCATAGTTTTATTAATATTAATTAATTATATTATCTTTATGCCACTTTTCTCCTCATAGGGAACCCAAAACTGCTCACAGGCATTAAAACTATATAATGATCAACACAGTTTAAAAATACCATAGAAACTATATTCAAAAAACAATTAACAAAAGCAACACGTAGCGCAAACCATTTTTTGCATGGGAGCTGATTGAGGCAGGAACCACTTATCTAACTCTTCTGATGCCTAATTTTGAGCAGAGCCTGAAGCAAGTGTCGCCTGCTTCTTCCCACCCCTCCCTCACCCAGTAATACAATCTAAGTTGTATGGCGCTCATGTCTGAGTCAGGAAAACCTCAGAACAATTCCTTTAACTAGCCTCTAGGTCAGTGGTTTGACCCAACTCCGGGAGGCAGTGGAAGACAGGAGGGCCTGGCATGCTCTGGTCCATGGGGTCACGAAGAGTCGAACACAACTAAACGACTAAACAACAACAAAAAAGGTCAGTGGTTCCCAACCTGAGGCTCCCAGGTGTTCTTGGACTGCAACTCTCAGAAGCCTTCACTACTAGCTGTGCTGGTCAGGGTTTCTGAGACTTGTAGTCCAAGAATATTTGGGGACCTATAGTTGGCAACCACTACTCGGGGTACTAAAGACCTGAATGGGATCCCTATTCACTATGCTTTCACATCCGAGCGTGCTGCTCATAACAGAGTTCTGACCTCCTCTTCTTTAATGGTCTGTCATTGCGACCAACCTGCTGAATCCTTTTGGTGCTATTCCTGATTAAGGTTCAGAACTTGCAAAAGTTTGGGCTCTAGGAATCTTTCAGCAAATGTAGCCCTCCAGGTGTTGTGGGACTACAGCTCTCATTATTCCTCAATACTGGCTAATGGGAGTTGTAATCCAACAACAGAGAGCTACAATTACCCACCCGTGATCTAAAGAGAAATCTGCATGCTCCATAAGACAACTTCTAAAAATTAAGTTCTAGTGGGGGAGGGCTGACATCAGATACATGCATAGAACATTGTCGGAGGTCCCTTTATATCACAACTGTAACCAGTTGTGGAAGTTCTGGAACTTTGTAGAAAGATAAAAGAGAAGTCATTGGCTTTAATTGTGGAACTTTATACTTGCCATACATTGGACCTTGTTGCCATGGTAATATGAAAGGCTTGAAATAAAAATAGTTTCTTATACCTGAGTCTAAATATGTGTCAAAATTAGTTTAGGAGATGCAGATAGGAAATCCTTCATCTGTTTGATAGGAAAACTAAATGCCCACTATTTATGCTTCCATGATCATCTGTACCCAGTTTTTTAAAAAATAGGTTATTAGATTATGTGTAAATATTAATTATAGTATTCCGTTCTAGTAGAAAATAAAACTTTGCGGTCACGAATTTCAAAAACCTTTGTACCTATTTGTCTGCAATTTGGTGGGCAATGCCTTTGATCCCTTCCTGTCAGTTTACTTACCCTTCAAAATCCATGGAGTTATGAAATAGGAGGAGGAAAAAAATAATGCTCTTTTTGGATTTTCAGTAAGAGTCGATGGAAAGCACAAACCTTCAAATTTCTGAATATTGACTCTGGTTCAGGACTCATGTCAAAAGGCGAATCATTACAAATCAGTCTGAGCTAAAGCGGACCACTTTCCAAAACACTAAAGTTGACTCCAAAATGGAGTCGAGCTCAAGTTTACTTTACCTTTTGGACCAAGACTGCAGACAGCTAGTTATGAGAGATAACTGATGTGGCTACCAAAGGATGAGTTCAAAAGATACAATAATATAATAGGCAGACCCCTCTTTTGACCGAGATAATTTGACTTAAGAGGCAGTAAAACACAATTTTCTTTCTCTCCTCTTACCCAAATAAGCCAGGTATTTACCACAGCTGAAACCTTCATCTAACATTTGTTCCATCCCTGTCTTCCATGAATAAGATCTATGGGAAATGAATAATCTCTATTTTCTTTCAAATTTTTTCCATGTGAATTACGTGTTAATAGAAAATCATAAAATATTTAGAGAGAATAGCAAGTGTTTATACTTGGAGTCAGCAGGGGATTTTTTAATATAAAACTGGACTACCTGTCATATGATGATCATCTATAAATCATGCCCTAGGTAAGGTTGTTTAACACATCAATCCAGCTGGTATATTTCCTCATACAGGACTTCACTGAGGCACAGTATAACCTTTTCTATGACTTCTACATGTCTGGATGCCCCATACATGAGGCCAAGAGGTGATTGTAGAGAATTTGAAAGCTTCAAGAAACCTCTTCTTCTAGATGAGAACTATGGTTATATTGTGTGGACAAAATACAGTATGGACATTAGTTGACAAATTCAGTTCCCACCTGTTCCTTCTGCATTTTTTTATATGTCACATGGTCAGCATTTTTATGACAACCACAGCACAGGGGGTTTATCAGTGTTAATAATATTGCCATACAAATTCGACTCAATAGATTTTGTTTGTTTGTTTTAGTTTTACAACATATGCTGTGTGCTTTGGTAAATTCTTACTAAAAATGATCTAAAAAAATTCTCTCTCATCTCTGGTTTGTATGTTTCTTTGTTTTATATACCTTTCGACCAGGAAATGCCTTCAAGGTGACCTTGATTTGGGAAAATATGGCTACCATGTTCAGAAGAAGGCAAAATCTTAAACAATAGTCAGATGTTGCATTAAGATCTTAGCTAGTGTTTGATCAGCAACCTAAAGCTCAAACAGAACAGGGAGTTTAGTTAGTTGACCACTTTTGGTATTACATGTGGTGTGCTAGGAAGGAAGGAAGGAAGGAAGGAAGGAAGGAAGGAAGGAAGGAAGGAAGGAAGGAAGGAAGGAAGGAAGGAAGGAAGGAAGGAAGGAAGGAAGGAAAATGTGAATGTTCAAATGTGGTTTGTGTCCATTGTAATTGGTGGAGCAGAAGGCACAGCAATTAGTATTGGGCCAGAGGCAGAGGTATTCATACATGTATGCATAGACACATAGATGCAGGCATTTTGGGAAATGGGCAAACAGGGCATGAAGATGGGCATGAACTGGAAAAACAACGAATCGGGATGGTTTATCGTTCATGGCTACCCATGAACCATGAAACACCCCCAAATCCCATAAAAATGAACCAGTTATTGGTTTGTTTTTCCAGTGTGTGACTGGGGAGAGAGGAACCTAACGCCTCCCCCTCCTCCTTCTCCTCTGTCTCCTATGCTGCCGCCATCTTCAGAGACAGTGGCCCAGATTCCTTTCCAAACTGGTCTATCAGCTGATAGGTGTGCGCATGCACAGAGACAGCAGGCCTGGCTCCCAGAAGGGAAGTCGAGCTGCTGTCTCTGAAGATGGTGGCAGAGGATGAGGAAGAGGAGGTGGGAGGAAGAGATAGGGAGGTGATGGGGGCAGTGGGAAGGAGGGGCATCCATTTTGCCAAAGCAAAATGAAGCACTGAGTGGAAAAAAGTTCAGTGTTTTGTTTCATTTTGACAAAGCTGCCTGGTTTGTGGTTTGGTTTGGGTTTCTTGGGGGGTTTTGTTCGTAGTTTGGTTCGTGCCCATCTCTAATTCACATGTATGTAGCACAGAAGCAGACTTTCACCCAAATACTCTCCCCTCCCATTCCTTGTACAACTCAACTGACAAGGAAAAAGACCTGAAACACCTTGCTTCCATATTAGAAAGATTCTTACATGATGCTTCGCTTTTCTATCTTCCTCCCCCAACACATACATTCGTGGAGTGTGAAGCTCTGAGTTCAGCAGGCCAAGAACACAGTTAGAACTCTGACCCTCCACTTCTGGTAAAAAGTAAGGCAGTAGTAGTTAGCCTAAGCCTGAGGTGAGGCAGTTCGACAATTGCCTTAGTACCTCTGTGGATTCTTCCCTCTTCTACCTCACTCAGAACTTTTTTGAATTCAGTTCACAAGAGATTTTATTTTCCCAGTTATGGCTTGGATATTCAGGTGTGTGCAGGTTTGCACATGAATTGAGGGAGGATAATTGTTCTACTGAGCTCCACGCTGTGCCCACAACACATGGCTGCTGTTCCACACATGGATGTCATGCTTTTATTTACCATCAATTATGTTAAACATAATTCTTTGCTTTATGACTTCCAAGAAGCTCAAAGATCTGTGAGCCTGTGAACCTGAATCCAAATCCCTAATTAAATTTACAGGATCAGATGAAAGAAAAAAAATGTATGGTGGATGTGAATTTATTTCTTATTTGCAATTCCTGGAGGTATACAGGGGAAAAAATTGTAATGCCATTCTTTTTTGTTAATAAGACTTAGTTCAGTCCTGTGCTCATTATTGCATTTACCTAGAATGCCTCACTTCAGATTATGCAAAAAACCATATATAGAATAAAGCAGCATAGCATACATCTGGGCCATTTTAACATGAAGCAGCAACACTGAACTCTGACTGTGTTGACTGGGAAACCTTCCCCCTCACCTTTGTCACTCTGTTTCCCTTGTGTGCACATGCATGCACACACATGCACACACACATGCAAAATCAGGAACATATACCCATTCTTTTGTCACTAATTTGGGAATAACTGAAAAATAAACAGAATGGGACCAATTTCATCTGATTTCTTCTCACCCAAACCACAATTAATACACCCCATTATGTTCCACACATCTTTACTCAGTGCTGAACTTCTGTTACATAAGTGTTTAAATTTTTGTAGTATCTACCCTCATCTTTCTTGTACCTTCCCAAATCATGCTGTGACTTCTAATGACTGTGGATAGGCATTTTAATCCTCTAGATTCATATTTTATTGCAGAAATTACACAAAACTAGACCTGCAATGTAATGTATGATAGTTTCAGCTGAAGAGCAGTAAACAATGTCCTAGAGTGTCAGCCATTTGCCATGTATGTGTTCTTTGTTATGTCAGTGGTTGTTGCTGGCATTTTGATTTGTTTTTTTACAGGTAAGGAATAGCTGGGTACAAAACTGTTGAAAGAAATTCCAACATTTTGCCATTGGACTACTTTTCTTGTCCCTGTTAATATAATTCTGTTTTTAGGTGAATCCTGATACCAAGAAACACAACTGGTATACTCTGGATGCCTGTAACTTGTCTACATTCAGAGAGAACACTAGAATTCTCAGGAAACTGCAAAAACAGAAGACATGTATGTTCAAATGCTAACCAGAAGCCTACTGCTAACTCACAATACCTGTGAATCCTGATGGGATCAGATAATGTCCCACAAAACACTCCAAACAGGTTTTGTTTACACTGTTGAATGAGGGGTAAATGGAGTATTGAAATTGTTCAAAGTTTTCCTTTCAGATGCTGATGAAGTTAGACTAGAAGAAGAAGAAAAGAACGGTTTTCCTGTTTTCACATTCTTCACCTGCAAGATCATGGCCAATGCACTCTGCAGTATGGTGGGATCAAACAATGAAGCAAGACCAAGAAGTACACACACCTCTCTGCAGCCCTTCCTTCTCAATAATTAACTTCCTTAGAAATAAAACCCTGCATTAGTTCTGACACTAATGGACATCTTGTAAAACAAATGGTCACAGTTCTCAGTTTCATTGTAACACAAGTGTAAATGTTTGCTTAGCATTAAAACTGTAATAGTAATCCATGCAGCCCATGATAAATGGTAAGCGTATGCATTTGGATTAAACTGCTGTGTAGACTTTAGAGTATCACTTCTTTATAGACAGAAATTTAAAAAGTCGTAGAGCAATAAATAAATAAACTAAATTAAAAAATTCTCAGAGATTTAACCATGCCTTTTTTTCAGCAGTCAGTCAGAGGGAAAAAGGAACAAAAATCACTATGTTAGACTAGAACACCATTCAGTTAGAAAAGGGGTTCTGAAAACTAAAAGCAGGGCATATGGATAGTGGCTTCCTATCATGTGACAAAGTATATCTGGTACTTAGATAACATCTGTGTGAATTTGCCTAATCTTCCCTAAAGCTACATATTGCCACGTTTCATATCTAGAACCTCATGTGAACAAACAATCCTCCCACAGTTGGATACATTCAAGGCAGTTAACATAGTATGTATACAGATTCGGCTTCTGTAAAGAAAAAGAATATAACAAAAAGTTAAATTTAACAAAAACACATCAAAATACATATTTTAATCTATCTAGGTGAAGCAGGGGGAATCCATTGTTTCCAAGGGCCTGTCTTTCTGCTTTTACCAAGTCCACACACATGATGACATTCTGAGGCAATTTTTCTGCATCATCTATGACACAAAAAATATTTACACCATCAATAACTGGTGTACCAACTGCACAAATACCATCTTCCACAAAAATCCTCTGTACAGTGCACTGTCACACAACAAACATCCCCTCAGACCTATTTGGTGGAGAACAGGTAATAACATTTGATTTGATTTGTATATATTTCTACTGCTGCTCCCAAGCATTGGTAATCAGAAGGCTGCATGGCTTATCACACATTCAACCATGGGGAGCATGATGGCATGCTTACATTTCAATTAAATAGATGAACAAAGAAGGCGTTATCAATCATCCTTGTGAAACTGTTGGATCATACATAGGACTCACTGAAGAATACCAGAAAGAGCTACATAGCTGACAAAAAATATATATATTGTAGACAAAATGTTTACATAGACATACTGAGGATCTTCAACCAAACATCTACCCTTCTGCTACCAAAAACACACAAGCCAATCACAATGGGGCTTTCAGGGACTTTACAGATGATCTCATCAAGGGGCCAGGCACATATTTGACTTTCTTCAAATTAACTAATAAACATTTGAATTGTTGCAAAATTATTTAGGTTTGGCATATGTAACACCACATCATTATAGTCATTATAGTCATTGGAGATGGTGTTAAGTACCCTTAGAATTAAATATTTGAGAAAGGAAATCCATTCTTTCAGCTATCTTTAGAGATGTGCTTTGCACTCCAGCAGCCAGAGTTTCCGACTAGTCCTGAATTCTTTTCTCTACTGCAGTTCTATACAGCTGAAACGCTTGTTAAGTTTGTATTCTTCATTTTTGTTTGGTTTAATATTTGAATGTTACCATGTTTATTATAGATTTCTTTATCTTCTTCAGTTCCATTTGTTGCTTAAGAATTTTTTTTTAAATTAACAGACTATTCTTGTGTGTTTATACTTGAGTTCTCCAAAAGTGAACTGAGACCTGATTCTGATTGTTCAAGTCAATCAAAGAGTATATAATAGAGGCTGCTTTTGCTTTCAAAGTGAACTTTATTATCCTAAACTTTAAACAGAACACTGACCATTCACCCCAACTTTAGGAAATGGTGATCCATTTCTCAGAAAATACAATGCTAACTACCATGCCTTCCAGAGCTCTTTATACCAAAATCCTCTACAAAAACAGATTATAAACCAAAAGGAATGTCATGCCAGGTGATGTTACCACCTCTGCCATTTTGGATTTACCCACAATTTTCCAGTTTTGGGGAAGAACCCATTTCCAGATGACTGACATGGCCTCTGGCTCCACAATATGCCAACCATTTTATGTTCAATTTAGAACACCTTTTATCTCCACAAGCCTCATTTCTACCTGAGGGACATTGCTAACACTGATATCATCTGAATTCACAAAGCCCAATGTCCCAGCAGGACTTCAATAACTGTCATCCAACCATCAAATGGAACTTAGACAACTCTGTGCAACTATTTCACTTTCTGGATGGCATTTATGTGTAAATACCTAATGGGCATAATAGTGCCACCTCTGATTCTAAACCTTTTGATTGCTTTGGGTTCTACTGAGAAAAAAACACAAAATCCATATTTTGTTGTGAAGTTCTCTGATACAGCTATATTTGTTCAGACTTGTTGGACACAGTCACAGTTCGAATATTTATATCAGTTATTCTTTTAGAGTACTGTACCTCCTCAAAGTGAAAACAACTGGAATGAGGAAATCAACCAGATTTCTTTTTTATTCATTTTAAAAAATACAGATTGACAGATACAGAGTGTTGTTATGGGTCTGTCTGTCTGTCTGTCTGTCTATCTGTCTCTGTCTTGTCTATTTATTATTGATTTTAGAATTATTGCAGACTATCCTTTTTATGTCTTTTCATTTTTTTAGCACTGTCAAAGTAGTTTATAACAGGAACAAATATAACAAAACCACTTGTGTTTAAAAGACAATAGAATGATAAAACAAAAATGAAACAGCAAAAAATCATTAGAAACATTTTTTTTTCTCAAAAAACAACAGAGAGAACTTTAACAATTAGGAAAATAGTGAAGAATCTGTTCCATCAACACTTTGGACATCCCTATTACATCTTTGCCTCTTTCAAGTCACAAAACTGGTTGCTTGTGCATTTCTAACACACTCACAAAGTTTGTGGTGATGCTGGAGGTGAGCTGATTTAATTTACTGTAGCCAACAGTTTGGCATCCAGGAAACAATGACACAAGACTTAAATTTTCTAGTCAACCTCTGATAGAGTATGTAACACTAAAGCCAATTGAAAGTATATCAAAAGGCCATAAACAATAGAGGTTAATCCCCACTGCCTTTAACCATGTCCCCTGTATTTCACACTTGTCAAAAAAACAGCCCTGACAATTGCTCAGTGTTTGAGTGAGAAGTGGTTAACTGATGAAAAAAAGGAGCCAGCTTCTGGGATTTTCCCCTGCTTGGAGTCTCTATATGAATAGTAGTGAGCACAAGAGGTTATCCTGTAGACCAGTGGTTCCCAACCTCAGAAAATCGAGGTGTTCTTGGACTGCGACTTTCAGAAGCCTTCACCACTAGCTGCACTTGCTGAAGTTTCTGGGAGCTGTAGTCCAAAAATACCTGGGTTACCCAAGGTTGGGAACCACTTCCATAGACCATCTTGATTGCTGCCTTTGTTGCTGTCAACATTCAGGCTGCTCTTTGCTATGTCCTCCACCAGTGCAGAGTAGTATTTATTTTATTTATTTATTTATTTATTGCATTTATACCCCGCCTATCTAGTCGAACGACCACTCTAGGCGGCTTCCAACATATATAACAACATATAAAATATAACAAAAAAATTTAAACATCAATAGACAAATTATTCAAGATGAAAAAAGGAAAAAAGAGAGAAAAAAATATATAAGAAAAAAGGAAATCAAGTATTAACTGGAGTATGTTGCTGCTACTTATCCTTGTCTGCAGAAATGAAAAAAATGAGCGTTTTCTCCCCCTTTAGCAATCACTACGAATGTCACTAGCAAAATGTGGGCATGCCCCCCCAACACAGAGAGAACGTTCGAGTTTCCTGTCTTCCTAAAAACAGTTGCTGAACCAATTAAGTTTGTAAACTTCTAGTGTCATCAGATTTTTTAAGTGTGCGTGCACACGCAGCAACACACACTTGCACATACTTGGTGTTAGTCTCAAGGCAGTACGAACCTTTGTGCCTTTCAAAACGTACATCACGGCCAACAAAAACTCAGTTTGTCATAGGATTTGTATCAGTGCCCCATTTCCAGCCTCTCCAGCCAGCCTCTGTAAAATATGTTGTAATGGTTGAGTGAATGAGAAATCAAAGATTGAATAAGGACTTAACCCAACTGCTCATCCCTGTGGCAAACTCGTATCAATAAGTATGTTATTTGTTTACTGTCCGCCCACTCCAGACTTTTTCTTGTTTACTTCATGTTGAACAGACAACTAAAATGAAAGTGGGAGAGAGGACCTCTTGATAAACCCACAATATGGAGAGTTGGTAGGAAAGTCAGGACGTTGAAGGGGAGTTGCTCGGCTCCTGCCTTTTCCCATTTATACAGAACCCTTCGTGTCACAAACAAAATGACCCTTCAATGCTGTCTCCAACATGCTGATGAGACATGCTGAGTTTTGATGAAAATGCAGCACACGTTTAACAGGACCCCATTCCAACTTGCAGTTGAGCAGATGCAGCAGAGCCATGTGAAATGCCTGTTTGCGAATGAAATGGCAGAAAGAATAATGGCAAATAAGTGCCCACAGCATCACCCACAAATACCATAATTTCAACAAAGTAACAATTACAGTGTGACCTACACCATTCCCCCTTCTTGACTTTTCAACATTTTCATCACCCTCTGTGTCCTTCAGGATCTGAACATCACAAACAGCTGAGGAATGGTTTCTAGAAGGCTGTATATTTAGACCCTGGAGGAGGGAAAAGCCTAGAGGGAAAAGCAGATATTCATTCATACTTGGATAACACACTCCGGTTCATAAAGCTAGAGTGGCACCAAGTGGCCAGAAAATGAATTAGGGCCTGGAATAACATATATTTTTCACCTTAATCTCACTGCAGGTCATGTTTCCTGTATTATTAGTTAAAGTAAAATGGTCTGGCAGGTCAATTCTACAGGAGACGCCAGATGAAATAACTAAAAAACCCTATTTATCCACACATATAGGTTTTTAAAGTGTAGGTGGAAAGACCTCCCAGCCTTACAGGGCTTAGACATTCCACAAAGAACATTTGTCCTTCTATTGTGCTAAAAGGTCCTTGTTGATCTGATTGTGAAGCTGTACGGTTTTGATATTTTAACTCAGAGCAAGGCAAAAAGCTAATTATAAGGAGTGGGCACTGAACAAAGAGGACAATGAAGCACAAACCTGAATTCTGAGATCTGGGCACTCACATATAGGAGGAGGAGGAGGAGGAAGAGGAGGACTTTTACCTATATTTGTAATCCACCTAGTTGTGGAATAGTAAGTTCATGTCATGCAAAGAACAGGTAGGGGGAGTACAGACCTTCAGATGTTCATCTGCAACTCTCATCAGCCCCCACAAACACAGTCAATAGTGGGAAATACTGTTACTTGCTGAATGTCTCAAATGGTTGATAAGTACATATAACGCTTAAATTAGAATACATATTTTGATTATAATTGTTTAGACGTTATTGATGATAAGTTAGAAACATAAAGACACCAAGTAATATATGAATCATAGTCTGTCTATGCAGTTAAGAATGGTTTGAATATAAGATCAATATAGATCTAAGTTTATATATTAGATAATGTATGTATGTTAATCATTATAAAGCTAGGAAGTCATTTTTTATTTATTTTAATAATGGTTTAAATATGTTTAGTAGGGTAATATGGTTTATGTAGTCAGAATTATATACCAGATGGATATATGGAAATTATCTCCTCGCGTATATGTCTGTGTTTGTTTTGTATGTCTGTTTGAGTTATAATAATAATAAATAATAATAATAAAAAAAATAGTGGAAAATACTGGGAGTTGCAGGGTTTGAAATTTTACAACATGGAGCTGCAGGAGTCAAAGGCATCTTCCTTAGACAGCATTCCCATCCAAAGCACCAGCCCAAAGGAAATCTTGCTTCATTGCTGCTCACAGATAATTTCAATAACTAACAATATATATGATTTTTATATAATTAACATTATAAATGCAAATAATATAATTTATAATTATACATATCAATAAAATTCATATAAATATAAATAATAATTCATATAATAATTAAAACTAATTAACAATATATATGATGAAACTTGGTGGAAGAAACATCAATAATTTAAAATATGCAGATGACATCATCTTACTGGCTGAAAGCAGCAATGACTTGAAGCAATTTACAATGAAAACGGAAAGAAGAACATGCCAGAGCAGGACTACAGATGAAGGTGAAGACAATAATCATGACGACTGAAGAATTACACAGCTCTAACAGTGACAATTTAAAAATTGAAATAGAGATTTTATTGAATCATCAATACAAATGAAGACAGCAGCCAAGAAATCAGAACACTGAGACTCAGAAGGGCAGTAATGAAGGAATTAGAAAAAAATCATCAAGTTTAAGGATGTGATACTCGAGACCAAGAGCAAGATCATCCACACTCCTGTATTTATGATCACCATGTTTGGGTGTGAAAGCTTGATGGTAAAACTGACAGGGGAAAAATTGATTTGTTCAAAACATGGTGCTGAAGGAGAGCTTTGTGGATACCCTGGACCAGCCATTCTCAACCTCTTTTCCCCCAGGGCTCCTGTCAAACAAGGATACAACACAAACAGTTATGTTTCAGAAACTTCTCACATTTTTCAGTCTGTGGGGGACATCATGAGAAGACAAGACAATGGAAAAGACAATAATGCTGGGAAAAGTTGAAGGCAGTAGGAAAAGAGGAGGACCAAACACAAGACGGATTGACTCCCTAAAGGAACAACATGCTAGTGTCTGCAAGTGCTGAGCAGGGCTGTTGAGAACCGGGCATTTGGAGATAGCTCATTCATGGGGTCACCATAGGTCAGAGGCGACTTGACAGCATGTGAAAACAGCAGCAGCAGCAACAACAACTGATATACTGATTTATCATCAAATATTTCATTTACACAGGTACACAAACTACATGTATATATCAATATCTGAGGAACTGAATCTTTTGCAAAGGTGACATATTCACAGCCGGTGGTAGAAATAAAATTCAATAAATTTCTTGTTCCGTGACACGTGTTCTGTGTCTAGTCGCGCTGGCCACGTGACCATGGAAACTGTCTACGGACAAACGCTGGCTCTACGGCTTGGAAACGGGGATGAGTACCACCCCCTAGAGTCAGACACGACTGGATATATGTCAAGGAAACCTTAAATTTCTTGTTCGTACTGATTTGAGCTGTCTTATCAGGAAGAAACATCACAGTCAGGAATTTTAAAGCTCCATGAAATTCCTTAACTTAGCAAACAGTTAGACAAAGAGTTTTTCCTCCAAATTTTCTGTAATTTGCTCAGAATACTCCAGTGTCTTTTACCACTCAGAAGCAAAGCATGCACACACAGAGAAGGACTGGCTGGTTGCTAATAAAGATATAAATAACACATCCAGTGCTTGAGATATTTAAACAAAGCAGCAGCCATCCTGGTTTCAGGAAATTTGCACAGTTTACAAAATTCTGTAAACTGCACAGATTTTGCAAGCATGGGCAATTTTGCAGAAAATATCATTCTTGCAAGAATACTGTCAACAACACTAAAAATTCCTCAACATCCTCACCAGCAAGTTGTAATTTCTTATTCTCTGCTCTCTTATCTATCTCACGTCTTCTGGAATGACCAGCCATAGAAATGTGCTTTCCTAGAAAGCCGTGAATTGCAGCCTTACAGTCTCTGGTTTATAAATATCTCTGGTTTTAAAATAATTTTACTGCTATATTCTGATTCTGATTCTGCTGCTGCTTGAGTGTTTTATTGCTATAGTCTAAAAGCTGTTTTAAATTGTTAGTTTACTGTCTTACCTCATTGCTTGCTGCCTTTGAGCAGCCTGGTAGAAAGGTAGGTATTAATATTTTAAATAATAAATGCATAAATAAATCATGGATCCAGTGTGAAATACCTACTCCAAAGTCAGCTGCATCCTTTGCAGATTCTACAGATATGAAGCCATGCTCTTTGAATTTTAAAAATCAGAAACAGTAGCAAAGAAGAGAGGGGAAGACATACCTTTGTTTTTGACACACTATCACCACACTGAGGTTTTCCTCAATGTTAAATATGTTGACTAATTCTATGTATTTTATAATAGCTTCTGTCCCCTTGGGAATCAGGCAGAGCCAAATGGTAACAGCCCTAAAAACATATATCATCAGTTTACTGTAAATGAAGTGCTGTCTGATGCGCTTAATTCTAAATTTTCTTATAAACGATGTTTATCCTGAGATCAGTAGATCAGGATGAACAGCGGATTGAAGTGCTGTTGCCAGTTAGTATCTGTATGTGAAATGTGCAGGGGGAACCATTTTGTCCTTCTCTCCGCAAAGTGGAATACTTTGGACCAGACTTCTCCAATGTGAAAGCAAATAAGCAGTCTCTCATACACCATTCTTTTGAAACTTTATCTGTTCTTTTTTCCTTGAAAGGTGGCACAAAAGTAATTTGAATAAACATATGAACTAAAATATACCATCTTCCTGACAAAGCTTTTCCTGACACCTGGAGTGTAGATACGGATGAGGGAGATGATAAAATTGTGAGTTGCTTATGTGTCTCCTATCGTAGTTCAGCTTCGAAACTGATTTTTGCTGCAGTTAGCTAAATGAAACCTGCATGAGCATTCATAGGTTGCCATTACACATAAGCACAGTGAGAACTCCTTCCTTCAGGAAAGAAGGGCAGGCGACAGCATTCCTGGAGCCTGATTTACCTTATGCTTTCTAATGGTGCTCCTGCAGGTCAAGTACATATTTATTCTTGACATAATTCAGCAGCATGCCGAGTTCCCAGCTCTTAAGCCTTTTACAGTTCTTTCCAAAGTATTCAGGTAACAGGTCGAACTGTGGAAAACAGCATTCAGTTTGTGCTAATATTTTACATGTTACCATTCAAACTATGCTGTGCATGTACTGACATTATGTACCCTTCCTTGGGTGGATGTCCAGCTGCTGGGCTCTTTGTGTAAAGTTAGAACAGCAAAATTTAACACCCATTTCTACCGAGGGTAAATGACAAAACCAATACAGCTAAATACATTGTTGTTCAATGTATTTCATTTCATTGCATATTCTAATCCTGCAATACTAGAACAGGCTTGAGTGTGTTTTCATATCTCCAGTTACTAATACCACGCAAGGCAGTTTGGAAAACAAAATAATCATTCAAGCCAAAGCATGGATTTCTGCTTTGCTTAATTCTCATGCAAATGTCAGAACATAAGCAAAGGTGTGCTGGTTCAGACCAAAGTCCTCTTTAATCCAGCATCTTTTTTGCACAGTGACCAAGTGGCTGTCTATGGAAAGCTCAGAAGCTGGGTAGCAGGACAACTAATATACAGAGGCAGACTATCTTTGAACACCTTCAGTGAAGGGTGGACCAAATGCAGCCATGGGACATCATGAAGCCCCATAAGCATGTTTCTGCAGTTCTTGACATCATCAGAACCATCAGGCCTCCCTTGCCCTATTAAAAAAAAAATCTCCAACCAACAACCAAAAATGTGATGCCACTCCTGGAAGCAGTGATTCACTCTTTCAACTTTCCTCCCCCACCACCTCCATATCTCACAGTGGAAAATATCCACTTTTCAAAACCAGAGGTGGACTTCAGGCCACTTCTGGTTTTGTTAGGCAGACTGTGTAGCTTCTGGAAGATCATGGGGTTAACCCCTAGACCCTCTAAAATTGCCCAGGAACTGCTTTAATAGTAATATATGCTGTCAAGTTGGTTCCAATTTATGGTGGACCTGCTCAGAGGATATAGCATATTCAGAACTGGCTCCTCATTCTCTTCTTCTGGGGATATCCTGGCACTGTGCAGTTTGCCCAAGGCAGCACAGGATGGCTCTTCTCCCAGGATGCACAATGAGGAATGAAACTTTCAGCTTCTTATTCTTTAGCCATATGCCCAACTCTCTGAGCTAATGCGCAGTCACACAGAGGTTCTCTTGGAGTGACCAATCATTTTCAAAGTAACAGGATAGAAGTAATTGTACAGATAGACACTGGACATCCTAAATTTGGCCTGGACTGTCTCAGGGCATTTCCACACTGTATGATATATGGATCGCTGACGGCACGGTTTGGATTGGGGGGGGAGCCCTCAGTTGCAAGTGTTTTTACTTAGAACAATCCACCCTTCCTCTTTAAGAGCTGTGGCTCACCTTTCTGGCCCAGGAGTAGGGCATGCATTCTTTTTTGGCACACTCTTCAGCCAAGAGATAGTAACTTCCAGCAGCCTCAGATTCCAAGGTAGAGTTGGAAAGAGAATGTAGGGAGAGAACAAGGGAAGGGAAGCAGGGTAGGGGAGGAAGGATGAAAATGGAATGGCATCAACAGAGGGGGAGAGAGGTGCAATGTTAAAGTTTTTTCCCCCCTCTGCAGATGGTCAGAGGAAGGGCTTAACTGAGAGCTGATTGGGTTACAAAGAGGTAATTTGCTGTGGGGACAAGAGGAGCATGCCAAATGGCACATCACTCCTCCCTCACAGATCTTTGTAGCCCAATCCACTCCACACTCAAAACAGTCAGTTTGGTCAGGGCCTTATTCTGTGGCACAAATGTCACAGGACCCATGTTCAGTAAAAAAAAAAAGATTGGATATATGCTGGGTGGAACAGTAGGAAAATCCATTTGTTGATCTCCATTCTATGGAGACTTGTTGATGGCAAAGCACCTACACACTGTAAATACTGCGTGGATCAGTCCAATGAAAGCAATAGCAAAGATGAGATGTGTCACAGAAAAAAATAATAAAACTGTACGTTGATTTGGGCAGATACACTGAGGTAACCTTTGCAAATTTACACAGCATCTCTAATTTAGCAACCTTACACATCAAACTGCATTATAATGCAAATAAATTCATTTCCCCCCCCCCCACTTCAGCAACATAAAAGGTCCAGTATGGCAATGACTGTGTGTTTCTGGTTAAATTGCAAGGAATATCTCTTTTCTAATAAAGATCAAATCCCCATCATCCACTTCAGAACTCAGCTTTCTCCACAAAATATAATTCTTTTCAAGCTCTTAACTTCATTTATTTTGCTACCATCCCCTCCTAAAACTGTGGATTTTAATTTCCTTCAAAGGGCACAGGAAGGCTGTTATGTTAGCTTTTGAAATAGTAGCCTGGATCTCAAACTGGTCAACATATCTGAGAAGAATAACTGTCGTCTTTCAGTAGAGGGGTGCCCTAACATTATATGAACTCTGCTGTGGAGTACTGTCTCAAGCAAATGCAGACATATGCCACAGTGCAACAATATGAGTGCACTTGTGCATGAGAACTGGCCCATTTCGCTTTGGGCTCCTTTAACAATCAACCTAGCTCTGAATATTGTTGCCTAGTAACGACTAAAATGTCAGAATGCTGCTGAGAATTAGAACAACAATGGCCGAATTCCCAAACTGACCAAGAACTTGGCCCAATTTTTTTTAAGAAAGGAAAGCAGATGATGATGATGATGATGATGATGATGATGATGATGATTGCACATCTAGGAATACCTCAAGCCCTCTACAGGTGCTTGTCTGCTCACTTGTAGTGCTAAAGTGGGGACAAAGTTGGGGGTGTGCATGTAATCCCCGTCCCTTAAGGGTGCAATAGCTTCTGCAGCATCACAGACAGCTGAATGAGGGGCACTGTGACTGTTTTCACATGAACGCAGTCATAGAAAAATCTGTGATCAGGAAATCTGAAAATGCCAATTTACATGTTCTGCAGATTGAAGAAAATGCTTTGGGGACAGGGTGATTGCTGTCCTTCATCAATGGATTCACTGATGATGAATATAATAATATAGAAATGAACATGCTATATGCCAAATACTATATTACTCATCTGAGCAATGTGAACAGGAAAGTGGGTAGGGAGCATCCATCACTACATCTTCATGGTTGTTCAAGAGAAAATTGGACAACCACCTGTCAGATCTGCTTTGATTTGGATGTGCTTGATGGTCTTACATGTCCCTTCTAACTCCATTATTCTATGGTTCTATGATTCTATGGCTCGTACTCTTGTGATACTTTGAGACTTCCTGCCTCTTTTAAGAGCTGCTGTTCCCGTGCTCTTCCAGTGAAGAAGCTGTTTGAATTCTTGAATATTTGTGTGCAAACAGCTTTACCTTGTTTACTCCATCTCTGTGGTGCAGAGGCTCTTCTTTCAAACCACAATCATCCAGCAACACCCTCTATGAAAGTTACCTGTGGGGCTTTTGGAGACAGAGGGCATCAAGCTTGAAGAAGACAGGGACCAAGAATCTCTGCTTCCTCCCACTGAAGTCTTTTTTGTTTCCCCTTGTAATGTAGGAGGGGCTTAAACATTTCCATATCTGGTTCTTACAATCTGAAAAAGTCCTATTCAACCATAAGCAAATCATGCAAACTTTCCATAAGAGCCCTTCTCCCATAGTTTACGGTTTCATCACTCGCCTACATGTGAATGGCAATGACTCTGAAAAGAAGGACCTTGGCTATCTATGGTGGCTCTCCATGTGACACAGGATGCTGATTTTCCAGGGTTCTGGCTGACATGGAGAGCCCTCATAGGCAGCAAAAGATCTCCTCTTCAGATTTGTCCCTTTCCACATGTAGGAGAGCAACAAAGCCAGAAATGGACAGGGAAGGTGCTGCACTTTAACCATAACAAATATACGTGATGTGCTAATGACTGAATGGACCCAATACCTGCCCTCCCCTAAAAGATAATATGGAAAAAGATGCATGGCAAATGTTCATGCCACAATGCCCAATAACTGGTTACTCTGCTTGCTTGCTTGCTTGCTTGCTTGCTTGCTTGCCACATTTATACTTTACCTTTCTCCCCCTCAATGAGCTCAAGTGGCTCTTTATTTCTGTGCTTTACCCTCACATCAGTGCTTCAAGGGAGGTTAGGATAAGAGAAGATGACTGGCCAAAAGTGCCCAAGGATGTGGCTTCAACTTCAAGCCAAAATGACTCTGGGATTTTCCTGTGTCCTCCTCATGACCACTGCCAGCACCTAAAGCTTTCCAATGCCCAGGCTTTAGAATAGCTAGTAGTCCAGTATCTTTACTGCATTACTAACTGCTTTAAAAGGCATGCCTTTTTAGAAAAGCTAGTAGTCCATTAAAAAAAATATACTATGAACTTTTCTTTAGGATTTTGCTCAAGGACCACATTCCTGTGTGTATTTTTGTTTGCCTGTATATGTTTTCTGAACATTCGGAATTCAGTGCAGAGAAGGAAAATGCCCCCATTTATATATCAGTGCCAAAGTCACACTGGAAATAAACAGTCATGTGGGATTTCTGTTCTGTTTTAGATTTTGATCATTATAGGCAATTTAACCTCATGTCACAGCCTGTTTAGGAAGTCTCCAGCTTAACTCTGTCATCAATGAGTGATGAGTGCATATGGTGCTCTTAATAAAACAGATCAAAAATCAAACACCCCTAAACATAATTACACAAGAGCTAATAATTCATCTCATTGCTATGTTGTTTTAAAGTATCTAACCAAACTAGGCAGGGTAAGGGAAGTCAACAAACTACATGATAATACCGAAGCCTCCAACATGTCAAGAGTTGGGATTTGTGGCGTTAATTAAGGCATTTCAGTTTCATAGTAGTACTGGCAAGGAACAAATTAATACCAGCAGCTGTGATAGATATTATCAAACTGTCATTTTGTAAGCCTTTTAAGCATCACCAGGAAACCGAATAATTCAAACTTCTAAAATATAAAACATGATGGCACTTAGATAATAACCTGTCCCAGTAAGTCTGTCTGTGTGTGTGCATGCGTGAGCATGTGTGTGTGCACCAACATATATAGAGTATAAATCTTTATGGTCTCTTCCCAAGTTTCTAAGCCAGATAGGCGTGAAATTAATTTATTTTATTATCAGGAAGGGAATAACTGAACAGATACTCCCAGCAACTCTGGAAATGCAAGCAATGGAATCTTTTACAAGGTCCGCCATCAAAGAACTCTGCCAGGATTCAACAACGCATCAGCAATAGTTAGACAAAAGGGAATTCAAAATACTAGTTGGAGGTTAAGAGTTTTAAATGCATTTGAGTTGCCCCACCATTCATAACTTTCAAAAACCACTCTGCTGTGCTAATTCAACAACACACTAGCACAACTTGAAAGAGAAAAGGGTCTTGAGGAATTTCCATAAATTAAATCCATTCAGAAATAAGACCGTAAAATCGGCATTTTACAGCAATTATTTGACTACCAGTTCCTTTCACAAAAACATTGTTATTTCATCAACGAAACTAGTAATTGGTGTCTTCTGGGAGGGGGAAAGAATGAGGGGATAGACATAGAAATCTTCTGACTTCTATACAGATTACAATTGTACAGACTACAATTAAAGTCCTTCACTGCAAGACATTACTGTCTATATGGCTAAGATAATACACAAACTTGCAGCCAGTGGGCAAAGCCTGATCATACATTATATCACACTTCCTAGCAATTCTGATGAAAACTACAGGTGGAGACAGATTATAATGGGAGCATCTAATTGAAATTCATCTCCGTTTTACTTCAGATGGAAGACATGCTGCTTGAGCCCTGAAACGTATTCAATTTTATTTAAATTGAATGCTGATTTTTCAGGTAAAACTACATTTAAAGAGAAAAAAAAAATGCTTAAAAGAAGCCTTGAAGAATGCTGTAAATCCTTATGGCTATATTTTAAAAGTGTAAAAAATGTGTGTGTGTTTATCAGTGCTCTCCATTCTTTCATGTTGCTAACTGTAGGAGGCTTCCATGCTGAGGTAGAAAGGCAGTGATATGAATCCCATAGAGATATGCCATTTTGATGGCATCTTGACATGTTTCACTGACACTTCTAGTCACTCCAGGTCCTTGTGGATTCACTGGGATATTAGCTTTTCAGCATGGTGCCTTCTAAGAGCTTTCTATCAAAAAATGGACAGCCCTCTTTTCTTCCACTCAAACTATGACTTCACCCTGTCTGGTTGGTGTTTCCAGTGAAAGAAGTGAGTTACTAAAGGCTTTGACAAAGATAGTATTCAACAAAAAAATTACAAAGATATGATAATCCATACTTATTAATAGCCTGGGTTTTACCTGTACACCTGTGACCACCTGTTTCCAGTTGACAAAAAAGAAGTGAAAGTATACCAAACACAACTTATCTATCAATTAAAAATAAATATACTCTTTAAAAATCAGAAATGACCATAAGGCTACTTCTGGTTTTAGTTAAAGTGATGAAATATTTCCCTTTCAATTGGGTGATGGAACCCAAGTGTTCACTGGGCAAAATGGCCACACTTGGGTCATTTCAGATCTATCCAAGGTCCTCCAAATGACTATACCTCTTTATAATGCCTGCTTGTGGGATTTCTTGACAGTATCTCCACATCAACATCTCAATGTGACACAGGTATTTCCTATGTTCATTGTTGAGAAAGGCTGAAGAAAAATTTACCTTATCAAATCCATATAAATTGTTCACAAGAAACGTCATTTACAAAGAAAAGAAATCAAACATATTTTTAAAAAGGATTCAGTATTTGATCCTTTTTTGCATTTGATGCTAAATCAACTTCCTGCATCAGATGGCCAGCTGTAGGGAACTAATTATTTATATGCACAAGAATTCTTAAGCAAAAAAATTAAGACTAAAGTAGGCATAAGAAATAATAAATTTCCAGTAATAAAATACATAATGTTTTTGACATTCATGCATCTATAGTAAAAAGTAATGTTTGTACATTGCACTCATAATACTAAAACATGAGATGTCATCCAAAGGACACCCTCACTTCAGGTTTCCAATGTTCCAAGCAATATTCTCACATGTGGTTGTCATAACTTGAAGTGTGCTCAGGGCACATTTTACTTGAAACATGAGCTTTGCTTTATGTACGCCACTGTGTAAATCGCTGTAGTTTGGAACTTTGTAAGAGAATAGAGTGGTGTTTTGTACTGCCACAGTTAAGAACACCAGATGCTAAATTGCTTATGGGCTACATTTTTGTGCTGAGGAAAAAGTATATAAACTGCACAAGACAAACAGAGCACAGGTCTCACAAGAATCAAGGGTTTCAGATCTGATAAACTGGAATTGTTAGACTTGCCTGAATCTATGTATTTGCCATCTTCTGTTTATGTCTCTGCCTACAGAACTTGTTTGAATTTTGCTTTATATTCCAAGATATTTTATAGTAGAGATGAATTTATACCTGCTCCCTGAATGATCCCTCACTATTTTAGAATGTGGAAGCCTAAAACTTGGTAACAGTGTTGGTAAGACCTTTCAGGATAACACTTTGAAAACTTTAATAATGAATATAGTTAAGTTAAATCCCCAATTTAAAGCTGACAGATGACTTTTTTTTTTTCATTCTAAGACATAAAATTCTGTCACAATTCTATATTGACATCATACAAAATGCCCATACTCTGATGGGTACATTTTCCTAATGGAGACAGAATTTGACTTGACAGTGTTTTCAAGCATGGAATATTCTCACGTATTTTGAGGAGGTGAATTCATGTGTCATATATTAAGTTTTATTTATTTAGACTCAATCGCAGACAGTAGCTAAACCTAATCAAGGAAGCAGAATTTGTTAAATGGGAGTCCAGTTGCTGGTGATGTTCAAGGGGAATCCAGGTTGGAGTAAAATGTTTTGATTCTGTAACAAAGTGTTATTTCCCCCAAGATCAACTTCACATACTTTGCATTTAATTTTGTTCTGATTTATGACTCAGTCTCCCAAGTGCCAACTGCATATAAAAATCAATTAATGTGGAGAAGGCAACTGTTAGGTTTTTTATATATATAATAAAAGATGCATACTGTTTATCCCATTATTGCTTAGGAAATTAGGTAACATGCCTTCTAATAGCTTGCACTAGAATACTGTAGCAAACCACTTAACTTACAATAATAGAATATTGACTAGGTACAGTGATATGTGAGACAGTGCTCTAGCCAGATTAGACAAGTTCCACACTGAGTTAGAATCCCCATTGAAATGCTTTTATTGCCACCTTAGTAGAATACTATTCAAAAGGGATTAGCCAAGAATAGTTAAGAAGATCAAATGGAAAATATTTCCTGAGTGATACTTTTCTCCTTTTTTATATACACTTAATAATAAGGTATCTTCCTCCTTTTATGTAAATTCCATCTCTCTGCATACTAAAAATATTAATAGCTAGGCTAAGGATGTAGTGCAGTTCAAAATAAAATAAAATAGGAAACTCCTTGTCTTCTTCAAGAATAATGACATCTTTGAAACTGATGTTCAAGGGGGATTAGATCAAAGTTAAAAGTTTCAGATGTTCAGTGATGAATGTATGCCTGTCAATGGTACAGATGAGCACCTTACCCGAGTGCTGTGTGGGTACTGTATACTTACATAGATGTAAACAAGCATTTACTGAGACCTTGTCTGTATTTCCAGTGGTGCCCATGCAAATGGCTTTACCATGGGTATGGCAACTCACATACTTGTCATGGTCTTCACTCACACTACTTAAGAGGACAGGAGCCTCCATTGGGTAGGGCACAGGGCACCAACAGGGAATGTATGGCCCTCCAGATGCTCCTAGACTGGAAATCCTATTATCTCTCACTAGTAGATATGCTGGGTAGAACTGAGGGGAGGTGAAGCCCAGTTAACATCTGGAAGGCCATAGATAGATAAGGTTTACCTACATGACAACTAGAACGGAAATGACATGGAAAAAGCTTACTATGATCATACAGACTGTGGCAACTACATGTATATCCCTCCACAGGGAGGCGTCAGCAGTGACAAACAGTGCCTCTGCGTGAGCGATGATTTCATGCTGTCAAGTCACTTCTAGTTTATTGAGATATTCCTCAAGATATGGATATTCCTGTAGATATTCATACAGGGACGTCACATTTGGAGTTTATTTACATTGTTTTTCCTCATAGATCTTGGAAACCAGCACACACAAAAGACAGCAGGAGGAGGAGCTCATTGTTAATAATCATCATCAAATTTTCCTTATGGTCATGTGAGCCATGCGAACCAGGAACCTGTTTTCTTGCAAATTAATCTGGATGAATTAATTCAGGAAATGAAAGCTTTCAGAGAGCCAGATAACCCCCAAGGATCCATGCATAGGATTAATGGCATCAGGAGCTCAGCCAGTCATCAAGGTCTCCCACCTCCCTAAATGCCATTTCCCATTCTTTGCTGAGAACTACACCTAGCAAGTACCTCCTCCAGGTTGGCTTCTAGTATGCACATACGGATCAACTCCTAGACAGTTCATTGCCCTCCCTACCCCGGAATAAAGACGCGAGACCAGAAGTATGGATTAGACACGGGCCACACTTTATTGAAAACAATCAATGTTGCCAATCCTTTGGCAAAGGGGGGTCCTGCCGTAGTGTGGACTCAGGTTTGAACCCATGGGTCTGAACGGACCCTTTAACAAACAAACAACTGGGCGAGTCTCTGGCTCAAGTTTTTGCAGCCGTGAAGACCGTGAAAAACCTGGCCGGCCAAAATGGGACCACCCCTGGACCTCAAGCCACCCTCTGCCTGTTGACTGTTGTTCCAGGTGTGGCCCCAGCGCATCTTGCCCCCCCCCCCAAGCACTATAATCGCACAATCCGCAGTGCTGGGAGTTCAGATGAACTATAATTACCTGATATTGCTATGGGACTCACCAAAATACCTGTTTAGTCCTCACTACCCGCCACAGCATAGGGACTAGCCAAGCTAAGTCCCATGCCCACCATCGAGCTCACCAAGCACCAACAGCAGGCCTCCCCTTGATGTCTTCAAAGAAGACATCCAGACCTCGTTCGGATAGATGTATGCCATCTGACCAGAAAAATCAGGCCTATCCATGTGGATCCTCTGGTGACCAATCACCGATCCTAGGCCGCTGCAATCAGCTCTGCAGACTTCCCTGTTAATACTCCATCAGGCAGTGTTTACGAGCAAAAAACTCCTCGCATCCCTCCATGTCAGCCCAGGGATGGTTGTCGGTCATACAGTGTTCATAGCATGATACGGTGCCTTCACCAATTGGAATACTCAGGCCTATCCGTGGATCCTCTGGTGACCAATCACCAATCCAGGCCACTGCAGGTAGCCCTACAGGCTTCCCAGCTAACACTCCTTCATGCAGTGTTAGCGGGCCAAAAAGTGCCTCACATCCCGTCGTGCCAGCCGAGGGATGGTCATTGGCCATACACTGCTCATAGCAGTTACCGTGCCATCACCGATCAAAAAACTCAGGCCTATCCATGGATCCTTTGGTGACCAATCACTGACCCAGGCCGCTGCAGACACCTCTGCAGACCACCCTGCTAACACTCTTTCGTGCAGAGTTAGCGGGCCAAAAATTGCCTCACATCCCTCCATGCCGGTCGCGGGATGATCATTGACCATATGATGTTCGTAGCAGGGTACGTAACCCTCAACCGTGTGATGTCATGAATCGCCCCGAAGATCAGGCCTTTCCGCAGATCCTGGTCAGGTAGTTGCCGCCCAAGTGTATTACCCACGCATATGGGGGATGTTGACCAAAGGCAGCCGCACGGCAAAGTTTTCCTCGCAGCATCCCACGGCGTCCTTATCATTCGGTAAGGGCTCTAGCTCCAAATCCAAGACTGCTCCCCATGGGGACGTGGCAGCACACTGAGCTGCCCGAAAAAAACATAGCTGCGGCCCATGATTGTGATGTGCTTCCTTCTCATCATCGCCATGGTATCTGCAAGATAAAACAAACCGGGCCCCTACCTAGATGTCAGGGGGTGCCTCGCTAATTGGCCTTGGATCGGTGGATGTGAATCTACACCGTCCCGATAACTACCCAAACATCCTGCCATTGTAGGGCCACTCCAGTTATGTCTCTCTTTCCAGTGGCTGCCTCTTCACCAATCCTGATGGTGCCAAAAAGTTATTAGGGACGCGGCCCTGAATAAAACAACTTCATAATCATCTCTACATATAACCCACCACTGTTTACAATGCTTTCTACTAGTCCCGATGATATAGGAACTCTTGAATCTTTAAATCTGCCTCTTTCCTTAGACCAACCTTCAATCATTTTGCTAAGGCAGTAGTCTGAACAATAACTCTAATACCATAAGCTGTAGGGTAGAAAGCTTACGCCAATAACCTACCTTGTAAAGGTCCTGGCCTTGTAGGTTCTAAATCAACTAAGTTCCTCCTGAGACTCTGTACTCACTGCCGAGTACACTTATCCTGTCCTCAGTGCCAGGGCCAGCCCTATAGTCCTTTCACATCACCACGCCAAATTGCCAAGCCCCCGGGGGAAGAGCCTCCATGCATTCGTTGGCTCCTGGGTCTAACTCCCTGAACCGCTCAATCTGTTGGCATGATAATGTCTTGGCTAATCTATTATCTACACCTGGTATGCCTCTAGCATAGACCAGTGTCATTACCCGGTCTGAATGCACGTGGGGTTATTGATTATAAAGAACACCGTCAGGTTGTCACACCAGTAACGTACCACAGAGTTGGCCCATTCACTTGTTCAAAGCCACAATGCTCCAACTATGGGGAAAAGACTCCAAAAATGTCAGGTCTCTGGTGACCCTGGCGTGGTGCCATTTCTCCTCACAGAGTTTGTGAGGCTGCTGACAGGTATTTATTGAGGACAGCAACCTTTAATAACCCAAGTCTCTTCTGCAAAATTGTGCCTATTTAATAAATTCTTTAACATTTGGGATTGTCCCAGGTGGTAGTCCTTTATCTCACAACTAAAGGTACAGTACCAAGCAATTTTTATTTATTTATTTGATTCAGAATCTGCCGCCTTCTCAGAATTAGTACCCATGGTAGTTCACCACAAATTAAAAAAGATAAAACAATAAATAGATAAAACAGCTATAAATAAAAGCAAAAGCAACAAGCTACTCTTATGGTACTTCACTTTTTTAGTTGGTCTAAAGGGCTAAAATGTTTTATATACCACTTATAAACCTAGAAAAGGTTATCATGTTGAAACACCGTTCACCATATCATTAAAATGATAATGATAATGAAGATCAAGTTTAAAATGCATCCAAAAGGCACAGCATGAATCTATGAAAAATTCTTTCCTCAACACTTGGTTGCTGAAAGGCTCCCAGAATAAAAGTTATTTGCCTGAAAGCAGAAAGCCAAAAAGAGGGGGGGGGGGGGGGCAGACCAAGCTTTCACAGCTTGGAGAGCCACCAAGAAGGTGCTCTCAGGCATCCTCACCACATACTTGTAAAATTGGTGAGACTAACAGAGGTGCATCGTTTGAAGATCTCTGTCACTTTGACCTGTGCCCAGAAACAGACTGCTAGCACAGGATGAGGGTGGTGTCTACCCTGGCGCTGGTCCCAACCAGCACTCTGACCATAACCCTCTTGAACAAGATGAAGTTTCTGAACCCTTTTTAAGGCATCCCACCTACATACTGTATTAGAGTAATCCAAACAGTATGTAACTAAGGCCTTGTCACTATGGCCAGACTAGACATCTGTAGAGATGCGTGCAGCTGGTGCCACAACTTTGTACAAATGCACTCAGCCACCACCGAAACCCAGATGTCCACTGCTGAAATTTTAAAGTACTGGTGGCAGCATGTACAAGTCAGAGTTGGGAACCCTGAAATATAATGGCAAGAAGCGGGGTTGAACCACCTGCCCTGCACTTACATGGGGAGGTAAATTCGAAGCAGTCTTCCTCATCGGGTGCCCTCCGTCAGTCCTATCCCCTAGATTGGGCCTGGCCAGAGTCATAATCTGCAGCCAGCAACCCAGTAACAACTCATCCCAACATAAATTTGGGTCAATCACGCTCCACATACGGAACGATTTGTCATAGGAAAACCATTCCTGCCCTGCAGAGACCAAATATGCCCTATAGATGAGATCTAAATATTGAATGAAGGGTTGAGCCCGCCAAGGCTGGGCCCTCACTATCATCCCAGCGTATGTTAGGAAACCGGGTAGTC
Organism: Intellagama lesueurii; assembly: GCA_037013535.1. NCBI lineage: Eukaryota > Metazoa > Chordata > Lepidosauria > Squamata > Agamidae > Intellagama > Intellagama lesueurii. The sequence goes on along the minus strand of JBAJHW010000002.1, from coordinate 196,937,988 downwards.
AATTTGCCCAATTCCTGTCAGGTCTCATCTTCCTACGTCTCTCTTATCTGTCTTGTCCTCCTTATCCTGATCCTTCTCTTCTACATTCCTGGCCATGAACTCCAACAAATCTACATATTCACCTTTCAAGCTTTCTCTTTCGTCACGGGGGTGATGTGGTCACCCAGGGGCGCAGCGCGATCCCCCAAATGGCAAGGCTTGTAATGGCACGCTATTATAACCAGTATCCAGGACCAAATGGTACGGTCAAACGCCTACACCAGCAGCTGAAGTTACCGAGGCTGGAAATGTAGGTTGTGGGCATGGCGTGGCCCAGCCACTAAACTGGGTGCTCATACAAGGCCATAAAGAACTCTGAGCCCCAAAATTCTGAATATTATGGTGGATAATATGGTGAAGTAAATTGCCCACTGCCTGGCCAAGGCCACACAGTCAAAGATTAGGAGGGCTGGGTGCAGTGGTTTGTCCACCGCCTGGCCAAGGCCAGGCCGGGAACCGTAGAGTGGTGTCATAAGTCGTGGACTGTCCACTGCCTGGCCTAGGCCAGACAGGGGACTGTGTAAAGGTGTCAAGTGCAACAGGTGACTCACCAGACATGGGTGTCGCAATAGGTTCCTCCCTGTCACAAATGACGTCCGGGCCAGCCTCATCCATTGCCTCCTGCCTGCCCCATGCCGACATACTGGTCACTGCCATGATTGGGGTTGATCTCCCTATGTCAGTTCCCTGCTGCGACGCCATTACCGTCGCCCCTTCTGCAACCTTTCTGGATGTCCTCACCACCTGTTGCTCTGACGAAGTCATCGCCATACTTGGTCCTTCCCCAGCATATAGCCTGTCAGGGCCAACTCCGTCGGTTTCCTCTTGCACCTCCTGGCTCGCAGTCACTGTTTCAAGCATTGCAGGAGTTGACGACCTTCTACCCTTCTCCATACGCCGAGACCGTGGTGTCGAAGAAGCCCCGTCTGCATCGCATCTGGTGATCTCCTCGGGTAGCTGCTCTGCCTCAAGAACAGTAAATCTAGCCATTAGATTGTTGGCTATTGCCTTAAGTTTGGCCCTATGGTGGCCCTTGGCATCCCTGGCTGATCTGCGTGGCTGGACCTCGCATGGCTGTGGAGCTTGTCCCGCCAGCCATTCAGCCTCTAATGCAGAAATCTTTTCCTGCAGTTCCTGCCATACTGGCCAGGATTCCTCGTCGGAAGAGGATTGTGAAGGCGACACGTGGGGAGCTGGCCTTTTCTTGGCCGGCTGTTTCCCCTTCTTGTCCTGACCCTTCCGCGATGCAATTGTGAACCTAGAATTCCCAGTGGATAAGCACTCACAATTGCCTCAGCAGTACAGTTGCCAAGTCAGATGATGATTCCTATCAGTACAGTATAATGACTATTGTTCTTTTAATTAAGTGTGATCGCTATGACCTGGGTTCCTTAAATTAGCCCCCCCAGTTGCCTACCAATCCACTTGGCACCAGCAAGAAAGAAGGTCCTAGTTGTTTACTAAAGATTTAGAACCTGAGCTATTCAAATTCTTGATTGATTTTCGCTACCCAATTAATCAATTGTCTTAATCACTCGTGCTCCTAATTAAAATTATTTATCAATTTACTAAACTAATTCAATCGACTTTATTCATTATTTATTATCTAAATTAAGTAAGTTAATCAACTCTATTCATTGTTTATCAATCAATTAATTACTATTAATACCAAAATTAATTTATAATAGTCGTGTATAATTATTAATAATGTAAATTATTCAATATATAATTAATATACTTTAATTTATTATTAGGTTATGGTATTCGAATTCTTATGTAATTTAATTTCAATTTATTATATATATATATATATATATTATATATATATTATATAATATATATATATATATTATTATTATTATTATTATTATTATTATTATTATTATTATTATTATTATTATTATTATTATATTTTTAATACAAGCCCCGTTCAGGCTGTGCCGCCGCTGCCACCCCCACTCTTTGAGGAAGGCAAAGGCAAGCCGCGCTGCCGAAGCGTGGCTCTGCAGCGGCTTCATCATTGGTAAGAAGATCACCTGAATAAAGCCCCTTACATTGCTTCCATATTTTGATTCTCCCCCACTAGTAACTTTCTTTTGAGGAAATAATTCCACCCTAGAACAACTGACTCAATGAAAGAGAAAGAATCAGAATGAGGGCAATAGTCTTCAAACACTCCTCAGCAATTGGGCAGGGAGTGAGAGATTATTCTGAGTGTGTTTGTTAGACAAGAAGGCATTAAAAAGAGCAAATGATTTTAGAATTCTTCTCTGCTTGTCGAGGTACACAGAAAGCACTCTAAAATAAAGGTGGGTAATCCCTTTATTGGACCATTAAAGTATTAAAAACAGGCAAGCTTTTGGGCCCAGCAAGACCCTTCATCAGACTGAGCACTGCAGAACCTAAGAAAAGGGGAAGAGGAGAGAGAGGCAGCATAGTTAAAAATTCTCCTTACCAGATGTTTTAATTTCAGGATCTAAATTAAAGTAATGACACAAGATGGAGACTGGAAATTTGCTGCATCCATTTGGGGCATCTAGTTTCATTTCAGGCCATGTAGGATGAGCTGCCTTTCCCTATTTCTGTAGACAAAGGATTGCTAATCATCCAATACATTCTCCGTTGCCTTACATCAAAGCATATAGCCCCTGTTTGGTTTGGAGCAGATGCACAAAAAGACATGGCAATATCCGTTGGAGCCAAACTGAGAGTACTACCTAGCAATCAGAGGAAGATTGTGTCCTCAGATAAAGCATCCCTTCTTGAGTGATGGCAGATACTTTCCCACCCTCTCCCTTTTGTTTAGTCTTAAAATGACACTGTTGTGGGGCTCCAGAGTACTCAGATAGAGGACTTCTTTCTTGGACTTATAAAAAGGTCATGTGAAACAAACATCTAAACATGATAGAAATCACAGCATATTAGAGGCCTATAGCCAGCTGTTTGGCTAGTTAATTCATATACCCCACACCTCCTTTTGGTACCCAAGTCAGCTAAACCAGAACCCAATGTCTGTTCCTTCAACCCTGAGTAAAATTTCTCAACAGTATTTTTCTGACACAATAAAGGAGAGAAGACGAAACCCACATATGCCACTTAGAGCTCACTGAAGGACAGGTAGAATATGACTGCAACCAATAAATACACCTGTACTGCTTCCTGCAGTCCATGATTCATTTGCAAAAATTTGTTTCTCTCCCATTGTGCCCCAGTCTTTCACACACACAATGTACCTACACACAGAGAGAGGTTGCTTGATCACAAGGATCTTGAGCACTTTGAGATCTGATCAGTGGTTATAATAGGGATTCCAGAGACACAGCATTGCTAAGTGATATGCTTGCTTATTGTTCCAATTGGTGAGCAGTGCATGAAGCAAATCTCCCATCCCACTTAATGATGGGAACAGGCAGAAGTTGGAGAAGGAATCTCTGTGGGTTGGATTAGACCTATGGTCTAGAGATTTAATAATAATAATAATAATAATAATAATAATAATAATAATAATAATAATAATAATAATAATAATAATAATAATAATAATAATAATAATAATAATAATAATAATAATAATAATAATAATAATGTGCTGTCAAGTCAATTCTGACTTATAAGGACCCTTTTTGGGATTTTCTAGGTAGAAAGAACTCAGACATGGTTTACCATTCCCTTCTTCTGAGGGCATCCTAAGACTGTGCAGCTTACCCAAGGCCATGCAGGCTGGGTTTTCTGGGGTGCAAAATGTGGAATTGAACTCCCAACATCTGGTTCTATAGACAACGACCAAACTCACTGAGCTATCCAATCAGGAGGTTTTCTATATCTGGATTAATGAATGAATAGATTAAAGAAAGTGGTTGGTGGGTGAAATGAAAGCCTCACATTGTGTCTTGTGGAATCTGATACCACATTCCCAGTTCTGTTTCTGCTTTAAGCAGAAAAACTTGCTTCAGTTTCTCCATTTCTTAAATATGAATAATATTATTTGCCCTTCTGTTGAGGTTTTGGGAAGCCTTAATTCACTGTTTGCATTTCTTTATTGCCTTTCACATGAGAACTTTGGTTTACCCTAAAGTAATATTTGTGAGTAATTTATTTCCATTATTCATTTGGGAGTTTAGCAAACAAGAGGAGCCACTTATTGAAATACATAATCATGGAGCAGTAAATAGGAGATTAAATTACAAACATAGGAAATATTGAAGCTTTTCATCTCATGATGGGCGAAATCCAAATAACCAGTTATTTTATTTATTTATTAGATTTCTATACCGCCCATCTAGAATGTGTCTACTCTGGGCGGTTTAGACTTGGAAAGACTACTATGTTAAAAAGTATAGACTGGATCCAGGTTTAACCATACCTACCTTTTAGAGATATGATTTTCGATCTGCTGTATACATTTATTAAATACATTAATTTAATTTAATACTTAGAAATACATTGAAATAAATTAGATGTGTTGCTCTGTCTTGACTAATTTTAGGTCCCACTGATTTCAATTGGTCTGTTCACTATGGCTAAGCCTAGATCCAACTCATTGGTTCTTGTGTGAATTATCTCTTCACCCTTCAGCAGTCTGGAGACTTATCTGCAGACTTCAAGGAGACATTCTTAATATTCGGTCATGGTTGTGACTGAATGACCTGAGTATCTAGGCCAGCACTGTTCCTTAACTCAAGAAAAGTGAATACAAGTCTGGCTTCCAGATTTCCAAACCCAGAAAATAAAAATACTACTGCAACCCATGGGGCATGAGAGCAAATACTGATGACTCAAATGGCAGAAGGAATCCCATCGTCAATATGGGACCCTGGTGTGAATTGGCAAAGACACAAGATAGATTCCACCTCACTACAATATATAGTTATGGTCACACACAACTATATATTCCTTCCTTCCAAAAATCTCCAGTTTATGAATGTGGGATATTGCTTCTGAATCCACAATTCAAAATATCAGGGAATGACCCAATCCTGCTTCACAATATTGTGCCTGCATTGCCTGCAGGAAAAAGGATGCTATATTTTACATAGCAAAGGGTAGCCTGAATGCTGATGACAATGAAAGGGTGGATTTTTTAAAAGAGCAAATTGAAGACCAACATATCTTGCAATCTTTTGGAAGAGGGAGGAGGAAGGAGGATGAAAAGCAAAGAAACAGAGGGCAAGAAAAGAGAAAGAGAAAGGAAAGGAAAGAAAGGAAGTCTGTGTTTTCACCTCCTCAATGGGGGTTGTTTTCCTCTTCCCTTCTTATGTGATAGCCTTTACAGACTATTATCTGGAAAGTAAGCTCCACAACACAGAGTCTTGCTACTTATAGTTATACCAACTTTCCCTCTAATAAGCTCAAACTGGCATCCATAACCTCCCCCTTCTACTTTTCTTCACAACAACCCTATGAGGTAGGTCAAGCTGAGAGAAAATAACTGAGAGAATGATTGTGCTTCTCCCCTTCCTCTTCCCATACTCCACAAGAGTAGCTGACTTTCAGCGTCTTCCCCATCCCCATTGCCACTGCCAAGCACTCTTTGTATTACAACTGTCAACCTGGATGTTAGATTTATACCTCACCTTTCCTCCAGGGAGCTCCATCCACTTTATTTTCACAACAACCCTATGATGTATTGCATATATAAAATCATAACTAATGGCCCAAGTGAAGAAAATAAAGAAAACTCAGCTATAATCAGTTAGACTCAAAGGCTTAAGTAAATACCCAGGTCTCAGCTTAGCTCTGAAACAAGGCCAAGCAGGCCTCCAGGGAAGGGCGTTCCTTCATCAGGATGCCACTACTGAGAAGGATTACAGCCTTACTCTTTAAACGCTATATTCCGACAGAAATGGATGAAACAGTCTAATTGCCAAGGGTCTCAGCCATCATAGACATACTAGGAGTTATCTATGTCATGGCTCCTAGTATTTTCATTTACACGTTGCTGTTATATGCCATTATGCTGCTTCCAGCTTTCGGCAAACCTATGAATTAATGACCGCCAAAAGGTCCTTCATTAATACCCCTGATCAGCTCTTGCAAACTCAAGGCCGTAGCATCCCTTCTGGAGTTAATCTATCCCAGGCTCAGTCTTCCTTTTTTTTCCCTAATGTCCTCCACATTTTCAAGCATTATTGTCCTTTCCAATGAATCTTGTCCACATGTGATAGCATCAATTTAATCATTTTAGTTTCTGGTGACTGTTCAGGCTTTGTTTGCTCTAGAACCCATTTATTTATCTTTCTGGCAGTCCATGGCATCCATTAAGGTCTCCTTCAGCAGCATATTTCAAATAAGTTTTTTTAAAAAAATTGACTCCATTTGTGTAGGCAATTTATTTATTTATTTATTTATTTTATTTTATTGGATTTCTATCCCGCCCATCTAGACCAAAGGTCTACAAAGGCAATGTCCTTCCCATCAAAAGGTTTTGAGGAGCATCATGTAAGCAGCTGGTTTTAAACTTCTCACAAGTTGAAGATCAAACTTATATGTCACAGGATACTCATGCATTTTACTCTCCCCTGTAGATGAAGGTTTCATTGATCAATGGATGCAGTCCCTCAGAGATACCTGTAGTACACTCATGAACCTGATTAGGAAACACTGATTTATATCAAGTTACTGTTTTGCTGCCATATGTTAATAGAGGTGTTGGAAGACGGCATGTGAGTAACATAACTTGAGTGTTCCTACGGAAAAGTGAACAGCAGGTTTCTAGTTTCAAAAACAAAAAAATATATATCAAGTGCCTGTCTTCTCTGTCCCAGGCATGCTTTCCTTTTACATTCTTCATTTCCTTCCACCACAGCTTTTATTTATTTATCTATTAGAAATTGTCACTGTTCAGTAAAATGAAGCTGTCAAGGAAAACAAAGAAGATCAACCGTAGGTGAATTTGTTAGAGCAGCCAGTGGTGTCAGTAAATAGGGAAATCCTGCCCTCCCCTTGTTTTTTGCAGCCAGCAATCACAGAGGGTATCGAGACACAGATGGATTACAACACTGAAGAGAGTATTGGTGATTTTATTGATGAGCCTCTCAAATCATCACGAAACCAAAATGAGCTGTTCCCTTCTCAGCTGGAGTCAAAACAAACTGATTACTGTTGTCTCAACCTTTACTGATGATAAATGAGGGTGGTTCAGGCCCTTGACCCACATTCAAAGCTATTCTGGTGACCCAGCCAAAAATCTTTGAGGAAGAGGGAAGACTGGCTAATGAAGCTTGACTCCATTCTTACTACTATTTCCTGTCGGTGTAGCTGTAATTGATTTGCCCAGATAGCATTTTTATAAATAATCAGAAAAGTCAAACTATCTTCGTAACACTAAGTATCAGTTCCTGTGCTCCATCTCCAGTACTCAAAAGCTCTCTCTCTCTCTCTCTCTCCTTCTCTCTTCCCTCCTCTCCCACCTTTTGGACACTTCACAGACTACAGAAAACACAGATTTAGGTGTGCCTAACATTACTTCAGAATGATACTAAAGGGTAGCAGGGCAATTTTAATTAGTCTTCTTAGCAAGATTGGCTCTGTCACTCGGCAGGGTGATGGGACTGCTTCGGTGAGCACGTGTGAAAAGGGGGCAGTGTTGGCAGATCCAGCCTGCCCCCTTCTCTTATAAGATGCAGACCTTATAACCTAGTTTTCTGGATCAGCTGATGAGGCAGCTTTCTGTGGATGAAGATAACTCATCAACAAAAGAAATATTCAACTACTGGCTCACTTGGCTTTTGGACTGGAAGTGGACCTTGCTATATTTTACACCAGGTATCCTTATTTTGAGACCTGTTAGATTTTTGCCAGCAGGACAAAATGAAAGATCTGGAGTATAAAAAAATGGGTAAGTTGCTTTTTTGGAGCACAATTCCTAGAACTCCTCAGACAGCAAAGCCAGTAATTTTTCCAAGCCCTGAATCTGGTGTGACATTGGTTCAGAGGACCAGTGACAAATTAAAACAAAAGAGCAGTTAGGATCAGACAGTAAACCAAGAGGGAGGATCATAGAATAAGCCAGGAGTCAGAATTGACAGTGGCCAGAAATGAAAGAAAAAAATAGAGTTCAGTTACAAACAGAAGTCCTTTCTAGGGATGGAACTTTCATGTTAGCACAGAAGAGAAAAACATGTTTCCCTTGTTGATCTAACCTTTATTTTACCCTTTGTCTCTCAAATCACCCAGGAAATTTTTCATTCAATAGTGTCATGAGGGCTTCTGTCACTGGTCAGCTATAATGTCTGGGGTGAGTAGAAGAGGGAATTTTGGATCTATAAAGGGGCCTGAATTGATTGGAACTGCTCTTTCTTTGTGCCATTCCTTGTTGGTGTGTAAGCTCCTGGTGCCCTCTATCTTGTGCCACCTGCCTGCCTGGCTCACTGTCTATCTGTGCCTTTTTCTTGGATCCTTTGTTGTTGTTTAGTCGTTAAGTCATGTCCGACTCTTTGTGACCCCATGGACCAGAGCACGCCAGGCCCTCCTGTCTTCCACTGCCTCCCAGAGTTTTGTCAAATTCATGTTGGTAGCTTCGATGACACTGTCCAACCATCTCGTCCTCTGTCGTCCCCTTCTCCTCTTGCCTTCACACTTTCCCAACATCAGGGTCTTTTCCAGGGAGTCTTCTCTTCTCATGAGATGGCCAAAGTATTGGAGCCTCAGCTTCAGGATCTGTCCTTCCAGTGAGCACTCAGGGTTGATTTCCTTCAAAATGGATAGGTTTGTTCTCTTTGCAGTCCAGGGGACTCTCAAGAGTCTCCTCCAGCACCACAGTTCAAAAGCATCAATTCTTCGGCGGTCAGCCTTCTTTATGGTCCAGCTCTCACTTACATACATCGCTACAGGAAAAACCATAGCTTTGACTATGCGGACCTTTGTCGGCAAGGTGATGTCTCTGCTTTTTAAGATGCTGTCTAGGTTTGTCATCGCTTTCCTCCCAAGAAGCAGGCGTCTTTTAATTTCGTGGCTGCTGTCACCATCTGCAGTGATCATGGAGCCCAAGAAAGTAAAATCTGTCACTGCCTTGGATCCTTTACTTTTTCCTTATTGGGGGGGGGGGCATTTCTTTGGATTATATTTGTTGCTGCTGCTCCCTGGCAGCCTGCCTATGCCAATGTGCTTCCTTGGGATTATTCTTTGGCTCTTCCCCACCCCAAATTCCTTTGGGGATTTTTTTCCTCCTCTTTGTTCCTTTCCTTTCTTGGATTATTTTTTCTGCCTGATGGCTGCTGCATTGAACTCAAAGAAGAGAAGAGAAGTGGTGAATGGGAGAGAAACATGCTCATATTCTAGTCATTTTGGTTTGGGGAGACTCTGGTTGTATTTTTTGCCTTCATTTGCTTGCTTCCTTTTTATAGTTTTTGTGCGAGAGAATTTTGTGTGTTTAAATTTGTTATTTTTTCCAAGTCCTGTGCATGTGGGTGGGTGCCTTTCCTGTTTCATTGATTTGTTAAAAAGATTATTTGGTTAATTTATTGTGCACTTATTCCATTAAAGGTGTACATTTTGTTGATTTTTTTTCAAAGTTATTTTGTTTTGTGGTGGTGGTGGTTGGTTTGATTGCTGAGTAGATTATTCTCTGTTGCCATGTCTCTACTTTTTTGCAGTAGTTTTTATAAGTTATTTGGGGCATTTTGGACTAGTGCCAGAAAACAAATGGGGAAAAATAAGTTAAAATGACTTGAAAGTCTCTTTTATGTTAAATGAAAGGACCATTACAAAAAAATATCCATGAAAATAAAAGAGATGCACACACATGCACACACGGACATGCATGCACATGCATGTGCACACCCACCCACATCCTGAAAGAACCCAAAATGAAACAAAATAAAAGCTTTTCCTGTGCATATCCCTAATCCTTTCTGGCCAGAAGAGGCTCATGGCTACTCAGGCCAGGTGGTAGGAGACCACGTTTGGAAGAGTCTTTCTTTAGAGGGGTACTGGGCAGTGTCCAGCCTTTTCTGAAACAGAGGAAGTGGAATTATTTATTTGAAGAGGGAGTGGAGAAAAAGAAAAGGCTTTAGCATGGCCATTGAACAGTGTAGCGAGTGGGGAAAGAATACAGCTGTAGCCCATGGTCATCGGGGGAAGGAGATCTGTATAGTGGTCTCTCCAGCATCTGTTCCAGCCAGTGGATTTGTAGCTGCCTTGGCAGATGCACTTTCAGTGTCTAGAAGCCTTTCTGATAAATGCCAGGTCAGTTCATGTAAAAAAATACAGCTTTACAGAACTTGACCTTGGACTAGCATAATGACCTAGCTTGCATTATAGAGATCTATAATGTACAGACATTGCAGAGTAAAGGAAATTTCCCCAGCTTTCTTTCACCTGTGTTTTCTAGTTTAGGAATAAACATCCCTATTCTCAGCAGATTTTGCTTAGGACTTTAGGTGTACATATAAAGCATTAAAATAAAGAATTATGGGAGCCTGGCATTGTAATACAACCCAGCCTTTGTTCTGAACTTTACCAGTATTCAATTTTTCCAAACAATATTTCTGTTCAACCAATTTGCAATCTGGAGATACTAAATGACCTGCCCCTGCTCCTGATCTTCACCTCTTCAGGATCCCTTTGTAAACAAAGCAACTATGAATATACATTGTACATTGTAAATTAGTCCATATGATCAGGAACCATGAAAAAAGGTTTGAGAGTATTTGGCATGCAGCAATAGAGAATATTTGATAGCTTAGATGCAACAGCACTTGGTATTCCATAGGGATCTTGGCAAGTCTTTGGTACCAAGTCTCAACTCCCAAGCTCCAAGTCTGACTCCCTATTAAAAACAAGCTTTTTTCCCCAGAAAAAAAGGGAAGGGGTGGATGGGTTCCAAGTCATGAGTCAAGCCCAAGTCATTGAAAAAAGTACCCCTGAGTCAAGTCAGAGTCGAGTCACTGGTGTGACTTAAGTCTAACTTGACAGGGAGTCCCCCGACTCAAGTCCCCATCTCTGGTATTTCACAGTATCAGGTGTAGCACTTCATGTTTGATTATGGCACTTTAGCACTTTGCACATTTTATATTTAACTTCATTCCCTCACCCAGTCAAGCCAAATCTATTTTAAATTTTGACATAAATTATATATTTAATCTGTATTTTATAATCTCAAATGAATTCTAAACCTTAAATGTTCAAAATCTGCCACATTTTCTGCTGTTTGTAAAGGTCTTAGCTGTTGCTATTGTAGGATTTCGTTTGCATTCAACATTTGTGGGACATACCCTTCCTAATGCAAATGTGACAGTTAGGGAATACAAAAATAAAAGCTTTGGGCATAATCCTTTTTAAAATATCTTTAAGCTAGTACATTCAGAAAAGTTGATCACTGCTCTCTCTTTCAGCCAGTCAGTGGTGAAGATCTTTGTTCAAAAGCTACCAATCATCCTCCTGTTGGCTTGTTCTGCTGGGCTGATCTTTTATCAATGTCGTGGCTGACACGGGAAATGTTCTCTCACTGCTTAGGAGAGGACAATAGAAATTCAGCCCATGAAAATGTAATAGGCAGGAGACAATTTCTCCAAGATTACTTTCCATAAAAGTCAATCGGTGGCATCTGCTCAATCTAGTGTAGATAAACCGTGAACTATTTTCTATCTCATTAACTCAGGGGATGGGATATCAGATAAACCCTGGGGGCCTCACGCTTTGTTATCACATTTAAGGCATTTCCCAAACTCGGTACATTAGCTGTTCTGGGCACGGCCAAAACTTAAAGTTGCAATTAAACCATTTATATTTTAAGGTAGCCAAAAATAAGAAAGCTTCAACTTAATCTGACTTGTGTCTCTAATTACTAGTCACTTAGCCTAAATTATTCAACATGTCCTCAACAATGATGTATGATACATGTAAATCTTCAAACAGGACTTTAATAGAATTATCTAATTCTATTAAACTGCAAGCAAGTATCCATTAAATATTTATTAGTAAGTCTGTATTCACTTAAGATAGATTGGATCATCATCCAAGCACTTTGTTAACGTTCCTTAGTGTTCAGCCTCATAGGCTGGGAATCTGCAATGAGCTAATCACAAATTGTCCCTATCGATTAATTTCCAATTATGTAGGCTGTAGCAAATAGATCAATGAGAAGAAGAAGATCCTGGAAGAACGGATAAAGAATATTAGGAATGTTTCTTTTTCAAGTAAAGCTCTATAGTTTCCATCAACAAGTTTACTACGGCCCAGTTTTCGGGATTTTGAAAAGCTTTTAGCTAACTGAATTTCTAGGCTTGGTGGTAGACATAGTCTCTTACCAGCTTAAAAATGACAGAAGATTGCTAACTAAAAACCTAACATGTTTTGACACTAAGCAACCCAAAAAGTCATATATCCCATCTCCTCTAACAGTTACTTCCATACAGGGCAATTGATTAAAGAACTAAAAAGCCCATGGTGGGTTTGTTGAATCTACATGTCAAAACAGTGATTGTGGAATTTGTAGGGTCATGCCTACTTCTGTGCTTCACCCACCTCATTATTTTTATTTTTATAAGGCTTTTTTTTTGTTGGAAAAAAGTCACTTCACACTTTCTAATGGCCAAAACACATTTTTTTAAAAAAATACCCTTTGAGGGGTGTAGAGGGATGGGTTTCTGTGGGAGCAAAAGATGGCAAAATCACTTCCCATCCACCCTGGAGGGAACATGGGGCATTTTAATCCTTTTTTTAAATAGAAGGCATTCGTAGGTGGGGTCTGGGTGCTGCATTTGGAGCCTGGGAAGGGTGTGCAGCCAACAGCTCACATTTTGCCCACCTCTGTGTCAGAAAATAATGCTTAAGGACATTTATGAAATTTCTCTGAATCAATAGGGTGGTGTCCAGATCTAATGAAATTCAATGAAACTGAACATAAGCAGCAGAGAGAGCATATTGAGCAAGTAGCATTCTAACACAGCTATATCTGGTCTACTTCCTCCTCCAAAATGGAACAGACAGTGGGGTTTTTGCCTTGGATTGTAGATTTGGGGCCTGTCACTGTTCTTATTAGGGATGTCAGAGAAATTAATATTGATTCATCTCAAAGGCATGGGGCTACAAAACAGCAGGGCTGTGAGTAAGAGAATTGAATCAGAAAGAGTGGGAGAACTGAAGAGGCCGGAGCTGATCGTGCCACTTAAATGGCTGAGGCCTTTGCCAACTTTATCTAGGGTTTTGAAGATGGTGCATGTGGAGCTGATCCTTCTATGTTATGGATACCCAAATCAGGTGAGGAAGGTATCTTGGATTTTTGTCTGAATTTGAATTCAAAAGGACACTTGAACTTTGCAATTCTACAAGCAACTTCTGGAATGGTGCTGTTGCTGAGGATTTGGATGCACAAATCATAGCATTTTATTGTTGTTATAATTGCTTATGTTGTCTGTTATATAACTGTGAATTAAAAAAAAGACTCAGTTTGTGAAATTGTGCTTGTAAGATTTATCAAAAGATATCTACGTGAACAAACAGTTCCATAGAACTAAAAAGTGTTACACTTAGAAAAGTTGTTTTTCAGATTGCAACTAGCTTAATCCCAGAGGAAGCATAGCAATTGGTAATTCTGGCTGGAAGTATATGGGAACTGTAAAATAAAACCTAATGTTTCCAAGCTCTGCACAGACATACATATAAAATTAAAGAAAAAGGTTGTGTAAGAAAAGATATATAGGACAGATAGCAAGGCTTTCTCCTATACCCGACCCAATCCATGTATTTGCTATTTTAGAAATTAAATTAGAAGCTTAAAATTGAAGTTTTCAGAAGAGATTTTGTCTTTCATTGGCCCTTCAATCTCCTTCTATTTTGGCAATTCCTTATTTTGCTATGGGAACTGGTCCCTAGCATTTGTGTTCAAATCTCAGCATTTTAAAGTCCCAAAACACTGAAGGAAACTTCAAACATTTCTGGGGTTACCTTTACTGACATGAGTGCAATTGCGGGCTTCTTCAGTGGCCCCATATTTGCTCTGGTAACATACAAATATCCCTGCATTTCACCCTATTCTGACCTCTTTCCCCAGAACTGGGAGCACATCCCTCTTGGTAAGCATCATCCAGAGAAAAGGAAGCCTGGTGCAGTGGTTAGAATGTTGGACTAGTGCTCAGGAAACCTAGGTTCCACACCTGCCTCTCCACTGTTTGGTTATGAAGCTGACTGGGTGTTACTTTGAACAAGTCACACTATCTCAGCCTACCATGCTTCACAGAGCTATTCTGTGACTGAAGTGGAGAGGACAGCCATGTATACAACCTTGAACTTATTGTGGGATGATATAGATGAAACCAAAAAAATTAAAAACATTAAAAATGGTGTAATCCAAACTCATAACTTCAGTATAACATGCTGCCCATTTAAGTATTCAGGTTAGGTTACTAATAGATACCAAGGCCTTCCACTATTGTTCTTATATTCTTAAGAATGAACAAAGTCCCCACCCCTTTTACACATCTATTTAGGAGGAAATCCAGGCAAACTCAGTGAGGTTACTCCCAAGTAAACAAATGTAGGATGAGCACTTCTAGACAATCAAACATGCATGCATGATCTATAATCTGTTTACGGTCTGAAGAATCAGAGTCATTAATCTTTCAAAGGCTGGAGGCAGGAGTAGCAAAAAATAATCAGTTTGTGCTCCTTATCAGACCATGTGGACAATAAATTTTGTGTGTGTGTATGATTTAGGTATCTGGCTGCAGAGCCAGAGGTTGGGAGTTAGTTCTCCATTGTACCTCTTGGGAGAACACCCAGCAGGTGCAGCCATGGGCAAGCTCCACAATCCCAGAGTGGCCCTAGAAGGGAATGCTAAACCACTTCTGTACATTCCCTACCTAGAAAATCTTGAAAGGGGCTACCATAAGTCAGAATTGACTTGACAGTACACAGCTATTATATTATTATGCCTATTTCATAAATAGTGGAAACAGAGAAACAAACTGATGTTTGAAATGAACACACACCTCAGTACACATCACTGCTCATCTTTGCTTCATGTATTTTGGAAACATTTTTCTTTCACAAAATTTCTAACACTCACCATTAAATCAAATTGGTACCCGCAATTGCACTCATCTTGGTACTGATTTAATTTAATATAAATGTTAAAATTATGCTGTTTTAAAGGTTATGATGTTTTAATGTTATTATGTTTTTATTATGTATGTAAGCCGCCCCGAGTAGACTTTGTCTAGGGGGGCGGGGTAAAAATCTAATAATAAATAAATAAATAAATAAATAAATTGGTAGAGTTCAAATCACTTAAATCACTGGATTGACATAAGTTGGAAGTGACTTGCCAACACAAAACAACAAATAATGTAAAGCCACATAACATTTATTAAACAGTTGTAGCAAAATGTCAAAAGTCAACAAATAAATTCTTTAATTGCACAGATGACATTTCATTATTCCAGGTATTTCAAATGAACATACACAACTACACATTTAATGTTTCATCTATAGGACCTGAGGCTTGATCATGACATGATGCGGCATAGATCAGAAATAGGTCAATACTCTTGTTTCTTATCAGGATGCATAGAATCATAGAATTGTAGAGCTGGAAGTACCACAGGGGTTACTTTGGTTCACTAACCAATACATATGGAGATTGCAGCCAAGAAATCAGAAGGAGATTGAGACTTGGAAGGCAACTATGAAGGTACTAGAAGAGATCTCATGGAGTATGGAAATGTCCCTGGAGACTGAGACCAGGATAATCCGTACAATGCTAATGGTGAGGACTGTTGGTGATAGAATCTTCAGGAGGTCACCAATTCATAGGGTTCTACAGGTCTGGGGGTGGCTATTTGGTTGCCCCAGCTTTGGAGCTTTATAACAAAACAAACAAACAAACAAACAAAAGTCCCAGAGCTCTTATGTGCAGACACTGGGAACATAAACTCTTTGGAAGTAATACGTACAAAATAGATCCCTGGATTCACTGTTACTGCTTCCCTTTTCAGCACTCTCAGGTGTATGTTGTGTCACCTGCAGATGTGATGAACATCTCTTCTACTTTGTCATCCAAGTAACCTATAAATATGTCAAACAACACTAATACTGGTGTCACTTCTCTCTAGAATGATGAGGAACCACAGGTGAATACTTTTTGGGCACAGTTCATCAGCCAGCTAATCTATCTAGATACCAATCTATCTAATATTAGCATTCCCTGGGCCACATTTTATGAGCTTGTCTCTCAGAACACCTTGGGAGATCTGGTCAAAAGTCTGACTGATATCTAGATACACTACATCCACAAGCATTCCCTTGACAAGCTTGTAACTCTTATCCCAGTAAGATTAATCTGACATGACTTTTTCTTGTTGAAAAACAGCAACATGCCAGCTTCTAGTAATCATAACATTCTTTTCCAGGTGCTCACAGATTGACTATTCAATTCTCTGTTCTTGACATTTTCCTCATATTGATCCCAAACTGGCTGGTCAATATTTTCTTGGATCTACTCCCCTCCCTTAAGAAGGGAACATATGATTACCTCCAAAATTCAGGAATTTCAAATGTTCCCTAAGAATTATCTACTATAAACAACACAAGCTCTCAACAATACTTTGCAAGTTTCTTTAGACCCATGGATGCAATTCCTCTGGCCCAGGAGATCCGAATTCATTGAATATAACCAGATGTTAACCAAACAGTTGCCAGTCCCATCTAAGTGCTGCTTAGGTACATTACCTCCACTACATTTGCAACATATCTCATTGCCTATCTATTTGTCTTCATCACCTGGGCACCCTCCTTACTGCAGCAGTACTTTGTGATTTTTCAGTCAAAGTTCCTAACACAGTTAATTCATGCATGTTTCCAGAATTGAACTTATATAAATAAGGACATGTGGTGACAACATTCACTAAGATCTGGCTATGACTAGCATCCTTTCTAAATACATAAGGGCTTCCACCCCATATCACTAACCGTTCAGTTCTGCTTGTCATCTATGTCTGTCACTTAGAGAAGAAAAGAATCCTCCCTTCCATCAATTTAGCCTTGAGGTCCTGTTGACTACCCAATGGGAAGTCAAGCATCATGGTATTTGTACTTGATCTGTTTAATCAACACTTTACAAGCCTTAATTCAAAATTGCCTTTGATTTGAATTGACAGTGAAAATCCTATTGATATTTTCCTGCTCTGACTGTCTTGCTCTCATGTACGGTACTGATCACTCCACATCACCACAGGAGTGGTCATTTTAACTCTTCTCAACTTGGCCACTTTTCCCTCCTAGAAGGCAGGCCCAGTTACAGAAACAGTTACCTTTGGCCCAAACATCCTTCTTCTTCCTGCTCCTGCTCTTTTGGCACAGTTCTGGAACCATGTCTTGAAATATGGGCTAACTCCTGGAACCCTGTAGCTACGCAAAGGTTTATGGGAATTGCCTTTGATCCTCTAGGGATGAAGAAAGTCTGCCTTTCAACCAGATTTTGAAATACTTTCTCGAAGACCTTACACGTGGATGCCTTGTGCTTTCTCATTTCCTAAAAATAAACCCGCTTTGATCTTTCCTGCTTTACGATAGCTGTGGATTTAAACCCCCTATGTCTAACCAAAGCTTGAAAGCTTTGCTGTGCTCATGGTACCAACAATTAGGTCTTTATACAAAAGAACTGAGGCACCCCTAAATGCCTAGAGGCAAGAGAGAAGCATATTAATTATTAAATACGGCTTATTAAGGCCCATTTGTGAGGGTGGCAGCTGAAAACTACCATTTTCTGTGGTGCGGATGTAGGAGGTTATTTTAACCTCCCCTACCCTCACACCGCAATGTGGTCTTTCCACAAGTATCAACTCAGAGTCTCTGAGTTCATAGTCAATGCAGATAATGCATTAAACAGAGGCTGTCAATTATCTCCCTGTGATACATTGGTCCCCAGTGTAGAAAATCAAGGCAGTGCTGGCTTTCTTCCCCTGATTAGAACATTTCAGACACATACCCAATGCTGAGGTGATCTTTTTTTTTTCTTCAGCTGAAAGCTGACTTCTTTGTGGGAGAGGGGGAAAAAAATCTGGGCTATATTGCAGAAAAGCCAGAAGAGAATGGAAACATGTGACACCTGCTCTGCATGACTAAATTGGCTGCTAAAGGCCAAAGGCAGTGAAAATCAAGTCCAATGAGAGTCTTCAGAGAACAGAGCACGTAGAAATTGCCCTCGGGTTTCGAAAAGGAGTCACTGCATTAGTTCCTCAATTTGAAACTTCTCAGTGGCTGAAAGGAAAGCAATCACAGTGAACTACCACTGGAGAAGCTGAAATCATTTCAGAATCATGTCAACTCCAATTTGTTTTATTCAATCTCTTCACAACATAACCAGATGCAGCTCATTCCAAAGCCCCTTAATTTCAGCACACAGTGCTAGGCTTCCTCTTTTTTTCCTTCTTCTTCCTAATTGTTTCTAGGCTACATATGCCTTCGTGAAATGGTTGGGGCAATTGCCTCTAGGATGGGAGGAGGGATTTCTTCCAGTACTCAAGCCTGAATGGTATGAGAGATTATGAACAAACAAACATACAAAACCACGACTCATTCTTCCACCAACCATCTTCTGTACTGATAAACCATCTGTCCTTGGCTTATATGGCACCATTGCCAAGTCTATAGAGGAAAAAAATGTAATGCTGTTCCGTGAATGGAACCAAAGCACTCGAGTAGGAGGGGGAAATGCCGTAAATGTAAACGGGGTTTATATGTGTGTATAAAAGTCTGTCTCTCTAATGTGTTTGCCCTTGCACCACTTCTGCAAAATACGGAAGAGCTATTATCCATCTATAAGCTCTGGGAAAGAGAAACTGCAGATAATCTAGCTATGTCACAGTCAAAGTGCACAAGTGTGCTGTACTGAAATACTGAAGGTAGGTTAAAGGGTACAGAATACCTATGGAGACTCAGGTTCTAAAGGCCTCTAAATAACACAAACAGATATATTCCATGACTAATGTTTAAAAGATGATCCGTTCATATTTAAGACTAACATTTAAAAGATTATCTGCAGTCATTCAGTCTTGGAATAAGTAATGTCTTTCTTACCTTGCTTATTAAATGGCATGCCATTTTGAATTCAGTCTCTGAAAAATGTCATGGCTCCCTGTGACATCACTTCTTGTCTCCCCTAGGCGATACCAGATGTCATCTTCGCTACATGTGGCTAAGCTGGATATGCATTTGCTCTGGCTAGATTTTAATTCTGCCCATTTTAAAGTTAAGAGTTTGGGAGAAAGCTATGGGTTTTGTTTTCGTTTGAATCTCTTTTTGCTAATGACATTCGCTTGGCCATGTTTCAAAATATGGTGAGAGATGAATTTAAGGAGAGAAACAGTGTGGAATAGTGGAAAGAGCACCAGACAGACACAAGAGATCCAAGTTCAAATCCCCACTTGGCCACAGAAATTCACTGGAGGAGGCTAAGGATGGATTTGAACCCAGGCTTCCTGAGTTCTAGTCCATCACACTGTCCACTACACCATACTGCATATCCCATTGAAAAGTATATTGGCTTTTAAGTTCAGGAATCCTGGACTTTACATCATCAAAAAAATTAAGAGCAAAGGCAGCACCATGTAACTATTTACTGTAATGTTAGCAGTAGCACAACGTGGGTTGCCAGAAGACAGGGTAAGGCAAGTATTGTGCCCCCTTGAGGTTGCCTTGAGAAGTGGCACTGCCCCCTGCACATGGCCTGCCTGGATGCTTTACACTGGGGCAGAGAGGCTGGGCTGCTCCAGGCTGCCTTTGGGCCACCCTCTCCAAGGTGGCGGGTCGGCTCAGCCATTTCCAAACCCCACTGTTGCTGCCTGCCCAGAGGGAGAAACAAAGTGAGCGAGCAAGTTGCAGCCAAAAGAGGGGAGGCAAAGGTCATGAGCTTTCTTGCCCGCTGTGTGCTCTCTCTCACTCAGTGGCTCCATGGCAAGGCTGAAACTTTGTGCCCCTAAGAAATATACACCCAGAGCAACTGCCCTTGTGGCCCTGCCCACACTATGCCACTGAATGTTAGACATACCTTAACAGAGCATACATAAACACTGATTCTTACTAAGTACTCATATAACATTAAAGCATGACATGGTTTATAAATCACTGATATATAGTCAATTTTATTTAATGTAGCTCATATCACTGCCACTTTCTTCTACCTACAGCTAGCCTAGTTCTCAAGAAAAATAATTTTCATGAAAAATAACGTACAATTGCTTTCCCTAAGCAGACAAGGAACACAATACACTACAAGATGGTATTTCTAGTGTGCTTCTACTGTGTTTCTTTTGAACTTCACTGTGTCTCCATTGTATTCTAAACAAAATCAGGTAACAGAAAGTCATCCATGGTTGTCAGCACCATGTTGCTAAGATGGCTCTGCCTGCATGACTTTCATTAATGCTGAAACTCGATTATATGTTATCGGTACTCTAGAAAATCATAGGTTCAGTCCTCAAACCATACTATTGACACAAATCTTATTCTTTTCCAAGAAGTTCCTGCTAATACCGATCTCTTGAAGAAGAAGAAAGACAGTGTTTTCTGCTCCTTAAGAGAATGAAGTACCATAATTATTGTTCATATAAACTCAAATTCTGGTCCTATCTTTTAATCAATGGAAACATACATACTTACCCTGTTCTGACTATGATTTTATGTGGAGAGAGGTTGCACCAACCTTCAGTTGAAAACTACAACTACAGTTTGAATTAAGAGTGTAACTAAATATTCAAACAGAACTAGCGCTTTAGCTGAATATTCATACAGTAGCCACCATATCCAAATGTCCATGTACTCATTCTCATGTCCAGTACAGAACAAGCAAGAAACAAACAAACAAACAAACCCATTCACAGTATGACACTGAAATGTGGTTTCAGGGGAGGGGAGATTACAACAATGACTCATGCTGAAGTTGTACTATTCTTTTTCATGCTGAAGTTGTATTATTCCTTTAATTTTCAGCCAGAATCTCCTAACAGTAAAATATCATAGGATCTTTCATTCTGAAGACTAAACAATAGTGCATGCTGAACAGCCATGAATAGAAGCTCTCACATGTTATAACATTCTCCTTTGTTTCTGTGAAAACAAAGCTTTATTATTACTGAAAGAAAGGACACACTGATTATATGAAATAGTCTTCCTAATGGATGTAATCTTCCAGATTCTCCTCCTATAGTTATATAGGTGACGTGGTTCCTGAGCTATTGGGTCTAAACAATATTCTCTAATATTCAGTGCAGTACAATATTTTGATCCCCAGTAAGGTGTGCTGGATGGAGCGATGGACTAGGACTCAGGAGGCCTGGGTTTGAATCCCCACTCAGCCATGGAAACCCACTAGGGTCATGGAACTGGTAAAACCACTCTTTAAATATCTGACTTATGTTGAAAGCCTTATTAGAGTTGCTATAAGTCAGTTTTCACTTGACAGTACAATAACAATGATATTTTGAGCAGAAGGAGAGGATCTTAACTTTGGTCCTATGAAATAACTCCATACTTATTTTAATCACTTGCTCGTTTATTTTGGTCTGTAATTATTAGGGAAACATGGATGAGCCAGCATATGTTTGCACATAGCACATGGCACACAAACAGTGTTTATTAGCTTGGGTCACACATGCCAATTTGAGTCTTGGGTGATGTCAAAACATTGATATAAAGCTTTGATTCTCCTTTTAAAATCACAGCTGATCCCGTCTGCACGGTCTGCACTAATAACCTCCCTGATGTTGCAGGGCCTCTCGGCTTAATGGTGTTATTTATTTAATGTATTATTCAATTATTTTTAATCTGATTTTCTCCCAAGACTGTGATTCAGTGTGGCTCACAGCACATTTTTTTTAAAAATCCAGGTATCACAACAAACACAATGGCTGAAATCCAGGAGTTAGCTGCAACTGGAGTAGGCCTATTAAATCAGCAAGGATTCGATGAGTCAACTCTTCTGTACGTTCCATTGATTCAATGGGCCAACTCTAATTATGAATTACTGTTAGATTTCAGCCAACAAATTATAATATTAAAACACAAAGAGATGTCCATATTAAAACAACAATCAAAAGCAATTTCTCTTTGAAGAGCTGGCAGAGGGCCACGTTCTCTGTGAAGGTGTTTCCATTTGAAAGTCTTGTCTTGCTTTAAACTTGAAGAACCATAAGGAGGAAGTTGAGAAACCTCAAAATCTCCCATCTGTTGTTAACAGTAAAAGCCACACAAATAATTTGGTTACAATTCCCTACTCCGATTAGCGATAACATATTTCTATTCACATTTTAAAAAAATAAAAAAGTTTCTAAATGTTGTGTCTGCACTTGCACAGAGCTATCTGTAGGGCTGTGTCTGGTTCCCACATTTCAATGAGGAGGTCAGGTTGAAGCTAGAGGGTGTATCCTGTTTTGGTCCAAACTGATTTGTGCCCCAATGCAAATCAGCCCTAAGCAAGGCAGTACACTTGCCAAAGTTCAGGCATTTGAATGCTAGAGATCTTTAAATCTGTGCTTTTTTTTCCCCTAAAAGAAAGAAAGAAAGGCTGAAGCAATTGGTTCTCGTTTGTGCTCTGTCCCCACTGACTGTTAAATTCACTTTTCTTTGCCATAGAACCAAATCTGGCCATTCTACTCTCATCTGGACCTCACACAAGTGGGTTTGGAGTGTCTGATTTGTCCCAATGTAGTACACAAAGCTAGTGAACACCTGTAAAGTGTAGGTAGACTTCTACATACCTGCAAAGCTTGCATATTCGTGGAAGCACCTTACAGTCTCAGTAAGAGATTAGCTTTGCTTTAAGGTCAGCATAATATGCCCTATTTAGAGATGTTCTGTGATTTAGAATGCATTTGTTTGCTTGCTTGTTCTAGTGCTTACAGGTTTATAGAAATACATTTTTCCAGGTTCTTCCTCAGTTATGCTTTTTTTTAAAGTCCTTTGTAGTAATAAAGTTTCCACCCAATAATTACACTCTCAAATTGTCTATGTCATTAAACCAGTGTGTTCTATGAGTCCTTTTAAAAAAATTGTAATGTGCTCTTATTGTAGTAATCTGTCTCAATTGTTAACTAGAGTCAACAGAGAAAGATAAACCTAACCTAAGTTGACAGGAGTTTAAATGGTAGACGCTGAAGAATTTGTACTTCTATATTCAGGATGTTTGTCAAAGATGTCTTCCAGACTATAGCTATCCAGTCACAAGTATTAGAGTAATGAGAACTTGAAAAGACATTTTTTCATGCTACAAGGCTGAGGACTCCTTAATAAGTGTAGCCATTAGAATCCAGAAAAGTAACTCACAAGGATAGTAACACTGTGTATGACTCTTGTGTTGCTGAGGTCCATTTCTAGAAAAGCTCTCCAGACTCCTTCTCTGGTGAGGTGCTTGAGGCCATCTGCTTTAGGTGGACCTCTGGGAAGCAATTGTGCTCTTTTCATTGCAATGGGAATTAATTAGATTGTTAGGGTTGGCTTTTACATATTTCTAGTTATAGCTATTTCTTGACTTGACTTCATTTCACTTGACGTGACTTGACTAGTGAAACTCCTTGAGAACTTCGTTCCTCATAAGGCAGGATGCAAATTCAAGAAAAAGATTCAAGAAAACAAAACAAAACAAAAAAGAAATTCTAAGTATCCATCCCTATGCCTCTATCTCAGGCTGGTTTACGAGACCCTACATCCCGTTCAATTTCAGAAGTGCCTCTTAGATGAATTACCGTGTGTTTAAAACTTCACCTTGTGTCATATAAAGAAAAGAATATGCACACTTAACTACCCTCTTTCTTCTGAATATTCACCAGACCTGCACTTTCCCCCAGTGGGGATTCTGCATGAAAAGGCTGCTCTATTGCACTGCGTCTGTATATCAAGCCCGAAAGCACCTGCTGTGCTGTTCAAAGCATGAGGTCTGACACTGCAGTCATTTCAATGCATAGTCAGAAGGCGGCCATGGCAGCCCTGCACTTCCAGGAGAAGAGCTGTGGCGAAAAGACTCAAAGAGAGTGGCAGGCACGTCATTCCTCCATCCCCCAAGTCCAAGTCAAAAAAGTGAGCACATGTTGAATCAATAGTTGGAGACACACCGTTTTTTTGGGTGTGGGAAAGAAACACTTTCCTTGCAACTGAAGTGGCATGACATTGCCTCTTCCTGTCAACCCACAGATATAATTATGTTTGCTCAACCTCATCATGTCTGAGGTCCAGTGCATTCAGGTGTATTTATTTGGGGTGACTAATTTGGTCCGGGCAATAGACGGCATGTGTGATCCATTTTGCCATTATCTCTTCTCCGAGTTAATTTTCATCCCGGACTGAAATGCAACCACAGTCAGAGAGAAAGACAGAACTCGTGTTACGCAATACGAAAAGAAAGCTTTACTATTAGTTCAGGGGCAGAAATAAGAGAGACATAAAGCAAAGTATGCTGCTTATATACCACCCCATAGCACTTAAAGAAGTCTCTGGGTGGTTTACAATTTAATTATGCAGGCTACACATTGCTACTCCCCAGCAAGCAGGATACTCAATTTACCGATCTTGGAAAATGGCAAGCAGAGTCAACCTTGCGCCAGCTACCTGGGCCTGTCAGAATTGAACTCAGGTCATGAGCAGAGTCTTGGCTGCAGTACTGCAGTTTAATCACTGCACCACAAAGCTCCTTCACTATGCCACAAGTGTGAACAGTACTACCAGCTGTGCATAGTGGAGTCTCAATACATCTATTTCTCTGCTTGCATAGGTCTTTAACAACTAAGGCTGAGCCAGAAGTTCTTAAGCAAAACATTTCTGACAAAATTGGAGACGGAGGGGGTTGGGGCAGAGGAAGGAAAGGTTCCCAGAATCTTCCCCATGTATACAGTCCGCAGTTCAGGGAAGATTGTCTGAGTGAAAGAGACTATCACTTTCCCCATCTCCAGCTGTCCTAGTGCAGAGATCTAAATGCAATCTTCCCATGGCCTCGAATCTATAGTTTCACATATAACCTCCATAAAGTTAAAACATAATTTATTTGCCTTACATGAAAGCAGGCAACCGGTAAAAAAGTGCCTGAAATTCTCTATAACAAAGCAGATGCTAGGGATGGGATCTCCAGGTTTGGACAAATGAAAAACAACATGGAAAAAGCTTATTCATTTTCAGGTTCTTCCATCACTTTCTGGAAAAGAGCCATGGAAACACTATAGCTGAACAAAGTAGAAGAACATAGATCTTCCATGTTCATCTGTGTTTGCTTCTCTCATCACCTTCCTTCACTCCATGTATGCAAAATTGCTTCACCGTGATACTTCAAGAGGCTCCCTGCCTTGCTTTCTGCCACCCTTCACCTTGCCCAGCCAGACCCACTGCTCTCTCCCTTCCTGCCTGCCACCACTGCTGTGTGCTTTCTTCACCTGGCCTGGCCTGGACAGCCCTGCTGTTCTTTCCCATCCTTGTCACTGGCACACCTGTCTTCTTGTCCAGACAGCCCTGCTCCTTTCCCTCCCAATTGGGGATAATGACCCCCCTCCAATACCCACTTTCATGGTAAGCAAAAGGAGTGGTGGACCTCCCCCCTCCCCAAAAAAATGGAACAGGCACCCTCCCCCCCCCCCGCAAAAAAATGAAATGAAATTAAAACAAAATGAAAGTTTATGTCATGCACATCCCTTGCAGACACAGCACAACTGCACTAACATGCAACATGACACGAACACAGCACACAGTGCAATTTGTTTAGTCTCAGAGCCAGCTGCACCATTAGTCGGAGTGAGGCAAATGCCTCAGGAGAGCAGACCTCACAGCAGGATGTGCCTCCTGAGCCACCTTGAACTTCTCCTCTATTGGAGGACAGAAATAGGCATACTAGAGGGGTAACAATATGGCCTCATTTGCAGCCCTAAAGCAGCCTAAACTAGACCAATTCCTGCTTTGTGCCACTTCCAGAACCTAGGTGTTGGCCACAACCTATGTGTTTGGAGAGTTGTGTGGAAAATCCCAGCCAAATGTTACCAGGAATAAAGCCTGAAACCATACACTGCACCCCACTCCCCAAAAAAGCCATTTGCCCATGTTTAAACTCATCTCTAAGAAGCAGACCTAGCACAACCACCTGCTGTAAATTTTTGGGACTCTCATTTACTGTACTACCCACAAAACATCGGTGCATGGCCTGAAGAAGTGGACTTGCCCCACAAAAGCTTGCTGTTTGTTTGATTTTTTTTAAAGTGGTATAATAAAGGTATCACTTACTGCTGCATATGTGTTGTCCTGTAACCTCTGAATTGCAGCCAGCCTTCTGTTTTCAGAAAAGGAAACATGCCATTTCGTTTCTGCCCCAGGATGCTAATATGATACTGGCAAGCCTATCCGTTTGTCATCTAGTTTGAAATCTCCATTTTGGGACTGAGTTTAACAACAAATCTTCATCATCAAAACAAGATACTTGGACTTTCTTTCTTCTATTCTCTATCTAATTTTTTTTATACAACCAAACTCAATAAGACGTTTTAGAGAATTTAAAAGCTTGCACAGTTTTATGGAAATTCAGTTAGTTCTAACAAAGGTATTGCTGGCCTGTACATTTTATTTAGATGGCTGAATAGCTCACTATGTTGGGTCATCCTGAAGGCTCTGAGAGCCTGAGTCCCCATTGTGCCTCCAGGGAGAAGCGCCAACCTCTGTAGCCTTGGGCAAGCCACATGTTTCCAGGGCACTTCCAGAAGAAGGTAATGGTAAACCACATACTCTATACCTGAAAATCCTGTAAAGGATTGTCGTAAATTAGAACTGATGTGATGACACACTATTATTAATAATTATATATTTTCTATTTCAAACTAAGTTGTCAAGCGAAGTTCCATTGTTCAAATGTTTCTGAAAGGCAAATACAGTCTAACGCCACTGTTGAATCATCTTCCATAGGCAATATGAAAATGGTATTTTGACTCCAGCGGACGGATGATTAAGATAAATGTCTGTCATGCAGAAGGTTTATCTATAAACACTGCAGCAAGGCGTTAGATTTTTACCACAATAAATGGTTAGTTGCAATCAAACGCTGCTCAAACGAAAAATGTGGCCCATAGCTGTAATTACCAGTCTCTTGACTGAAACAAAGGGCAATTACAACACACTGAAGAAGTGTGCTCGCTACCATGAAGCACTTGATTATGGAGTGGGGAGGCAATCAGCAAGTGACATATTTTTGCCTGCATGGGTCTAAGACAGAGATCATTGGGGGGGGGGGGGGTAAGATTGGGTAGCGTTTTTATACACTGAGTTAAGAAATCAGCCGGTCCTTGTTTTTAATACATGCAATGGCTGCTTTTAAAAAAATCAGTTTGTTCGTTTGGTGAACTTAAACAAAGAGTGAGAATGCACTAATTCTGTAATAGTGTGGTATAGTGAGTTGCTTTAGTTTCTCAATCTGTTCTAGCGAATTTACCGGTTTGTTGGTTTGTTTTTGCATACTCTTGCAAGTTTGCCTTATTGTGTCTGACTGCGGAAGAGTAGTCTGTGCTTAAAGCAGCCATTTGTAAGGAATATTAGCTCCTCAGGGAATGTCTCCCACACTCATAGAGCAGGAAAAACAAAAACATACCACCTCAGGAATCCTGTACAATCTAACATTATTTGCCATTTTAACAGACTGCCGTTGGCTTGGGTCTGGATGGCAGATAAACAGAGTGTATCACAAACCTAAAGCACAGTGCAGTCTTTTAAGGAAAAAGAGACTATTTTAAGCCATTGCTCCTTGCCAACCTAATTTTATTCATTATTTGTTTGCCCTGAATACCTGTGAGCTGAGAGAGAGAGAGAGAGAACACAGAGTCAGGGTACAGCAACCTAGATCTCAGGGGATGTCAAAGAAAGAATGAGGGGCAGAAGGCTAATGGAGAGTGTCACTTATGCAAATTAAAAAATGAACATAGGTCTCCTGTCAAAACCAACTTCTTTTTTTCATAATCTTTGATGATACCTTTGTTTTTAACTGCTTCTTATGCACAAGGCAAAAGCAAGAAGAATCATATTGAAATGCATGTTTGAAATATTAAAGGTTATACTTCTAAATGTAGGACAGTGTTACCAAGGTCATAGCATTGGGGACTTGCTACCATCCCTGGAGCCTAAAGGAGCAACTGGATGAGATTCAAAAAACTGATGGTGATGAGGTGGTGCAGACTAAAGACTGGAGAGAACCAATAACCTTCTTTGGATGGGAGAGTGAGGAACATGGTGGGGGTAACCAAGCAACCGTTAACATCACCACCAGTTCCAAAATAATTCCTCTTAGCCCAGTGGTTCCCAACCTTGGGTTCTCAGATGTTCTTTGACTAAAACTCCCAGAAGCCTTCACCACTAGCTGTGCTGGCCAGGATTTCTGGGAGTTGTAGTCCAAGAACACCTGGGGACCCAAGATTGGTAACCACTGCTTTATCCCTTGTCATGCACAAAACGTGTGAAGGCAGCTCCTTGTCATTAAAGAGAAGCAAAGCTGTGCTGCTAGACCTCTGGCTCCACCTCCAAATACCATACACAAAGTTCTCACCTGGCCATGAATTTCTGACGCAGCACAATATTTTTATTTATGCATTTTTTAAAAGCATCATTTGCAGGTTGCCTTTCTCCTGATAACGGTGGTTAAAAACATTTCAAACTTTAAAAACAAGTTTACTTAGCTGAAAACCAGCATTTAGGGACTCAGTCAGGGATATTAAAAGCCAGCCTGAAGAAGTGAGTCTTTACCTGTGGGCAGAAGGACAAAAGGGAGGAGGCTAACCTAAGCTCCCAGGGGAGATGATTCCATAACCTGGAAGTAGCCACACAAAAGGGCCTCTCTATGACTATGGTATGTGATATATATAGTCAACCCCAATGTTCTACTTCTTTCTAATCAGTGGGTTTTGGGTTATTTGTTGTTTGTTTGTTTGTGTTTTCAGTATTTCAGTCTGGATGTCTAAGCTCTATTACTAGAATTTCATGCAGCAA
Source organism: Intellagama lesueurii (assembly GCA_037013535.1). Taxonomy (NCBI): domain Eukaryota; kingdom Metazoa; phylum Chordata; class Lepidosauria; order Squamata; family Agamidae; genus Intellagama; species Intellagama lesueurii. The sequence goes on along the minus strand of JBAJHW010000002.1, from coordinate 196,909,020 downwards.
CTTCATTAGCCTGCTTCCAGCTCAGCGGCAGAGCATGCAGAAGATCTGGCATCTCCAGATAGGACTAGGACTGAGCTTCCCAAAGTGTGTGCTGTTGTGCCCCTTGTGGCACCCTGCAGCTCCCTGGGGCACTGCCAAACCAGCCAGGAGCAACGCAGAAGCTTTTCTTTGTTTGTTTTTTTACAAGCCTGCAGTGATGCTGATGCTGCTTTTCCAGATGGCTCCAGCCCTGGCTCCTTCCTATTTCTTTGTTTCCTGATCTGCACAGCACCTCTCTCTGCACCTCCTGCACCACTGCCACTGCTGCTTAGGGGAGCTACCAAGTGGAACAAGTTTGGGAACCACTGGACTAGGAGAAAAATCCTGGATGAAACTCTGGAGAGCTGGTGTGAGTCAGTGGCTTACCTTCTCATGTACGAGCTTCTGTGTGTTCTGGAATCAGCCTGTGTATGTCCATGCAGGTAGATTCATGTTTAACACATATGCAAAATCGAGTTCCTTGTTCCAACTAGGAATTAATGGGCATAAACCACTACAGTGGTGCCTCGACCTACGAACATTTCGACTTACGAGCAGCTCCGCTCGCAAAATTTTGCTTCGACTTGCGAGCGGAGCTTCGACGTAAGAACAGAAAAAGGCAGGGGGAAAAGGCGGGAAATTCTAACCGTTGGTGGTGAAAAGGCTGCTTCTTTGTAGCTCTTTCGCCCCAACGGTTAGAAAAAGGGAGGCTCAGCCTCCCAGGCTTCCACTGCCACCGCCGCCGGGAGGCGAGCCACCGGACCATCCCAGCCATGCTCAGCCTCCCGGGTGAGTCCCCCGTGCCCGCCAGCCCCGCACACAGGGAGGAGGATGGGCGCCGCCACCAAACTTTGCCCTGCTGTGGGGGGGGAGAAGGCTGGCCGGGGGGTGGTCTGCCGGACGCGGACCGCAGCCTGGCCAACTTTCGCCAGCCCACCGGGGAAAGCGGGTGCTGCGGAAAGAACGTGCCGGGGCTGGCCGGGGCTTCCAGATGCGCTCCGCTTCTCTTGGCTCCAGGGCGCCTAGGCTTCCGGCGCCCTTCGCGCAAGAGTGCCCGGCGACCCCAGGGAAGGGCTCTTGCCGCCGTGGGATGGGGCGGCGGGGAGGAGGGGGCCTCACTCCTGTCCCGCTCGGCCGCCTGTGCATCCCCGCAGGACTTCCTCCCCGGACAGGGGCGAGCCTCCCCCCCCCGGGACGGTGAGGTAATGGGCGGACTCCTGGAGGCCTCCTGGCGGCAGGAGCTTGCAGTGTTTTATTTTTATTTATTTTATTTTATTTGTATTTTTTTTAAATGCTGGAACGGATTAATCCCGTTCCCATGCATTTCAATGGGAAATGGTGCTTCGACTTACGAGCATTTCCACTTACAAACATCTTCTGGGACGGATTAAATTCGTAAGTCGAGGCACCACTGTATTTTGATAGTGTTTATTACAGGTCAGTGCATGATCCAAAGTAACTAAGTATTTCTGGGCCAAATTCAGATCTGGTTGAGTGGCCTTCCAGTTAACCAGCTGTTTCTAAGATGCTTGCTTGCTTCTCAGAAGGAAGGCACATATTTGAGGAAGTGGTTGTTTGTTGGTGGAGATCTTAAACTAGTGGGATAGAGGGCAGTTTTTTAGTGTTCCATTGGCTGTGTTGTACTTGAAAGTTAATGAAAAAAAAGTGGTTTTGCAAAAGAGTTACTGTTATTTAAAAACCTGAGCAATTTTCATAAGCAAAAAATTAATTTTAATAATTAGAGATTTCAATCGCGACAGCAGTATCTCAGGTATGCATTTGATGTGATAACAATGAAAAACGGTGTTAAAATGGGTGAAAACATCCCAACTAGCCCTTATTTGTGACAGCAAAATTCCTCCATCTTCCAGTAGCAGAAGATGGCAATGTAACTATAGTCCAGGCTTGATATTTGCTACTGAGCCTATAATAACCCAACAGTATGTGAGACCAAAGGTTTACTAATGGCAAATCCCTTCTCTGAGAAATTCTTGGAGAATGTTTCCTTCTCCTAGAGAAATTAGATGAAATTGTTCCCCAGTTTCTCTTCCCAGAAATACAGTGGAGAATTTTGAAAGACCTTTTTCACATGGCTTTGCTACAGATCATTTGCCACCATCTCTGTAAAATCTTTTAGAGTGAGAACTTTAAAACTATGGTCTACTAAACTTTCCTAAGCTAAGTAATATAGGGTGAGCTAGAGGTTACTGACTTCAGAAGCAGCAATCCAGAATTACTGCCTCCATCTCTAAGGGAGTATAGGAAAAGCATAGATGAATGGATGGACAGATAAGACAAAAATGATAGATTTGACAAAGGAAAAAGATAGATGGAACAGACAGATAGATGGATAGGCCGGTAGACAAACAGTGAGATAAGACAAATAAAATACACTAAATTCTTCTCCATGCAGGTAATATGCTGGTGCCAGGACATATTTCAGAATATATGCTGGAATGGTCCATGACTGAAATTTAGAAATGTGGATGAAGAGCTCACTCCTATTTTTTTCCATCCAGCAGCACCTCCAAGGGATCAAAAGGAGGAAAACGGAGAGAGAAAAACTTTGTCTTCCTCCCTCCCAAATTCTGCTGCTGCAGAGGGCATACGGGCTTATAGGTGACTGTAACTCTCCTTCCATCACTTGTTAGGTTTTTATTTGTTTCCCCCACAAGGGACAGCAGGCACTAGAGTCAGATGTCACATGCAATTAGCATTATCTCCCATTCTAATTAGTAACATCAGACACTGTATCTATCTCCCTCACCTCTCTGCCTTAGAAGCCTTATCCATTGCATTATATAATGTCACTGCCTCTCGACTTAACACATTTTGCATCCTCACACAGAGCCAAAGAACTGACATACCAGTGAGCTACCATCATCAAATGCATACAAACGCAGATCGCTTGACTGGTGGGACTGCCTTGAAAGCCCCCCCACAGTATTTTCTTCACACCAATAACCTTTGCTGCAGGATTGAGCTCACAGGAGACTAATTCCCTAAGTACCAGTGCACAACACTGATTAATTGAAAGTGTTAATATTGCATGCCCAAGTTATCACCTTCTACTTCCCAAAACAATTTTCCATCTGTTTCTTTTCTTTTGTGCAGCTTCACAGTCCCACACTATAAATCTGAGTGATGGTTTTTCCAAGCACCAGCAAGGCCAGTGAGGGTGTGCCCTGGCAGGATTCTGAGCCCTGAGATCTCATGTTGATTAGGGTTGGAGAGGATGGTGCAAATGTTGTACCACAACGTTCATACATAGGAGTTCATATTTCAAGAAATGAGTAAACCTAGACCCCACTTGTCTGTGCTGAAGTGCTACACCCAAACTCAGGGTTTGTAAAAGGAGTACCACCACAACCCCAAGACTTGCTCATACTTTTACTTTCTGAATTACATATTTCATGAGGATGAAATTGTACTCCCCAGATGAGTCACCCGCAATAGAGAGAGAGAGTAAGGGTAGCTGGCTGGATAGCTCAATGGTTTAACTATCTGGCAGCAGAGCCAGAGGTTGGGAGTTCAATTCCCCACTGTCCCTCCTATGAAGTAGAGCCAGCCTCTGTGGACAAGCTGCACAGTCCCAGAAGAAGGGAATGGCAAACCACTTCTGAATATTCTCTGCATGGAAAACTCTGAAAAGGGTCTCCATAGGTAAGAATTGACTTGACGGCACATGATTATTATTATTAATTATTAAGGGTGCCTATATCCTGTGCTGACATGTAATGGCACTAGCACCAAACTCTGCACCCTGTGCCAGTACATCATGAGTCCCTGTACTCTGTGCCACAACATTGCATTCACTCATCCAGGACACTTTGGAACCTGATTCTGAGGTGCTGTAATTGCCTGTGATGATTAATTCTGATGACCTCCATTCCATAAATGTGGACTGAAGTGGTCAAACTAGGTGTTTGTGAAAGGCTACTTTCTTGGTTTCCCTACATATGAAGATGTCCCATGATGACATGACTTCCATGCAGACTTCAACTTATTTATTTATTTATTTATTACATTTATAGCCCGCCCATCTAGTCATATAGACTACTCTGGGCGGGTAACAACATATCATGTAACAATTTAAAACAATTTAACAATTTAAAATCATAATATATTACTAAATAAATAATGATCCAAGATGGGAGAAAACACAAAATAACAAAATTCAGACGGTGGGTGGAGGGAAGGCTTGCTTAAACAGCCAGGTTTTCAGTTGGCATTTAAAGATGCCCAGCGACGGGGCCACGCGAATCTCAGGAGGGAGGCTGTTCCAAAGACGAGGAGCCACTGCCAAGAAGGCCCGGTTTCTTGTTTTTTCCTTCCGGGCCTCCCTCGGCGTTAGGCTCCTCAGCCTCACCTCCTGGTTAGATCGGGTGATACGGGTAGATCTAGGTGGGAGTAGGCGTTCCGTCAGGTAACGAGGCCCTAAACCGTTTAGGGCTTTATACGTAAGCATTAAAACTTTGAAATCTACGCGGAACTGAATGGGCAGCCAATGCAAGGTGGCCAGAGTGGAATATGTTGATGTTTCCTTACCCCACTGAGAAGTCTGGCCGCCGCATTCTGCACCATCTGGAGTTTCCGCATAGATCTCAAAGGCAGCCCCACGTAGAGAGCATTACAGTGGTCTAATCTCAAGATTACGAGCGCATGGACCAAAGTGGTGAGCGACCCAACATCTAGATAGGGACGCAGCTGGGCTATCCGCCAGAGATGGAAATAGGCGGTGCGGACCGCTGACGCTACCTGGGATTCCATGGCAAGCGCCTGGTCCAGATAGACCTCCAAGCTGCGCACCTCACTCTTCGCGGTGAGAGTCACCCCCCCAAAAGAGAGGTAGTTTCCCAAACTTCCCAATGTCATTGGTTTCTGAACTGGAAAATACCTTTTCTTAAATGTAGTAACTCCTCAGGGCAAACAGGACAAAGCAAGATGACTCATCATCTGATTCCTTGATGTGAAGGAACTATATAACCTTTGTTTATCTATGTGTGCATATCTTTAAAAAAACTAGGCAATTTGCAACCAGTTTATTTGAAGCAGGCAGGAGGCATGGTCTGTTCTCTCAGAACTAATAACACAGAAGTTGTGTTGACTAGTGCTAGTGGGGGGAAGAATCTATAACAGAGACTATTCATCGTACAGTGATGGATGTTAACTCTTTCCCATGAAAAGCAGGGTTTAGCTTTCCCAAAAAGTTAGGCTTCCTTATACCAAAGAGTACCTTGTCCACCTGAAGATGCATGTCAGAAATGCCAGGCCAGATTCTGGGAAAAAAAATCATGCCTTTTACAGGGGACTATCAGAGTTTTTGCCCAAAGAAAGAACTCTTCCAAGCTCTATCCAGTCAGTAGAAGCATAGTCTTCTCCATAGAAACCACATCCAGAGAACCCATTTGGGGGGGGGGGGGGATCACTATTCCTTCTGCCATAAAAGGGACGAGATCTAATTGTGTGTTTCCATTGGATCCCACTGTTTTCACCAAAATTAATCACTTCTCTTCCTAAAAAACAAAACAAAACCTGGAAAACACATTGGTGTGAGAATTTTAGCAAGAGAAAGTTGGGAATAAAATATCAATTCCAATTCAGATAACAAAGTACACCTTTGGATCATGGCTATTACTTGCAGGTTTGTTTTAGACATTTATGTATTTGGGTTATTTCTAGTTGAACTGAATGAAAACAAAGCCTCTTGCACACTTATAAAACACAAAAATGGACAATCTTTTTAATATCCATATCCTTTTTTAAAAAATCACTACACATTTGTTGTCTGTTTCAAGAATTTCCTTTTTCTCTCTTTCCCTTATGATTCTCTCCAGATTTTTCTTCTAGTCTTGTTAGATCTTCTCTTCCTCAAGAAGGGGAGATTATTTTTAGCAAGAGATTACAAATCTTTCCTAATTATAGTGTCACATTTTTAGAGGCTTTTTTACATTGTGTCTGAAGTTAAATTTCATTTATGGAACAACAGGTTCACATCTTTGGACTTTGCTATGATTGAATCGGTACACTTTTAATTTCTTTTCTGTGGTTGGAGAGCAATCCTTTTAAAACCAGCATCTAAAAAAGAAGTTTTCTTTTTCAAAATATATAAATCTTTTGAAAGGTTTTCCTTCTGTGATATATTCTGCTACTGATATTGAAATGGCTACCTGGCATGGACAGATAAAAATGCACTAGTGATTTTCAAAAGGTCAGCTATTTTTGATGCTACCATATATTTAGAAACCATAACAGTGAATCTAATTCACAAGGAACAAACATCTCTTGGCACATCTCTCAGCTGTATCGTATACACTGCAATCCTATGCCACAATTAGCAATGTTGCAATATTCACACCATACCAAAAAATAATTAAGGCAAAAATCATGATGGATGGACAATTTCCTGATGATGAAGAAAAAAATAATAAGAAAATGAATTATGGCAGGGTAAATGCAATTATATTTGGATGACAGATGCAGAAATTGTCTGGAACAACTATCAAAATGTTATAGAGCGAAAGGGTCCCCCCCCCCCCCCACACACACACACACACAGAGAGAGACACTTCTTGTCACTTTTCCAGTTTCAAAAGCTTGGGGGAAGGGATCTGGCTTTCATGTGAGACTTTGAGTAGACATTTATAGTACTGAATGCAATGGGATCCTTCTCTTCTCTCCTCCTTTTTCCAGCCCTTCATGTGAGGCCCAGAAGTACTCGGCGCAGGAGTATTCCCCAGGTATGTGGATCAAGCTTTGTAACACAGAGATGAGGGTCCTCCCTGTTCCACTGACACAAGCCGTTCTGTCAGCAGAAGGGCCTAACTGTATATTTAATTTTAACAACAACAACAACAAACTGGTTTACGACTGTGGAATATTGTGCCTCTTTATTCATGATTCAAAATGCCAGGAAATGGCCCAGTGTTGCTGCGCAATATCATGCCTGCATTGCCAGCAGGAAAAGGAATGACAGGATGGTCTACAGGATACCCTCTTGTACTCAGTACCATTCATGCAATGACACCATGCAAAAGAAAATCCAAGAAGGTGACTTCTTTTTCATCAGTTGCTACTTACTTAGGGCTGTTTTTCAACAAGTGTGCATCTTACTGAGCACAGGAGGGTACGTTGTAGGCCATCTTGACTATTGTTATTGGTGTTGTCAACATTCAGGTTGCACTTGTAAAGCTTGATTTTCTTTCTCCTGCTGGCAAAGCAGCAATATTGTGTATAAATATCAGGCCATTTCTTAACATTTTGAATCCTGGATACAGAAGCACAAAATCTCTCATTCATAAACCAGAGATTTTGTGATGAACTGACTCTACTTTGCAAAGCTGGCAAGCCTGTTCTACACATGCTCAGTGTGACAGGAAATCATTGTTTCTCCCTTTTGAATCACCCTTTTTCAGGACTAATATTTCAGCCCCTACAGCCTGGATTCTTTCCAAAAAATTTTAAGTAGATGGGGGTCATCCATTCTCCTTCAAGATAAGCAAGATTGGTCTTTTCAATTTATATGATGTATTTTAAATCTGGAAATGTTTAGGTTCACCTATTTCTGAATGGGGGTGGTTAAAGTGTTTTAATTTTAAAAACCATAACCGAAATGTCCATAGCTCAAACATCCCCAAATTTGGCACAGAGTGGACTGTCTGCTTCAACTGTTCTAAATTTGGCACTGATCTGAAGTCCAATTTCAAAGTGGGTTTTTTTTGTTTGAACTGTCCCCATTTTTAGAATAACCTTGTAGAACATTGATTTACTCTTCCAGCACAAGATAATTGCTGCACTATCGTGCAGCAATAATCACTCTGTGATTAGAGTGTGGGAAATTACTTTCAAGAAGAATGAATATAAGAGTATATTGGAGGCATCCATAACTGAGTGATCGTAGGATGATGCTCTGGGACTCTGCATGATCTGCTGGGTCTTGATAGAGAAAGACTCAAGAATCAGTAGGTTCCAGTCAAGGGATACCGTAGAAATTACTGGCTAATTAATCTGATGGATGGGTGGACTGATTCAGAAATGCTAGACAAGTAAAAATTTGTGTCTAACTTTTCCCAGTATGAACTATATAGTTGAAAAGGAATAGCAAAATGCATGAAGCATTTTCAGTTATAAGGGTCTGAATCTTTCTTCTCAAAGACAGCTGAAAACACTAAAGAGAATTGGTAATTATAGTTCACATCATTTTGTCTAATTCAGTTAAACTGAGAATTATGAGGCTGAAAACAGGTGCTTTACCAATAGCATGACCTAAAATCCAGATGTGAATTAGTGCCTTTATTTTCAGACTGTTAGTCAATCACAGACCTCTTGTGAAAGTCTCAGAGAAAACTAATGGTATAAAATATATATCGGAACACACATGACAAAGAAAAAAAAATCAGAATTGACAATTGGGCAGAATGTATTCTCGAAGGCTTTCACGGCTGAGATGCGATGGTTGTTGTAGGTTTTTCGGGATGTTTGGCCGTGTTCTGGAGGTTTTTCTTCCTAACGTTTCACCAGTCTCTGTGGCTGGCATCTTCAGAGGACAGGAGTTAGAACTCTGTCTGTGTTCTGGTGTAACCAGTTCTGGTGTACCAGAACACAGACAGAGTTCTAACTCCTGTCCTCTGAAGATGCCAGCCACAGAGACTGGTGAAACGTTAGGAAGAAAAACCTCCAGAACATGGCCAAACAGTCCGAAAAACCTACAACAACAATTGGGCAGAATCTTTCTTAGAACCTATCAAAATGGCACAAAACAGTGAGATCTGCATTCACCAGAATATTTGACTGGGCTAAAGATCAAGAAAAAGGATGGAAAACTTTCATGGAGTGAGGCTTTTGAGCAAAGAAGGGTGAGACGTATTAGGCAAATGAGAAGAAAGAGTTCAGTCAGCATGTTTTTGCCAGTAGCCAGTGGCACAGATGAGTGGGGCTGACAATATTGGGGACTGGGAGAGAGTCATCCAGGAGGAGAAGAGAAACCAGTAACTCTGGGAAGCCAACTAAACAAGGGTTGTAGTGTACTGTAGACAAGAAGGGTGGGATTTCGTAACATGAAGTCTGGACGAAGAAGAGAAACGTGCCAAAGGCTAGTCTGATGGTAGTTCATTTATTTTACATATTTTTCTTTGTTTATACATCTCTCTGTAAAAATGCTCAGGGTAGTTTATATCCTGATGGGAAGAAAATAAAAATAAAAGATACAAATAAAGTAAATCTGAAAAGTTATAATAAGTGCACTATTGTTTAAAGGCTTCAAGGTTACCAAAGTCAAATTTTTAAAATATTGTAAAGGAAATGTTTGGCACATCACTACTTGGGTGTTTTTGCCAGTGTTTTACTGTGGTTTCACTGTGTACTGCAATGTATTTACTCCCTACTGTTGATTTTACTTCATGTTATTCTATCCTGTTCTACCCTATTTTCAATCTATTTAAACCACCCAAAGAACTTCAGTTATTAGAAACTCTTAAAATATACATTAAAACAATACATGTTTAAATGCCTTGCAAATAAGATGCAGTCGTATTGTCATGGAAGACCTATAAGACTCCTTAATGGAAAAGTGACTACAGACCATACACAAGGTATACCCTGAGCTTTTGAAGAAAATGTGTGATGACTGTATAAAAATAAAACTGAAGTACTAAAGATCAATGCAAATAAGCAACAAACCTTGTTCAGTGCTTGTGCTACAGGTGGGGAAAGCGCAGGGCACAGAGGGAGTGGTGAGGAAATGGGGTTGTCCAAGAGGTCAGGGAAGGAGAGGAACAGCTGAATATTAAACAGAGACAACAAATCAGATCTTTGTCTTTCTAACAGATCATCAGCTATCAAGAGCTCACTTCTCCTAATTTCTTTAAATATACACTAGCATCTATGGTGCCCACTGGATAAAACGTTTGTCCTTGATGAAATTTGAATGACAAATATCACTAGAGATGGGCATGAACTGTGCTGCGGTGGTTCAGCACGGCACCTGCACAGGTGTTCCGTGGACACCACACACTTCTCTCCCCTGCCTCCTTGAGTGAACACTAGTCACTGGCAACAGTAGGGGCTCCTCATCTGAGTGTGCAATTGCCTGAGGAGGCAGGACAGGGAAGCCCATGCTGCTGCCGGTGACTGGGTGATCACCCAAGGAGGTGGAGGAGGGAAATGTGTTCCTGCCAGTGAGTGAGCAATTGCCCAAAGGAAGCATGGGAGGGAAGTGTGTGGTACCTGCAGAACACATGTATAGGCGCTGTGCTGAACCACTGATGCGTGGTTTGTGCCCATCTCTAAATATGACCAGTGTCAGACGGCTGTGTCAATTTCACAAAAACAGTATGTTCACAAACCTTGGTTTCATTTTGCATTATTTTCCAAAATCTGCCATAATAACTTTTACACCTAAATGGAGGTTGATATAGTTTCTGACACCAAAGAAAGATGTTCTTCTCATTATAGGGGACTGGAATGCTAAAGTAGGGAGTCAAGAGATAAAAGGAACAACAGGTAAGTTTGGCCTTGGAGTTCAAAACGAAGCAGGGCAAAGGCTAATAGAGTTTTGTCAAGAGAACAAGCTGGTCATCACAAACACTCTTTTCCAACAACACAAGAGGCGACTCTACACATGGACATCACCAAATGGGCAATACCGAAATCAGATTGATTATATTCTCTGCAGCCAAAGATGGAGAAGCTCTATACAGTCAGCAAAAACAAGACCTGGAGCTGATTGTGGCTCTGATCATCAGCTTCTTCTAGCAAAACTCAAGCTTAAACTGAAGAAAGTAGGAAAAACCACTGGGCTAGTCAGGTATAATCTAAACCAAATCCCTTTTGAATACACAGTGGAAGCGAAGAACAGATTTAAGGAACTAGACTTGGTGGACAGAGTGCCTGAAGAACTATGGATGGAGGCTCGTAACATTGTACAGGAGGCAGCAACAAAAACCATCCCAAAGAAAAGGAAATGCAAGAAAGCAAAGTGGCTGTCCAACGAGGCCTTACAAATAGCAGAGAAGAGAAGGGAAACAAAATGCAAGGGAGATAGGGAAAGTTACAGAAAATTGAATGCGGACCTCCAAAGAATAGCAAGGAGAGACAAGAGGGCCTTCTTAAATGAACAGTGCAAAGATATAGAGGAAAACAATAGAAAGGGAAAAACCAGAGATCTGTTCAAGAAAATTGGAGATATTAAAGGAACATTTTGTGCAAAGATGGATATGATAAAGGACAAAAATGGTAGGGACCTTACAGAAGCAGAAGACATCAAGAAGAGGTGGCAAGAATACACAGAGGAATTATACCAGAAAGACCTGGATGTCCCAGACAACCCAGATAGCGTGGTTGCTGACCTTGAGCCAGACATCGTGGAGAGCGAAGTCAAGTGGGCCTTAGAAAGCATGGCTAACAACAAGGCCAGTGGAGGTGATGGCATTCCAGTTGAACTATTTAAAATCTTAAAAGATGATGCTGTTAAGGTGCTACACTCAATATGCCAGCAAGTTTGGAAAACTCAGCAGTGGCCAGAGGATTGGAAAAGATCAGTCTACATCCCAATCCCAAAGAAGGGCAGTGCCAAAGAATGCTCCAACTACCGTACAATTGCACTCATTTCACATGCTAGCAAGGTTATGCTCAAAATCCTCCAAGGCAGGCTTCAGCAGTATGTGGACCGAGAACTCCCAGAAGTACAAGATGGATTTCGAAGGGGCAGAGGAACTAGAGACCAAATTGCTAACATGCGCTGGATTATGGAGAAAGCCAGAGAGTTCCAGAAAAACATCTACTTCTGCTTCATTGACTACGCAAAAGCCTTTGACTGTGTGGACCACAGCAAACTATGGCAAGTTCTTAAAGAAATGGGAGTGCCTGACCACCTTATTCATCTCCTCAGAAATCTATATGTGGGACAGGAAGCAAGAGTTAGAACTGGATATGGAACAACTGATTGGTTCAAAATTGGGAAAGGAGTACGACAAGGCTGTATATTGTCTCCCTGCTTATTTAACTTATATGCAGAATACATCATGTGAAAGGAAGGACTGGATGAATCCCAAGCCGGAATCAAGATTGCCCGAAGAAATATCAACAACCTCAGATATGCAGATGATACCACTCTGATGGCAGAAAGTGAGGAGGCATTAAAGAACCTCTTAATGAGGGTGAAAGAGGAGAGCGCAAAAAATGGTCTGAAGCTCAACATCAAAAAAACTAAGATCATGGCCACTGGCCCCATCACCTCCTGGCAAATCAAAGGGGAAGATCTGGAGGCAGTGACAGAGTTTACCTTCTTGGGCTCCATGATCACTGCAGATGGTGACAGCAGCCACGAAATTAAAAGACGCCTGCTTCTTGGGAGGAAAGCGATGACAAACCTAGACAGCATCTTAAAAAGCAGAGACATCACCTTACCGACAAAGGTCCGCATAGTCAAAGCTATGGTTTTTCCAGTAGTGATGTATGGAAGTGAGAGCTGGACCATAAAGAAGACTGACCGCCAAAGAATTGATGCTTTTGAATTGTGGTGCTGGAGGAGACTCTTGAGAGTCCCCTGGACTGCAAGGAGAACAAACCTATCCATTTTGAAGGAAATCAACCCTGAGTGCTCACTGGAAGGACAGATCCTGAAGCTGAGGCTTCAATACTTTGGCCATCTCATGAGAAGAGAAGACTCCCTGGAAAAGCCCCTGATGTTGGGAAAGTGTGAAGGCAAGAGGAGAAGGGGACAACAGAGGACAAGGTGGTTGGACAGTGTCATCGAAGCTACCAACATGAATTTGACCAAACTCCGGGAGGCAGTGGAAGACAGGAGGGCCTGGCGTGCTCTGGTCCATGGGGTCACGAAGAGTCAGACACGACTAAACGACTAAACAACAACAAATAGTTTCTGCATCACTATCATATTCACATGAAACCAGAATTACTGGAATGTCCAGGTGCACCTGGAGCTGTTTTCATTTCCAACAGAAGCTCTTCAGAAGCTACACCATACAAACCTGACATTTAAAATATGGAGACTCTGATTTGCTGCTATTGAAATGTCATATTCCATGGTGCACCAACCCTGAGGCAATATTGCTAGAAATATAATTGAAAGACTGCAATATTCAATGGCTCAAAGGACTGCTAATGAGAAAGGAGTTTTTAATCGTAAGGTCACCAGTTCAAATTCTGGCCAAATGAATCATCTCAAGTCAGTGGGATATCCACTAATAATCTGCACTTAGTAATGTGTTTAATGCTAGAGGCCTATATTTGAAAATGTCAGCTGAGGTATTTAATCAGAAAGCATGTTGAGTAAGTATTATTTACATAAGAGATATCATGATTCTTAAATGATTTGCATAAAATATGGCATCCATGTTTCTTTGGTGATATATAATTAGATGGTTTATATCTATTTAAAGAGTTTTGTAGCCTCAACCTAGATCATAATTATTGTATTTCTTCTTATACCAAGAACTACAAAGAAAAGATTAATATTAGACCTCATTACACTTGTTAAGGACATTTCCCTGAGCTGTTACGAAGATGAATATATATTATTCCCCACCAACCCACCCCCCAAAAATCATACACACATACCAGCTGGTAACATCCTATCCACAGGGATATTCTTGAATCGCATAAGGAAACTTTTCTGCCACCACTTGTCTTCTTATCTCCCGCTTTCAGGCTTGGGGGTCTCAGACATTTTAAAAGCTGTGGTGATGGCTACTAGCTCATATAGTTTTAGTGGGGAAGAGTACAATTAACTAAAGACATGCAAGGCCTTTTAATCATAAGATATATATGGATTGTTCATGGAACAAGACAGACTGAATACTTGCTGGTGGGAGGAACAAGAGGGAACTGTTGCCTTGGTATCCTGCTAGTGGGCTTCCTGGAAGCATCTGGTTGGTCGCTGTGGGAAATCAAATCTTAAACCATTAGAGCTCTTCATTTATATTTGAGCATTTGATTTCCCCCCACCCACCCACCCATGAACAACCCATATATGTATAATGGCTAAGAGGGCTTTGTTTGCCATGGGTTTATTGCACTGTTCCCCACTTAAAACCATATGAACTAAGGAATCATCAGCACAACTTTTTGTGGAAGGGAATTCCATGGATGATTTTTGAATTGCATTGAGAAGTGTATCTAGAGCCCAATTCTAACCCAGTCAGTCAGCTGAGAATGAAAGGAAGATTCTGTCACGTTTTCCCACTTGTAGTAGCTATTGTCAAAGTCATGCTGATTTCCAGAGGGAGCCCATTTATACTGTGATATCAGACTTCAGGCTGAGATGCTTTGATGTTATGTAACATTCATGACCATTTTAACTTTTGAGGGAATGAAACTGTCAACCATATAATGTTTGCAAATAGTTTAATTTCTGTGAATAAAGTGGAAAGATCAGTTTGGCTACAGAAAATACAGGACAAAAGGATGAAAGAAATGATGTGGTCAAGCAACTGAGCAATGGGTCCAAGGAGATTGAGCCTTTGGCTGCCAGCTTCTGACTCAGATGTGACCAATTTTTAAAGAAAGCAATCACTGACGGTCACGTACATATGTTACAGAGCAGTGGTTCCCAACTTTGGGTCCCCAGATGTTCTTGGACTACAGCTCCCAGAAATTCTGGCCAGCACAGCTAGTGGTGAAGGCTTCTGGCAGTTTTAGTCCAAGAACATCTAGGGAATCAAGGTTGAGAACCACTGCTATAGAGCACTCATTAGCAATTCTGAGGGAACAACAAAGGAAATGAAGAGGATCCATGCAATGACTCTATCTGTAAACACATGTTACAAGGCATTCACAGTTACAATGAACTCAAACACCAGTGGTTCCCAACTTTGGGTTACAGATCCTGGCTGTTGGAGATAATTCCTATTATCTCCAACAAATATTATTTGGAGATGATGGGAGTTGATCTCTAACAATATATGGGGAACCAAGACTGGGAAGGTAGTGACAGAGATCCATGAGAATTGTCTTAAATTATGTTATGTAAACAGTTGATTATCCAACGAACAATGGAAAGGGGGGCTTTGCAAGACAAATTAGCATTGTGGCCTCCCTTTTCTATTTGCATAAAGAAACATAACTAAGATTTGCTTTAAGCCTAATGTGAGAAAACAAAACACCCACAGCTGCACACTTTTGTTTCATGAAGAAACACACACACACACAACATAGAAGGCTGAGTCTGATGAACAATTGTTGCTGTTCAACTGGCTAATGAGGTAATCTGTTTCCAGTGTTGTTGAAATTGAACTTTTGATAATTTTGAAGCCCTTTAATTTATTTCTTAGAGGAGGGAAAAGGACAACATCTATGGTTAAGCAAGCACTTCATTACTTCCCTATCTTTGGTCATAAATTACTGTTTACCTGTCAGCTGAAATCAGAACACCCACAAGGTACTCTTTGAAGTTAACCTATTGGATATAAAGAGTTGTTTAAAGAGCTGTTAAAGAGCAGCTTGATCTTCAGACGAGGTCCTTTGAAGCTGAGAGCTAATGGCAGAGTATTTTTATTCCAAGTGATCAAGCAATTAATGAGATAAAATAGTGGGAAGGCAGGCTTAATAGAATTATTGTGGCTCAATCACATGCTAAACCTTCCATCAAGTGCTAGGAGAAGGAGCTGAAAACAAGCAAGAAATTGGGTTGCATCGGTTCAAGGCAGGAAAAAAGAAAATAAAGCAGAAGAAATAAGCCTTAGTCTATTTTTTTAAGGTCTTTGTTAACCGTCTGTGGCAGAAATGAAAATATTTAATGCCTGCCTCTCACATCCCAGTTGTAGTAAAGAAAACATAGCCTTATACACATGGGCAGAAATAAGAATGTTATGTAAAGTGCATTTCTTCACGTGCCATGGAAAAGTGGGCACACACATAAAGCAAGAACAAGGATATGATGCCTGAGCACATGAGACGTAATAAATAAACTGGATGAAGATGGATGCAATCACTGCTTGGGCAGTGGTACAATAATGCTTCTGAAAAAGGCATATGGTTATGAGGTAAAGAATAGAGTACTATCTAAATCCATGCTGAGGAAAAATATTTGCAGATGTGCTGAGTATTCCCATGGTGTAAGAATCTTAGCAGATATATTAGAACGAACACAGAATATGGACAACAATGTAAAGACAGAGTGGTCCCATTCAAAAGATGAGGATCCATGGCTTGGACCTGTGTCCTCCAATGTGACACCCTCTAGATCTATTGGACTACAAAATCCATAATGAATGTGGCACTGCAACTGTGTGGTATGGCAGCAAGATAAGCCTTCTGTCATAATTATATCCTTCAATTTTGTGGATAATGAGTTTGCATGATTCTCCCTTCTCTCACAGACACAAAGATGGAACACATCCTGCAAGCTACATTTTTTTTCATTATAGGTTGACCACATGGAATGGGAGGCTAGAAACAGAGGAAGCTGATTTATATCAGAGGTTTGAAAAACTAACTTTTGAATGAGAACTCCCAGAATCCCCCAGTTATCAGAGCCACTATCATCCCATTGGGAGTCACAGTCCGAAAAGGAAAAATGGCCAAGCTCTGCTTTATACAGGTCAGACCTGTCCATCCAGTGCGGCAGGGACTGCTTCAACTGGCAGGGGCTTTCAGATGGACGTATTTTCTGCCACCTGCAGACATCCAGGGCTGAAGCCACAACCTTCTATCATCCAGAATTCACACCCAAGAAACGGAGTATGTGTGGCTGCTGTTCCTTGACACAGTTGATCCATTTCTGTCAGGAATGGGTTAACTGTGGCACTCCAGATGTTTTATTTTTCATTTACAATTCCCATCAGTCCTTGCCAGCATAGCCAGTGGGGAGGAATTATGGGAGCTGCAGTCCAAAAACACCCCTGAGTTGAGTCTTTAAGACTGTGTGGCTTAATAGAAGGGCATCTTCATCAACAGTTTAGATGTCCTCTGTAGCAAACAACTCCACATTTTAACTGCACCATCAACTGCTAATGGTTAGAAGAGATTTCCAGGAACAGACTAGTGGATATTTAATTACACTGTACCTTTGTGAGGATGTGCATCCTGCCAATCTCCATTGCAAAGTGGGGTATAAATCTAATTAACACATTGATTAAAATCTTGGTCCAGAGAGACCAGAGCTCAAATCAACAGTCAAATGGAGTTGAGAACTCTCAGCCCAATTTACTCCACAGGATGCTCATCAAAATAAAATGAACTTAACCATATGCATACAACCTTCAACTACTTTAGAATAGAAGTGTGTTTAATAAACATAACCCCTTATACCCCCACATGCTTTCTAGAATATTGTTTGTAGCAAAAGAAACCCAGCAATGATCTTTGACATTCTTTGCCATAGTTGTTATTTCAAGATTTTGAGAATATTTGGATTTTTTTTTAACTGACACTTTCCACCAAGATCTGTCTTCAGCTTTATCCACCTCTTTGCAGAGGAAATCATCAGAGCGACCCTTAGGGAGGTGGGGGCAGGGGGAGAAAAGGGAGGCAGCTCAAACATTTCTTGAGCAAAAAAATGTCAAAAATGTAAAGAAAATCGCCCTTGAAAATGACTGGCCATCTTGCTTGATCTCTTTGTATGCTCCACTCTAGCTTCCATAAATCACGAGGAAATGGCAGAGGATTTCAGCCGTGTACTGCTTAAGCTGAGAGATACCAGTGACAAGAATCATGCTGAAGTCTGGCGGCTTCCCATCTCTTTCCCAAGGATGCCTCCCTTCCCCCATGGGCCAGAAATGGCAGGAACCACTGTGATTCTTGTTGTAAAACACAGAGAAATTAGATAGATATATGAATAGTGCATTATGGAGAGAGAAAAGCGGGGCACTGTTAGAGGAAAAAGATCTGGGTGAGAGAAAGAATGGCTGGTTACTCGGTGTCTTTATTTCTCGCCTTCCGGGAACCCTGCATGCAATAGACTGCCTAGGAATATGGCTGCAGAGATGGAGAAAGTTCCCTTTTTGATTTAAATTCTAGGCAGGAGGGTTACTGGCCATAGTGTCTAAGAGGGTGGCTGTGATCATGTGATCCAGGGAATTAGGGAATTATCCATGCCACACAAATGAATGCTGGTGGTGGACTCACAGAAAGCAGTTGGGGAGTGGGCCTTTCCTACAACATTTTGGACTTATCCCTGTGTGTGGAATATGCACATTTGAAAGGGGTTAATCTAGTGTCAACTATGGATTTGAAGAATTCTTGCATTATTGTCCATCCTCTTCAAGACAGGCTATCTTGAAACATTGAGATACCGAGCGGAAAAGCTGCTAATCCATCAGATTTCCCTCCCCCAGCAGAAGAACAAGAAGTCCTGTTTTGGGAGGCAGGGTTTTTGGTTTCCACAATTTGTGCAAACTATTTCTGTGTAAAACTGGAAGGTTTTATTGTTGATGATGAAGAAGAAGAAGCAAAGAACATAAGCACAGTTGTATGGAGAAAGTCCAGATGGGCTGGCTTGTAGATACAAAAGAGGCAAACAATACATATGTCACTTGTAATTTTTTAAAATGCATGCAATAAGGTAACAGCTATTATGATTCTCTATCACTGTCTGGAGAACATGGAAGAAGAAAATTTAAGATTATAGAATCATAGAAAAGTGAAGTTGGAAGGGGCCCACAAGGCCATCAAGTCCAACCCCCTGCTCAACGCAGGAATACAATCAAAGCATATCTGCCAGGTGATTATCTAAGTTTTTCTTCAATGCCTCCAGTGTTGGAGCACTCACCAACTCCCAAGGTAGCTGGTTCCACTGTTGTATTGCTCTAACAGTTAGGAATTTTTTCCTGATATTCAACCGAAATCTGGCTTCCTTTAACTTGAGCCCATTGTTGCGTGTCCTGCACTCTGGGATGATCGAGAACAGATCCTGCCCCTCCTCTGCCTTTCAAATATTTGAAAAGTGCTATCATATCACCCCTCAGTCTTCTTTTCTCAAGGCTAAACATGCCCAATTCTTTCAACCTTTCCTCATAAGGCTTGGTTTCCAGCCCCCTGATCATCCATTATACATTATGAACCTGTATACAGACCTAGAGAAACCAAGGTGAGGAAAACATATTCAGGCTATTTATCTGCCTATTGCCCTCCTCCAACCGGTCCAGATCACTTCATTCATGCATTGGCGCTCTATTCCAACAAAAGATAAGAGGAGGGTACAGCTGAGAGGTATGGACCATTTGGAGTGCATTGGGATGAGAGATGGGCACAAAATGAACCATAAAGCAAAAAAGAACCACACAAACTGTGTTAGCGCAATTACGCGGAAAATTAGCAGAGTGACATCAGGTCCTGGTGGTAAAATGACTCACGCACACACAAGCAGCTTCTCCAGCACCAGACGTGTATTTACAGGAATATTTACAGAAGTGCAGACCAGCAGCATAACAGCATGAACTCATCAAGAAAAGAAGAAGTACATCTACTATACACAGTCCACATATATACATTTGTACATCTGGCTGTGTCCAATCACCACAGACATTGCATCATCTCAGAGCCAGCCCTCCTGAGTCATCCTGACTCAGCATTTCAACACACCTGTTTGTTATGGCTGCTCATTAAGACTCTTGTACTGCTTAGGCCTGTAAATTTTACCTTGACAAACTGGGCCGTTTCATGGTTTGTTTGGTGGCACTTCAGGGAAATGTTACCTGCCCAAAACAAAATGAAACACTGAACCATTAGCAGTGTTGGCAATTCATACACCTCGTAGCTTGTGTGATTTGGGACTTCCATGAATGGTAGAATGCCCCTTGCATGATGCCAGTCTCACAGCAAGTCTTCAGCTGATTCTCCTCCCCACTCTCTCCACGTTTTGTGAATATTGGATTTGGGATGTCCAAGTTATAGCCCCCCAAGGCAGGTTCTCCCCCCCCCCCAGGAAAGTGTTTGTTTTGCCAGAAAGCTCATGGTTCATGAATAGTGAAGAACCACAAACCATCACAAAGCACTATTTTCCTGGTTCATGCCCATCTCTAATCAGGACCCCTATCCTACACACAGCATTTTCAGACATTCTGTTTTAGTAGTGGGTTTGGGCCCATTGATCTGGTATCTGTCTTTAACAGTAGTGCTGAGTAGGCATATGCCATTCAGGATTTTTTATTATTTATTTTTTTACTATCCTAGGCCATGAAGCCTTCCAACCCAGCTCTTCTCCAGGTAAGTACAATTTAGGTGTAAGTCTGGCTAGTGGAACTCCCAAAATGGAGAATTCTGGGATTTGAGACACACACAAACCCATGAATGGCACATGACTAGCACTGAAAACTGTACAAAGTACTGATTGAAGCAGTATAGGGTGGAAACATTACTCTTCATGATCTAGACATGTTCATTGATGCAGTTTCAACTTGCATTAGATGTTTTTGCTACCACATGACATGTCTCAGCTCTGTCATCATTGGTTTGTGGTCTATTAAACTTCCAGAGATCTGCTTTCCCAACCTGGCAGCCACCAGGTGTGGAAGCTGGATAACAACTACCATTATCCATAGGCATGGGTAGGCATGCTGAGGTGGTAAGATGAGTATGCAATCCAGTGTATATGGAAAGCATTCAGTTAAGATGACTACATTAAATTATTTTCACATATGCAGCAGTTGGGCCAGATTATCACCCATTCTGGATTTGTGCCTTTGATTTTTTTCCTCCCTGTTCAGAAACAGACATTTACAATTATCTGAGGAGGAAGACTGGGGCAAAATAGGAGTTTCTGCTTTGTTCAGTGGCTTTCAGTTACTTGTTCCATTCATACTAAGAAGGATGTTCTAGTCAGGGTAGATGGTCTTAATTTATGATATTCCACTTCCAATTTCAATTCTACTAATTCTAAAAAATAAGGATGACAATGACGGTGACGATGACGATGACGATGGAGGTAGAAATGTAATAGGGAAGGTTATACTACTGGATACTATGCAAGAAGAATTCAGCAGTCAAATATGAGAATCAACCGTGCAAAAACTGACCATTGAAGAAATAACACAACACCAATATTTAGCGCTAAAAGTCAGGCTCTGCTAGCCGAATCATTTCTAGCTCTTTTCACTGTTGATGGCATTTGAAATCTCTGCGATGCTCAGCTGTGATATTCTATACAAATACAGTTGGTGTCAGATGAGTAATTTATGGATACAATTACCATATCACTATAAACAACGAGGGTGAAATGCACAAGGTGTAAAATATGGGCACATTTCTGAAAGTAAAGCCTGAATAAATTGTAGAGGTGCTCCTGTAAGCTGCAATTTGCAGACCACGGCTATAAAATAAGACTTTTCACTTATTTGGGAAGTCACTGATTGATGTCAGCCTGATGACCTTGCTCCCATAGCACCAGAGTTTTATTCATCTCATTTAGAGGGCCTCTACATGTCTCACAGTGTCACTAAACAAGTAGCAACAAATACTAGTGCTTAGTGTGGGTGTAATCTCTTTAAATGAATCTAAATGTGATGAAAGAAAAGAGATCAAGTAGGCCTAGTCCTAATACCAGTCTTAATATCAGGCAAAATAAGCTTTTTTCTTGCAATGCAGAGGAGAAATGGATATGCCTTCTAGAATCAGAAGAACATGCAGGAGAGTCTGGCATTCATGACCTTTATCCTCCTCATTGCCCCTTTCTCCCAGAAAGCTTTCCTGCCCTATTATTTGTACAAGAGAACACTTTATAGCACAGTCTGTGAACTAGCTGATAACAAGTCAGTGGCAGAGGAAAAACCACCCAGTGACTGTGGGATCTAGCCAGTACAGAGAAATATCATAATTATTGCCGGCTTCTAATCTTGAGGTTGGAAAGGCAAATTCAGCCCTGCCATGGTACGGACAGCTGAAAATTGCTGATTCCACTCATAAGTGTCACATTGCTGCTGCTGTCTTTAATGCCTGCTCTATCTCTCACTTGCTCTGGGGTTCTGCAGGAAGAGCAAACTCCAGCTCTGCCATTAGCAGGTAAAAGGAGAGGATAAAACAACAGTAACTATAGCAACACCAGGGCAGACTGAATGTCTCTTCCAATAGCTACTTTTTAAAAAAATGCCAGAGATTACTTAGGATATAGGAGTTACCTCCCTGATATGTTAGGGAGAGACTCCCTACTCTCTACAGAGATATCTGGTAATTCTGTAGGAACCTCTAATAAACTCTCACAGTTCTGTCTCACCTAAAGGGAAACCACTAAAACAGTCTTTGAAATGAGTTACACCAAATGCCATCCAAGGTTTCGAACAATTAGTCTACATTGTTTGTGTTCCTACAAGGACAGGGCAGGCCCAGCGCTTAGTCCTTTTTGTTAGTACAGGAGAATGATGTGGGGTGGAGGTGGGAGGAATCGGGCATTTTTCTTTAAGATCATGAAAGATTTATTGCTATATAATACTGGTGAATTAGATATTAATTTCCTTACTTCAGTTTTGAAAGAGGTGTTATAAATATCAGTTGTGATTCTTTTTATCTTACAAGGATAACATTTGCCAATCAACTTTTGAAACTATGTGAAGTGAAACTAAGAAACCACTGTACCATTTTCCATTTTGAGATTAGTACTAGGTGGTTTTTTTTAAGACTCAAAACCTTTTTCCTAGCATAAAGACTAATGGCCTATTTTGACATATATGTTCTCAATCTTGTTGCTAGGCCATGGAAATGTGACTGCAGATGCTAACACATTATTGCTACTTCTTTTTTTAAAAAAATGGTTGTGTGTTATCTATGGGCAATGAATAATGGTACTGAGTAAAAAAAATTAATGCCTTAAAAATCACAAAAATAATATCCCACAATTCCCCAAAATGATTTTCTCCCTATAAGATTCTGAAGTAACAGTATTTTGAAGCAATCAAAACTAACATCATTGGTAGTTGCTTGTGGTTGTCTTCTAAAGTATTGTTGTTATCCTCTTATTACACCTAAAATGTAACACACTTGCCACATGTTACTTCTAAGCTCTGAGTAACAGGAAGATGTCTGGGTGTCTTATAAATATCAAACACATTAAGTAAAAATCAGCTGTGGGCTTTCTCCAGGAATTGCAATGTGAGGGTGACTGGAAATTGTACACGTACAAATATAATATACAAATTGCATACAAAATATATGAAGTGGAAGTGACAGCAATAAGAGGACATTAATTTCAGCAAAGTGAGGCTGAACTTTGGAACTGAACGCAATAGAAGAGGACAACAATTTGAGCAAACTCAGGATGAATACAGATGCAAGGCAGGTGAGAGTGGCTGAAAACACAACTCAATATAGGTTACTTTCTGTTGAGTTTCTATTTCCCCTGCCAGCCACATCTCCTCCTTATCCTTGGTATATAATGGAGGGAAGGAGAAGCCACACCACTCTGCTTATTCTGAGCTTTCTGTGCAGATACAGGTTGCATGAACGATAGATAAAAAGTCCAGGTGCCTCTTTGTCCTCTTTCATTCTTTTAACCATTCTTTTAACCATAAAAACAAGACTTGACCAGTGATGCAGAGGGAGGGATCATGAGACCCCATTTAATGACCACTTCAGTGGTCCATGTTAATAATCTGTAAGGAGAGGTCCCAAAAGTAAAGAACTAGCATAAGGGCAAGTCTACACTCTCCTGGTTCTTTCAGTTACTATTTGATAGAGGGAAATGAACACTTTGGTAGGAACCGATTATGATTTTTTTGGTTCACTTTTTATATGAAATCATTCCAAAATTCACTATTTTCTTCATCAATTTGATGATCAGAAGTAAAGATTTTAGAAGTGTTTGAGTGCTTTGCTATTTGAAGTCTGTCTTTGAACCAGGTTTGTGGGGATGGGTTGGTGTTTCTGGTTCTGGTTCTGTTTTGTTCTGTTTTGTTTTACTAGTAGGGTCTTCCTCCTTAATGGCTACATGGCTGGTAGTTTCAACATAGTCTTCCCTTTACCAGGTATAATTATATCTGTAAAATTTGAACAGTGCAGTCATGTGAGACTTTCATTTTTAAAAAAATTAAACACTTGCAAATTTCTTTATATAGAACCATAGGATCTATTCAGTTCTTAAAAAAAAAACCAACATATTTATGAATATGGGATATTGTGCTTCTATACCCACAATTCAAAATATCAGAAAATGGCCTGGTATTGCTGCACAATATCATGCCCACATTGCCAGTAGGAAAAAGAATGCCAAACTTCACAAACATTCACAAAGCGACACCAAGCAGGGGGAAATCCCAGAACTGGGCTTCTTCTTCTTCTTCTTTTCCATCAGTTAACCACTTCTCACCCAAACACAAAGCAATGGTCAGGGCTGTTTTTTAACAAATGAAATATTGAAGCAAAAGTGTGAGTGCAACACATGCAATGGAGAAACATGCACACTTTAAAACCTCTTAGGTAAACTAATGTGGCCATGTCTGCTCCTCAGAATGCAGACTTGAAAGCTATCTTCTAATTTCCAATTTCCAAATTCCAAACCCATGCCCTACAAACACTTTGGCTGCATGTTTTCCAAAAGATATCCCCTCACCTTTTAAAATAAAAATAGGGGGCTGAGAGTTAGCAAAGATGGTCACTTAAAACCAAGGTCAAAATCATCCATAGTATGTAAAAGAAAGAACGTGAAGAAAGATGGGGAAATTTCACTTGTTTGAAATTTGGTGTTGGAGGTTACCCTTATAGATACCGCAGACCACCAGAAAGGCAAATAAATGGCTGCTCAGTCAAGTCAAGTTTGAACTCTCACTAGAGCAAAAATGAGTCAACTGAGGCTATCCTATCTTGAACCTATAATAAGAACAGAGAATTGACCAGAAAATACAATATTGCTGGGGAAAGTGGGGAGGGGGTATTAGGATGAGAAGAGCCAACATAAGACAGATTGTCTTAATAATGTAATTCACAACTGTTAGTTTGCAAGACCTGAGCAGAACGTACTGGAAAAGGAAGGGAGTGGGGCAGTAGGAAGAGAGAACAACCTAATATAAGATGTTGTTGGTTCACAAGATCTGAGCAGAGCAGCTAATTATAGGACATTTTGGAGGTCATTAACCTATATAGTCAGTACACATCAGAAGTGAGTTGATGGCATCTAACATCTTGGAGCGTTGTTTTTTTTTTTAATTACCAAGCAATTGTATAGTAACAGGATGGGTTACTAATGGAGACAATGACGAGATTCATTCATTCATTCATTCATTCATTCATTCATTCATTCGATTTTTATACCACCCATCTAACCCATTAGAAGACATCTAACCCAATGGTTACTCTGGCCAGTTAACATGAATAATAAGAACATAACAAAACATTACATAATCAGTGCCAACATAAAATAAATAATAAATCAAATCAAATAATAAGCAATATAGGCACCAAAGCTCTGCTATCATCAATTAAGACCATTCTTGGCTACAAAACAAAAAACAGTTTGCTCCGATTACCACTATATTGCTCCTCTTTGAATGTTAGATATTCCGATCTAAGAAGGCAACATCCAAATCTTTGATATTAGTACGACACCTGTAGCAGCCCAACCCCCTGCTGTGATAGCATATCTCAAGTTCTTTTAATGAAATTGCAGCAGGGGGATATAAAGAGGAGTGATATAACAGTAATGGGGTGACTTCAACCACCCTGATAGTTCCAAGTCCAACTCAGCTATAAGTGTACAGTCCAACAAACCCCTCCCCTCCCCTGTCAACAATTGTCTTCCAGAAAGGAGGAGAATCAACAAACAGTAGCATCTGAGAGAAGGGAAAACATATGAATTCATTCATCGTTCAGTCTCACACATCATTCACCATATGGCTGTGGCTCAATGTAGAAGGAATGGAATTGCCCCCCCCCAATTTATCCCCCCTCTCCCAAATATATAACCACATGGTCAAGTGTACATTATTCACTCACAAAGCATAAGGCTTTGATCCTTCTGGATTAAAGCAGAGATCCATCTTGTTCATCATTAGGCTTTCCACAATGACCAACCAGACACTGTCAGTAAGCCCAGAAACACTACTTGAAGACATATGAAGATACATGGGGTGTTTGTAGAGAGCAAGAGAAACAGCACACCCCATTTATGCCAGAACTGAAACTATGTGCTAAGTATCATTGCCCTGTGTAGCACTAAACTACAGAAACCCAAAATCATTGCTTGATTTGATGCTCACTCCCTTCCTGCCAGTGCCACCTGCTTTGTAGAACCCACCATTCAAACATGTTAGCTCTGGTATTTCTGATTGCCTTTGTCCAAAAGATCACACTTCCTCACAATCTACAGGCCCTCCTATGTACATGGATGTGCAGAGTTATGTTGAACAACATTAAACTGCCCAGAGTAGATTTGTTGAATCTAGATGGGTGGGGTAAAAGCCAGAAAATTAAAAAATAAATAAATAAATAAATAAATAAATACTAAACATTTGAGATTTACCTGTTTTAAAAACCTTGCTTATTCTATTTTAAATGCAATACAACCTCTTGTTTCTCTATCACACTGTTTCTTCAACACTTAATAAAATATCTGTGAAAAGAGAAACTAAAGCAATCAAGATCTTATTTGGATTCTCCCATCACTGACCTCACTTTCTAAGGTAGGGCTGGGAAACATGTGGTATTTCAGATGTTATTCACTGCAACTCCCAACCGTACCCATCATTTCCTATGTTGAGTGTGGATGGGAGCCACAGTGTTGTCTTAAGTAGCCGGGAAGAGTCACACTCATCAGAGCAAATGGAATCCAGTATTCTGTTCACACAGAGACCACCAACAGTTCTGCCGTGCTTATGCTTCCCAGCAACAGCTTTACAAAGCCTTGCTGACTCCAGTGCTGAAGGGATTGTGTATCCATCATGACCAGCAGCTTCTGAGACCCTTATTGTCCATGATTTTCTCTAGTCTCCTTTCAAAGCCATCCAAGCTGACAGCCCTCCCTACATCTTGTGGCAGTGAATTCCATGGCTTAGTTATGTGTTGCACTGGAGAAGAACTTCCTTTTATCTATCTTGAATTATCTACCATTCATTTTGAGTGGTTGATCTTGACCTCTGTTAATATTACTGAGAGCAGCTGGGGGCTGGGGGAATTCTTCCTCTCCACTTTCTTCATATCATGCAGGTTTAAATTTTTTTTAATCCTGTTACTCCTTAATTGCTCCTACGTAGTATATTACTAGAATGTCAAATTGCATGTTCTTTAAAGACCCTTAGGCAAATGTTGGGGTAAAGTACCTAGGGACTTGAATGCATAGGTTCCAACAAAGCTCTATATGCATATATTTTGGTTATTCATGTTCTATCACGTGATTTCTTTTTTTTTAAAAGCCTAATTTTTTTAAAAAAACTAATTTTTTAAATTTTAATTTTGTCATCGTCATGATGATACAACTGGTGACAAAAAAATCGAGTGTTAATGTAGCACCAGTTGCTACCATATACCAACTTCTGGGTTACCAGCAGTAAACAAATGCAATTTCCTTGCAATCTGTTTGTACGCAACACACATGCACCCAGAGATACAGGATGAAGAGAGGAAAAGCAATCCCATGAATAAATGATTGTTTGTGCAATATTTGTTAATCCCTCACTGACGCCCACCCTGCATTTTTTAAAGGCAAATGCTTGGGATTTGAAATTTAGCAAATCATTCTCCCCATCTCTAGTAGACAGGACTGTACAGTGCTTGCTCGTGGCACTTTTGCTCTTTTCCAATCCTCCAGGATGCAAGAAGCCTCTTACAAACGAGGCAGGCTGCCAGAGATAGAATACAGAACGTTCAGGGAGAGTGAGTGGCAACATTTATGTAATTGGAATCCATTTAGAGAGCAGCGCTGTGCCACTTTCTTCTGCAGGTTACATGAAAATCCCAGAAATGTGTTACACAAGATTTAAGTCAAAGCAAGAAGCACCTAGTGCAGCTCGCTCACATCTCGGACTTTCAAATTCTTAAATTTGCCCTTTACTGAAAAAAGTCAATGATTTCCCCAAGAAAGTTTGATTAGTTTCTTTTACTTTCTGTAATGAAGTGCCATCCTTTTTACACTTGAAAGGATCTTTGTAATAATGCAACATTGATCTTTTGAATACAGATGAGCTAACCTAGATAATAGGATTTAGTACCCAAAAAGATGGGACTGGAGAAGATCTGTAAGGCTCCAGTGCCATCAAGAGGATTTTCTAGACAAGGCAGCCATTCATTGCCCAAAAGGTCCTTAACAAATCTCCCCATCCCCTGCCTCCATTATATCTGAAGTGATCTTTTTCAACGAAAGGAGCAGCCATTAGAAAGCAATTGAAAATTTAATGTACAAAAAGCTGTCAATGTTGAAATGGATGACCGCGGAGTGTGCCTAATTCATGGCGCCGTCAGAAAAATTATACAGAGAGGGCATTTCAAACTCTTTTCATTCTTTCATTTTAATCCTCATTGCCAAGTCCCAGTGCCTAAAATTGTAATAACACTTTAAAGAATAATAGCTAAAAGAAACACTGGCGACAAGAAGCAGATATTGGATATTTTTCCCAGTGTTGGTATACATGAAAGGGAAAAATCAATGGCAAATCAACACTTGCTCTTCTGAATATTTCCTGTCACGAAAACAGTAATTCTAATGGGCAGGAAATCAAACTGCTACCCTGGCCAAATCTCTGCTTTCTGACTATTGCATTTTGTCTGTTAGCTTTATTATTCTTGTTTGTTGTCGTTTTGAATGCACTGTTCACAGTGGCAACTGACAACTCCAGTTTTGAGTATGTTAGGAATTCACTCTAGGTTTTAGTTGGCACATTACAAGAGCTATCTGAGATGCTCAGCCTTATCCCCTGAAAAGGTTCACTGCCTTGGATAACCCTTGAAAAGTGCAGATTAAAACCCAGTGAGGATTCACAGCCCCCAAAACTGGAGCCACCAGCTGCTGTTGACTGTTCCACCAGTTAACTTTTAGTAATTGTTTTGCATTCTACTTTTATGAGCTGTTCTTGTTGTTATGTGCCATCAAGCTGCCTCGGATTTACGGTGGCCCTATGAATGACTGATCTCCAAAACATCCTGTTCCCCAACAGTCCTGCTCAGCTCTTGTAAATTCAAGGATGTGGCTTCCTTGATGGAGTCAATCCATCTCATATTTGGTCTTCCTCTTTTCCTGCTGCCTTTCAGCTTTCCCAGCACTATTATCTTTTCCAGATAATGCTGCCTTCTCATGAGGTGCCCAAAGTAGGACAGCCTCAGTTTCATCATTTTTGCCTCCAGAGTGTTCAGGCTTGATTTGCTCTAGGACCCACTTGTTTGTCTTTCTGGCAGTCCAGAGTATCTGCAAAGTTCTCCTCCAGCACCACATTTCAAATGAATCAATTTTTTTCTTAATAGCTTTTTTTTTAATTCTCCAGCTATCACACCCGTACATGGTGGTCGGAAATACACGAGTGTGGATGATCTTGGTCTTGGTCTCCAGTGACGCATCTTTACACTTGATGATCTTTT